>OX451388.1:17811581-18467835 GCA_949629135.1 Eremobia ochroleuca | reverse complement strand
GTACCAATATGTCATCTAGAAAAGCTAAAATCTCGCATGAATCGCTACTACCGCCATTTTGGGAAAATTGGATGGAGTTCACTATTTTGTTAATTAAACGCATGAAAACTGACGGAGAATTAGCTAAACCGAATGGAACACGAACATATTCAAATTGACCGGCCTGACAAATAAATGCACTTTTATGAGTATCTTCGGGTTTTAACGCCAATTGATGATAACCTTGAGACATATCTAAACACGTAAAATATTTTTTACCGGCTAACTTAGAAATATGATCTTCAATATTAGGTAACGGATATCTATCTTTAACGGTTATGGCGTTAAGTGCGCGATAATCTATGCACAGTCTGCTATCCCCGTTCCTTTTTTTTTACCAATATCACTGGAGAAGCATAGTTGGACTCTGATTCTTTAATAATACCGGCCTCTAATAATTCAGAAACTTTAGATTTTACTACTTCTTGTTCACAGTGCGATAGTCTATATGGTTGTCGATAAACGGGCTTATCGGTAATCAAAGTAATTGGCATTTGAATTAAATTTGTGCAGCCGAGATCTTTAGTGCTGGCCGCGAAGCTTTGTTTGAATCTAATTAGCAATTTCATTAAATCTTTACGTTCCATTTCACTCAAATTGCCTATTTTTATGTCGTCTAACAAAACTCCACCTATGCTCAGATTTGAATCTTTATCCACAGACAAAACAAAAGGTATATTTTCCGGCACAGTTAATTTAGGCAAATCACATGAAATAGGTAAATCAGAAGGCTTTAAAGGCAAATATGGCTTGGCTTGGCTAACCTGACTTATGGTGGGTGATGTATCGCAGCTCTCGGCGCGTGTGAGAACCTGGCCAGCCTCCCACACGATGTCTTCAGCCCCGGTGTTGATGACCTTGATGTGTCCGCTGTCGCCTCGAAGGAGAGTGGCGGGCAGGGAGTAGGAAACTCCTTGAAGCTCGTAGTGGCGTGCAGCGGTACAGATATCGTAGTTCTGGCGGTTGCCCACTATCAGGACCTTGATGATGGAAACTCCTGGTGGCAACGTTTCTCGCATAGTCGTTACAATCTTGAACTTGTGGAGCTCTTCAACCACATCTTCCTTTGGCATGGAGTCAGATTCGCGCATCAGTGTGGCTGTTCCGTTGCTTACGATGAGTGTAATGTCGCTGGCATTGATGACGGGTTGACCGATGAGTAAATGAATGTCACCCATCTCGATGTCTGTCAGATACGCATCGCAAGTAACTTGAATACCGTCTATTTCCAGATTAAATTTTACTTCTCCACGGGAAGTAATTAACCCGCCGGCAAAGCCTTTTAGGATCGTACTCGTAGGTATGACGTCGAGAGATAGTAATTTGGAGATCTGACTGGTCATGACGTTCACCTGGCTTCCGGTATCGATGTAGGTCTTCACGTGGGCTCCGTTGATCTTAGCTATTTTCTTGTAGGTGTCATTGTAGTTTTGGATTATCTTAATGTCCCTGACGCTATTGTTCACATCAAACGTAGATTTTTGAAGAGTGGTTGCAGATGAATTATTGCAGCGGGTAGCGATGTGGCCTTGCTTACCACATTTAAAGCACACACGTTGATCGGGAAGCGTACAATTTCGCAACATGTGACCCGTCTTCTTACAGCGTGGGCACGGATCACTCTCCGTAAAAGTCTTCTTTTCGGCAGGCATTGGGCGAGGATCCTTACTCGGTAGGCGAATTTCCGGCGCGGGGCCGCGGTAGTCGTCGAGGGCACAAAGAAATGCTTCATATAGTTCATCAGGGCGTTCACATTGGAAAGCACGTGCATTTGGTTGCAAAGATGAGGGTAGGCCTCGAATGATGCACGAGACACTGGCGCTGTCTGATAGCTTACAACGGAAGCACATGGATACTTTATCTTGATAATACTTGGTCATTGTTTCATTAGTCATCTTCCGTCTTTGCATCATCTCGTCTAACAATGCACTGTAGTCCCGATGTTTTGGAAAGGCACGCAGCAGCATCTGTTTCCACTCGTCCCACGAGTAATTATACTCGTCGAGTCGGTTGTACCATTTGCGAGCTTGTCCCCGTAGTTTGTCTTGCAGATGGAATGCCCTTATCTCATCGCTCCAACGATGTATGTCGCCGAGTTGATCGATTTTTCTTAACCATACTGATACTGTGCAATCTTCGCCATCCGGGTCGAATTCAGGAATGAGGGATGCAGCACGATGATTTTTGGATGTACCGATATCTGAATCCAGTTCGCGGACGGCCTTGTAGACCTCATTTTGCAGAAGGTGTTTCAGAATTTTTCTAGCGGGCGGTGGTGTAGAATCGCCGTCTTCATCTTGCTCGGCGTCGCTCGAGGGGTCCCGTCCGGGTGGACGCACCCCACGTCCATGAAGTTCACGGCGATTTCGCTTCATCCCACTTCTGAGTGAAACACAGGATAGCGAAAAACAATTTTCTCGATTGTAGGTATTTATTGTATAAATTATAATTGAACAGAGTTTCGGCTTAGGCTAGGTTCTAGATCAGAAATATATCACCAAATGCGCTGCGCAACCTATTTATAAGTTTACCACCACTCTAAATCGAGGAGGGGATCGCCGCTCGGTAACGCCCATCGCGTTAGGTTGACAAGCGCACGTGACGTGCTAGTCAATTGACTTTCTCTTTACTGTGGCTGCCGTGGCGTACTTGGTTGTCATGGCTATGGCTTTGGCTGAGGCTGTGGCTGTGGCTTTGGCTGCACCAAGACGACACGGCATGGCATGGCTTTGGCATGGCTGGCAATCGGGTGACCGTTACATATAATTCTTTGTCCCTATGTACGTCTATTATTTTTAACAATTGTATTATATATTATCTTTCACACGCACAAACGTTTTTACACGTATAGTCAACATTACAATAGTCAATACAATTATATTCTGCTGAGATTGCAAAACCTTATTATTACTGCATTGACGTAAGAATTAGAGCAAAAAGAGACAAATTGTGTTATTTATTAGGGACATTGACAGACTGGCCATTACATTGTAATAATATCTATGGGTATTATTGATTTTCAATATTCGTTTCCTTTGGTGCGTAGCTATCTTTAAACGCGGCTGTGGGGTCCGAGTGTTCACGGTACGTTCAATGAAATCTCCTTCATTTCTGGCATTTCCCGGGACCTAGGGGTTGGTTTTTACCTTGGCCAGAGATTAAGAATTGCCATACAACGTGGCAATGCCACCAGTCTCTTGGGTACATTACCAGTCGACCGACAGCGGCAGCGGCCAGCGATGTGGAGGAATTTTCCGACGCCAATTTTTAAGTTTCCGTAGTCAACAAGGAACAAACATAGTCAAGAGGGGCCCGTGGCTAAATAATAATAGCCGCACAGGTCGATCGATCAGGTTAAGCTACGATTGCCGCGGTTGGACTGTGGATGGGTGACCATCTTTACATACCGAGACCCCTCCGTGCCTCGGAAAGCACGTGAAGCCGTTGGTCCCGGCTGTCATTCGTAGATCTTTGACAGTCGTTACGGGTAGTCAGAAGCCCGAAAGTCTGACAACCAGTCTTACCTAGGGGTATCGTATTACCCAGTAACTGGGTTGTGGAGGTCAGATAGGCAGTAGCTCCATGTAAAATACTGGTATTGAGCTGCATCCGGTTAGACTGGAAGCCGACCCCAAAATAGTTGGCAAAAGGCTAGGCAGAAAAAAAAGTAGGTGTAAGTGGTTATTCATGCATATTTCATTTTAATTTGAATTGACTAATTAATTTTTATGAATTGAGATTTTTTTTGAATTGGCCCTATGGCCGTAGGGATTGACACTATATAGTTCACATTATCTAAGTTTTCACGGTGAGAGTACAGAATAATAAATAATCATAAGGCTGGCTGAATAATAAATAATCGATAATTTCTCTAATGCGTCTAGTAAAGCGCGACTATCACAGATCAATTCATGCAGCCATCCCACGAGGTGTACTAACAGTGGCATTTTTTGCGCGGCAACACTGCAGCTAATTGCATATCCGAACTGTTTTTATGGGCAAACAACCGGATGTCGAGCCAATAAACCATTGATTGGTAGTTTCTAATTTTCACTAGGTTTGCCATTTTGTTTTGGCTTGAAGGGCTAGTTCAACATATCATGCCTGTATTTCGCGTCAGGTTAGGCAAAAGTGCACCCTTCGTCAGGTATGTTTTAGTCCCATGTAATAGGACGCGTGCCTACTAACCTAACCTAACCGGGTACAAACCCAGCCGGTCGATTCTGTAAAAATCTCACCGGGAAATCACAAGTGGGCTTGAAGTGAGCAGTGTCAACAGTGTTAATCCCCAATGACAGCTCACTTCCCGCTCACTTCACCTAAGTTCTCACGGTGAGATTTTTACAGAATAGCACTACATAAGTCAGTTAGTTACTTATATTCATAACGAAATAGAGCTGAATGTTTTCGAAGTCTTGATTTCTAATTTCACACACTTCCGATAATTTTTCATTGAAAAATACTTGATTACTTTCTTTCTGTGAAAAGAAACACGGAAATAAACGTTTATATATCCGCTATACATTTAAATTTATTTTTGTTACACTTCAATGAAATCAAATAAATAAATTCAATTAAAGAAGCAAGGTAACATTTCTCTTAGCTATGAAATAATGAATCTTGTACCCTTATTTCTTGCCAGGATATGCTTAGTGCAACAGAATTTTGTCATGCAAACCTCATCTCATCGGCCTCTCGGAATTTTGCTCTTGAATACTCAAAGGGATTCCGATGTTTACTTCTGGTTAGATCTACAAAAACGACTTTAGGTGATTTTCGTTCGGCTTAGCAATAGCATGTATATTCCTTACTGGCCAAATCTTTTTACTTACTATTCGTAGCTTGGTATGTTACGCCGGACTAAACTCTCTCTAAACTGTAGCATCAGGTTCCGAAAAGTCTCTAGAGGTCTCTTAAACCCACTTTCTCTGTGGGTTTACAAACGACCTTTAGAGACTTTTTAGCTTATCAGCAAGGTCCTGTACAATGCGGCATTAACCTTTAATTCCTGCCCAAAACTTGTTTTGTCAGTCGTGATTGGGGATCTCTTTGATACCTATGCACTAAGCACAATGATCCCTCCTGAGTCTAGAAATATCCACCATTCAAGTCTTTCGTTCAGTCTGTGAGCCATGTGACATAGTTTCCATCCTGGAACCAAAAAACCGACTTGTCTTTCAGGATCTCCTTAATTTGCTCAAACCATCAACTTCCGATGTTCTTGTCTAAGTCTACAACAATCGATCTCTAGAGACTTTCGTTCAGGCCGTCGTCAATCTCACGTAGCTCGCGGTAGATGACCTCGATTCGTATCCGATCTAATCGAGTAACGCCTGCACGATCAACGTAACATCTGCATTGTCGTGACACTGATCAGTCGCACGTGTCGTTTTAGGAGGCCCACTTAGTTTCACTACCGTATCATGCAAGTGTATTGAAGCGTTTGAGCTGTTTTGAGCATCCTTTGGCCTAAAAGTGACACTGTTATTTTGGTTATGATGCAACGAAATTGGGATGCTATGAACTCCACTTTCTCCTCCCCTCTGAGAATTAATTTTTGAGCAGTCTCTACCTGATTTTATCGCATGTTTGTCTTTTTCAGGGCTCTGAACCGGTTTAAAAAGAGCGGTTAATTTCGATGAAATACCGGTAAATATATCGTTCCTTCATTAACCGGTTAAACAAGTGAACTGTTCATATGTAACCCAAATGACAAAGGTTACCGGTTACATAAGCACAAACGGTTTTGACACCCAAATTAACCGGTTAATTCCGTAAGTCGTAAATATTTTTCGTCTACTTTTTTAACACTTCCAACAAGTTATAGTGACATTAGTACATTTAGTACCCCAGAAAACATTAGGAAAAAAAATGTTTGATCTGAGGACGTCAAATACAACCGGAGAACTTAAATGGTGCGGGTAGATTCATGTTGCGACTTGCTTAGTTAGGGGGCGGGGGGTGTTTAACCGGTTAATTTTCACTTTCAAAACCAAAATTCATGAAAAACCGGTTTCCCGCAAAAACCGGTAAAAACCGGTAAAGTGCAAACCTTAACCTAAATCGATTTCGGTTTGGGGTCAATGACCGTAACCGGTTAAGAATTTCAACCGGTTTCCTAGCCCTGGTCTTTTTGTAGGCATATAGGAGGAGTTGGAATACAATTTGCTATAGTTAGGTAATCAATATTATGAGAATGATAGTTAAGGCGAAAGCGTCAGGGTGCTCCGCGAAATTCGATTTCCTTACGTTTTTTATAATTGGCTGTTTAGTATCACGTTGTATGTTGATCTAAATATGATTCGCAGGCGTAACAAATATTTATTTATAGAATTATAATCATAAAATCATCAATACAACTCTCTAAGTTCATATTACACTATTGAATGACTGTTTCATGACATCATGACATTTGAGGCCAATTCTATTTAAATTTAAAGTTGATTAATTTCAATTTAAAGTTGTACTGCTCGCGGGCTTGCGAACGGCGAGCAATGGGCAGTTTGCCGGGCCCGGGTCGACGGCGTGTTGTGTTCCACGCACGCCTCAATGAGATGTCAGCAGTAACTGACGGGGTCCTCCAGGGCCGATGCCTGCCAGGGTCGCGGTTTGTTCGAAAGAGTTACCGTGGCCCTTGGCACAGGCAACTGAAGGAACACGGGTGGGTTTTAGTCAGTAAAAGTCTGACACGGCCTCCCGCTCCGCCCAAAAAAAAGGAGTTGTATTGCTGATTCTAATAATTATAATTCTGTAAAGTCATATTTTTTACGGTCGCGAATGATATTTTAATCAACATTATAAGTCTTATAATATGTATTTATAGCGAAAAAATGCTCTCAGTAGGAACTTAAGCCGCGTTACAGCTTTCAAAGTACAGACGCCAGCACATCAAGCTACCCGAAACCGTTAATTTTTTCCAGTCAACTTTGAACCTAATACTTTGGCGATAAAGTTGAAAATCTATTAAAGCAATTTGATAGATTGTAGTAGCTTGATGTGCTGGCGTCTGTACAACAAGATAAGTATCGTTCGCTACATTTTTCCTATGTATTCCCAAGCTAACAAGACAATCTATACGCCAATTTGATATAATGAATCATCATAATTTGTAGCGTATATGCCCGTATATAAGTGCGTTACATATAAGCATATAAAGTCTCGAGACGTGTGAAAGATTCGTATCGGGTTTCGATTCAAATGCTAATGACATTCACATGGGGTTACGCCCGGTCAAGGTAACTGTGTCATCAATACAAGCATATTTCTAATGTTTTCTTAATTAATTACATAATTATTTTTATGTTATTTAAGGAGCAGTTGTGGCCCAGTGGTATCCTCGACCGCGACTTACCAGTTTTAGGTCGTAGGTTCGAACCCAGAGAGGCACTTTACTTTGAATGCACTTTACTTTGAATCCACTTTGAAAGGCACTTTACGTGAATTTGATTTCATCACCACTGCTCTCAAAACGGTGAAGCATCGTAAGGAAATCGGCATGTCCTTATACAACGTGTAACGTTAAATGCGCAAAACCTCAGACACGCCAACTGATTTTTAATTCAATTGACCTATTCCAGAGAGAAAATAAATCATTAAAAAAATTGTAAAGGTTTTATGTGCTGTTTTAGTTTTACTGGCCATTCTGATCGTTTCTTGCGTCTGCGACGACGCTTTATCGAGGGAGGAGTCGTCACCGGGCCGCTGCGCCGCGCTGACATTGGCTTGACCTATTAATAAATAGACACGGCAATGAAGATTTTTTGAAAAATGTAGCCTATTTTAAAAAGTGGTTCAATTAATTCTGCTCGTTATTCTGATCAAACTATTTTAAGGTTTTGCGCATTTAACGTTACACGTTGTAGAAGCAAAATTCGAAAGCATGTGACATCTACCAATCCGCACTGGGGCCGCTTGGTAATGCCTCTCACTGAGAGGAGGCCTGTGTCTCAGCAGTGGGAACATTATCGGCTGATTATGCTATTTTAGTTAAGTGTCATCATGGCCGAGTGGTTAAGCTTCCCGAGCCTGAGGATAATATTCGAAATAAACATACAAGGACCAAAAAGAGCAATGTCCATATTGAGGACAATGCTAGTTCGGATACATACACAACACAAGTGGACAATGCAGTTTTTGTGGCACATATTGATTTGATTGTTGTATGTATTTATAGTATTTTTAAGTTATATTATTATAGTATTGTATTTGTAATACTTTTTTTTATTTTTTTTTTATGTATTAGTTTATAAGTATTCTAATATATTTTGTAGTAGTATGTATTGTTTTTTTTCTATGGGCCATAGTTGCCTGAAATAAAGGAATAAATAAATAAATAAAATTAATTTATATCGGACATTGCGGTTTTAGCTGCATATTGAATGCCCAATAATATTATTTTTAATCTGTAGATTCATTACGACATACACAACACAATTTTAGTATTTTATGGACATTGCTGTTTTTTATTCTAATAGACTCAAATATTACATGAAACATTTTGTGCGAAACGAAATTCTATGAATTTCTGTCTGCTAAACAAGGGAACACCATTGGGAAGTTTTTCATACATTAGACCACATGTCCACATGTTGTACTCGTATCTGCTGAACAAAAATTTGTTTTACTTCCTACTCTATTTATTTCGTAACAAAAACCTCGTCCACATTCATAGATTCAGCCGAATAAAAGCGTAAGTGGCACATACATATGCATGCGTGCGTATATTTACTTTTCAAATGGAAGATATTTTTCTTCACTATCAAACGTATTATTTCGTGATGGCCGCTGGCCACTAATACTCCAATTACGTTAAAAGCAGCAATCGCGTTGTGTATTCATCCGTTGCTAATCGGCTCTGCGTAAGCGCCGTCGTGTGCTCGTATCTACAAGCCGTTAGATTTTGCTAGGATTGTCGCGCATTCAGATTTAGTATAAAAATGAGGAAGCGAATGAAGTCCTTTCAGCTCATGCATACTCATAAATTGACGCATTTGTCCCATGGGGTTAGCAGAAACTAACGAATGACACCTACTACGATTGTAGCTTACCGATGTTATCAGTATCTTTCTGAAAAGTGTTCCCTTATAATTTTTTTTTTTTAATATTGCACTTCAACCATTTATATTCCCGATTTCACAAGGCTCACAAATCAAAGAAAACATTCGAGAATTCAGTAGCTACAACAGGTGCCTAGCTGTTTTTCTGAAATATATTTTCCAAAAAAAAAAAAAAAACAGTTCATTAATTAGGCCAATGACACTGTTTTTCACAATTTCTTCTACGATTCTCGACAATTTATTCTACTAGCAACCCTAGCTGCGCATGCGTTACTGTTCAACATTCATTTCGTATCCAAGAACACTGTCTAGTTAAACCACGGTCATGGCAGAGCTGCTCATTAATTGTGAGAGAAAACTAACTCGAACCGACGGAAAGAAAGAAAGAAAGAAAAGGTGTTTGATTGATATAGGATGTTTTTTTTTTGAGATGCCTTTATTAGTGAGGTGGTGAAACAAATGTGCGTTCTACCGGTTCTACTGCGGCTTGAGAAATTTACTGCGGAATGCGTAGGTATTTTTAACTATAGGAAATTATGCAGAAGCATTGATGACGTTGCTCCCTCTCACCGAGAGGACGCCTGTCCCAGCAGTGGGAACGTTATAGGCTGTTTATGCCATAGATGACATTGAAATACTGGATGATTTTTTTTACAGACTCCAAATTTTTACAGGCTATTCTACTCATGAATATGAACAACTTTCACTATGGGACCAACTCTGAAACCACGAAAACAAAATCAGCTGTTTAATACAAAAGTTCAATACCTACTTGACTAAAATGTATGAAACAGCTGATTTTTTTTTCGTGATCTCAGAGGTGGTTCCATATTGAAAGTTGTTCATATTCATGGGTGGAACAGCCTGTAAAAATTTGGAGACGGTAAAAAAAATCATGCTGTATTTTCGTAGAGTTCGGGAAATTCTAAAATAGATAACTTACAGATGTTAGTTTAGCATCTATTTAATTATTTTGACCCATTGATTTTGAATTCCAGCGATTTTCTAGAGTTTAAAACAAAAAGGAAATTGAAACTAATTTTAATATCTGTTTTCAGAATTGTTACATGAATAAACTAGCGACCCGCCCCTGCTTCACTCGGTTTTTAAGACTAACATGATGATTTCTTTATTAAAATGAACCTTCCGAAATACATTCTTTAAATTATGTTGAAAACCACATCAGAGCCTGTTGCGTAGTTTATAAGAACAACTCGTTCACGCAGACAGACACGAGAAACGACTTTAGTTTTATGTACAGATGCCAATTCATAAATTCGAGTAGTCACCTCGCAAAAAATTGCAGAGTCAGCTGAGTTCTACAAGAATCCACAGTCTGATGTGAACATTGCACCCTGCAAGACGCATTAATGTTGCACAAACGTCTACCATTGTAATCAAGACCCACATTAAGTAGTATAATTTTAATTATAACCGACGTGAAAATTTTACTCACCCGAACGCCGCGTGCCTGCTCTTGCGCATATAACGCAAATAGTTTTATTGTTGCAAAAGTTTTCGCATCATTTTATGTACTTACCTATTGATTTAATAAACGTCGCCTTACTAAATATTTAGTTTTTTTAGTAAAATTAATGTTTAAATAAGTTAGTAATTATTAAATGCTATTATTGAGATCTATTGCTTTCGTTTCCTGAGTTATCGTCGAATTATCCTCACTTATCACCTGAAGCGAGATAAGCAAGAAACACTAAACGTTGTAATTAAACTCGACTCTGTTTTGAATATAAATGTTGCTCTCTCGTTGATTGAATGTTATGTGTTTTAGGTTTCTACGAGATTTCTAGTATTGCTGGGTAGCAGGAACATCGACGTGCAAACTGAAACCATGAATATTTAAAATATAAAACTTAAAACATAAAAATTTCTACGCTAGGGGTCTAGCCCCTAGCGTAGAAATTTTTTGCGGGTTACAAAACAAATCAGCTGTTTCATAGAAAAGTGCAAGACCTACGCGGTCAAAATCTGGAACAGCTAATATTTTTTTAAATAAGCGACGAAATTCTTCAACACGTTCAGAATCATGTACAGACGCCAGCACATCAAGCTACTACAATCTGTCAGATTTCATTGATAGATTTTCAACTTTATCGCTATAGCATAAGGTTCAAAGCAGGGCTCGGAAACGTTATTTAAAATAACGTTTTTAAAACGTTTCTAACAGTTTTTTGTACAACATTTTGTTCGGAACGAAAACGAAATGAGAACGTTTTCAAAAACCGGTTTATTCCGCAGGACGCTGCCGCGCACGGCGTGCCGCTGCGGCGACAAGAATGAACTTGTTTACGTATCGTACCTATGTATTCATTTCATTATTTTCATTGCGTGTTTCATTCCGATGCGCTTCGTACCTACGTATTGATTGGGTTTGTGTTGCGATTTGCGACTCTTGCGAGTGATTAGTTAGTGGTGCTTATTTCTTGCTCACAAAATGGGACGAAAGACTACTCGTACTCACAGAATAATAGTCACAGATAGTAGTACTCGTGAAACGACGAAACTAAGCCGCGCGGCCGTGAAATACCAACTGAATGAAATTCATAATACATATTCGCAGAACTTTCGTATTAACCCACCCAAAAAAATTAAAAAAAAAACGGTTAAAAACGTTTTATTAATCGAAAACGATTTATGTTTTGTTCTTCTTCAAAAACGTTATTTATAACGTTCCGTTTGAACGTAACCGAAACAAATCGTTTCTTAGGTATTTAAGACGAAACCGTTTCGAAAAATATACCGGTATCCGAGCCCTGGTTCAAAGTTGATTAGGAAAATCTGACAGTTTCGGGTAGCTTGATGTGCTGGCGTCTGTACAATACACGGTACAGCCTGATTCAAACTTTATGGCGGCTCGGAACATGAGTCGAGTCGCTGCGCAGTAAGAAATTCACCTGTCAGCGGGGGTGAGGGGTGGGGTACTGCGCAGTGAGTAACGCACTTCAGAGCCGTCATAGTTTGAATCCAGCTGTAAAAGATTGCGCGACGATGTCCCGGCCACCTGTATTGTTTTCTACGTATCTACTATTAAACTTAAAAGTAGTTAAGTATCTACTAAATTTGCAAGGGTCATAAAGCTTTAATTGTAACATTTTATCAATAGGTTATTATTGGTTCGTTGTTTCATCACTCACCACGCATATGTATACAAGGTCTATCTATTCATACACGAAATATCTGAAGGGGTGTATACCCTGGAATCGCGAAAAAAAATCAGCTGTTTCCTACATGGTTCCCTATTCATTTGCATGCACTTTTGTTTCTCCTAATTATATTTTCGTATAACATTATAAACGCATAACAGCTTACGCATAATTTTTTAAAGCATAATTTCTCTAATCATAATAATGATTAAGCATAACATCTTAAAGCATAAATTGCAACATGCATACATGTTCGCATAACTCGTCACAATGTGTTTGGTGTACAATAAAATATATATAAATAAATTAATAGATATACCATTTTTATACAACATTATTTTAAGTATATGGCATACCCGAAACACATGTCTAGTATTTTTATGTAAAGAATCTATGTACAAAATTTCAAAACTGTATCATGAAAAATCAAGAAGTTATAAGCTTGTTATGTTACCTGATAGTCCGTACAAAAGGTTGGTTACCACGTAACACGCGCCACCGGCTGACCGGCTGTGACCTTTGTTGTGCGCATATGATTGCGGATATATACTTAGTGTCGCTCAGTGTCCAACTTGTTACCATTTTTAAATATTTTTGGGACAAAATACAACATGGTGTAAAAATTATTGGAATCGATTCAGTTACTTATTCTGAACAAACTATATTCAGGTTTGCAGTATACTAAAAATAATGTTGTATATGCATATAGAAATAATGTTCCTAATTATTGTGGCACTGTGTTACGAAAATAGCGAGGCCTAGTTATGTTAAATAATAATATCAAAAGTAATGTTAACACATAAAATTGTACATAGAGTTAATTTTTATCGAAGCCTAATGAAGCAATATTTAGTTGGAATCCGTAAGTTTTAAATATCATCAATTTTAATATTATCAGTTATCATTATCACATAAACTTTATGATACTTTATATAAGTATTTAATTGCAATCGAATGCAGAAATAGAGATACAGGTATGAAGCTGCATGTTCGAATATAATATCGTTTCGATTCTGTACTCGAATCGAGAGCTCGAAACTCGAAGTAATCAACCGATGTTCGCTGATCGAATAAATTTATCGATTTATTGTAACAAGATACCGATAGTCGAATCGATATCTACTAGCTAGACGATTATTCTCGAGAAGGGCTCCTTGAATATTTATGAAGATTGCGACATCACTGTCAACTCATTGTTTTGCAATTCTGTCATAAAAAAACCGGATACCTAAGACGTAGTCATAGGTAGTCATAGCACAGTCAACTGCATATCCGTAGCAACACTTGCACTACGAAAATCGTCCTTATTGCTACGACATAAAGGTGCTATCAATATCAATTTGTTAATACATGCGCGGTTGACTGTACCTAGGTATTGCAACGCTTTGCCGATGATTGTTGCGGTGCGCTCATTCATTGACAATCATCAATCATCCAAATCCTGACAGAAGATTAATCTGAATCCGATGAAAGACCGGTTTTCGCACTGATTGATATTACTAATGGATTTGTTGCTCAATCAAATCTTGCTATTCTTGCTATTCGCGTATCCCTTTCCAACCGAGTTGAAGCGATCGTGAGTTTCGACTTTACAAAATTCTGAGCACGACCTAGCGACTAGCAAATTATTCCTGAACCTCACGTATGTGAGGGTCTGACTGCTGAAGACCAGCTTGCATGAGTTTTTTTTCAGTATCTTTCCCAAGACGTCTGAATACTTTCCAAAGTTATAATAAGTTTTTAATTATCTATGCGAGTTTTTTACTCCCGGTTGCAAAGGGGTATGAATTGGAAAGGTTTTCATAACACAGACGCATTTGGGCTTAGGTTCTATATAATACTGTAGTATAATACTGAATTCTTAGGGTCTTGGGATCTTTAAAAATATCTCTACTGATGCATTTTGGTATGCGTCATGCGTCAGATTTGTCTATACATCATTGCATGCCCAAAAGACTGGCTGCAAACAAATTGACATCGTAAAAAAATATATCTGCTTCGTTGGTCTGGTGGCTAGGCTAAATAATAACAGCCGCACAGGTCGATCGATCAGGTTAAGCTACGCTTGCCGCGGTTGGTCTATGGATGGGTGACCATCTTTACATACCGAGACCCCTCCGTGCCTCGGAAAGCACGTTAAGCCGTTGGTCCCGGCAGTCATTCGTAGACCGTTGACAGCCGTTACGGGTAGTCAGAAGCCCGAAAGTCTGACAACCAGTCTTACCTAGGGGTATCGTATTACCCAGTAACTGGGTTGTGGAGGTCAGATGAGCAGTCGCTCCATGTAAAATACTGGTAGTCAGCTGCATCCGGTTAGACTGGAAGCCGACCCCAACATAGTTGGGAAAAGGCTAGGCAGATGATGATGGTCTGGTGGCATTGTTATTGGGGGATTTCATCAGGAATTTCTTAGTAGCCGCCCCTAGTCTGGATCTGTGCCCAGTTGGTCGTAATAGGCTCACCCCCTATTTCATGAGACTTAAACTTGGCTGGCAAAATGTGGTTGTACCTACCTACTGTTGGTATACCTCTGCCTGAATCTTCGGAGATTACTCTATTATTATGTTATGTGTAAAACAAAAAAATCGTCGTCTCTTTCTTCAGATGTCCAACAGCTGACTCACTATCTTTACTAGCAACAGACACAATATTTCATACCTCTGATAATTTGCTTCGGAATCTAGCTCAACTGCCTAACATTCCACAGCAAAGTAGACTAGATCATTCTGTTAGAGGTAGGGCATCAAATCACGGTACTGAACTGCAATTTGCTCTGCCCGCGTCTCTAATTTAGCCTATTTTCTTCTTACGAGACCATTGGTTTAGTCTAAACTAGCGACCCGCCCCGGCTTCGCACGGGTGCAATGGAGAAACTGATAATTTTAGAGCCACTATTTCTCGTAAAAAGTATGGGATAAAAAATGGTTAGTGTGGGTTATCCCTAAGAGATAGACATATACCATCGCGGACTTTTTTGTAGACCTTTTTAAGGTGTACAATACTGTAGTACATTATTTTGATCTGTCTCGACGGGTTCAGCCAGCGTTTACAATGTAAGCGCAAAAAAATGTGTTTATTTACGACATCACATTAGAAACCTCTAAAATTATCAGTGTTTCTCTATTATATTATGCATGTATTATAAATAAAAACCTTCCTCTTGAATCACTCTATCTATTAAAAAAAACCGCATCAAAATCCTTTGCGTACTTTTATAGATCTAAGCATATATAGGGACAGACAGACGGAAGTGACTTTGTTTTATACTATGTAGTGATAATTAACACACACACGTTACTTAATAATAATATTGTAAGTAATACTTTCACATACTTTTGCACCGCAACAAACTTGTAATGGCAGTTCGATCACGGTGGTGGCGGAAGTAACTGGTGCTTATAGCACAGGAGTCCTCCTAGTTTAAGCCCAGTTGCATTTTGTCTTGTATCTTGCCATTGAATTACAATAGCTTAATTTAATAAGGTTCAAAACTTGTTTGAGTATAGAACAAAAAAAAAATTGTTTATTGTTTATTATGATTACTGTGTTTGATTAGCGAATTGATCAGAAATTCATGTACAGCTGCGGAATATAAATGTACAGCAGTGGAAGTTTGTGGTTGTGTCAATAAGTATTATGATGAATGAAAGGAAACTTTATGTAACTACATTTATTGTACGCCCTAAGTGTAGGACATAGCTGTTCGCAAAACACAATATTAACACCAGCCGTGCGATTCTGTAACCATCTCACCGTGAAAACTTGGGTGAAGTGTGCGTGGAGTGAGCTATCATTAGGGATTAACACTATTGACACTGCTCACTTCACTTATGATTTCACGGTGAGATTTTTTACAGAATCGACCGGCAGCTGTATTATGTACACTTTCCTATGATCCACAATAAAGATGATTTGATTTGATTTGATTTGAAACTGTTTGAAGACTAGCTAGACCATACAATAGTTCATCATTTGAAACTATTTGAAGACTAGCTAGACCATACAATAGTTCATCATTTGAAACTGTTTGAAGGCTAGCTAGACCATACAATAGTTCATCATTTGAAACTGTTTGAAGGCTAGCTAGACCATACAATAGTTCATCATTTGAAACTGTTTGAAGGCTAGCTAGACCATACAATAGTCCATCATTTGAAACTGTTTGAAGGCTAGCTAGACCATACAATAGTTCATCATTTGAAACTGTTTGAAGGCTAGCTAGACCATACAATAGTCCATCATTTGAAACTGTTTGAAGGCTAGCTAGACCATACAATAGTTCATCATTTGAAACTGTTTGAAGGCTAGCTAGACCATACAATAGTTCATCATTTGAAACTGTTTGAAGACTAGCTAGACCATACAATAGTTCATCATTTGAAACTGTTTGAAGGCTAGCTAGACCATACAATAGTTCATCATTTGAAACTGTTTGAAGGCTAGCTAGACCATACAATAGTTCATAGTTTGAAACTGTTTGAAGGCTAGCTAGACCATACAATAGTTCATCATTTGAAACTGTTTGAAGGCTAGCTATACCATACAATAGTTCATAATTTCAGCCGAATGACGTCGACTGCTAGCCATAGGTGTCCCCAAGCATCGCCACTTCGACCAGTTCTGTGATAAATGATTTATTTTCTGTAAGTAGGTTTTTACAAACACTTTTACATGTCAATCATATTTTTTTTTAAACTAGTTAAGGTCGTCGTTTCCTATCTGACTACTCTGAGAAGAAAGGCCGAAACAAACTCAGAGGTCACAGTCTCTTTTAAAGTCCACACATAATCTTGGTCAGATCATGTGAAGACCATGGAGATTGGTTTCTGAAATGGTCTTTTGAGTAAAGACCACACAGATTGAGCGGACCTGTCTAGTTAGTGTGCTTCTACCATCCGTCGGATTCATGCGGTCTTCACCATGTAATTGGTTCAGTACTGTAGTTCACTGTTCTTTTTTAGGGTTCCGTACCCAAAGGGTAAAACGGGACCCTATTACTAAGACTCCGCTGTCCGTCCGTCCGTCCATCCGTCCGTCTGTCACCAGGCTGTATCTCATGAACCGTGATAGTTAAACAGTTGAAATTTTCACAGATGATGTATTGCTGTTGCCGCTATAACAACAAATACTAAAAAACAGAATAAAAAAAATAATTAAGGGGCTCCCATACAAAAAACGTCATTTTTTATAGATAATGGTACGGAACCCTTCGTGCGCGAATCCGACTCGCACTTGGCCAATTTTTTTTTATTCGCCTCAATTTTCTTGGCTTTACCTGAAACTTCATTAACCTATGAAAATCGCCTTTACCGTTATGAGATTAAAGCCTTGACAAAGTCAATTGTTACCATGGACATGCGGTTGACTACACAACAGAACTATACGTAAACTTGAAACGCAGAATCGTAATTACATATGGAATTTCAGGCCTACCATGTCGCTTTCCTTGACGACAGAAAGAAAGTAGCGTTCACATTGTTTTACTCGTTCACTTTGAACCTTACGTGTGGCGCAATCGCAAAACTTTTTGACGTAACACAAGGCTCAGTATTAGAATTAGTTCCACATTGGGATGCGTACGATTGCTTCGTGAGAATTCCGGAGAATTGCAGGTTCATGTGCGTGACCGTTACGAATGTATATAGATATGTAACTGCTTTCACGAAAATGAATAGTTTTCCCTTTTTCATGTACTTATGCTAGGTATGTTTTTTGTTGCAGAATTGGATTTGGATACAAAAAAACGCTGTTTTGCTGGTAAGTTAAAGTTCCTTTTTTTAATCCCAGAGACTAATCTGACAGGTGTAATGTCAAACTTCTATATTAAAAAAACGCAAAAACAAAAGACAAATGTCAGATTAGTCTCTGGGATTAAAAAACGAACCATAGAATTTGATCAACATTTTAATTTTCATCACCACTATGGTCCTCTTCACCGTTTTCGGTAACATCGACCCAGACTAATTTCTTTCCTTTCGTGAGCTCTCTGATGACAAGCAAGTCAAGGGCATAGGTAGGTTCTATCGTCTAGGGCATTGTTTCCCAAGCTGTCATCTCTGGAACATACATAATAATAAACAGTTATGAGTACCTATTTTGTATCTGTAATAACTAAAATAAATACCTAATCCGATTTTTTTTTTGCTGTTTATTTGATTAAGGGGGTCCGTGAAAACTGTGCTTGATTTCCTAGGGGTCCGTGGCTGAAAAAGGTTGGGAAACGCTGCTCTAGGGTTTACTCAAATATACATACATTCGACATAGGGCATAGAAAAAGAAATAGAAGTAGAAAGAATTACTGGTAAAAGCAACCGACGATGACGGTGATTTCATGGTAGAGAAAGATGACTAAATGAATCTCCAGTATCTTTTTAATAATGTGGAATAAAATAAGTAAGAGTTACTAGAATTAACTCAAAGTAATAAACGCAGGCTTACAAACTTTTACTTGCAATAAAATAATGATTACAATTATGTACGCTTTTACGCAGTGTCCAACATAATACAAGTTTTATTAATACGTAACGAATAAGAACTGATTACCAGCATAATGTCATAGCGAACAGTCATAAGGATCTTTGTAATTTTAATTATAATAACGTAGAAGACCGCTGTTGGCCACAAAGACCACAATATAGGTGGAATGAGCTGAACTTCTAGAATTAGCTCCAGACTAGGAGAAATAGAGATCAGATAAGAAGACGAAAAGTGTTTACAATATGATGACACGACAGCTAGGGTAGAATAACATAAGGAACCCAGATGTTCAGGATGAAAAGTAGCGGTACCAGCTACAATCAGGCTCGGACTTGGAATAGAGCTCTCAGTTCCTCCCGATCTAACTGTAAGAGCTGCAAGATTAGTCGGCGATATATAAAACCATCGTTAGCGCCAAGAATTCTAACAACCTACCCACTTTCTCACACCTATTAGCAAATTACTATGCGTATTATACCCTACTATTGAGACCTGAACTAAATCTCGCGAGACGTGCGATAATTATATCGAATTATCAACTAATCGGTCAATCGAGTGATGCACTCGCGCGTGTAACGTTACGTTCTATAGGAAGTGAGTGATCGTCTGCGATAGATCGTACACAACACGTTTCAGGAAGGAAATTGAACTACGTATTACGAGAGGAATTGGTTTAGTTAATGTTGGAAAAGATTTCATTCGTTTTAATTTCAATCAATTCAGCCTATTGCAGTCCCTGCTCGATATGGGCCTCTCCCAAGTTGCGTCACATCACCATTTCCTCTGCCTTCCACATCCAGTCCGTCCCAGTCGCCTTTTTAACACTGCAGGACAATTAACGCACCTCGACTTAATAACAATAAAACTTCTATTGTGTCTCGCTCAGTGTCCTTCATTGTGAGTCGTCAGTCCATCTAGCTACCGTCCTACACTACGCTTGCCGATAAGTTTTCACTCCAGGCCTCGTTTGCTCCACGAGCCATCGGTCCTTTGACATTCATGGCCAGCCCAATGCCATTTCAGCTTTACTCTGCAAGCTATGTCGGTAACTCCACTGGGTTTCATTTACTGAGCGAGTCAGCGTAAATGCCACTGGCGTTATCCACATTTTCAGCATTGATTAAATAAAACAGATCTATAACGTATTCCTTTAAAAGCTGTGTTACTGTTAGCCTGCATCATCTAACTGCTGTGCCGAGTCCTCTCCCCATGACTTCCAGCTCTTTCGATCCAGGGCTAAAGTAGACCACCGGTCGTTTGTTTTCTCCAGCTCGTTCTGCCATCTTCTACGGGTCTGTCGCAACTCCTTCTGGCTGTGTCTGGGCTCCACTTGGTAGTTATTTTGGCCCACAGCTTATTGGGCATGCGACAGGTGTAGCCAGCTCAGTCCCACTTTAGCTTAGCGGCTTTTTAACCAACTTCAGTAATCAATGGTCTATCTATGGTCTGTCTCTTTATCAATAATCTGTGGTCTATCTATGGTCTGTCGCTTTATCAATAATCTGTGATCTATCTATGGTCTGTCTCTTCATCATTAATCTGTGGTATATCTATGGTCTGTCTCTTTATCAATAAACTAACTTATGCCCGCAACTTCGTCCGCGTAAAATTTTTGTTCCTCCGATCCAGCCCGTCGCATCGCATCGCCTGTCCGCGCTATTACTTCGTTGTCGCTTACGTACTTTCGGACTTATTTTCTTTTTGTTTGACTCCTAAGGTTTCCAGCGTCATGGAATGTTGTCTATATGCCTTCCTCATTAATTGGGCAGTCAAATGCAAACCGACTCGTCGTTCCGTAGATTAGCGCTTTCAAATAAACAAATCAAAGCTTTATTATTAGTATAGATCGATAAAGTTTCTTAAGCATTAAGTTTCTTAAGGCATTGAAGCATTTAATAATTATGATTTATCACAACTTTTACTTTCCCGTGGCATTTGCTTGTTTATGTTCGTAACATTTACGAAGAAAGTTTCTTGTTTCAATAAAAGTAGAGTTATTTTTGAGATAACTATTTTATAAATAAAATTGTAATGCCGATAAAGCGAAAGTTCTTGCGTTCAATAAAATGTGCATATGAATGCTTGGCTGCCATCTTGAGGAGGTCAGGGTTATCGTCCGCGTTTCCCCGGATTTGTCGTGAATTGTATGTATGTGATATTGTATAAACAACCGGGTTTTATGTTCAGCTCTCTTATTTTGTACACTGTTGCATTATTTATCAACCGGTTCTACTTGTGTAAATTATTTGCAGAATCTGTAGTGCGATTCTGTAACCATCTCACCGTGAAAGCTTGGGTGAAGTGAGCGTGGAGTGAGCTGTCATTCGCTAGGGATTAACACTATTAAGTGCTCACTTCACTTATGATTTCACGGTGAGATTTTTACAGAATCGACCGTCTGATATTTTATCAAAAGCTATACAACGTGTAACGTTAAATGCGCATAACCTCAGGCACCCCAACTGATTTTTAATTCAATTGACCTATTTCAGAGAGAAAATAAGTCATTAAAAAAATTGTAAAGGTTTTATGTGCTGTTTTAGTTTTACTGGCCATTCTGATCGTTTCTTTCGTCTGCGACGACGCTTTATCGAGGGAGGAGTCGTCACCGGGCCGCTGCGCCGAGCTGACATTGGCTTGCTTGACCTATTAATAAATAGACACCGCAACGTTCTTAAAGAAGATTTTTTGAAAAATGTGACCTATATTAAAAAGTGGTTCAATTAATTCTGCTCGTTATTCTGATCAAACTATTTTCAGGTTTTGCGCATTTAACGTTACACGTTGTATAAGCATCAGCGTAGTCCGCATAATTCAAAATTTCTTACGTTTTTGGCAATTTGCAGGTCAATCAATGCCAGGTTGTATGTTGAACAAAATATGATTCACGACCGCAACAAATATTACAGAATTATAATCATTAAAATCATAAATACGACCCTCTAAGTTCATATAACCCTATTGATCGATATTTTATGAAATAATAATAGTACAAAATAATGATTACAGAAAAAACACAATTAAGGGTCACAAAACAAAAATCAAATTAAAAATGAGTATTACAGAAAAAAAGTGTATCGTTGGTGCCTGTACATATGAATGAAAATCATTGTATCACAGACACCAGCCCCTTCCGAGATAGGTTACATAATAAATTTAAAAATCGAACATGCTGTAAAGTTATTTCGTAAAAAATGTATGGTAATAAAATAAACAGTAAAAGTATTTTAAACATAATAAATACAATTTAATAAAAAAAATAAACTGTAAATGGTCATTTCACGCTTCCCCATAATCGTATAAAGCTAAATAGCTATCTTATTCTGCCTAGCACACTGATATCTGTACATCATCTTAGAGGTTTGGTGTCACCGTATCGACTAAATAACATGTCATATTGGTAACATTGGTTACTATTTCGATAAAATTAAGAGCCTCAGACTCATAAAGGCTGAAAACTCAAGCTTTTAATTAAACTCCTCTTTAACTTCCCCTTTATTCATAAACGTTGCGTTAAGTTTTTGACGATTGAACGTCAGTTAACTTTAATCATCGTTTATAAATAACCCCTTTATCTACAGGCACTTATGAATTGTCAAGGTTCCTGTCAGTTAAGAATTAAAGCTAGTTGTCCCCTACATAAGGCATCGTAAAATCGTAATGGAAACAGAGACATTGTTAGGGAAGCACACTAAGCTAAACGATTTAAAAATTACTACCTTCGTAATTACGTTCCTAAAGTTAAACCTTAAAACTTAAAGTGCTTGTATGCGACAATACTACACACTGTCAAGAAAAACTCGTTGACCCACAGAAGTCCCAGATTGGAACATGCATGGAACTTGAAGCAAAAACCTTTTGAATGAGACTTGATTGGGCAACATTCAATTTCATTCCTTCTCGATTATAACTCGATGATCGAGCAGTTTAATTCGAATGAAAGCGAATCAAAGAATCATTACTGGCCGCAACGTAACTGCGATTCTTTACGATTATTTTCCAATAACTTTAGCGATCTATGTCATCTTGTAGTGTCGTAAAAATTAATAAGTCAATCTGTTTTATTGTAGTTTCACAATAGCTTCGATATTGTAATAATGATATTTCTTGTGTCTTGATATTTTTCAAGAAATTAATCACATATTTTTAAGAGGCATGAGTTATTTCTGACTCACTTTTAGTAGGTAAGCATAAATAAAAAAAGAAAACAAAAAAAAAACAAGAAAATAAACCTATAAATTTCAAAAGAAAACGTCGTAACATAACATAGCGCCTGTAATCCTGTAATCCCCGAAGGCTTAGACAGTGGGGTGGGGTACCTCACCGTTCAACACGAATTTTGACTTTGATAAGAGATTATGAAATGTCGATAGTTTTATCGATAGTTAGACAAAAATAAAATATATGGTCTGAAAAAGTATGATTTAGAAAAATTAATTAAAACATCGTCAATATAAACTAAGTGGAAAAAATTCGTATTACTGAAGCAAACTCAAAAACTGCCCAAGCGAAGTTGGTAAAATTTATATGGGACCACCACTGGGACATCTTATCGATTAAAAAAAGAATTTTGCAAATCCGTCTCTGCAAGGTGTAACTTAAATAAAGCACAACCTCTTAAGGGGGTATCGTACTCATCATTATGAACAACTTTTACTATGGGACCAAACCTGAAATCGCGAAAAAAAAATTAGCTGTTCTCACATTTATGTTCGCATAATTCGTCAAAATGTAGGGAACAGCTGATTTTTTTCCGCGTTTTCAGTTTTGGCCCCATAGTAAAAGTTGTTCATAATGATGAGTACAATGACGCCTTATGAGGTTGTGCGTTATTTAAGTTACAACTTATGTATGACGGAGTTATGCCCGAACATATACAACGTATAACGTTAAATGCGCAAAATCTGAAAATAGTTTGATCAGAATAACGAGCAGAATTAATTGAACCACTTTTTAATACAGGTCATATTTAAAAAAAAATCTTCATTAAAAAAGTTGCCGTGTCTATTTATTAATAGGTCAAGCAACCCAGTGTCAGCGCGGCGCAGCGGCCCGGTGACGACTCATCCCTCGATAAAGCGTCGTAGCAGACGCAAGAAACGATCAGAATGGCCAGTAAAACTAAAACAGCACATAAAACCTATACAATTTTTTTTATCACTTATTTTCTCTCTGAAATAGGTCAATTGAATTAAAAATCAGTTGGGGTGTCTGAGGTTTTGCGCATTTAATGTTACACGTTGTATAAAAATAAAAATATATTTAGACATCCAAATTGAGAACCTCCTCCTTTTTTTAAGTTGGTTAAACACCCAATAACACTTTTCAGAACATCATGCTCAGCAGTAACCCTTGCGACCAACGGGACACATATTTTAATATATTACAGCTATCTTGACGGTTACTTGTTTCCGCAATGGAATAGTTAATGGAATTAACTTTGTCTAACCGATTTCCTACTCGTCTATGAGAATCTGCAGCATTGTGTCGATTGTAGCCTTGGTAGAAAGCCCGCGATCGACCCACTTGTGTAAATACATTCCTTAGGCTCACGCTGGAACACTGTGAAGTAATCAGTAATTAATTAATCACCTAAGTACATTGGCTAAGGAAAAGGTTGAGCAATTTTTAAATGTAGGTATATTCCTGTAGTGCTATTCTGTAAAAATCTCACCGTGATAACTTGGGTGAAGTGAGCTTAAAGTGAGCAGTCATTAGTGTTAATCCCTAGCATCAGATGGAATTACACCTCTCGCCGGACTCGTTGGACTTCTCGCCATGAGATTGTAACAGAATCACCGGCTGTTCTGAATAGTGGTCAAATCCTTTTTTTCGTACATTCCTTTCGTTTAATACTTTCCTGCACCTGGTTAGACTAGAAACCGACCCCAACAAATGTAGTTGGCAAAAGAATAAGCTGATGGTGATGGGAAAATTCTATTGAATAGTCATTTGCAAAGTAGCCCCACTTTGATACGGCAGTAGGATATGAATGTGGAGCTGTGACGCAGACTATTTTCTACCTCCTATCCTGTCCTCTGTGTCCCAAAAAATGCAGCCACAGCGACCTCTGCGCTGCCACCGAGGATACCTTGGAAGTGGCGAAGTTTTGGGTCAACAAAATTTAATGGCGACACGACGAAGAACATTTGTATTGCTAAGGTACCTTCTCGGTACTTTTCTACCTTTGTATTTCTCGAATCTTTATTGTACAGACGCCAGCACATCAAGTTACTAAAATCTGTCAGATTTCTTTAATAGATTTTCAACTTTATCGCTAAAACTGTCGGATTTTCCCAATCAACTTTGAACCTTATGTCAAAGTTGATTGGGAAAATCTGACAGTTTCGGGTAGCTTTATGTGCTGGCGTCTGTACATTCAATCCGCCTCCAATTTTGTGGAAGTCGTGAAATCAATGGTAGTTAGTTACCTAACCGTTGATTTAGCCGTTAGGAGATCGCGTGACTGAAACCCGCAGATAATGGTGTAGGATTTAAGATATATGGGGATAAATTATTAAAACTTAAAATATTCCCAGCTAGCAAAATAGTCTTGTAAATAATTACTTAAAAGAATAAAAGCATTGTAAAACATTTATAAGTGTCCTGATTAAGAAGGGGCCTCTTATAAAGGCATGTATAATGGGGATTTGAACTAAAAGAATGTATAAACTTATAAAGAAGTCTTATAGATATATAGAAGAACTCCTTGTAAAAATATTTATAAGAGCAAAAGTTTACAAGCGCACTTGTGTAAGACTAATTACTCTTGATATTTTTTTATACTTATTTAGGCATCTTATAAGATCGTATGTTCTTATAGATTTCTTGGGTAAGTATTTTAAAAGAGTACTGATCTTACTAAAGCATGATATACAACTGTTGAAGAACCAATAAATTATAAGTGTAATTTTTCTGAGCTAAATCATATTAAAGAGTAGTAGCATGTTGGAAGTTGTATAAAAGAACATTTAAGCTCACAAACGTCGTAAGCATGCTTTATTAAGTATATTACCGATCTCATTTATTGATATAAGTATTCTTCACTGTCAATGGCCACCGATAATTGTTTTAGGCTAGTGTTTAATAGGAGCAATGGTCTTTAAACTCACTTAACTAGAGTCATATAAGAATATCTAGTCTGACAGTGCATTTAACTAAAAACGATTGAGCTTTTAAATGTTCTGATGAAGTACACTTTAAGTAAGATTGTAAATAATGGAAAAATGGTGACATTTTGTATTATTTCATATTTTACTAAATTAATAACTATTATTCAAAAACACATCTCAGAAATGGCCCGAGATTTTAATGTTATTTACATTAAAAATACTTCGAATAAACCTACTCCGCAGGTAGTTCAACATTATAATAATAGTAGGTAAGATAGAAGTAACATAGAAATATTTTAAATTATAAAAGTTAATATACAAAGTACTTACTTTTTTAAAGATTTTTATTATATTCACTGCATGCGCACAACTGTTTGTAAAAATGTTCGACACGCTTAAAAATACTCTTACATTGAGATCACAAAGAGGCAAATAAGGCGAATCACACTTAGAACGGCATTCGTAAGGCTACACAATGGCATTTTACCTTTACACCATGCCAGTGTAAGACACTTGTAAGACTAATTGCTTTTACAACGGCACTAGGCAGATCACTATAAGATTGAAAACACTCTTGATAAGAGCATAATACAATAACAATAAGGGCAAACACTCTTACAAAGTGCGCCCAATTCCACACTTACCAGCGTTTGTAAGTGTACTAAAAGAGTAAGCAAAATATGCTCTTAGGATACTTGTAATACCAAGTTTTGCTAGCTGGGTTACCTCTCACTTCATCACATTCACAGTTATTAAATACAAGGTTCTCTATACAAGCTGTAGTTTTATACAATTACGAACAGTTATGACGAGAATTCTCGTACCAAACGTGGCCATCATCAACCAGTATTTTTAATCTTCTTCATATACAACGTGTAACGGAAAGGGGGTATCAACCCTGAAGGAGGTGAATGTGCTCATGAAACTCAACAACTTTCCCCAAAGAACATAGGTCGAAATATGAAAAAAAAATTTGGCCCTCCCTTACAAAACTGACTACCAGCTGATTGATTTACTATGGGAGGGCCAAATTTTTTTTTCATATTTCGACCTATGTTCTTTGGGGAAAGTTGTTGAGTTTCATGACCACATTCACCTCCTTCAGGGTTGATACCCCCTTTCCGTTACACGTTGTATAAAAATCTGTCGCCGCGCCGCATGTATGAAGACTTGAGAACGGCTCGACCGATTTGGCTGCTTTTTTTTTTGTTGTGTAAAAGAATATATTTCATACAAACCTTGTCCTGACGATTGTAATGTCAGGACAAGGTTTTTATGATTTTTTTTTTTTGGAAAATCCACCGAGTGAGTCGGATTTTTTTCCAGGCGATGCCAGGTTCCAACAGCTAGTTTAGATTAAAATCCGGATGGTTATGTCACAGTTGTGATTTTCTAAGAAACCTAAGTAAGTATAGTGTTAGTATCTACCCAAACTCTTATTTAGAAAAACCAAAGTTCTCGCAAAATAAACAAATATGTTAGAAATCTGGATAAAGAATAGCCCTGGGCTTTATGATACTTATCTTAAGCTAATATCTGCCTTGGTACAGATAATGCAATAGCCTACAAATTCGTGACTAATTTTCCCGAGTTGAATCTAGCAAACAACTAGAGCGACTGGGCAATAGAATAAACGGCTATTATAACTCTAAAAACTATGACTAATACACAAGTTTTCAAGGAAAATGAAAGGAAAACCGGCACAAACCGGTACAGATGAAAATTCGGACGGAAATTGTTCAACTATTTACATATTTCAGGATTCCACCTAGCTATTAGCTTAAAGTTCAGATGTCTAACTTCTAGCCTGGAATTAATACAGGCATTAGTTTTATATTTGAAGGAAGTAACAAATTAAGTTCTGTACTAAACCTTTAGATACATTTCCTTTCATTCACTAGCGTCCGGTTGCGATGTCGGCGACATTCCTTCAATCTGAATAATATTTTCGCTTGCGTAATGCCCCTGAGTAATAAGTTTTAAGTTGTAAACGACAGCGAGCAGTAATGATTCAGTTGTTTATTTATTTTTATTTTTTATTTATATTATGGCATCTCAATACTAGGACACTGATAGAACTGAAAAGAAAATCCCACCAACTTTCAGCCATCAATCGTAGCCTCGTTCGTTAGTGGCAGTTGAGAAGTCTAGAGATCTTCCTTCGTTACTGGAAGTTTGAGTGAGGTAAACATGAATCAACATATTGAATCGATAAATGAAATACTTGAATAGTGCATTTAACCTCAACAAATCAGTAAAAATATTTCACAAAATGCATGTTTCTATGTAAAATTCCGCTATCCGCTTGTTTATTGGGCATTCGTAATGGAATGAATGCCATTTAGAGATGCTTAGGCGCTCCTTTGCATATGCAAATAATCATACACATCGTGCATAAGAAAGTGAAAACAATATGCAAATCACCCACTTAGCAATCAGGAGAAAATCAATAAATACAAATTATCCATCAATTATATTTGCTATCACTGAAAGAATTATTAATTATAGCCATTCGAACAAAATGTAGTAATTTATTTGAAAGTTGGAAATTGAGTATTTTATATTCGAAGTGGAACTGATTTAATAAATATTCAATCTTGATTGATTAGTCATTAAGCGTTAATGATTGGTTCTTTTCAATTGGCAAGTAATCTTGTCATAAAAAATCGTTGTAACTATTTTCTCTTGTCTATTTTACGTTGAGTTTGTAGGCTGCTTTTAAATCTAGCATTATAGGTTTTATGCCTAAGAACAATATTATTTAAATCATATATTTAGGTAAACTAACAGAATTTACAAAAATAGTAATACACTATACAACGTGTTGTTGCAATGGCGACATTAATTTAACACGCGGGTAGGACTAGTGGCCAGTATACGTAAAAGTTTCCCCTCCCTAGCCTTTTCCCAACTATGTTGGGGACGGCTTCCAGTCTAACCGGATGCAGCTGAATTGTTGTTGGGTTGTTATTTTACATGGAGCGACTGCCTATTTGACCTCCACAACCCAGTTACTGGGTACTACGATACCCCTAGGTAAGACTGGTTGTCAGACTTTCGGGCTTCTGACTACCCGTAACGACTGTCAAAGATTCACGAATGACAGCCGGGACCAACGGCTTAACGTGCTTTCCGAAGCACGGAGGGGTCTCGGTATGTAAAGATGGTCACCCATCCACAGACCCAACAGCGGCAAGCGTAGCTTAACCTGATCGATCGAACTGTGCGGCTGTTATTATTTAGCCACGGGCCCCTCCGGCCAGTAAACGTAAAAGTGATAACAACATAAAATAATTCGTTATTTGAAACTACCGCCTGCGCCACTCACCGACGTAGGGCTGCTCTTTCCTTCAATTTGCCTACTCTTTGTACAGACGCCAGCACATCAAAGCTACCCGAAACTGTCAGATTTTCCCAATCAACTTTGAACCTTATCCTTTAGCGATAAAGTTGAAAATCTATTAAAGAAATCTGACAGATTGTAGTAGCTTGATGTGCTGGCGTCTGTACATTATTCGTTTTAATTTCGTTGATGCGATGTTATGATCCACGACGACCCCTGTGTCTGCTCAACAACGTAAATAATGCAATGAATATTGTTGAACTGTCAAAATGAAACCCATTCCTCACGGCGGCGATCGGCGGCGGCGATCTCTCGCGTCCGGCCCTGGTCCAGGCCATGGTACGGAGTGAGAGTGCATGGGAAGCAGTCACCTCCTTCTGCGAAGCAGTAATGCTTGCGAAGGAGGAGGCGGAACGCGTGAGGGAGAGGCAATCTTTGCGCCCTCCCTCACGCCCCTAGTCGCCGCAGGAGACGCCCTGGGCGTCGGGAGTCAAGAGCCGACTCCCGGCCACCGTAGGCGCGGGCTTGCGGGCGGCGAGCAATGGGCAGTGCGCCGTCCGGTAAGGACCAGGCCTAGGTCGACAGCGCGTTGTGTTCCACGCGCGCCTCAAAGAGTTGTCAGCAATAACTGACGGGGTCCGCTGGGGCCGATGCTTGCCAGGGTCGCGGGTTGTTCGAAAGAGGTACCGTGGCCCTTGGCACAAGCAACTGAAGGAACACGGGTGGGTTTTAGTCAGTAAAAGTCTGACACGCCCTCCCGCTCCGCCCGGAGCGGGAGAAGTTATTTGATAATTTCCCACCCAAAAAAAAAAAAAAACCCATTGTTACTGATAGTGTGTTACGCAATTACCCTGCAGTTTCCTTCCATATTATCACCAGGGTCGTTCAAGGAGTAGCTTTTGTCTGCGGCTTCGCAGCGGGTATGTCGGAAAATATCCTTCGGGAACGTACTACCGAGATTAAAAGTACCTTACGTGTTAATCCTGCTTATAAACTATCTGTGTTCTAAATTTCATCCAAATAACACACATCCAGACGAACTAACAAAATTCTAAAAAACTGTACAACGTGTAACGTTAAATGCGCAAAACCTCAGACACCCCAACTGATTTTTAATTCAATTGACCTATTTCAGAGAGAAAATAAGTCATAAAAAAATGTTTATAGGTTTTATGTGCTGTTTTATATAATAAATAGACACGGTAACGTTTTTAATGAAGATTTTTTGAAAAATATGAGCTATATATTATAAAGTGGTTCAATTAATTCTGCTCGTAATTCTGATCAAACTATTTTCAGGTTTTGCGCATTTAACGTTACACGTTGTATAAACGGCATTAGACTCGCTCCCACACCTCGTAGCAACTACACACTTTTTTCAAAAGTATTCAGTGTATCTACAGTTTTGACTTTGTTACTTTTGCTTTAGCCGGTTATGTCCCTCTACCGCGCAAAGGCCTCCGTCTTTCCACCTCTCTCTGTCCAGAGGTGCCAAGACTTCGTTACTATTTTATCATATGTAATTATTGAAGAAAATACAATAGGTGTAGCTCTTATGTAGCTCAACTAACAGGATTTACAAAAACAGTAATACACTAAAGATGTTGTGTTTACTGCTGAGTCAGCCATTTAGTAACTAGTTAACTAAAGCACCAATTTCCTTCAATATGACCATCAGGGCTGTTATCAAGGAGTACCAGTAAGGCCTCAATGATGACCAGTTACACCATGTCATTTTCCTATATCACTACAAATTAGACGCTTCTATAATGTCATTTTAATTTACGATTTCCTATCGTGTGAATTGTTGACAATGGAACATGGATTTTAACGGGATGCTTTTGTAGGCAATTTTGCATTGCATTTTACAGTACATACCGTCATCTTTTTCGCATTTGTTCTTCATTATGTCGTTTGGTTTGGTCTTTCGATATGTCCTTACTGTAATAATGTTGTAAGGGTGCGGACGAGCAATTATGCCATATAGATCAGCATGTCGATTCTGTAAAAATCTCACCGTGAAAACTTGCGTGGAGTGAGCTGTCAGTGTCATCCCACCTGATTGACCAAGCATACATTTACAATCATAATCGAGATTCTAATAATAATAAAAGAAATTTTAATAAATATAAAGTCTCAAACGCCCACGAGGGAGCGCTATCGCCCACATTGAGAACCAATGGCCTAGTCTGTATTTGAACCCGCACCCTAATTGCGTAACACAATATTTCTCTGAATTTGAATTATTTTGAAGTATATTGCTAATCCATTGCTCCATATGTTGGAAAAATGTGTATGCTCAACAACGTAAATAACGCAATGAATGTGGTTGAACTGTCAAAATGAAACCATTTGCTACTGATAGTGTGTTACGCAATTACCCTGCCGGTTGGTGGCAATAGGTTTGCCCATACTTAAACATAAATGGTGAAATGTAGGCGCACTATAGGTACACCTCTGCCTTAGCCTTCGTGGGAATACATGCGTGACGTTATGATGCATATTGCATTTTTTTTTTTTAGAAGAATTGAGGAGATAGTTTGCTATGTTGGTGAGAATTTTAACGTTATAGGAAACTATTTCTATAAGTAACCTTAATTAAGTTATTCATGAAATAACAGAGGAGTAATTCTCCTAATTTTAAGAACGTTCACAGTCTGATCTGTCAAAAACTTCCCTACATTTTTGACAAGTTTTTGCCATTGATTGTCGCTGAGATGAGACTGCAACTATTATAGATTTTGAACATTTTTTATAGACGGTATATGTGTCAATAACATAGTTACGCGGACGACATGGTGTTGCTCAGTACCTCGATGAGTGGACTGAGGAAGCTTCTCACGATCTGCGAGACGTATGCGGAGGTGCACGGCCTTAAATACAATTAAAAAAAAAGTGAGGTGTTAGTGTTTACGGCACCTAAACAACAGCCCCGTCGTGTACCTCCAGTATATCTCAACGGCGTTGAACTGAATGTGGTAGCTCAATTGAAATACTTGGGTCATGTTGTCACCAGTGACCTACGTGATGATGGGGACATACAACGCGAGCGCATTGCGTTGGCGGTGAGGAGCAATATGCTCGCCCGTAGGTTTGCTCGCTGCACGGCAGATGTCAGTCAGTTTATTTAAAGCGTTCTGTCAGTCCTTCTACACGAGCGGCCTATGGGTGTCATATACGAGCCGAGCCCACAACGTCCTGCGCGTGCAATACAACAATGCCTTCAGGATGCTGTTGCGGTTGCCGCGAAGTTGCAGTGCGTCGGGAATGTTTGCTGAAGCACGTACGGATGGCTTTCACGCCATCATGCGTAAGAAAGCGGCTTCCCTACTGCAACGTTTGCGTAGCACTCGGAACGGCATCCTGAAAATGATTGTTAGCAGAGTGGACTGCCCCATCCAAAGGCACTGGGTAGAATTAGGTAGGTTTATGTTAAATAGAATTAAGTACTAACAACAATAACATAGCATGTAAGCACAGTTTGTTTACTAACCACTAACTCCGTATGGACTACATAGGTCTGAAATAAAGATATTTTATTTTTATTTATTTATTTAATTACGCGAATTGGCCTTCAGCCGTGCGATTCTGTAACCATCTCACCGAGAACTTGGGTGAAGTGAGCGTGGAGTGAACTGTCATTAGGGATTAACACTATTGACACTGCTCACTTCAAGCTCACTTCACTTATGATTTCACGGTGAGATTTTTACAGAATCGACCGGCAGGTATACGAAGTTATAAATATTACATACGGGTAGATGGGGCGACTTGTCGTAAATGTCGGTTTAGCACTATCTAAACCGTAACATAGAGATTTTATTAGAAACTATAAAACGACCGCAGTTATCTGCGAAGCTAGGTTTCTATCGTAAAAGATAATCTTAACACCTTTGACAATTTATCTTTAAATCTTGTACGTGGTACATGCAATGGCACTATTCTCATGTGCATTCGCATAGCGAAATAAACTTGTTAATAGAACTTGATTATGAAAGCCATTAGTGTTGTGCAGGTAAAGGTTCTCACCTCTGTGATCCTAGGTTAAAGACCGCCAACAGTTAGCCTCCTGTGAATATAAATGATTAAGAAATTACATGAAGAACATTAGCAATAAGTCAACAGCGCATGCATCGGAAAGAAAGAAAAAAATAATAACTTGTTACAGAAAAAAAAAAACAAATCTGTGTTTACGAGCAGAGCAAAGAAATTTGTCGGCGGCTGCACGTCGTGCCTGTGACAAGAAGGCTACAAAGAAGTTACAAAAATATGAAAAGCGTACATTGATGCTACAAAGCTGTGATGCGGTTAACAAAGATGTGTGGCAGAAAAGATGTAATTACCTAACTCCAAAAAACTGGCATAGGTACGGCCAGTAGGATAGATGACAAGGGTTTCAGTGCAAAATTCAGGAGCATCTGATATACATAAATGAGCTTCGTGAAACCACCAGTCAAGTGAAACGAAACAAGACAGTGGACTAACCACTGCCTTGTTTCGTTGGTTCGTGGTTAAGAAAGCGCTGAAATGAACAAGTATAAGTGTAAGTTTTATTGCAAGAAAAAAGTAAAATCGTTTATAAACATTGCTAGTTTGTGCTGCGTTGAGCGTTTACGGTGCATTATTGCACAGCAGACATTGAATGCTATTTATTATGATGTAGCCGCAAAATGAGGTGTGCTTATTACTTATTGCTTGTGTTCATTCCTATGGGATTGATTATTTTACGACTGTTTTCAACGCCGTAACAACATATGAAACAATAAGTGTTAGAAAAGTCAATCTAGATGAAATCTCTCAAGCACACAATCAATCTCACTTTGTTCCACTTATCAGCAGTTCTTTTCTTTTTAATAAAGATAGAGCGACGACGACGTCGACGTGTGCTTCACACATTGCGTTTACTTGCTAGAAATGAGTTCAACTGAACTTGAAATTAATTTACTGAACCCAACTACTTTTTGGGTTGCATTCAAGAGAGATTTTGGACATAGGCCGCGTCCTCACCAAAATTAATATGACATACCTAGTCGCGCGGTCAATCAAGTCGCGTTTGTGTACGTTAAAATTCATACAAACGATCGCGTCGATCGCGAACTCGCGTGTCGACGCGCACTTGGTCGCTTGGACGTGAACTTGGAATTTGGTTTTCGGTTAGAACGCGGGATTAGGATAAAAAGTTAAAAGGAGATGAATACCTACAGAAAGGAGCAAATTATAGAATGCTGGATTGGCAAGATTTCGTTAACGTTATTACATTGAGGCATACAAGACAAAGAGAGGCATATAAAAAGAGACAAAGCAAAGGGTACCTAGATAACAAATTTTGCTTTGGCTTCAATATTTTCCTTCACACACTACAAAACCTTCAACACAGTACAATTTATGTGATAATATTCTCCGGAATGGTAACGGTACAACCTTTAGCAGCTTTACGTGAGTCAGCTGAGGCCTACCAAGCTGGCATGCACGTTCAAATATCTCTGCATGTATGACACAGCGCACGCGTGACTTTGAGCTGACCGCAAGAACTTAAGTCAAACGTGAAGGATTTTGATGATGCAGGTTTAAAAATAAAAGATAAAATATATTTACTTCTGTAAATTGGTTCAAGAAAAACTTTTGAACGACAAAATAAAGTTATGTTTTAAAATTAGATGAGTTCGGTGTTTCTTACCCCGTATCCGACTACTCTGAGAAGAAAGATTGAAAGAAACTCAGAAGTTACAGTCTCTTAAATAATCTAGTTCTCTCATAATTTTGTTCAGGCTATATGACGACAATGCAGATGGCCTGTATGATGGTCTGAGATGGGCTTTTGAGGATACGGTACAGGTTGTAGAATCGTATAGTTGTATCTACTGCGATTCATTTGAAAAAAGCTGAACAATAAAAGTCCAAAATCCTCTTAAAATGAAAATGGTTGTGCTGATTATGGTGGTAGAAAATAGTATGTTGTCAGTTGTGGTTAGCTAAGGATGTACCCTGCAACCAAAATACCTCATTTTGCCGGGTACAGATTGGTGAAACAACATGAAATGTAAAACACGTTGAAACAAATTCGTCTAAGTTGTTGTGGTATATTAAATTCGACTAGTACTGTGTTACATTTCATGTTACATACATTAGGACGGCTTCGTGTTACATTATTTTAATGATACGGTTCACCAATCTGCATCCTAATTGCGTAACAGACTATTACTCTCAATTTGAATCATTTTAAAGCATATTGCTAATCCATTACTCCATATGTTGGAAAAATGTGTCTGCTCAACAACGTAAATAACACAATGAATGTTGTTGAACTGTCAAAATGAAACCCATTGCTACTGATAGTGTGTTACGCAATTACCCTGCAGGTATCATTAGGCGCAGCAATCAGAAGACCAAAAAAGGCTCAATAGGCCTCGGATGTTTTTGTTTTGCAATTACCACGAATTCTTCGTAAGTATCGCAAGAAACGATCCACCTATAATGTTAAAAAACCGGAACAGTTACGAATAGTATCGGATGTTATGTTCTAATTTATTCAATAGTTGCGCTTACGCCGGTAACGCGTAACGTTACGCGATTTACAATCTCTAATTGTAGTGAATTGCATATTACTATAATGGTAAGTTTCTTGTCTTCATAATGATATTTATCTCTTTTATCGGCATAGAGTGTTTCTTTTTTATTGCGTTAAGTATTTTCCTTATCTGTGGATTGATTTACCTACCTTACGTTTATGAGTTTAGCACACTTTCTTTTTATGGAAATAGCATCATAGTCCACACTCAGGACCTTACTACTTGTCTCACATCAGTCTATAATGTCACAGGCCTCCTCTCTACGAGAGGGATTGAGCAGTAATCCACCCAGTTCGGGTTGGTAGATTTCACATGTATTGAAATTATTGGTTCTAGGACATGCCGGTTTCCTCATGATGTTTTGCTTCACCGTTTTGAGAGCAGTGATGATGAAATAAGTTACACAAAGTAAAATGCTTGTCAGGGTTCGAACTACTTGTATACAGAAATTAAAATACCGTATGGCATGTATCTAGTCATACCTACAATATTAAAGGTAAAAACATCTTTATTGTACAGTTGAAGGTATGTTGGAGAGGAGGGACAAAGTGAACTAAGTAACCACGAACGACCATAAGGAGAATGCGGTTCCCATGTTAAGTTCAAGTTTATTCACGACATGAGTGGGTGCAATGCAACAATTTATACATTAATGGAAATATATTTATCGCCACTAAATGTCTCGTGACTGAGTAGCCTTAGAGCTTTGTCGTGACATATGACACTATAACATTGTAAATAATCATGTAATAACGGAATGCGGATCTTAACCCTTAAATGCATAATGTTGCCATATAGGCAACAAAGCACGTCATTTAATTTTTTTAAGAATGTGATAGCTGTGAGTTTCTGAACGCACCTCTTTTTGTGAAAACAATATATATACTCTATGAATATTAATATTATTGTATAATTATTATATATTTATTATCTAAATTCTATAGATAAATACCTATACAATAGCATTTTTTGCAATACGATAAAATAAATCATGCATTTAAGGGTTAAATTACTATATTCCATGATAATTTAACTCATATTTCATTGTGGTTAGTCAGCAAGTCCGCACAAATTCCCAAATCAAGCTTAATATACTTACTTAGGTACAGTGAAATGAATACCTAAGCAAATTGACTGTCGACTAAAATTGTCCGTTATATTCAAATCACAACAGCTGTCATTCTTGATCAGCCCAATGCGAATATCATAGTGTGACTGCTGCAATCTGCTAAAGAATGCATTTCCCTAACTTTATACAAGGTATAACTTAAATAAAGCACAACATCTTAAGGGGTCATTGTACTCATCATTATGAACAACTTTTACTCTGGGAACAAACCTGAAATCGCGAAAAAAAAATCAGCTGTTCCCTACATTTATGTTCGCTTAACTCGTCAAAATGTAGGGAACAGCTGATATTTTTTCGTGATTTCTGTTTTGGTCCCATAGTAAAAGTTGTTCATAATGATGAGTACAATGACCCCTTATGAGGTTGTGCGTTATTTAAGTTACAACTTGTATATATAAGTCCTAGATTTTGACTGACTGGTTGGACCTTAGCATAGGTGGAGCATCACAGTTGATGCTGCTCTGCTAAGTTTTGATCAGAAGAGATGGAGAGCTAATAAACTAACCATGGAAACTGGACATATTAGCTACGTCCAGTTTCCATGGTTAGTTTATTACAGCTGCTGCTGTAAGTAGGACAATCAGGGAAAATATCTATAAATATGCGTCTGAGAAATGCACAGGCAAGTATCTAATTAAAGGGGATAGGAGGTGACATGAGTTTTCAGTTTAAGTATAGAAAAAAGTTCAACGTCCGCCAAATTATAGCTTATCTAACCCAACTTAACTACTCGCCTTCAATCTTCGTTACAAAAAAGAAAAACTAACAACAATAATAAAATTGCCCACGAAGCCAATTTGTCTCGATAGCTTTGTTCTAACAATTGCGACCAAGAGTGCCTACGTGGACGTGCGATAGAATATGGCGGACCACGGGTCACTCACCCCAAAGCGCCTGACTCGCATGCCATCCCAGGTAAAAATAGCCCCTGTTCCAAGCTATATAGCCTTCGTACACGCAGTGCCCATTTACTCGAGAACAGAGAAATTTGCGTACAGCATTGAAGGAATGGAGGCGTAATAGAAAATGCGTGCGCAAGAGTCACGCACTGACGTTTTATGCACACCAGATTATTTGCCCGACAATGTATGTCAGATGTAGATTATGATGGCATCAGCGAGCAGCGAGCTACCATACTTTTATGTTGTTCAATTATATGAGCATGGTTAGCGATTTTAATGGCATATGCTTGAAAAGTATAAATTCTGTGTGTTTTTTTCCCGAAAATACCATTTCAGGCACTGATCTACATGGTCCTCTCATAATCTGACCAAGGTTATGTCTGGACTTTAAAAGAGACTTTGATCCCGGAGTTTGTTTTGCCATTTCTTCTCAGGGATAGTCAGGTAGGATATGTCGACCCCCATACAGCTTATTTTTTTTTTTTAATATAACGTGTAAAAGTGATTCCGATATCCTGATTCCAGAGTAGGTAAACAATTTCATTTCAGGAAAAAAGACAAACATACACACATGGAATGTCAATGTTTTGATTTCCATATTGTCGATCTCATTCATTATGTTAATGAGTCTAATCATAAGGCGATGGTATTTGCGTTTTGTTCCGCTAATAGAAGATGATTTGTTCAAGATATGTTAAACAGGTATTCGCATGGCGCCTACGATTCGAATCCCCTGGCAATGTATCACTGTTCAAAGTCAAGAGCCTCTCTATAATATGCAATCAAGTCGCTAACAATGCGGGCTCAGGGGTCTAACACGATTTATAACTTAGTACTCGCAATGCTGACTCAGGAATCCTTTTATCCTTTTAATTCTTTCAATTCCCTTTTTATTCTAGAACACGTAGGTAGGGTTACCATTTCAAATAATTTAATCATTCCTGACAAAAAGCCGGACATTTGCAAAATGATTGGACATTGTACTTTTTAATCTTTCTTTTTCAGTGGGTACTCCTTAAAAAAACCTTAAGTTAAAAACAAATGTCAAGGCTGTGAAAAGTTCTGACGGGAACCAAAAAGTACGACAAATGCAGACGGATGGTAACCCTACACGAAGGCATAGTAAATCTATTCAATTTTGTTATTTTTGTTACATTTCGCAATGAAAAGACAAACTAAGTAGGTACTAATTGGTCGCGCAAATGTTGTAAGTGCTAACTAAAATCTTTAGGAATTTGGAGGACGCGAGTTATGTAAACGTGGGTGGCGCCCGCGCAGGCGCACATACAGAGAATTATTTAGTTAACGCCTTGGTAGAGTTCGTACAGAATTTTAATTTCACACAACCTTGACTTATTTAATTTGAAAACAATGCTGTATTTTATTTATCTATCTCAAGTTAATTGACACGGGTAAACAGATCATGCGAGAGTGCATAAAGCAGTTTAATTACTAAGTGGTTTATTAGAAAGGATCTGCCGGTCGATTCTGTAAAAATCTCACCGTGAAATCATAAGTGAAGTGAGCTTGAAGTGAGCAGTGTCAATAGTGTTAATCCCTAATGACAGCTCACTGCCCGCTCACTTCACCTAAGTTCTCACGGTAAGATTTTTACAGAATAGCACTGCTGCTGTAGGATGCAGATTTGCGGCATTACAAACCCATTTGTTGTAAAGCCTGAATTGCAAGATCTATAATTAATATTATACATACTAAAATTATAAATCCCAAAGTAACTCTGTCTGTATGTTACCTTTTCATGCCTAAACCACTGGATGGATTTCGATTAAATTTGGCAAGGAGATAGATGGGATGCTGGGAAAGAACATAGGCTTCTTTTTGTGCTGGTAATACGTTTCCGTGGGATAATTTTCGACATTCGCGCGGGCGAAGCCGAGCAGAAGCTATATAGTAGGATATATTTGATGTAAAATCTATAAATTTCATCCGGATGATGGATGAAGCCGCCGGCAGAAGCTAGTAAACATTGAGGTTCCTTTTCAAGCTCCGTCCACAGGAGATGATAAAAATTTATTAAAAATACTTACACGATGAGTTACTGCGTGACATTTCAAAGCTTCCTCATTGGTAACAACAGAGTAGGAAAGGCCGTGCAGGTAATACGAAGTTACTTGTAATTAACATACAAAGAGCTTATCATGGTCCTCGCCCACCGACACGAACCTTCGGGCTTAATGATGCGTTGATTGAGGTGTGTGATGGTTGTCCAGAGAATAATAGTCATATATCTACATTGTTGCGTTACCCATGCCTGTAATTACTTTTGAGAATATTACCATAATTGTAATAGGTAAAATGCGTACACACGAGCGACACGCGTCAATTGCAGAGGTAACTGCAACCGCCGGTGGCTGCCGTCGACAACGTAACGCTCGTGTATGTGAGTATGATGCTCAAATACACGAGCGGCATGTTGTTGATTTCAGCCGCTGACACATGTTGACGGCAGCCGTCGACCCGTGTCGGCGGCTAGTGTCGACCCGTGTCGGCGGCTGGTGTCGACCCGTGTCGGCGGCTGGTGTCGACCCGTGTCGGCGGTTGGTGTCGACCCGTGTCGGCGGCTGGTGTCAACCCGTATCGGCGGCTGGTGTCGACCCGTGTCGGCAGCTGGTGTCGATCCGTGTCGGCGTCTGGTGTCGACCCGTTTCGGCGGCTGGTGTCGACCCGTGTCGGCGGCTGGTGTCGACCCGTGTCGGCGGCTGGTGTCGACCCGTATCGGCGGGTGGTGTCGACCCGTGTCAGCGGCTGGTGTCGACCCGCATCGGCGGCTGGTGTCGAACCGTGTCGGCGGCTGGTGTCGATCCGTGTCGGCGGCTGGTGTCGACCCGTATCGGCGGCTGGTGTCGACCCGTGTCGGCGGCTGGTTTCCACAACATGCCGCTCGTGTATACGAGCGGTACGTTGTCGACGGCAGCCACCGGCGGCTGCACTTACCTCTGCCGTTGACGCGTGTCGCTCGTGTGTATGAGCACTTATTAAACGCTTTGTATCATAATCATTTAAAAACAATTTAAGTACACCATGCCATTTTTGTAAGTGTACCTACTACCTAGAAATCGACGAAAATAAAAGTGCCAAATACGGTCATACGGGTAATAAAATTGTATGAAGTAGGATTACTTACAGCTACTTAACATTTTACCGGAGTAAGATCACCTTTATTAAATGCAGGAGGTACGCATGATGAGTCAGTAGCAAACACCGCAGATAAGATCATGGTACAGACATAATAATAAACTTGTAAAGCTGATTATATCAACAAGACCTAAGCACACACGATGATATATTATTCTTGTAGATCTTATTAGAAAGATAAAAATCAAATAGAGAATTAGATGACTATGCATGTGTAGACGTGTAGACTATGATGATATAGAATAAGCGCTTCATGACCCTCGTTCAAATTGCGCCATGCATGATAAAGCAAAGTGGTATGTCGAAAACGGATGTTCAAGACCGAGAGAACTAATATACAATATAACAAACACACAACAACAAAATTATACAATTTATTTCTAACTAGCTAACTCGAAAGACGTAGTCCTGTCGTCTTGAGTTCGTAGGAAAAAGGACATATAGGTAGTATTTCCCGATTTATTGATATACTAAAAAAAATTGCCAAATTGGTTCAGCCGTTTTCAAGTGATGCACTGGTCAAAGAACAGCATTTCATCTTTATTTATACAGCGTGTAACGGAAGGGGGGTATCAACCCTGAAGGAGGTGAATGTGCTCATGAAACTCAACAACTTTCCCCAAAGAACATAGGTCGAAATATGAAAAAAAAATTTGGCCCTCCCTTACAAAACTGACTACCAGCTGATTGATTTACTATGGGAGGGCCAAATTTTTTTTTCGTATTTTGACCTATGTTCTTTGGGGAAAGTTGTTGAGTTTCATGAGCACATTCACCTCCTTCAGGGTTGATACCCCCCTTCCGTTACACGCTTTATAAAAAAAATCAGTTGTTCCCTACATTTATGTTCGCATAAATCATCAAAATGTAGGGAACAGCTGATTTTTTTTAGCGATTCCAGGTTTGGTCCCATAGTAAAAGTTGTTCATATTGACAAGTACAATGACCCCTTATGAGGTTGTGCGTTATATAAGTTCGGTTTAAAGATATTTATTCTCATAAAGAACACAAATAATTCACTTAAAATATGACATTATAAAATAGATCATACACTTATACTATTACATCATGAAGTGAAGTTACAGCTTGCATATAGTCGTATGATAGGGTATCATTTCCTCTTGAGTCTTCTACTGCCTCCCTGAAAGTCTCAAACGCCCACGAGGGGGCGTTATCGCCCACTTTGAGAACCTATGATTAAATAGATTGTAACCCTATATTCTCCTGATCAAAGATACTCTCTGATACGTACATACATATTTTCCCTCAACTCCTTGGTCGGCTAGTGATCATTGAGCTCAATACTTCACTATCATTCATATACCAAAGCGGTTCCGGACTAAATAAATGAAGACGAATCGCTAAACTGACGAGAAATCCATCAGGCCATTAATAAAATAAGCAGCAATTGTTCTCCATCGTTATCTTCATCATTATTTATCCCATACAATGTGCAAGAAGACGGAACATTACTCAATGACTACATCAATAAAGCTTGCTGTAATTATGATAATGACACGCAATGTGTAAGAGAACCGGTAGTGCAGCATCACGCATCACACCATCGAAGTAGGTGAGGGTCCCCCGGTGACTTCCGAAGTGACACTTATACATAATTATGTATGATCATCGTGGAGTGATTATTGCGTTACCGGTTGGACTGGCTTAGAGTAATCAGCATAAAGCTGACACTTGATTGAGGCTAGTGGTATCAGAGATGATGTTGTTACCAGTAATTCATTACCTGCCTAGCCTTTTCCCAACTATGTTGGGGTCGGCTTACAGTCTAACCGGATGCAGCTGAGTACCAGTATTTTACATGGAGCGACTGCCTATCTAACCTCCACAACCCAATTACTGGGTAATACGATACCCCTTGGTAAGACTGGTTGTCAGACTTTCGGGCTTCTGACGACCCGTAACGACTGTCAAAGATCCACGAATGACAGCCGGGACCAACGGCTTAACGTGCTTTCCGAGGCACGGAGGGGTCTTGGTATGTAAAGATGGTCACCCATCCACGGACCAACCGCGGCAAGCGTAGCTTAACCTGATCGATCGACCCGTGCGGCTGTTATTACTTGCCACAAGCCCCTCACACACAGCACAAGTTATTACCAGTAATTATCAGTGACCAGACACTGATCAGTGAGCGGGGTCCATAGCTTTGGTATATTATCGTTTTCATTGGTCCGCTTCATGCTCCGTTGCGTAACACAATATAATCACAATCTAACTCATTTTGAAAGATATTGCTAATGCATTGCTTCGTATGTTCGAAAAATTTGTCTACTCAACAACGTAACTAACGCTATGAATGTTGTTGAACAGTCAAAATGAAAGCTATTCCTACTGTTAGTGTATTACGCAATTACCCTTAGAATATGATGCATTTTAAGAAATGCTTCGATCAAAACTATGGTTATACAACGTGTAACGTTAAATGCGCAAAACCTCAGACACCCCCACTGATTTTAAATTCAATTGACCTATTTCAAAGAGAAAATAAGTCATTAAAAAAATTTTAATGGTTTTATGTGCTGTTTTAGTTTTACTGGCCATTCTGATCGTTTCTTGCGTCTGCGACGACGCTTTGTCGAGCGAGGAGTCGTCACCGGGCCGCCGCGCCACGCTGACATTGGCTTGCTTGACCTATTAATAAATAGACACGGCAACGTTTTTAATGAAGATTTTTTGAAAAATGTGACCTATATTAAAAAGTGGGTCAATTGATTCTGCTCGTTATTCTGATCAAACTATTTTCAGGTTTTGCGCATTTAACGTTACACGTTGTATATTTAAACTAGCGACCCGCCCCGGCTTCGCACGGGTGCAATAGAGAAACACTGATAATTTTAGAGCCATTATTTCTGCTCGTAGGGTTCAGCCAGCGTTTGCAATGTAAGCGCAAAAAAATGTGTTTATTTACGACATCATATTAGAAACCTCTAAAATTATCAGTGTTTTTCTACTATATTATGCATGTATTATACATATAAACCTTCCTCTTGAATCACTGTATCTATTCAAAAAAAACCGCATCAAAATCCGTTGCGTAGTTTTAAAGATCTAAGCATACATAGGGACAGACAGCAGGAAGCGACTTTGTTTTATACTATGTAGTGATGAAGCAGTGCCACTATTAGTCGTAATCCTAATGCTTTGAAATACTTCAACCACGTCAAGCATTTCCGACAGCTTTGACTTTTTACCCGTCTATGAAGTTGTCATTTATCCAATTAAAACTAGACGCGAATAATAAATGACGTACTTAAGTTAGCACTGTTTAATTAACTGAATCTTCGTAATTGTGGAACAATGCGTTGCATGGGGTCCCACGGTTAGTTAATGGTTCTATTTACTGCCACATAATCGATGTCTAGTTCAAGGCATGGTGTTGCTTCTGTGATGTACATTATGTAGTGCCTATAGGTTCCGTTAGATGGCTTCAGTATTTATGATGTAAGAACTTGGTTTTCGAAGCTTCCTCAACACTTCAGTTAAGCCATATAAAAAAATCGTTGATTAGTCTAGCTATTAAGATACAGGAAACTGGTCCTAGGTCACGTGGGTCAAGGGCCTTTTTTGCACCATGTATGCAGACGCTTACTATTTTTTAAACAAACTCATGTACGCTCTTTCACACGCGAAAGTGCAAACCCAAGCATAATAATAGTACCAATGACCTTCCTCACGAAAGGTGACGAACCACATCCAAATTACATCACATTAACAATATTGAATTAAAAACAAATGCTCGTTGACATACTCATTTGTTTCGCAACGTCGACAATGAGATGTTGAGATTGGTTGTCGCGCACACGTCCGGTAGGTACCTAGTCAACTGTTAGTTGGGTTGTGTTCGTGACGCAACTTGGTGCGGCCTTTGATTCGGCATGCTAGCCGCCAGACGGTTTTTGTACGGGATATGGCCAATGTCGATCACTGTTGGGAAATGACATGTGAACATGTCAATAATGGTATGCTTGGCTTTCGAAAACTACAAAGAATATTGGTACTTAGGTATTATGTGCAGACATTGGTATTTTAGAGGGCTGATAACATTTTATGGGCAGAAATGAGACCGTCTTTTATACAGGCATCAGACGGTCGATTCTGGAAAAATCTCACCGTGATAACTAAGGTGCTTAGAGTGAGCTGTGAGTCATGCTGATGCTAGGGATTGACACTATTGACGACTCCCTCCACGCTCACTTCACCCAAGTTTTCACGGTGAGATGGTTACAGAATCGCACGGCTGATGGATCAAATTTTAGTTTAGGAAATTCCCTTGTTTAAGTTGTCATTAAACAGATATAGAAAGAAGCTTTTGAAAGTTTCCCAATAAGGAACATGTGTTCCATAGAGGGAAGAAATATGGATTATTTTGTCAACAGAAACACGTGCGTATAAAAAAAAAAACACAAAATCCATTATCTAACAGCACTATCTTTTGTTTCAGATCAACATGAAGCATCATACACTGAATAACCATGTGTAAGCTTAAGAAACCAGTACAAGACATAAAATTGGAATGCCACTGGTAAGTGCCATCAATCTCCTACGCATTGAATACCAAAATCAACTGCCAAGCTGCCCTCATGATTGGAATTTGGAATCCGAATAACGATCGTGTCAGTTATTTCTCTTCATTGTGTTTTTATGGCCTTATTATGTCCATGTAAAACGACTAGACTTTTGTAACGGAGGAAGTAGATCTATCCCAACAGAATCTATTTAAGTAACTCTCGTTCTCTTAGTAAATGATTTGGCCTGATAAAGACACAGTCCTACGAAATCTTGAAAACGTTAGGTATTTAAAAAAAGAACTGATGGCCATCCTGTCCGGAGATACCTACTCAGATGGACGCAAATAAAAAAAAATAAACTAATTAATTATAAAAAAAGTTCAAACCCATATTGACTTCACACACAGACACAATAGAAGCCTACAATGTCGCAGTCGGCGCTGGGCCTCGGCGGGGAGAGGAGGTACTCCGTGCCGTCCAACCCGCTGATGCACGACCACCGCGGCATGCACTCGGAGGATCTGCACGCGTGGTCTATTTACAGGTGAATATTATATTATTACTGACACTTTATATCGGCCTATGGCTGGAGAAATGGGTTCTTCTAAACAAGGAGAGAAGAAGAAAGCAAGTGCGATTTTGCAGTGGATTTTGTGGTGCTCACACGGGTGAGCGATGAGAAACCACCTCCTAAGGTTTTGGCGTTCTAAGGGGCCTCGCTTCAAGAGGGCTTATACGACACATCTGACACATCTGCGTGCTATGTATCACGTGAGACCTCTGACAAAATCTTGCTATCTATAGGAGGGTCAGAGGGCTATTCAAGGCCATTCAAGAGATGCTTCTTTCCGTATCTAGACTGTCTTTGTATAATAGTCCGTGCGCGTCATTGTGGCCGTAACATCCCAGCGCTGATTTGCTGGATTCGTTTTCTTCTCTACGGATCATTTTTTCTCCTGACAGTTCATTTTGTTTATATGTATTTATATATGTATTAGTATTCATTCTTGTATTTTATAGTAATTTCCTAGCTATTTATCCCATATGTTCCACCTGCCATCACCTAAGGTTGACTGGTATAAAATGCCTCAGGCATTAAGTCAAGCCTTTGTACAGATTTTTTTACACTTGTACATAAAGTTTTAATAAATAAATTTGCGGATCGTCAATTTCAAAACATTTTTATTCAGCAGCTGAAGATGTTGCATATAGAAGAAGTTACACTTGAGAAAGATTGATTTTGTGGGAAAATGACCCTTCAATTTGGAGTAATACATTACTTTTCCAACCCTTGTACAACTCAATGCAGACTAAATCGTAGTACGATCTGACCGTCTGGCGTGAGAATCATGACAATAACATAGATCCCGCGCATGATAAGGCTTTGTTATTAAAAGAGCGTAAAATAAAAATTGGTATGTTCATGTTTTAGGCAAAACCTGAACTCGGACTTCACTGACAGTGCGTTGGGAAGTACGGACAAGAGTCCCTTGCCATATGGGAACTTTCAGCTTAGGGATACCACCGTGCAGTCCATACTGTCGCATCCTCGATATGGACCCAAGTAAGTGAACCTACCTACTGTTATTTTTGTTGTGGTTAAAGGCTTCTTACAAACAATTTTTTTAACCCTTTACTGCATGATATATTAAATAAGTGACAAAATATATTTTTTTTATGTTAATGTCTTTATTAAAGCTTCAGAATTAATTTTAGTGTATTTTTTATTTAATATTTTTTGTTTAATTTTTTATTTCCAAGTGGTATGTGATGATAGACAAAATAGTTGTGTTTTATTATTGCTAATGATATGAAAAACAAACCCCATTAGGATTTATACGTTAGTTTTTTATTTTTTTAGAGTAAAATAAACTGTAAACATGTCAAACCATATAATTATGGTTTCCTATGCGGTAAAGGGTGACTGACTGCTGCATTGTAGACTGCTTAGAGAATATACTGAAAAAAAAAAAAACCTTCAAGCTAAGTTTTAGCTTCGCAGTGGACGTTTTTCGGCTGATATGATGATGATGATGTTCGAACTTAGTGGTTTTGCCATTTAGGTATGACCGTTTGCAATTATTTGAGAAACGTTGCCATCATGTGAACGGCTACCGTTTAGTTTAGAATTAACAAGCACTCAATTCATGTTATTCAGAATTCTAGAGCACGCATTGCACGCAGCATTGTTTAACTATTAAAAGTTCCATTAAAATATATCATAAAAACTGATTGTAACACACAGTACCTACTACTAACAAACTTTATTACAGAATCGGCCTCGCCGTAAATGAAATTTATGTCACGGTGTTTGCCTTACCTTGTCCTACAGCAAACCTTACATTTTGTCACCAGATCGGCCCTCGGCTCCAATATGTACACGTACCTGAAGTTCGGCCTACCTCGGGTGTTTCCGCCGAATCATAACGGATCCCAGCGTTCGGGCACGCCTAAACCGAAGACTTCTATTGGGAGTGGCATGAAACCTGTCCCCAGGTAAATATTGTGGATGCTGCAATGTTTATTTCATATTCTTCTAGCAGTTTCCTAAGATTCAGAACTAGAATTGAGGTGAACAAGATCCTTATTACGTGAATCCACTTTATAGTAGGAGGTAAGGTTGGTTCTAATGATAAGCACCTCCTATTGAAACACTGAGAAAATTAGTGAAGGACTCCGCTGAATGCAAAAATAGCACACGTTTTTTTTTCATTCTTGTTCTTTTCAAAATCCAGCAAACCAGATAGCGGTTTACCTACCTAAACACTATGTTGGCACTAGATAGTAGGTAGTGACAAGTTGCCAACTTATCGAATAGGACATCAGTGACCTGCTAACGAACACAATGGAACCACGACTGTTCTAACTTTTCATTCACATTTATTATTCAATATAATTAGGCATGTAGATGTCATAATTTCTTTGTTCAAAAAACAATTTATTATGATATATTATTTAATCTGTGTAACTGTAGGTTCAAAATGGCATAATCAACTCGTTACATTTGTTTTCATCTATTTGCATTTCTTTACAGGATCCAAAGACAAAGTCGAGGTATGCGCGAGACCTCATCAGGTTACGACAGTTCAGACAACGAGACGACCACAAACTACAAATACAGTCGGAAGTATCGCTCTGACCCGGATTTTAGGATGCAGAACGTACATCCTTCTCTGCAGGTAAATACTTTCTACGAAAACACGTTTGACGAACCAAGAACATGTTTTCTTTCTCTGGCTAAACGTTGGTCTGAGTCAAAATTGTGTCATTTATGTTTGCTTTCATGATGTCATTTATTACTCAGAACACACTGGCAATTTTACCTTTGTCACAACATAACTAACAAGGAAACCTCGCGAGGTGTCCCTCAACGATTTAGGCGGCTTTGGCTGGTTGCGAGTTTGGTTGGCTTTTTTTAGTTGTGGCGGATGAGGTACATATTTTTTTTTTTTTTGCTAACAAACGGTTTAAAGGGGTGAAAATCACCCTCAAAGTTCGTACCCCAAAACGATGGTTTGTAGTTTTCACATATTTCTAATAACATTTTCCCAAAATAACTTTAACCATTAAATGATAATGATAAATGATAATTGGTTTATTTTCTGTAAGTAGGTTTGTATAAACACTTTTACATGTCAATCATATTTTTTTAAACTAGATGAGGTCGGTTTCCTATCTGACTACTCTGAGAAGAAAGGCCGAAACAAACTCAGAGGTCGCAGTCTCTTTTAAAGTCCAGACATAATCTTGGTCAGATAATGTGAAGACCATGTAGATTGGGTTCTGAAATGGTCTTTTGAGTAAAGAACCACACAGATTGAGCGGACTTGTCCAGTCTGTGCACGCATTTGTCAAAAATCGTGCAGCTCAACTCAGAACTTGAGGAGCCTTACGATTCGACGAACAATACCAATGAAAGGACATTTGGGTAGGCCGCATAAATGACTCAAACTGCCAGATCATGATTAAAACTAACTAAGAAGGAAAACCGAAAAAAAGAAATGACCCACATAGTCTTCACACTCACAGTAATAATAATAAAATTAAGATACTTTACAAAGTAAATATCCATGTCATTGTTTATATAAAATTCATCAATGTCAATGTGTATATAAAAATCCGGATATAATCTTTGAGGACCATGTAGATTGGTGTCTGAAGTGGTCTTTTGAGGAAAGAACCACACTGAGTGGACCTGTGCAGTCAGTGCACGCATTCGTCAGTAACCGTGCAGCTCAACTCAGAACTTAAGGAGCTCAACGATTCGACGAGCAATACCAAGGACAGGTCATTTGTGTAGACCGCATACACCACTCAAACTGCCAGACCATGATTAAAACGGAAACAATGACACACATAGTCCTCACATTCACAATAATTAACATAATATAAGACTTTAAATAGTAAATGTTCATGTGCATTAAAAAGAGCATAAAAAATTATGAAAAATACCTTTATTCACATATTTATAAGAATATAGTAAAGCCGCAACTAAATCGGTGAGGGACACCTTGCGAGGTTTCATTGTAAGGTTTGTTGATTGTGACTCTCACCTTAAGTGGTATACCAACTGTTACTATGTATTAACGGATGGACCCCAACTCGATACAATAATTTTCACATACCTACATCTTTAATCTCCTTAATATTTTCTGGCTTCTCTGATCTTTAATTGTCTTCCAGCCAAATACTGGTGTACCATTAGTCGCGATGCAACAAGCTGGTATTCGCGGCGACGGTCAGTGGACGAACTCCCGAAACAAGTCAGTCAGTGAAGCTAACCTGCTGGGCATAGATGCGCGGCCACAACAACGCACTCATTATAGCCATAGGAGAAACAGCGTCGCTGATTATGTTCCTGATGGAGACCACCAAAGGTAAGTTCTCCGAAGTATACGGTAGATGTAAGTTGTCGGTGCTCTTCCAAAAGAGTTATCAATTTAGTGGTTAAAACAATGCTGACAGTGCTTATTGTATGAGGGATGCTGATGCCAGTTTTAAACTTCGAAACTTGTTGAATGAAGCCTTTAAGACAGAACCTACTCGGTACAAGGACCCTTGTTGAATCATATCCACATATCTGAATGAGTGAGAGACAAACATCTTGATACTGATCCCAAAGTAACGAATCAAATTAAAATACTGAAAACTATTTGACCTTGTTCCAGCTACCTAATGTCACCTTCCCACCTGGGCGGTCGCATGTCGAAGGCAGGCAGCCACATGTCCATTGCACAATCCAGAAAACATTCCACGCTAAGACCGGGAGACCATCTCGACGGATACACGCATTCCGCGTATATCTACCCTAATTATTATGTGAGTACCTACTTTCCTGTCAATGTGTTAAACGTCAGCTAATATTCCAGATACTGAACCAAACAGGTTCGAAAAATAAGAATTAGAATACATTTCTGTTTCAGAATTTTTATTCGTCTTTCAATCCATTAGTAGCATTGGTTTCAAACCTCAAAGTTTGTCATTTAAAATCAGGAGGCTATAATTTTACTTTGCAGGTAAACAGTTTAGAAATAACGGCCCCCGAGAACAAGTCAACCTTGCTGGTGTCTGGGCTGAGCTTTGAAGTGAAGTCAGGAGAAATATTAGCTGTTCTCGCGACTTCACACCACGAGGCCACTGGTCTACTGGATGTTTTAGCTGGAGTACGAAAGGTATGGAGCGATTTTCACTCAGACCATCTTCCCCTAATATACAAGGTGTAACTTAAATAACGCACAACCTCTTAAGGGGTCATTGTACTCATCATTATGAACAACTTTTACTATGGGACCAAACCTGAAATCGCGAAAAAAAAATCAGCTGTTCCTTACATTTTGACGAGTTATGCGAACATAAATGTAGGGAACAGCTGATTTTTTTTCGTGATTTCCGGTTTGGTCCCATAGTAAAAGTTGTTCATAATGATGAGTACAATGACCCCTTAAGAGGTTGTGCGTTATTTAAGTTACACCTTGTATACATTAAGGCAAGGCTCAATTTATATGTTTGCTTACGTATTTTAAAGGCAAGATGGTAGATGGCTTTCAAAAATATTATGTATTAATGTGGTCTAGAATTAGAAACACCTTCAGAACCATACATATATCCATATATACCTGTTTAGATGAAAAATAGAGACGGAATTATACATGACAAATAGCACCTTCTCTGTTTTCGCACCGGAATAGTGATAGCTTCGATACTTCATAGTACGTACCAATTGTAATCATATATTCTATATTTTCATCCAGAAACTGACAGGCGACATAGTCCTGAACGGGCAGCCGGTCGCGTCCTCAACTCTTCGAAAGGTCGCCGCATACGTTCGTAAGGACACGTCACTATGTGCCGCCATGACAGTTGACCATACTCTGAGGTTCCACGCCGCGCTGAGAAGACCAAGAAACAACGGACAGGTCAAGATGGATGATAGGGATCGGGTATGTAGAATTTGTATTCCTGCTCCAAATCAGAAATCAAATAGATTTTCTAGTGAGATTCCCCGATACAGGCAAATCTTGCTTCTAAGAGATATACCATGATTCATAAATATTGGCTGCATCTTTGCCAGCTTTTTCCTACTTTTTACAGACAAGTATCATGCTCAGCATATAGAGTTCAGTATGATACTTGTCGGACCCGTTTTGGGAGACAAGAGAATACATTTGTGTCCCAAAACGGGTCCTGGGACTTCTTGAGTTAAGCCTCCCAAGAAATAAATAAAGTTACGGATATAGGTACATAATATCACACTGCATAATCGCAGCCTTCATAAAAACTTATGAACCATTCCAGATAAACCTGCTAATAGAAGAACTAGGACTGGAACAAGTCCGGGACACCAACGTAGGACGGCTCACTCGCTCCGAAATCCGTCGCCTGAACGTAGCATGCCAGCTCCTTCTGGACATGGCCATATTAATCCTGGACCAGCCCACGAAGGAGATGGACATATTTGACACTTTCTTCCTGGTGGAGTATTTGAGGAATTGGGCCAGTACAGGCAGAGTTGTCATCATGTCGCTACATCCACCAACTTATGAGATTTTTGCTATGCTTACTAAGGTTAGTTGATGAATGGATTTTGTCCCTGTTTCCTGAGCCAAATTTGGCTCGAAAATACTTTTTTCTTCTATTTCATATTTTCTTTGTTGTTTTAGGTGGTGTTAATATCAGCCGGTAGAACAATGTTTAGCGGGTACAGAAGGGATATGTTGCCATATTTCGCCTCCATCGATTATCCCTGCCCAGCTTTCAAGAACCCCTCGGATTATTACCGTAAGTAGTGAATTTCATACACTGTTCCATTTCAAATCAGATTTTACTAACTTCTTCAGAATTTTGATTTAATTCATTTAAATTGCTCGAAGTTGTATTTGCTGATAAATCTATGGATCCAATTAGAGGTGTTCTTCTTGTCAACTGTATAAAAGGGCTCTGGAGTTTATTTCGACAGACTATGGATCTCGCTTGACTTTCCACCTTATTTCTGTTTTGTTGCTCCTGGCCAGCTTTAGCCATCCTTTTACCAAAGAACTGAAGCCACTACACTAAATCCAACTTTCCCCTTATTAACCTGGTAGCGGGATCGATGTTAGTATCATCAGTTCGTATAGCAGCGCTTGCTAACGTGTTCATCCCCTACCTGAGGGCTGGATGTACCATACTGAGCTGACGTTCATCCTAATACTAATACCCTCATGCACTTACAGTGGACCTGGTGACCCTAGACGACCTCTCAGCCGCAGCGATGTTAGAGTCATCGGGTCGTATCTCCGCGCTCGCCAACGTGTTCGCGGGCGCGCACGCGGCCCCCGACCCGCCGCCGCCCGTGCCTCTACCAGCTCCATTGACCAGACCTAATGTGTTCGTGCAGGCCGGGGCGCTTATTGAGTATGTACTTGTTTCAAGGGATACTGCGTGACTACGCAATAGCTTTTTGGAACGATATAGTAAAGAGTTTGAGCGTGTTTTCAAAAGAATTTTTTCGTGCAATACGTATAGAAATGCACGAACACGAACGATACATGCGTATACTATTATACGTAGGAATGAGTCGTGCTACATGCCCGTATGGTCTTGACGTCTAAAGAAAATCCGTATTTTTGTTTAAATATGTTGTGTTATCGTGAATAGTAATACACACTTGGGACTGCTATATCGATGAAAAACTGAAGCAAAATTGAACCACACATAATTTTTCAACCGTATTATTTTCTCTATCTACAGAAAGAGCCTGTTGTTCACACAATCGACGACAGTGTCGAACGTGATAACGCGAGTTCTCCTAGCGGCTGTCATGTCAATGATCACGGGCACCGTGTTCTGGGACCTGCCGGCTACGGATCCTAAGGTAAATTGATCTTGTTTTTAGGGTTCCGTAGTCAACAAGGAACCCTTATAGTTTCGCCATGTCCGTCTGCAGCTTAACTCAGAGACTCTTAGTACTAGAAAGCTATAATTATCTCTTAGTACTAAAAAACAATCATGAAAAAAAATTTTTTTTTGGTGTTTTTCTGTATCTACACGTAAAGCGGGGATGTTTTTTTTCGTCTACCTCATGGTGTGAGGTATCATTGGATAGGTCTTTCAAAAATATTGCGGGTTTGTGAAAACTATTTATTGATTCAGGGACCGGTTTGTGAAATATTAAGCTTTAAAGTGCTATTTTTTGTTAGGAGACAAGTGTGTCCCCCCTCTCTGCCAGCTAAATGGTTATTTTTGGATATGTGAAAAAATTCCCGGTACTAGTATATATAACGAATTTAAAAGGAAAACTATCACAGCTAAGTAGCCTTTACAAGTTTAAGAGTAATCGTCGACCAACTTACATTTACAGTTGTAATATATGGGAGAACATGATTTTTAACTACAGTGTTATGTTTGGCCTTGGGATAAATTGATTCCAACTACGGAACCCTTCATTGTGCGTGGTCCGACACGCACTTGGCCGGTTTTTTGTGTTACGTGATGGATGGGCTACGGATAAACTCCTGGAATTAAACAAATGGAAGACTACATTATCATCGATACTGGACCGGTTTATTTAATCCGGACATAAATGTAGAAAGTTTGGGATTGTTTGCGGTCTCCACTTAAGAAGTAGCCAGCTCCCACAATCATTGATACTTCAACAGAATTGACCTGCCCAGACCCACTTCATTTCAGTGAATCTGCTAGTATTGAGCCTGCCCAAGCATTTTCCATCAGTTAATTCTAAGCTTGACTTCACTTGTTCACCAATTTTGTTTTTCCACAGCTAACACAAAACGACAGGGTAGGCTTCCACTACACAGTAATGTGCCTCACCGTGTGGCCGTTACTTCTGTGGTTGAGTGCAAGAGAAGCCAGCTCGATGCGACACCATGTGGAGAGGGACATCGCTGTGGGGCTGTACTCCAGAACTGTGTTCATATTGTTCGATGTAAGTATTAAGTACCTTCTTTTTGCTGTCGCAACGATGGTAGGTTCACGGAAAAAACGTTCACCATGCATATCGCTCGTGAGTGGAACAACGAGTATCAGCCGGAGCAAATACAATAGGTAAATGCAAACTCCTGCCTGGGAGTTTTCAAGTCTCGAGGGGTTACCTCTGGGCAAGCGCAAACACCCTACAGAACAGCTAGCGGCAATCCGTTGCATGGTTGCCTCTTTCTACGATAACCTCTTTCGGTGCTGGTAGTTATACCTAGACTAATTGTAAGTCATGCTCATGTCCACTGGTGCGCTTGCTAGTGGTCGTGCCTTACCACGCTGGAAAACCCCTGAAAATAGTAGTTTCTTCTTTCTATAGACTCCCAAAAAGGTGACCCAAAGTATTCAATGTGTTAATGTTGTTTGTTTTCCAGCAATTTCTGGAGCTATGGTCGGCGGGAGTGACGTGGCTAGCGTACTTAGTACCGAGCTATGCCATGAGCGGACTCTACGCGCAGTCGCCGGCGTCCTTTGACGGATTTTATTTATACTTAGGTATGTTTTAACGGCCAGGAGCATATCCTGCTTCAACAGCAAAATTATTGCTTGCTGAATAAAGAAGTGTGAAAAGGGCAGGTTTTGATGCCACATTTTGGAAGTGTTTAGGCACACACTATGCCAGACCGCAAACGGATTTTATCCGACCAATATTTTCATCCGTCTTCTACCGATAGTATTTTGGTGTTTAATCCACTACACTGAGATATATGGCTACTAGTGTCTTTACCAGAAAACATTGTCTCCCAAATATTTTCTGCTGATTACAATATCACCCGTCAATCTTGACTATTTCAGGTTACATGGTGCTCTATCTAATAAGTATACAAATGTTATGTCGAGCGACGATATTCCTTGTGCCAATGGAGAAGACTGCGGCAGTCATATCAGGCGTCTGTCTACTACTGAGCACCCTCGTCAACGGCGTGATGATACATGAACGGGACCTGCCTTACTACGTCACGTGGCTGCAATACGTGTCGCCATCTAGGTGGACCTTGCCGGAACTATTGGGAAGGGAACTTAGTGAGGTGGCATTGAGGAACAGTATTAGTAAGGATGTTCGGTGTCCTAATAAACAGGTGAGATTTAATATGTAGATTTTATTTGTCATTTTAACGTATTGGCGTAACCGTTTTAATTAGAGAAATAAATAAATGTTTAAAATGGATATGTAGATTTATTAGCGAGAGTGACTAAATCCAGTAAGGCTATTGGCCCGTAAGAAGACAATGTTATGTCGGGTGGGAAATTATCAGTTCGAGAAAAATCATGAAGTTTTTCTTTGAAGGAAAAAACTTTTATCACTCAGAAGCATTGATATGACTTTGTTAACCATTTTATTTTCTTCTTACAGATACCCAGATACCAAGACATAATAGTACAATCGCCGTGCCCTCCTCCGAACGGAACACAAGTACTATCTAACTACGAGTACCTTCGATCCAACCACCTTTGGGAGTGGAGCGAAGAAACGTTCCTCATCTCTCTGGCTATATTCTACGCAGTGTTTGCGTTTATAGGTCTAGTGGCGTTTGTTGCTGACTGTACTAAGTACACTAAGAGAAAAGACCGCGCGTCGAGGAGAGGACATAAGATTAGCGTTAATACTCCTTGAATTTACATGAGACTGGTGTTTGATTTTATGTGAGACTATCTGCCGGTTTCTAAAAGTCTTACGAGCAAAGATTTAAATCGTTAGATTTGCCCTTACCGTACTATATCTCTAAGACTAAAAGTGTCTATACCTACTGAGAAGAGCGAGCTCACATGACAATAATGGCCTTTCCGTGCCAATCAAGTCAAGTCTCTGCCACATTGTGTGTGTTGTAAAAACGAAATAGAAACGCGACCATTTTTGACGCGGGAGGGTGAATCTACGAATACATGTGCTGGGAAATTGTTTGTTGGCTATTGTTATTGGTTGACCAATCAGATAAGCTGGCATGAGATTTCATAGCAGATTGAAAAGAATAAGCTTTTAGAAACTGGGGTTGCGATTAAGTAATAGAAAGCCAATTTTGGTCCTTATGATTTAATATGTGACTGCAATATTTGGCTGATGAAGAATTATTTCGAATTATTATTATTATTACTAGAGAAATCTTCCCGATTAGTATTTTAATAAAGATTATGAAATAACACTATTATAATGTTCTACGGTTATTGCTCAATCTTAGGGCGATTGTTAGCTAAATCTATTTGTAATAAGGAAAATAAAAGTCGAACAATGTACAAAAGTATGAATTGTCATAATAAAATAGTAGTAATTTCGACTTGCGAGTTGAATAAAAAGGCTGACTGTAGGTCTTCCGTCCATATAGGGTTGTATATTATTATAAGGATTTATTTTGTCTATGATCTATTAATTAATAGTTTTTTTATTGGGGTGAATAGGACCTAAGTGGTTACAAGTTCGGAGTTTGTGATATGTTCAAACTTGACTAGTTTAAACATTTAAAGTATCATACGCCTTGAAACTGTAGGGTAGGGACTGGTTATACCACTCCACCATTAGGTATACCTAGCTAACCAAGTGTCATTCGTGAAAGTATGACAGTTTCTTGCGAATGACATTTGTCTGATTTTATTGGCGGAGTAGGTAGTAAGTAGGTACCCTACAGAATGCCGCGCGGTTTTGAACGTTTCCAGAGCGGGAATTGATATTATTCCTTTTGTGTTCAGTTTCTATTCATCCCATTACCTTAAAAATGTTTATCAATTTTATAATTACCAACATTTCATTGTAGAAATGTGGATATCTATCTCTTTGATACTTAATCGTTTTCTCTTCTCTACCTCTTTATTAGGAGAAAAGTAAAATAAGCAGCAACTACTGGCATTACCACCAGTTACTTTTCATAAATGGCAATGTTGCTATACAGCCCTGTACATAAAGTAGCTTTAGAAACCAAACATAATAAATACACATAATAAATACAGACTTAGTTAAATTTTTATTAGTTTAGATATCAAGAAACGGGAAGGTCGAAAAACTCCTCCGGCCGTTTTCACATCGCAACGATGTAAGTTTGCGAAGTTGTTATTCTTTGTTCGCAACCATGTTGCGGTTAAGGAAAAAGCTTTCTTGATTCGCAACTGTTTGCGAACAAAAAATCGCAATCGCGAATCGCAGTTGTGAAAACGACCGGAAGGGAAAATCTCTGTGCATCTTATTATAAGAGAAATGTAGGATGATTGCCGACATGCCCGTTGCAGCGAGAATATAGGAGTTTCTACACGAAGCATGTATGTATTTCACGTACACAAATCGAAAAGGTTTCATTATGAATATTAGTTACTACTAACATTAGCCAAACCCACTGATAAATGTTACCCCGGTTCACTAAAAAAGCGAAAAAAAAGGTTTTTGTGTTCATAGAAATCGTTCGAGAAAATGTAGCTTGTTTGAGTAACTTGTAAGTGATTGTAGACATTTTGTTCAACGAGGTCTTAATTTAAGCCCTTTTTGTCAAATTAGTTTTAAAGTGAAGCCATATCACTTAATTTTAAATATTATATTTAAGTTACCTTAGCGTCAAAACTATACATAATGTAATAATAAATAATAGTAATGTAATGATTTTATTATTTTTATTTCATGATCACCCATTTCATAAACGAATTATTACAAAAAATATATAACAATGATTTATAATAATTTAATAAATGATATAAAAAGAATAAATTATTTTAATTGAACACAACGTATTTTGTAAAAAAAAAACTTACACAATACTAGATATTTCTGTACAATTCATATTTAACGTAACGCAATTTGGACTAACGACATCAAATTTAACGAATTAGAGGACACATGATTGAAAAATATTGAAGTTGTCTATACTCTAGAAATATATCGATGATTACATATGCGAGGCTTTCTAGCAAAACTGACGTACTCTACCTAAATTTTTTCCTTTCTTTTCGCGTTGCCCATTAAATCTAAGCTTAATGATACCAACAAAATATTAATTTTACCAAAACTTTAGACAAGTAAAAGCCTGAGCTTACATTGATTTTAAAATATTTCTACAATAGGTACTTTTATACAAGGTGTAACTTAAATAACGCACAACCTCTTAAGGGGTCATTGTACTCATCATTATGAACAACTTTTACCATGGGACCAAACCTGAAATTGCGAAAAAAAAATCAGCTTTTTCCTACATTTTGACGAGTTATGCGAACATAAATGTAGGGAACAGCTGATTTTTTTTTCGCGATTTCAGGTTTGGTCCCATAGTAAAAGTTGTTCATAATGATGAGTACAATGACCCCTTAAGAGGTTGTGCGTTATTTAAGTTACAACTTGTATATTTATTTGTATGACGAGGTAGGTAAACTTACTGCAATATTGGCCCAAAACTCTTGATCATTATTTTTATCCACTTTTGGTTTTCTTATGAAACAGCTCGTGGTACCGCTTACAAATCTCGCAGATACAGGGTGATATTTTAGGCTGGAAACATTTTTTCTCCTTTTCCCTAGCACCGATGTGTGTGCACTTGTCGTGTTCGATGTAACGGCTTTCTATAACAGTCTTGGTCGCATCAGCACTATCGTCTAGATGGTTGGCGTACGTTTCTTCTGTGCTGTCCATCGACCTAGAAAGTTATATAGGGATAGATAGATAGACAAACCATTTATTTGGCGCACACAAAAGACAGCACAACACACAAAAGTACAACTAGATGATAACCAATTGCATGAATTAAGTAGATTTAAAAAACAAGGTGCCGATATAAAAACACACACATCGAAATAAAAGTGACACTATGTCAAATACTAAATAACGTAAATACAAAGTGCGGTCTGCGTCTCAAGGCTGTACCAAATGGGAGTCCAGCTCAGAACATGTCAGGCAAATATACCTGATGCTGATATTTTGCTGGATCCCTGCAGTAACACACGGATGTATAGTTTGTCAGTCATCATTCTATTGTAATTCAATCTAAAAATTGTATCTTCTAAAAACAAACTATAGTTACAGTGCCACTTGACAATCCTTTGATTATCTAATTACAATTCAATATTTTTGCTACAGCTCTACAATACTGACACTACAAGTAATTTGCACCGCCACTCCGCAGTTGCACCACAACTCAAGAATTCTCCTACTATTGTACTAACAACGTTGAATAATGCATTTACCTTTTAACAATCTACTATTGTAAACTGCAATACGACAGTTTCACTACAACTCAGCAATCCTCCTATGGTACTAAAAACGTTGCATTAATCTTTCATTAGACAATCTACTATTGTAAACTACTACGATCGTTATTATTGCACTATAACTTAACCCTTTCGTTACGAGCGCCGGATATAGCCGGCAACCATTCGATGACCTGTGTGTACGAGCGCCGGATATAGCCGGCAACCATTCGATGACCTGTGTGTACGAGCGCCGGATATAGCCGGCAACCATTCGATGACCTGTGTGTACGAGCGCCGGATATAGCCGGCAACCATTCGATGACCTGTGTGTACGAGCGCGTGATACCGCTCACCAAACGGCCCCGCGATACTCAGTGTGTCAGTGGCGCTACTCCGACGGCGCGGTGCCCCGTTTGGTGGCGTTATTCCAGCGGAGCGAAATGCCGTAACGAAAGGGTTAAATAATAATAATAATAAAATCTTTATTTCAGACTAAGTCCATAGATATTGCGATAGATATTGCGATATTGTGCATTGATACATGCGAGAGTCATAAAATTTGCACACGAATAAATTCTGTCAGGATATTTGAGTCCTGTTTCTCAGCAATGTTGTTAACAGTTAACTCAACAGTCCTCCTATTATTGCATAGTGCAATAATAGGAGGACCTTAACAATTGCACTACAACTCAACAACCTTCGTATTATTGTACTAATACTCAATAGTTGCACTACAACTCAACAATCCTCGTATTATTGCACTAATACTCAACAGTTGTAAAACTCCTACGATTGCACTACAATCGGACAATTCTACTACGATCCTACTCTTCACCATCTGTCATCGATTTCCGAATCGTGGCCCGAGTATTGGTTGGTTTTCCAGGGTTGTGTGTGTACGTTGTAGACACAGAACTCATGACACCGACGCGCACGCCCTGGTGGCTTGCGTCGTGGCGGAGGCATGCATATCTTTGGTCTAAAAAAAAATATACGGTTTGTTAAGCTACTTTTATTGCTATATTTGAAGTCAGAAACAATGGATGGTCTGTGTGAAAGGTGATACAGCTATAAAGGGGTTGATTACCGTCTACCGAAATTTAGACTAACAGAGAAGTATTTACTTATAGAGAAGTATTGAAGAAGAAATGTTGCGCCGACCCCAAATTAATTGGGATAAGGGCTAGAAAATGATAATGATTTGAATTAGATAATTATCAAGTTTTGGAACAACAAACTCAATGTCAAACATGACAAATTTCAAATTCTATTGCAAAAGAAAAAAAAAATAAAACTTAAAAATGTTAACTCAAAAATCAAATTAGAATACTCAACGCTGAACACAATTAAGTAAGTGGCTGTGGAAAGTATATTATCTGAGATTATAAATTTAAGTAGGTAGGTATATGCTTATTAAGCATGCCTTTCTAAACTAATTCATCACTTTTACTCAAGTTTAGCGGATGTCTTATCGTATTACAGTGCTCATGAAATCTGGACTTGGCCTAGCGCGCAGGTTGTGGGAACAATGTCTTTGACTTCTATTTTTCTTTAAATTTTCTGTTTTAGCAGCTTGTAAGCAAACATATACAACACTACAAAGATCCTTTGGCGCGTGGCCAAAGTCGGAACTAACGCCACCATCTTGTTTAGTCGATACAATTTCACAAACGTTTACTAACAACGCCCTCCTGCCAATGTCATTCAGGCGCCAAAAAATCCTTGAAGCACTCTAAGACTGATTTTGTTAATTTGTTTTTATAAACAACATACTTGGGACAGCGGCAGGTGTTACTGTGGTCAACGATTTTAGGCGTCAAGCTGCAACATGACCTTGAACTGGTTGATTCTGAACGTGACCTTGACCTCGGTCTAGTCAATGATGGTGTCCTTCCAGTTTTGCACTTGTTTCTGGAAATTATAATTTCAATGAGTACTATACGTACGAGTTTTAGAATAGTCTCTGTCACACAGGCGAGTGAATCGCCTGTGTGACAGTAACATTCTAAAGCTCAAAGTGCCATTTTATTTATTTAACCTTTTGAACGCCAATCACTTGTATACAAGTTCGTATTACACAAGTGATTGGCGTTCAAAAGGTTAATGACAGTTCCTAAACCAACCATCCATTAAAGTTCTTAGTGACTTAGAATTTCCCACTATTACGAATCTCCTAGAGTAGGTACTGTATAATTGACCTCGTAATTGGTTTATCACCTCAAGGTTGAATGTCTGCTTACGTCATAAGACGACAAGCTCTATTTGTTTATGCGACAGTTCGATGGTTTCAACCTTAGTGGATTTTCAATTTTCTGGGTATTGCTGTCAAAATTGGTAAAGCAATTGGGTACGAGACGCATTATTTCTTAGTCATTTTTATGACAATCAGTCCTACTGCAATCCAAAGTCAGACATTTTTCCGTTGGCCATGTACTGGGTACCATTATCATTATACACTCCGAAATTATTGCAAAGAGGCATTGCAACCAAAAAAATGGTATCCTTGAACCCAAAGTGAAAGATGGTTAGTAATATTAGGGAAATATTTAACTGATCCTATAAAAGCTTTGTGGGCTTTTAATGATGCAAACTTTTTTAAATAAAAGAGCCTCTTTTTAACTTTCTGGCCTTTTGTCACAGCTGGGGTACCCCGATCAAACCGGTCAGATTCAGAGCGAGCGAAGCCGCGGCTTTGAAAAAAATACTTTTGATTTTGATAGGGGCGCCCGATCGCTACATCCAAGTTGGTCGCAGTTACTTGGCTATTTAGTATTTTCAGGACCCAAAATATCCGATGAGTTGTGTACCTACAGTGTGTGATGATGAGAAATTAATCACACTAGCGATGTGATTAATTTCTTAGTTAAATTATAATCAGCACCCTAATTGCGTAACACACTATTATTCTCAATTTGAATAATTTTGAAGAATATTGCTAATCCATTGCTCCATTTGTTCGAAAAATGTGTCTGCTCAACAAACGTAAATAACGCAATGAATGTTGTTGAACTGTCAAAATGAAACCCATTGCTACTGATAGTGTGTTACGCAATTACCCTGCTGATTTGAACTGCAAACGGTTTTTCTATTGCGCAATCACCAACACTACACATAGTACGCCCACAGTAATTAAAATATGGCTGATGATAACAAGAAACTGACTTACCTTCTCCATTATATGTATATTTTTAGTAAAGCGTAATATGAAATAATTGAGGTCGGTTAAATACATGACATAGTGGCGCCGATTCCCTTGTTTACAAACTCAACTAATTTTAAGTTCAGTGCATCTTTTTCTTTCTATTTCATTAAGACAAGGACAGAAGATAAACATTAGTTTAGTCCTGTCAAATTAGTCAGCGCCTGACGTGTGACGTAAATTGACGTATATTTAGTAGCCAATTTTTTAATCACGTCTAAACTTGTCTATGGAGTATCAATTTGACAGGGCTAAACTAATATTTACCTTCTGTCCTTTTCTTAATGAAATAGAAAGAAAAAGATGCACTGAACTTAAATTTAGTTTAGTTTATGAACAACACAATCGGCACCAGTATTAACCTTCTTTTACTATTTACTAAAGTTCTAGCTCACCTATGGTACCTCGCAGTATGGCAGACCTGCTGCTGCTGCGCCTGCGATTGTCTCTTAATGTCTTCCCGCCGGCGCGGGGAACAATGACAGGCGCTTACTTTGAGCGCGGACGGCACATTGCACGGTTGACTCCACACCTCATCTATACGCACTTTCGTTGCTATCTCGATTTTAGGGGACAGAATACCCTGGAAAAGATTTTTTTTTAAATTAAATATTTGACGAACAAGATATTTATTGTGCATGCAAATGATTATTTGATTGCTAAATTGCAGGGATTGTTTTCTTTTGCTATATGAAGTGGCTTTATTTGGTTTTTTGGGCAAGCAATTAGTTTTCAGGGATACATTGCACCCCTGAAGTATTTGTCTAATAGAATCTTGATAGTTACAGTCATGCAAATTTGCTCACATAGGTTGCATAGGAGTTATTTTCTTTATTGTTGGGTATGTGAAAGTAGGAAACAATGTTAGATCTAAGTGGGGTTTGTATAAGTTAAAGCAGATACTGGCAAATATGAAAAACAAGAAAAGCTAAATAAAAAAAAAAATACAATAAAATGATTACAGGGAACTCTTTAGACCTCCTCATGAGCAGATCTACTCCATCATTCGAGCACATGTTGGGTGGAAAGAGAACATCATTGAGTGCACCAAGGTATTGGGCAAGAATTACACATTCACTAGACGCACAGCGATCGCACCATTGTACTAGTTCACAGTATATTGTTTCTTCTTCTGCAATATAAATATTTTGTGGTTATTAGAACCCTCCCGCACCACTCAGCTACTTGGCACAGTCTTACTTAATTATGGAAGTTATCCTATACATATTAGTAAAAGTGCAGGTTTAAAATACGATTTAAAATACTTACTCAACAAACAGCAAATGTTATTCAACGCACAAGACTCCTGAAATCTTTTCCGGAAGTAGAACACATCTTTGAACATGAGAGGGAATACGGGTGGCAGCAGGCAAGTTTGGTAGCTAGTACCGAGAGCAAACACGGTGAGGGAGACACGGCCATCTTGACATAACCACACTCCTGGACATGATACCTGATGCATAAAATATAAGGCTATATCTATGAACGAAACATTGAGCTTCTGTATAGAGCTTTACCAATTTTTAATGGTATAAATCGTAAGTTTCAGTGTATGAAAACCATAGTATGATAAATTACATGAACTTATTAGAGCTACACTATAAATACTTAGTAGTTACGAAGAAAGTTCAAGGAAGCAAGTTACTTACCCTCTGTACATCTATTTCCACTGTCAACTCGATAGTTTTTGGCATGTTGCAGCATCGCTTTGCCGATTTACTACTTTCACTATACACTCATGACTAAACATATAATTTTCGAATAGTCTGTCATACTTAATGATCTAATTTCTCATCCCAATAAAAATTAGTCTAATGTTTACTTTTATCTAAATAAACAGTTCGTTTTCATTTTCCACTGAAACTTATAATTATTCCCAAAGCAGTGTGATTGGTTCTAAAATCAATATATAATCACTAGACCCAATGAAATGCAGGAATGATTACGAAAGGTAGGAAAATATCCATTTTTATCCAACCATGTTGTGACTTTTTGTTGCCATGACAACTGTGTGTCAAATGTCAAACAAAGTCAACAGGCGAACGTTCAGTAATTTCGATTTTTATCATTTTTTTTTTTTTTTTTTTTTTTTTTTTTTTTTTTTTTTTCTTCAACTTACATCTATCATAACAGGTAACAACCCAATGCGATAAATGCGCTTATCCTACCTTAAACTAACACCTATAGCTAATTACAAATAATGCATTCCTTGTGAATTCACCCAGAGTACACCAAAATAGATCCGTCTCACCAGCAATAAGGTTAAGCGTGCGAAGTGCACGCGTCAGCGGCGCCTCCCTTAGCAGGTTGGTCCGACCGCGCGGCTCCACTAACAGACGTGGTCGTCGTCGTCGCCACACGTACCTGTCGGGTACACACAGGCTCAGCTGCCCTAAAATATGCGCATTATGCAACTTCCCTCTCAAAATTTTAAATAAATATGTGGTAAGAGCTAAATCCCTCCTAACCCTCAACTCGTTGTATCCCACCATACCTAATATAAATAAGGTGGGATACATTAACGGATAAAATGGATATACTCCATAATACCTCCTATATAAATATCTAATAAATTTATTTTGTACTCTCTCCAGCATGAGACTATATTTAGCTTCTTTATGTTTATTATTTATTTATTTATTCTTCTTTATGACTTTATTTATGTTTTCTGACTGCTTCTCACTATTTTACCCATCCCATTAAATAAATGGATATTTTATTGTCATTACTCTATGGATGTTTTATTAGTTTATACAGATTTCTACTATCAAAACACTATACCTAACGACGGCAACACACAACCACTGTTATGTACTGAACCCTGAACGAAGAACCACAATGTCATTGTCACTTTTCAGTTTGTCAAAATTTTGCGCGCGTTTCATGGGGTGAACTGGTATTTTTGTTATTCACAAATATTAACATTAAATAAAGCCAATATGTCTAAAGTTCCATCTGTTATTCATTGGTTCCGGTTAGATCTCCGAATTCACGACAACCTTGCTCTACGTAATGCTATAAACGAAGTAAGTTTTTCATAATGCAGATAGTACCTGCATTATGAAAGGCACCACACGCATCTTTTGATTATTTCTTTATTTTATGAGCTTTCATGCTATTTGCTTAAGGTAATTAGTTTTAAATCAACGCTAGTAGTTGCTAAGTGCGAAGAATAAAACATAACCTTACTATTATTATTTTTTTAGGCTGAAAACCGTAAACACCATTTAAGGCCAGTATACTTCATAGATCCTGATATAAAAAATAAGGTTGGCGACAACAGACTTAGGTTTTTAGTACAAAGCCTACAAGATCTGGATGCAAACCTGAAAAAGCTGAATACTCGCCTTTATATTATAAGAGGAAACGCTGTTGAAGAGTTGCCTAAACTATTTGATAAATGGCAAGTGAAATACTTAACTTGCCAAGTTGATATTGATCCAATCTATGTCAAACAAGATGAAGTAATTGATGACATTGCAGAGAAGAAAGACATCTTCATTGTCCGGAGGGTGCAGCACACTGTCTATGATGTTCACAATGTATTGAAAAAGAACAATAACAGTGTTCCCCTAACTTACCAGAAGTTTCTTTCACTAGTAAAAGATGTGCAAGTAAAAGAATGTATTCAGATTACTAAGGAGATTTCTGATCATTGTAAGCCAACTGATGCAGATTCTAAAAAGTATGATGTTCCAAGTCTTGAGGAACTAGAGTTTGATGAATCAGGATTAGATCCTTTAAAATACCCTGGAGGTGAAACTGAGGGTCTAAGGAGATTGAATATGTATATGGCCCAGAAGCAATGGGTGTGCAAATTCGAGAAGCCAAATTCTTCTCCCAACAGCTTGGAACCAAGCACTACTGTTCTGAGTCCTTACATGAGTCATGGATGTTTATCAGCAAAGCTATTTTACCACAAGCTGAAGGAAGCTTTAAATGGCATGCCTCACTCAGAGCCACCAGTGTCTTTACTAGGTCAGTTAATGTGGAGGGAATTCTACTACACAGCAGGAGCAGGCACAGAAAACTTTGATAAGATGGTTGGAAATTCTGTCTGTACCCAAATTCCTTGGGGTAAAAATGAAGAACACTTGATAGCCTGGGCAGAAGGAAGGACAGGATATCCATTTGTTGATGCAATAATGCGGCAGCTTAAGCAAGAAGGTTGGATACATCACTTGGCTCGCCATATGGTTGCTTGCTTCCTTACAAGAGGAGACTTATGGGTATCCTGGGAACAAGGAGCCAAAGTTTTCGAAGACTACTTGCTAGACTATGATTGGTCTCTGAATGCTGGCAACTGGATGTGGCTCTCTGCTTCTGCCTTCTTTTATAAATACTTTAGAGTCTATAGTCCTGTAGCGTTTGGCAAGAAGACAGACAAAGAAGGTTTGTACATCAGGAAGTATGTGCCAGAATTAAAGAAATACCCTACTGCTTTTATTTATGAGCCTTGGAAAGCGCCTAAAACTACTCAAACTACAGCAGGATGCATCATTGGGCAGGACTACCCTAAGAGAATAGTTGACCATGATAAAGTGCATAAGGATAATTTGCAAAAGATGTCGGCTGCTTATAAATTAAATAAAGAGAGGAAAGCACTTAAGCGACCCTTGACGTAGTTCTATGAATCTGTTATGTTTATAAAGATCTGTTTTGTTACTTTACAAAATTATTATTATTTTATAAGTAAGGAAATGTGATGTTCTTCATAAATCTGCTTCATTTGAGCTACCTGAATAAAATAAAACAATCATGATATTTTTTACAATATAGATATATATTTGATAATAATTACAATATAGTTTATTCACAATTTATCATTGTTTCTTTGTTTTATCTGTTAGGTAATATTCTGAAATAAAATTCTAAATACATAATGTTACGTTAGGTATGTGTAATATTGGTGCTGGTTACCAATACGTCATCTCACTTATAAGCATCCTATATTAAAATCTTATCAATATGTACTGATTACCGGGTGGGACGGTACGAATGATTTTTGTTATGAATGACTAAAATATCGACAAAAATTGACTGGCAGGCTGTTTGTAACGATACCTTTGCAAGTGAGAATTTTGAATACGACTGACAGCTCATCAGCTGGCGTCTGTCAATGTCATATCATCTGTTCGCGATCGAATGGGTTTGTTTTGGTTTGTTTTTGTAGTGTTTTTTGGAAGTAAAATGTAATTAAATGCTAATTCTAAACCAGAATGTAGAATAATGAATACTACGGACTGAAAGGGGGCCAAGAATATAACGGCGGCTGGTTTTGAGACACAGTATATGGGTAAGTTTGATGAGACTCAAAAGATTATTTAATTTTTCTCTATTTGCTGCTAAAATAACAATTAAAGACAGATTATTAAGAATTTCCTGCGTGTCTGGAACAGTTTTGTTCGGTTTAAGCCTTCGGGCTTAAGTAAGTTAACTGTAGATCTTACTTAAATGTCTGGAATGCGTAAAAGTATTTGTAACAGAAACGCCCACAATTATTCAGCATGTCATGCTGGAATTTCAGTTTTATTATTTATTTACTGTCTGATAGAAGCTATGAGGGTTACTATATCGGAAAATCTGTACAAAGGCTTTTGTTTCCTTTTATTTGGTGATTTTAATTTTTTTTGGTGATTTAATTTTTTTACTGTGTAGCCTGAAACAGCTACTGACCTAAACATTTCAGAACAGTTTTGGAAATTGAGGTTCTTGATGACCTAACCTAATAAAGAAAAACCATTACTTCTTATGACAGTAGGTAACTACCTGTAAAATACTTTCAATTGATTGCTTTAATTAAATATAAAATAAATGACATGGTTCCACATGGCACATCAGTTTATCTATGTAATATGGGCTGGTGTCTGCAACTCCACATCAATCCGCGTATTTTGCGAACGGGTATGGAACTTGATTATACAGTCCACCCCATCTACTCAAGGAAGGTCAGCAACGTCTTGGTGTTGCTTACAATCTCACGGAGGGCACCTGGGTCTCACACTAGACTAGAAAAACATTGCTAAATGGGCAGGCAACAGAATCACCTTGAAGAATATTAAAAATGAAATCAGTTTAATATGTTTTGTTCTGGCAAATTTTCAACGGTACTTCATAAAACCTCTATGTATGATAACGGGTAGGTAGCGTAATTGCACAGTTACTCTTGGTAATTAACAAACAAGGCTATTGTTCAATGGGTCATTCAACTGTTTTATTTTTTATTTTGTTAATCTTTGAATACAGATGTGCCATTATGGTAATGACAATAGACTGTTTCATTGATGCGAAGCTAGGTCAACTAAAGATGACCATTATATTTTGTGCTCAAGTTGTGGTCTTTTAGCGTGTGTAAGTTCCTTACCGTTCATTATAGGAAGTCAGCAGAGTCGGGATGTCATGGTATGCTATGACCATCGCGAGATCAGCGGCAGATGCCTAGGACTTGCTAACTAAGGCGTAACATATACACCATTAGTTTTAGTATATGCGAAACCCGAAACGTGTCTAGTATTTTTATGTAAAGAATCTATGTACAAACAAAACTGTATCATGAAAAATCACAAAGGCTTGTTATGTTACCTGTGGATGTCCGTACAAAAATATGCTCACACCACGCGGGGCCCCCGCGCCGCCCGCGCCGCCAGCCCGCTGTGCGTCCGCGCCTAGTACCGCTATGACCGGCCGTGACCTGTATTGTGCGAATATGATTGCGGATATGTACTTAGTGTGGCTTGGTGTCCAATTTGCAACCTATTTTTAAATATTTTTGGGACAAATAACACGGTGTAAAAATTATTGGAATCGATTTAGTTATTTATTCTGAATAAACTATATTCATGTTTGCAATATACTAAAAATAATGTTGTATAAGTACCTACAACTAAAGCAAGAGTAAAATCATTCTTTTCTCATCTCATCATATTGGTATTTTAATATAGACAGAACATAAAAAGAATGCTCTTTCTCTTACAATATTGGCATTAAACCCATCTTCTTTGCGCCTCTATCGCGGAGTGTAGTAAAAGCTTACAAACGAAAAGGAGTAAGTAGGTATCGTTTGGGTAGATCCCTAAAACCCCAAAAATATGTAAAACACGTAAAGACAGACAGAAACATTTTCGTAATACATCAATTATTATTATGTATCTGTCAACACTGCTACTATTTAAAATCATTTATTTATCTTAAAATAATCGTTGTAATGTCATTAATATTTCTCTTCGATGTAAATATTTTGGTTTTGTCGTGCACTCTTGATAATGGCCGTTCTTGTGACCTACAAGCGAAATACTATTAACCTGTTTTTATATGCGACTTTCCAACCTGTACTCGAAAGATCGTCGAGAAAATGGCCCATCATGTGCCGCAGTTTAGTGCAGCATTTGACCAAGGGGACTATTTTGGTCGATCGTCAACATGCCTACTTAGAGTTGAATAACTTAAACTTTCTGAGAACAGACCATGTTCAGGTTCGTGTGTTAATATGTTTCTTAAATAGAAATAAAAAACAACAACGCTCTTCCTACTGGCCTCGTTTGTAGTACAAGTCTAAATTGATACCATCTGAATGACCCTATCGAAATACAAGAGATTCTGATAGCTCATCAATATGTCAGATAAGCCTTATCCATTTTCTTAACGCACTTATGCATCATGGCAGAACCAATAACCTGATAACATCCATCGATTGTGTCAAATATTTAAAGGGTAAGATTACATTTACAGCTAAAATTAGAATTAAGATAAAGCATCGGAGCTCACATCAAGAACTATTGAATCATCCATAAATTATCGTCTGCTCATCATAGTTTAATCAAAATAATTATGTCGCTATGGAATCAGCCGGTCGATACTGTAAAATTCTTACCGTGAAATCATAAGTAAAGTGAGCACTTATTAGTGTCAATACCTACCATTACGGAATGACAGAGCTCACTTCCCGCTCACTTCACCTAAGTTCTCACGGTGAGATTTTTACAGAATAGCACTGCTGTAGCTTAATGCTGGTCAAAGCCCTTTCAATATTTTTTGTCCTTGTCTGTTTGCGAATCCGAAAGCTTATGAAGATGTTTGCATGTTTGCTATAAGTCACACAAAACGGAAAAAAAACGAATTTTTAAGATGAAATCTAGCACATAGGTAGACCAAGTCCTGGATTAACACACAACAAACTTCTACTACCCCCATTAACAGAAGACCTGCTGCTTCGATCCTTACACCTGATCGTAGCAACAGGCGTTCTGTAGTATACCCCCATGGGAAGAAGGCGTGAGTTTATGTGGGGACGTTTGTTGCCCTGGACTTCGACTGCGTGTATTTTAAAATGCAAATCTCCAGGACGAAAAATATGTATGTAAAGTACTATTGTTCTACTCTAGGTCCCAGACTACCTATCAGTAAAATTTCATAACGATCGGTTCACTGATTGAGGTGTGAAAAAAGGTAAAAGAAAAACAGACAGAGTTACTTTCCGTACATAATAGTACCTATTAATTATGGACTTCTCCTCAGAAACATGTAAAAATGCGACCTACAACAACAATTTTATGACCGATCGTTCGCGTCAACAATAAATAGCTGTTGAACAAAATATTGGATATTTGTTGCTGACTAAAATACACTTGTTCTAGTTTTGTAACGCACGCTGTTACTCAACTTGTTACTATTTTCCAGGCAGTAGATATCCAAAGATTTTCCTTGTCGTGTCATAAATTATTTTTTTTATGTTTTTATTCGGTCCCATTGCGGCATGAAGTCGATGTCAGTTATAATATGCTGTCTATTGCTAATTATCTATGCAAGCGTCTTCGAACCTAACTCTGTGCTACCCCACCAGTCCGTAATTAATGTTCGTATATTTTTCAACATTTTCGCCAACTTCTAACTCGTAATGGCTCAATAGCTTTACATAACCTTGCATTGTTTACCGACAGAATTCCTTCACATGACTCATGAACATATTTTTGGAGATTAAACGAACTTACCTGAAGTGAAGTTCTATCCAAATTATACGAGTTGCTTCGTCCGAAGAGATTAAGATAACAATGTAGTAATACGTCTAGGGTATCGCCTTTCATCCACTAAGTTTGAATATTTTTTTTTTTTTTTTTTTGTCGGTACTTTGTCTTCCTGATAATTATGCCTGTACCGCCACTCATTTAGTTGAAAGCCTGGAACCTTTTTTAATATTTCACTTTAGGTATGGGGTTCATAGGGTTGGGAGGGAACTAATCTCTTCGGACGAAGCAACTCGTATAATTTGGATAGAACTTCACTTCAGGTAAGTTCGTTTAATCCCCAATTATACTTCGTTGCTTCGTCCTTCGAGATTAAGATAACAATGTAGATTTTGAAAGATGGTGAAATATTAAAACACTGAATTTTTATGCTTAGGTACATGTATATTAATCAAACCTTACAAGTAATAAAGTAATTAAATTGTAGTTTTTCTTTAATTAGGGGTAGATAAATTTAAGTTATTAATTTTAAGTAATTAAATCTAACATCGATCAGAGGTTAGGATTGATAAGGCAAATTGATCAGTTTGTTCACATTGAATGTCTCTATGATAATATCTAGCGAAAACATTGGAGCTACCACTCCACCCAGCTGCTTTTCGTATCGTGTCAATATTGACACCAGCTCTATGAGCAGCTGAGGTGGCTGCGTGTCTGGTGGAGTGGGCAGAAAATACTGAAGTGTCAATTCCGCTAATTGATAATATATCTTTTATCCACCGACTGATGGTATTTGTGGTTACTGATTTATGTGGTTTTTTAATACTTATAAAAAGGCTATTGGCATTGTTTCTCAAATGTTTTGTCCTATCAATATATTCTATAAGAGCCTCAGCGGGACATATTTCCGGTCGATCTTTGTAAAATGGAATATTTAAACAAGGTTGAGATAAACCAGGTCGAGATGTTTTTAACAAATCGTTTATCTTGATCAATATAAGATTATCAGTGACGTTCATATTTTCTAATTTGATTTTGCTAATGGTTTGCACCCTGTGTGCAGTTACAAGTATGAGCAAAGTTACGGCCTTTTTGGTTAAATGTTCGAAACTTAAATTATTATTTGGGTACCATTTTGATAAGAATTCTAAAACTATTGACGGGTCCCAAGTGATATTATATTTTGGGGCTGGAGGACGAAGTCTGTGAAAACCTTTGAATAGCCTAGCAACGCGATCATCAGACCCTACTCTCGATCCTAAGATCAAAGACAGAGCGGAGCGATGACTGTTTAAAGATCCGTATTGTAAGCCGGAATGAAATAACTCAGTGAGAAAATACATAATCATCGGAATTGACGCCTCATGTATTTTGATATTGTGAGTCTTACAAAAGTTTACCCAACGTCGAATGGCAACGTCATATTGTTTTATTGACCTTTCAGATAAAGAAGCTATCATAATATCTAAAGATGATGGTGGTACTCCTCTGTTTCGTAACGCCGTCCTGATAACTTCCCTGCAATCAACGTGAGCTTGGGGACACTGTTGGAAATAGACAATAACACTTTATCAGAGGGTCTAAACTGAACTAATTCTGAACAGAGAAGTTTTTGATAAAGTGGAAACCAGGGTTGCGTGGGCCAAAATGGAACCACAACAATACCCTCCGCCTGGTCGTATATAAGTTTTCTTAATACTTTTAATATAACCGCAAAAGGAGGAAATGCGTAGAAACAAAGATTTGACCAATTTAAAGTAAAAGCATTCACAGCGCATGCTCCTGGGTCTCTATTCCATGAGACGTACTTAACACATTTGTTATTCAACCTTGATGCGAAAAGATCAATTTTTGGTTGCCCAAAGGCTCTCACAATCTTTTCAAAAGCATGATCTTTAATCTCCCATTCGGTATCGGGGTGAGATTTTCTAGACTCAGCATCTGCTATTTCGTTATCTTCCGAGCTTATGTATGAAGCGAATACAAATATACCACGAGCTTCACACCACTGCCACAAAGATTTTGTGATTTCAGTTAAATGTGGAAATCTTACTCCACCCATACGGTTGATATACGAAATAGCAGTTGTGTTGTCAACGCGTAGTAACACCTGACAATTTTTTAATCCTTTTGCGAATGTTTGTAAGCCCAAGAAAGCAGCCAGGAGTTCTAGACAGTTAATATGTTTGTTAGACTCTGTGTTACTCCACTGGCCACTGGCGGTCTCCGCACCGTATGCTGCCCCCCACCCTTTTTTGCTAGCGTCTGAAAATATTTCTAGACAGTAGCTGTCCCGTCTAATAGGATTCACTGCGGTATCAATAGATTTTAACCACCAGGAAAAATCGTCCTGCAAATACTGTGGTAAAGACATGTGGCTATCATAATTACTCGTTTTACACAATGCAAGGTATTTGCATCTTTCCATCTGCTTGGTGTAAAGCCAACCGTACTGAATCGCGGGGCAGGACGAAGTGAGGAGGCCTACCAAGCGAGCAAACTGTCTTATTTTACAACGAGATTTCAATTGAAACGATTGTAACTCTTGTTTAATTAGATTTCGTTTTTCCTTAGGAAGGCTAACATGAAATTCTTTTGTATCTATCACAAAACCAAGGTATTTGCAAATATTACTCGGAATCATACAACTTTTTTTAATGTTAATTATGAATCCTAAGGACTCTAAAATATGTTTTGTCTGTAAAATATTATCTAAGCAATCTTGATAATTATTAGAAATGATACAAATGTCATCTAAGTAGATAGATGACAGATAACCTAATGATCTCAGTAAACAAATTACCGGTTTTAATAGCTTTGTGAACACAAATGGAGCTGTGTTTAAACCAAACGGCAAAACATTGAATTGGTAAATTTGACCCTCGTACCTAAATCGTAGGTACTTTCTATACGTCGGGTGTATAGGTACTAGAAAATACGCATCCTTTAAATCAAAGGTGGCTATGAAACTGTTTCTTGATACTAATTTTAATGTTGTTCTTAGATCTTCAATTTTGAAATGTTCTGTTACGATGTACTTGTTTAGAGACTTTAAGTTTAAAATAAATCTGTTTTTGCCATTGGGTTTTTTAATCAGGAAATAACTAGAAAGAAACTGTCCTTCACATGGTTCACAATGTGAAATAGCACCACTGTTTAGAAGGTCAGTGATGGCCACCTTGTATTTAAAGGACTCACATGAAGTTAATGCAGGTAAACTTGGTTCGTGTAACTGATAGACAGGTTTAGTAAACGGTATCTTGTAACCTCTTATCCACGATAATACAACGAGGTCATTAGTTATCAATTGCCATTGATCATAAAAGTAGGATAACCGACCTGCAAAACGTACCAGGTCTAGCGCCGCGGGGCTTGGCGCTGCTGCAAGCGCGGCTGCTGTCGCGGCTGCTGCTGCACCGGTCGCGGGCGCGGCGCCGGCGCTGTTCTCCTCGCTGTTCCCGCTTGCCGCGCTGTCGGGAACGGAGGCGTCTGGTTTAAAGTCTGGACAGGGGCCTGTCTCGGTCTCTGCGCTGGTGCAGGTCTTCGAACCTGTGTGTTTATTTTAATCTCAGCGCCTGATTTTGATATAGCTTTTGCAGCTTTTAGAGTATCGGTCAGATGTTCGCCAAATAGAAACTTATCGATTTCTGTATTGAACAGTTGATCTTTTATATCTTTCTTGATTGTAGAACATATAAAACTGCGCCGTGTCATGGACTCGCTGTGTTGTGAGTCACACATCAGTCGACCGGCTTCGATCAGTAATTTTATTACCGACTGATCTTTATAACCTGCAGAAAAGAGTATGCTTAGGGCTTCACTTATACAAGATATACTTGCTGCGACCTGCACCTGCTTATTCTCTAAAGCTTTGTCTTTTTTTTATTAGCATCTCCGATAAGGCGGCCTTTATCTCTGGGTTTAACTTGGGTGCATCAATCTTTGTGCAGTTTTTTGGAACCAGATGCTTATCAAGCAGCTCCTTTCTGGCATCCTTGGTCAAGCCTGTTGTTGCGATGTGTTCCCAGCGAGCAGATAACTCGCATCTAATGTCTGGTCCATATTTTTTTATCCTTTGATGGAGTTTCGCCCAAGAGATTCAGAATCTCTTCGTCCAGCTCAGGAAGCGTTACTTCAACAGGTAGTTCCGATTCCCCTGCCTGTACTGCTTCTGTAGCAGGAACATCATGTATCGTCGAGGTGGACGTACCCGGTTGTGGCTCATCTGAGTCAATAATCGGAGATGACGCGACATCACCTTGAACTTCCATTTCAGCTGGGATAGAAAATGTACCAAATGTAGGTATCGGATAGAAAATAGCGCGGTGATAGTCCTCAAAACTATCCACAACACCAAGTTTATAATCCATACCGATATTCAGAATTACGAAATCGAGTGATAACATTTTGTTATGTAGGTACGTGGATATGATCACAACTACCAATGTTCCTAGTATACAACTAGTGGTTTTAGAGCGGCGATAGTCCTTAAAACTACCCACAACACTATGTTTTAGTCCGTACGGATATAAAATGCAATTATTATTAAGTAGGTCATTAACTAAAGTGAAGGCAACATTCCTTTCAAATGTACACAATCACTAGTAGTATATACCCAATGAATTGGGAATCCAAAATTATGTGAAGGTAACATCCCCATAAGATGTACACAACACTATTTAAGATAATATGACATCATGTCAGATTATGATACGGATATAGTCCGAAAAACTATTCACAATATCTTCCGTTTGTAAAAATAACACTTCAGCTTACCTTCATGGTCCGATAGTACCGGCGACATAATAATATTCGTCGACGAGCTACTACTCTCGGAACAACTTCGAACACGCGACCTTCTGTCGCGTTTATTAAGTTTCCTTTCGAGTTTTCGAATCTTCTTTCTTAAATAATCACTGTCGTCGTTTTTGTGACTACGTTTTGGCATCTTTTTGCACAATTCAAATGAAACGAAGAAAATAACGTGGTGATCGGCGACGCACTAAAACGCGAATGAGTGGCGGTACAGGCATAACTATCAGGAAGACAAAGTACCGACAAAAAAAAAAAAAAAAAAAAAATTCAAACTTAGTGGATGAAAGGCGATACCCTAGACGTATTACTACATTGTTATCTTAATCTCGAAGGACGAAGCAACGAAGTATAATCACAGATGTGAAATTGGTTTAGCATAAAATGACAACTTGAAACTATTGATAAACTACCTATCTACATGAAACGTTGAAATTCATGTCTTCGAAAGCGCAGAATACTCTGATGCACTTGGCTCGCAAGTACATCATTCAAGCGACATTAGAATGACCGTCTGACCCGGCTATCGGTGACGAATAGGAAGAAGTGCCTTTAACGACCAGACAATTGTCCAATTGTGCGCACACCCGAACTCTCTAATCTATCGGATGATAGGATAAGAGCCTGTATTGCAAATTACCTCCTCTTTGGAGTAGCACAGTGTAACTACTTATAGTGGTTCAAAAACGGGAGTTTTAGCAGAGCAATCGTGCGAAGGATCGGGTACGTAAGTTTGTTGTGCTGTAGAGATGTTCCGAACTGCCTCAAAATTGGACTGTGATTTAAGATTCTTCCATAGAAATTTTAACATCCTTTCTTCCTTTGGAAGGCAAATTATCTTGAAATCGTTGAAACAAAAATGCTGCACCTACTGTTTTTAACCGACTTTAAAAACGGAGAAGGTTCTCAATTCGGATGTTTGTTTTATTCTTTTTTATTTTTGTTCAGGCATAACTCCGTTCGGTTATAACGGATTTGCAAAATTGTTTTTTAGTGGGTAAGGTATGCCTCAGGGGTGGTCCCATATAAATTTGATTATGTTTGCTTGGGTATTTATTTTGAGTTAGCTTCAATAATACAATTTTATTCCACTTAGTTTATATTGACGATGTTTTAATAACTTCCTGTCACTGATATTTACATAGCAAGTAGTGTTAAATGAATTTGTGTAGAGTAGGTACGACAGCTAAAAGTGAAAAATAAAAACTTTTTTAGAAAGAAAAAAATAACGGACTTCCAAAAAAAAAAAAACACTAGTAAGTGAAAAATAACTTTAATTTCTGAAATCAGTGTCAAAAACGAAATTGGGGAATCAACGACCCCGATTTCCGAAATTAAAGTTATTTTTCACTTTGTATTGGTTTTTGTGGAAGTAGGTTGTTTTTTTTTTTTAAATTCACAATTGGCATAATGAAGATACCTTTGTACCAATGTAAACATTTTTAACATTTCAAACATATTGACAGCTCTCAGATCCTGTCAAATGTATGAGCGATGAACCAACTGTAAGTAGATACACTGTGGTAGAATGAATGTTAGATTGATAGATAGATAGACAGTTTAACGAGGAGAGATTGCGGCCATTGCATAGGCTGGTCTGGGCTTGCGTCCTTTGAAGTGTACTAGTTTAGTAGGTATGCTATTTTGTCCAGACGCGATGGCAGTACTTTTCCTCTTGCTTCTCGGGTCTTTCCACTATGACAGCGAAGTTCTGATTTAGTTTTCTACCTATAACAATGCGTTAAGTCATAAATAGTTGGTTAGTTATGACATTGCAAAGTCATGACTTATTGTTATTCATTGTTTTTCTTCGGCACAGTTTTAATTTTAATATAGGTAGGTATTTAAATTGCAGATTTTCCTTCCCTCTCCATGAGATTTTAGCGCCCAATGCCTTAGAAGTAAGTCATCGCTGTAAAAACTACCGCCTAAGAAAAACAATTATCTAATGTTGACTTGAGATTTGCCTGTAGGTTGTTGGATAGTATGAGACTCGCATAGACCACAGAAGCATGACACAAAAGGTAGGAGTCCGATACTCAGAAGAGGGTCGAACAATGCTTCCAATGAAAATTATGATAATGATGTTGACTGGGAAATTATCCAATAATCTCAGGCAACTTCGATACCTAAAGAGTTACAAGAGAGTAAGGGCTGATTTTTTTAACGCTAGATAATTTTGTCCGAGGAATAATTTTGAATTTTGACAGTTCTTCCATACCTAATCTGTCAGAAGTCAATTTTATTCCACGAATAAAAAATTTCTGTCGATTGAAAATACAGCACATAATAATTCATACTTAGCATTTGTATTTTACAAGAAATATAAGTAATTACACTGGCACGCCCGCAGGGTCACAATAATGATTTCAGAATTACTCATCGTAATTATTTCTATCACTACATATTATAAAACATAATCCCCCCCGCTGCGTCTGTCTGAAACTGTGAACGCGATAAACATAAAAACTTCCGAAGGATATTCATACGGTTTTCACCAATGGACGGAGTGATTCATGAGAAAGGTTTAGTATTGATTCTTAAAGATGTTGGAAAAAATCATGCCGACTGGAAGCTTTACTGGCGTGCGCCGCGTAAACCAGTAGAGATATGAGAACAATGTATTACGGAATTATTCATATGTTTATACTAAACCTGCTTGGAAAGTACCTTGATACTTTATCAAATTTACGGTAGAAATTACGTCATTGCATATCGAACAAATATGCGTGGAGAAAACGCATCTGAGCGGGAGAGAAAAGTGTATGAAAATCCATTTCTTACGTGGTTTTTCTTTTTTAATTTTGGGTAAGACTATGCGCCGGTAACCTAAATATCAAAAGCCAAAAAGTTTTTACAATGAGTTTTTATCTCCAAGTTCGCAAAATGACACTGGCCACTAGCTGTGTGTTGGATGGTGTCGGGCTGGCAGTGTGACCCTGCGGCGGCAGGATAAACAATTTGAAAAAAGAACATGTGAAAATTGCAGACGCCATTGGCGCCATTTTCAATTTGTGTGTTGTTTGAGGATTCAGTTTTCGTAGAAAGTAAAATAAAGATTTCGTTTTTTATTTTCCTCGTAGGTGTAGTATAAAGCACTATGTATCACTCGAGAGAAAGTTCGATTCCCGATCTCGGGTGTTTTAAAGCCCTCGCCTACGGCTCGGGCTTCAAACAACACCCTCGACGGTAATCGGTTACTTTCTCCTCTCGATGAACAATGTACTATTTTTTTTTTGGGTGGGAAATTATCAAATAACTTCTCCCGCTCTGGGTGGAGCGGGAGGGTGTGTCAGACTTGTACTGACTAAAACCCACCCGTGTTCCTTCAGTTGCCTGTGCCACGGGCCACGGTAACTTTCGAACAACCCGCGACCCTGTCAAGAGGAATTATTCATCTTAAGTAATTTTAATCCCACTAGTACCTACGTTTCCGTGTGATATTTTTCGACATCCACGCAGCCAAAAGCTAGTTCATGATGACATCAAAACTCTGGAGTATAAGTAATGAAGTTTTTTTTTCTTTTGGTACAGATGATGAATAATGATGATGATTCACCACGACCCTGAACATATCGACACTATGCTCCCAGCCACAAAGATCTTCAGAATGGAGGACTGGAACTTTATTATGGTAAGTTGCTTTCCAAAAGTAACATTATACTTAATTTCTTGATGATTGGTCCTTCGATAAAGACGAAGAGCTGTAGATTATATCGGTCAATCTGTCCTTCTGCAATAAAATTAGTTTGTGCCTCGGAAAGCACGCCAAGCCGTTGTTCCTGGCTGTCATTCGTGGATATTTGAAAGTAGTTTGAGGTCGTCAGAAGCCCGAAAGTCAACCCCTACATAGTTGGGAAAAGGCTAGGCAGATGATGGCGAGTGTTGAACATAAGATAATTTTGGGAAAAAACACATGAAATGAGGTCTACCCGTATTACAGTATGTAATAAATGCCATAATTGCCTACTACATTCGATAGTGAGTGGTTTCATAAAGAAGCCATGTGCGCGTGAGTCAATGACATACCTAACTTTACAGATAACAACATTACGAGGCAATTTTAACTAAGACTATTGTAAGTAATCGTTTGTGTACATACCGAGTGTTATTTTATGATTAGCACGGTTATGACTGTTTAGTATAGTGGTGAGTTACATGATTTGTCTATTTCTGATAGTAATTGTTAGATCCTGGTTAAATTCATGGTTAAGAGTAACATTTCAGTTGTTTTATTTCCGTAGGTAATGGTAATCGATGTTTTGTCGACTTCAGAGTTTTAAAATTCACCGTCTTGGGGGTGGAATTTCGAAAACCTTTTCTTAGTGACCTACTCTTCACAAAGAATGCACCCTCCAAATTTCATGTCTCTATACCAGCGGTTTAGGCTACAGCTTAACACTACTTACTGCAGAAATGTGCGTCGGCGCTGATATACCTATCAGTCAGTCAGACCTTTGAATTTTATATATTAAATGCTCCAATTAAAGAACCGAGATCAAACACACACATGTATATATGATAGTCGTGTTTCTCTGTACGTGCCACAATCTGGACAGAACCGTAGTTCTGTCCAGATAATAATAAAAGTCAAGAAATGTAATTCAAGCTCAAAAATGGCACCACGCAAACTGTACCGCGGTGGGCGTTGCCGAAAACTGTACCGCGCACTGCTGACAGTTCGCCGTTATTATTGAGTCGATGTGCTCGTGTCGAGGGGAAATTACGAATGTGATTATTATTGGGTTTTGCGTTGTTTACGTACTGCAAATATGCCATCATATGCTGTTAAGTGGTGCAGAAGCCATACGGATATGAAGAATTCGGGAATCTCTTTTCATATGAGAGTAATTAAACATTTTGAATTCCTATACTTGCGACTCTGGAACGTGTTATGCAACATGAACACAATATGAAAGTTTATTTTTTGAAATTTCACTTGAACTTAAAGGTTTTTGTTTCTGGTTAAAAGGAGATATGATAATATGCATTAGTATAATTATACATTTTTAAAGGTATTTTAATTGTTAAAAAGTTATGTAATAAAAAGTAAAATTTATTAGTTAAATTTTTTCATTACCTACACCATCCATGTATCTCCTGATCAGACCTTGACGCGACCAGTCACTATTATTACTGATTTAAATAATTCTTAATTTTAGATGCTTACGATACAATACTACAACACATTTTAATTGAAAAAAAACAGTCGAATCTCAAACTTTTAAATAAGTATATTCAAGAATGTTTTATTTAAACTATAAATAATTAATCCAAATAATATAAATAGTGCAAAAATAAAATTATTTTTGTTATGACTTATCCTCTCAAACTTAATGCATAACATCGTCCACGCATCGCGCACTGTAGCAGGCGCGCGAACCAATTATTATTATCTGTTCTGCCGAGAACCAATCACGGCGCTTGCCAGAATATAACGCTTTACGCGAGCGCAGCTGATTGGCTTATTTGCATATGTGTTCTTTCGTTCGAATACTCGAGGTAATTTTGCCAATTTAATGAAGTAGACCAGTATGTAACAGAATTTCTCGTTGATTTTGTTCACAATTACGGTTTCTGACCTTTATTATCCGTAGGTACAGAACGAGATTCATTTGAAATGACTTGACATTTATTAATCAATACGTTCTTGACATCGACATCTGGGGGTAATTGTATTTTTTCGCTTAATTAGATAAGCACCATGTGATAACAAGATGAACTATTGTGTCGTTATCTACTTATTTTTTGTATCTTTCGATAATGCTTCATCTGGCACAGATGATCATCATCTTTCTAGCCTTTTCCTGACTATGTTGGGGTCGGGTTCCAGTTTAATTGGATGTAGTTGAATACCAGTTAGTGATGAGCAAAGCAAGACCAACACCAAGACTTTGACAGTCTTGGTCTTGGTCTAGCTAGTGTCTAGCTAGTGTAGTCTTGGTCTTGGTCTTGGTCTTGCTTTTTTGCAAGACCAAGACCAAGACTGCAAGACCAAGACCAATTTTGCTCATCACTAATACCAGTGTTTTACACGGAGCGACTGGCACTGACACACCACCATCACCACTGCACTGACTTTTCTGTGGAACTGATGTTTATTATACATAATGGAGGTCTATTGGACCCAATGCATAAGAAGGATACTGAGATATTATACATAAGGCAGGTCTATTGGAACCAATGCATAAGAAGGATACTGGGATGTTATACATAATGGAGGTCTATTGGACCCAATGCATAAGAAGGATACTGGGATATTATACATAAGGCAGGTCTATTGGAACCAATGCATAAGAAGGATACTGGGATATTATACATAATGCAGGTCTACTGGACCCAATGCATAAGAAGGATACTGGGATATTATACATAAGGCAGGTCTATTGGACCCTATGCATAAGAAGGATACTGGGATATTATACATAATGCAGGTCTATTGGAACCAATGCATAAAAAGGATACTGGGATATTATACATAATGCAGGTATACTGGACCCAATGCATAAGAAGGATACTGGGATATTATACATAAGGCAGGTCTATTGGACCTTATGCATAAAAAGGATACTGGGATATTATACATAATGCAGGTCTATTGGACCCAATGCATAAGAAGGATACTGGGATATTATACATAAGGCAGGTCTATTGGACCCTATGCATAAGAAGGGTACTGGGATATTATACATAATGCAGGTCTATTGGACCCAATGCATAAGAAGGATACTGGGATATTATACATAATGCAGGTATACTGGACCCAATGCATAAGAAGGATACTGGGATATTATACATAAGGCAGGTCTATTGGAACCAATGCCTAAGAAGGATACTGGGGATATTTTCAGTTCTTAACTAGCTACTGCTGGCGGCTTCGCCCGCGTTGATGTCGAAAAGTACCCTAAGTTACTCCTAATAACATCAGCTATCTGCCATTGAGAGTCCCGTCAAAATCGGTCAAACCGTTTCGAAGATTAGTCGGAACAAACAGAGACAAACATTTTAACATTTGTTTCTTCTATTTACCGTAGGTATATACTTCCATATGCATTTAGTAAAACGTTGTTATTTTGACATTACAATTAGAAACTGCAATTTAATTTATTTGTAGGTATAGATTTTAACATTACAAACAGACACTTCAATTTTATTTATTTGTATAGAATAGATGTAATCATTATTTTCCTATGGCCACTCGCCAAAAATGGCCAATTATAGTAGTTCTTATTGACCTGCTCTCAGATCAGCGTTGAACATTATGTCGACGAGAATACAATCTGAAATATAACACGCATGATAGTGCAGTTTTTAAAACAAAATAAGGAAAATTGTCGGTATTCTCAGTTAATAGACGAAGTCTGCTGAGTCACCATCATCATCAAATTATGATGATTTATGAACAAAAGCTATGGTAAAGACGGGATTTGTTTACCATACATAGAAAATCAGCTAACACTTGAAACTGATGCAATCGTCTCATTAGTTTGGAGGTCACATGCGCAGTTTTTTAATGTCCTAGGTTCAGTCTCAGGTTGCAAGGAGTGTTTTGCTATATGGTTAAAAAATCTTGGAATTTTACCACCCTTAGGCTGCCTTTCCACCAGGAATGTGCGAGGATGTGTAGCGAGGGATGTGTTTGTTAAGAACCAATAGAATCACTTCATTCACCTAGCCTCGCTCGGCGCAGTTCTAGTGGAAACGGCACGGCGCGGCGGAGCGAGGTTTTTGTACGTTCAAAACAAGGATATATGCTAGGGATATGTTGCGAGGGATGTGCGCTAGGGACGGACGCGAGCGAAAAAATATCAGTCACTAGACGATGTTTGTCAGAGGTAGATGTATAGTGTACAGAAAACATGGATCAGTGGGAAAAAAAAATACACAAGTTATATTTATCAATTTGCGATGAAGAAATGGAGGCAGAAGATACAGCTCTTTTGACACTCCACATCTTCGCGCCACACATTTGCACACTGTTTCGAGCTTAGCAACGCAATCTCGCACTACACATTTGCACACCGTTCATCGCTAGCACATTTCTGGGAAACACTCACACCGTTTCACAGACTCGCTACGCATTCTCGCTCCACCCAGCTACCTCGCAAATGTCTGGTGGAAAACCAGCCTTATTGGGAAATTGTTACTTATAGTGTTCCTTTCATACGGGCATCATCAAACTAAATAATTTATAAACTAAGCCCCACAAAACTGTAGTAATGGTTTGACTGTGAGGTCTGGCGAGACTTAAGAACAAACAAATTTCTAAATAATATCTTTTTAATTTATTTTACAAATCTGTTTTTATTGGTTTCATTCCTTATGTTTGCCGGCAGACTATTCAAAAGATGATATGGTATTCGTTTTTTTAGAGTTCTGTCACCAAAATAATTGGTGACTCTGGGTACATTGAATTTGCCGGCAGCAATAGATCGCGTATTGTAGTTGTTGAGTACATGAGTTAAGCTATGATCTTGGGTCCCATTGCTAGAAGATATTTCTCGACCTGAGACGCATTAGGTCGAATGTTGAGATCGGAGTAAAATAACTTTAATAGTTAACTGAAACCGGCATCTTGCGCTCTTTCTAAGCATATAACAATCATAATTCTATCTCTTTTTGTTCTGATAATATACAAATTCATAAGGTCGTATCTGTCGAGTTTGTGAATTTATATCGTGGAATAAGGCTTGATAGCAACCGCGGTATTTATGCTTAAAATTTTGGTATAATTAGAAGGGCGAACATTGACTTCAGCTTTCATGCTATTAAATTATTTTACGAGCAAGGCATGGACTATTTTGTCATTCAACTTTATTCTACAAGGATTGTTGGTAAAAATAACACGTATTGTCAGATAGAACTTTATGCCTCTTGAAATTAAATAATCAGATGTCACGCCTTGAGATATACTGTTATGCCTCAAAAGTTTTATTTGTTTGGTTAAGGTCTACAAACATAATTAGTCCTTATGCCTTTAAAAAGTGCTACTTTATCGTTGTAAATAAATGCACATGTGAAAAAGAAACGCTATTCCATTGACTTTGTGACCGCACACCGACGCGATATAGTGGCATCGGACATTATCGCCGGTCACTCAGCCGTTTTCGGTGCCACGGTGTCTTGACCTATCAGCACAATGCACCGAGCGAATAGAAATTATTCGCGCACAAGTAGTTAGGTGTGTCGAAATAATAGTGCATTTAATTACTTCTGATTTATTTAATTGCTTGTGGGTGAACTAGTGGTGATTATTGAAGGATTTTATAAGTACTTAATATACTAAGCGATAGATGACGAAGATCAAGTGAGTACAAAACCTATAAAGTGTGTGGTTAGTGATTTTATCGATTACAGTATTTAACAGGTTGGCGGAAAAGTCTTTCACCAAGATATAAGACTTAATGAATTAATTGATATCTTTGTTATTTACAATAATTAACCTTTTGGCCGCCACGGACGGCTATAGCCGACAAACGAAAACGTGCCAAACACGCCACCGACGTCTACAGCCGTCAAGAAAACGACATTTTTTAAGCACAAAATAAATATACTTAATTAGAAAAGATTTATATCGTACTTAAAAAAATGTCATTTTCTTGACGGCTGAAGCCTTCCGTGGCGGTCAAAAGGTTAATCAGTAATGTAATCCCCAAATAACTCTATTACTCTGGCCCATCTAGTTGGTAGATTGTTGATGCCCTGCGCCCAGAATTCCGGAGGCTGTGCAGAAAAGAAATGTCCACAAATAAAGCTTGAGTGGTCGGAACAAGTGATAGTCGGCTGGCGTGAGATCCGGTGAGTACGGTGGGTGGGCAAGCGGGTACCATCCAAGCTCTACGATTTTTTGTCGAGTCTCCGAAGCGACATGAGGTCGCGCATTATCATGGAGTAAGTGAACATTTACACGTCTCGGTCGTTTTTCTCTTATTGCGTCAGCCAGTTTCTGACGCTGTTCAGTATAAATGGAAGTCGTAATCGTCCTCCTCGCAGGGAGACGCTCGTAATAGAGTGGGCCCTTCGCATCCCACCAAACGGAGAGAAGATGCTTGCGTGAGTGACGGTTCGGCTTTGGCTGCGTTGGTGGCTCTGCGTCGTAAGAAGCCAAACGGCGTGCCGTGTGTTGTTATCATAGAGAATCCAGCTCTCATCGGCGGTTACCAGATCTTCAAGAAACTCTTTCCGATATGATACAGAAGCGATTTACAAATACTAACTCTGACTTAACGATGACTGTCAGTTAGTTGATGTGAAATCCATCGTGCCATTACTTTACGATAGCCGAGTTTGTGTAAATGAGCCTCGGCAGTCGAATGCTGATAGCCAAGAGTCTCTGCCAAATCACGCGTATTTATTTCTGGATTAGCCTTTAAACAGCGGAGTAATTCCTCATCGTCGAAGGTGGATGGTCGCCCAGATCGCTCGTGATCTTCAAGAGTTATATCTCCCGATGCAAAGCGAGCAAACCAGCAGCTTATCTTCCATCGCGATACAACACCTTCACCGAACGCTTTAGTGATGTTAGCGGACACACTCACGTTGTGTCCCTGACGCCACTCGTAAAAGATGATCGTTCGAAGTTGATGTTCACTAATCGTTTTCACAAACTAACCAAATTCTCGCTAGTGCGCCTTTATATATCCTTGATGTGATAGCTTCGAGAACCTTCTACAATATTCTTACGTATCCCAGATCAATACTAAATATTCCGGCAAAATCTATTAATTTACAATTTCTTGTGCAATATTTTTCCGCCGACCTGATACAATCATGATAAGAAATAATGAAAACATACAGCAGATCGCTATAACAGCCCCTTCAAAATCTAATACAATAAAGAAAGTTAAAAACGTGACTAAATGAAAAGAGTTGCTGCTAAAATTGCTAGGCTGAAAGGCTCTCCCTATCATTTAACTGTAGCTAAAAAAAAAATCCTAAAATAGAGGGTCGGGGGCTGAAACCTCCATGTATGTGTAAATTTAAATGTTATGAGAAAGTGCCTAATGAAAAAAGAATGCAAATATTTAATGGGAAAAATGTACCAGTTGGGATCAAAGTCACCATTTTATAGTCTCTAACGTCACAAAAAACTAAAATGATGAGAACAGATGACAACTTAAACACTGACCGAAGGAAGTTTTCTTCCTTCTACGAATATTGACTTATTGTACTAACTTTTAACGTCTATGATATGCAACTTAATAATTTTAAAGACGTTACGTCTTTAAAAAAAGGACCATTTTTCTTTTATGTATTAAAAGAAAAATGGTCCTTTTGTTTCCAGAAAGAAGAATAAAGATGGTAAAGATTTTAAAATATCGGAATGTGTTTGGCTTCAGATTAAACAAGATCAGCCCACCAGAATATTATTTTATAAAAATAGATTTGCGAAAATACTTCTAAGTGAATTCAGTTCCCTGAACATTTACCTAGTGTAAGTAAAACTGAAATGCCCATATAAATTAAAAATTCAGTGATTTGATGAGTCTTACAATGGATTCCACAGGAATTCCATGCCTATTATAAAAATTTAAAACATTCCGAGAGTACTGGCAGATTTTCCTGAAGTTGATTAAATTTCATATTAATTCATGTTAATAATTATTTACTTGACTTATCAAGTAAAAAACTATTAGGTTTTGTGCTATTCTTTTTTAGTTACAAAAAAATAAGTTTGAAAGTCATTATTTTTTTAGCTTTCATAATTTTGTTAATTTATTTTTTTAAATCCGACCTTATGTACTTCATAATAATTTATTTAAATGCTACTTACATAGATATATTACAAGATCGGACTTAACTAAATTTCTAATTTTTGGCAAACATAATGTTACATGTCATATAAAAGCTTGCAATACGGATTGAATTTACCGAAAAATTGCAGGCATAAAGTTGGATCAGTAAATAGAATTAAAAGTATTGGTCTTTTAATAGCTCTGTACAAGCATAAGGTGGGATGTCACCAAAAAAGTAGTTTTTGATTAATAAAATATTATTATTATACCGTGAATGATTATATTAGTATACTAATAAAAAGGTACAAGTCTTATCTAAAATATTATACTATTTTTGTTAGCCTAATCGATAATGAACAATAGTTTTGACACGATTTTATCAAGATATTTCTTTTGGCTCTCCTCTAAACTTGTAAAATTCCATATCCGACGTAATGCGTCTCAGGTCGAGATTTATGTTTGAAACTGATCGGTAGAATTTCACATATTTTAAATAGCTTCCTGTAATCTTGTTTACAACTGTTGTTGATCGAAGACTCCAATATTTAAATGCCCTATGCAATTTATTATGCATCATGTTTAGTCCCATTGAAGGAAGACCCTAGTATTTAAATGCACGTGGTTATGGGTCATGGTTATCACCATTGTTCGAAGATCATGCATGCGGTTATGGTACAACTATCTCTGGCCACCCTTTCAATTATTACAGTCGACTAAATGCACCTAAATGATGCAACAGGCACGTTGTTTTTCAGTGCGCGTGCGCTTATGTCGTCATTAGCCATGGCCGATTGGCCGGTGCGATATTAAAGTGCATCGAACGCTTCGTTTCACTTTTCTTAAACACGCATTGCACCGTGCTATGATGTGCGTATGGAGAAAGTTGATTCGATTAATGCAGACCTTGATTAGGTATGTGGTTTTGTCCTTGTCTGGAAATTTTTTTCTTCTTTTTTGATGGAGCAGGAAAATGCGTCACGTGACTATTTGTGATGCCTTGCAAAGGAAGAAAAACTTAATAATAATAATAATGGCCAAAAAAAGTAAAGTGTTGTTTTTAGGGTTCCGTATCCAAAGGTCACACAGAACCCTATTACTAAAGCCTCCGCTGTCCGTTCGTCAGTCTGTGAGCGGGCTGCATCTCATGAACCGTAATAGGTAGACAGTCGAATTTTTTACAGTGTTTATTTCTATTGCCGCTATAACAAAAAATAATAAAAATACAATAAAGTTAATAAAAATGAAAGGGACTTTATACAAGAAACGTATTTATTCGGCTTTTTTGCCTTGTGGCGCGGAACCCTTCGTGTGCAAGTCCGACTCGCACTTGGCTGGTTTTTTTCCTGTTTTTGAGCAGTCGAAAGTCGAATGCCATCATGTCGATGTCCGAATGTGGTATAATTTTTGTGCGAAATAGTTTACCATCAATGATCAGTTCCTAATTAATTTCAATGACAAGTAAATAATAAAGACCCACTTTATTGCATCGGACCTTGTCTTTATCTCGCGTCGGTATTCGCGGGGACCATGCTTGGTAGATAAGAATCCCGTAGAATGATTAAAACTGTGCCAATCGCGTATGGGTTCCGTCCGTACTAAAAATATAAATAAAAATACATAAAAATATTGGAAATAAAAATATCATTGCATTCAATTACTCTCCTATGTTATATCTTTGTCGTTAGCAATTCTGCATCGATTTCTTAATGTAGGTTCTGGAATTAATATTGATCTTTACGAGCATGGGTATTTATGGTTTACCTACTCAACTCATGTTCTTTTTCCGGGATTTTCCAACTAGTTCCGAACTTACGTCACATGAATATGAATCAGTAAAATAAAAATTGTATAATAGCTAATTCTGCTCGCGATTTATCTCGTGAAATTTCTTGTTCCCTCAATCCACCCCGTCGCATCGCATCGCCTGCCCGCGCTATTACTTCGTTTTCTCTTAGAATACATTATTTTTTTTCTTTTTGCTCGGCTCCCGAGGATCCTAGCGTGATGTTGGCTTCAAGAATTTGGCTATCAAATGCAAAAATATTTTTTCAAATGCGACCGGTAGTTCCAGAGATTAGCGCGTTCAAACAAACAGCTTTATTATTAGTGTAGATTTCTGGGACGGATCCCTAAAAATGTTATTTAATGAAAACAAAATGATTATTTATACCTAACATGATAAGAGACAAAATATAAAAAGAAAAAGATACAATAAAGATTTGTGCACACGAGTCACTTTACAATATTTATTATGATTATTTATAACAATTATTATTTATCATTTGGCACACGACCAATCCTACTTTATCTAATTTCAGTATAAAAATATTGAACTAGAAATTTCAAAACAAAATTGCATAAGTTTTGAAATCAATAACTGCCGTGTCATGAAAAGTGACGTCAGAGCTGTTTTGTTCTATGATTGTACACAACAACCATGGAGGTAGCATTATTTAATTATAGACATTCAAGTAATAGATTTGCTGAATCATACTTGCAATCTTCAGTTTACATACTTGAGGTAAAGTGAGGGTAAAAATATAGGGATAAAGGGACTGACTGAAATCGTTAAAAAAACAGCTGTTCCCTACATTTTGAGGAGTTCTGCGAACATAAATGTAGGGAGAAACTCTTTTTTTTTTCGCGATTTCAGATTTGGCCCCATTGTAAAAGTTGTTCATAATGATGAGTACAATGACCCCTTAAGAGGTTGTGCGTTATTTAAGTTACACCTTGTATAAAAGCGCGCTGTTGAATTTTCTAAGCTCAGCTCAACGCCAACGCTAATAGTTGATAATCCAAAATTGCATACTTTAGTGTGAGTTAGAACAATTGTGTTAGTGAAAACGGGCATATGATTCGCTTACCGCGGTTAGTCCATTCACGGGTGACCAATGTGACCATTCTCAACACTACATCCATGCGTGGTTTTGAGAACACATGGTAATTATTGTTATTCGCGCTTATGAATGTCAGAAGTCTGTGAGCCTTACCAGAAGTCTAGCCTCAGAGTGTCCAGTATTGGAGTTACGAAATGTGGAGGTCAGACAGTAATTCCATGTAAAATATTGGTAGTGAGCCGCTTTTGGTTAGATTGGAAGCTGATAACCAGTCGGAAATGCTAAGCACGTGTCTAAAGTATCTACTATAAGTGTTCTTCGTTTTCCTAACATTTTCTTGATAAACGATTATCCTGTATTTTGTAGGTATGTAATTAACCTACGGTGCGGCGGCGCATATTATGTATTTTTTTTATTAACATAGGTATTTTTCTTCTTTCCTCAAGACATTTTAATAATAATAATAATGTTGGATCAAGGGCCTGATTCAGAAGGCAGTACTCCTCGATACGGCTCGCATTGTGAGGAGGTTCCTGTCTCTGGAGCCCTAACCACCGGTAGCTTGGACCCTGCTCCCGTCACCGGCGGATCACTATTTTTTTATATTTTTAATTTTTTTTTTCTGTACTTATAAGGAATATTTAAAAATATAATAAAATAAGATAAAGAAATGAATAAACGACATAATAATAATAATAATAATATTCCACAACTTTCACACACACAACGCCATCTAGTCCCAAACTAAGCAGAGCTTGTGCTATGAGTACTAGACAACTGATAAACATAATTATATAGGTATATATTTCTAAATACATACTTATTATTGATAAATTACACCCAGAAAAAGAACAAATGATCGTGCTCATCACACAAACATTTGTCCTGGGTGGGAATCGAACCCACGACCTTGCGCATAGCAGTCAGGGCCACTGACCACTAGACCAACAGGCCTGGCCCTGGGCTGGGCCGGGCCTGGTTTCCTTATGTTTTGGCGGTAAGTGGTCCATTTCTTGCTTCACCGTTTTCCCTTTCTAGTCGGTAGGTACCTACCTATTTTTTGTCACGGGTTGATGCGCTAAACCATAGGTTCTCAACCTTATTTCGCCCACCGGCCCACTTTGAGAATATATTTCTTTCTAGAGCCCCAAATTTTTTTTTTACTTAACATCTTAACGTATACTTTACGTCTATTCAGCTGCACCCGGTTAGACTGGAAGCCGACCCCAACATAGTTGGGAAAAGGCAGATGACGACGAAATTACCCCGCTGGTATAGGTAGGTATACTACTAGTAAATAAAAAAGAATAGGTCTCATCAAAGACCTGTTTTTGTTTAATTTAAATCTTAACAATGTCATAGTGGCAGCCGTGACTGGGAGTTTTTTATAATTTTTTTTAAAATTATTATAATCGACGAAAGGTTTACACGCTAGGGGGGTCTTGAATCATGTGCTGAATTCGTGGATGTCCTTGCTACCCTGTATAACTATTCCACTTGCAAATTAACTAAGGGCAGGAGGACACCGATAGAATGATTAAAGCAGCGTTTAATTATAATATCCCTTAGAGCTTTTCAGTTGAAATCGAACTTTCCTTAGCGTTATATATTTTCCTCTCTTTATCTTTTGTTCTAGTAGGTAGTACCTAATCGAAAACAATTATTTTGATATAATCGGTATTTCCTTTTTTATATTTATGGGCATTTCCAAAATTTAAGTACCTACTGGAACCTCTTATTTAATAATAATAATAATCTTTATTTATCCAAAACAAATTTGAATTATATTATATACTTATATTTATTATTATACAACGTGTAACGTTGAATGCGCAAAACGTGAAAACAGTTTGATCAGAATAACGAGCAGAATTAATTGAACCACTTTTTAATATAGGTAACATTTTTCAAAAAATCTTCATTAAAAACGTTGCCGTGTCTATTTATTAATAGGTCAAGCAATTCAATGTCAGCGCGGTGCAGCGGCCCGGTGACGACTCCTCCCTCGGTAAAGCGTCGTTGCAGACGCAAGAAACGATCAGAATGGCCAGTAAAACTAAAACAGCACATCAAACCTTTACAATATTTTTAATGGCTTATTTTCTCTCTGAAATAGGTCAATTGTATTAAAAATCAGTTGGGGTGTCTGAGGTTTTGCGCATTTAACGTTACATGTTGTATATATTTCAATTTGATTACAGTTTGAAAAATGGTTTAATAATTTATTTATAGTGTAAGTTCTGTAAAATAATATTACTCTGCCTTTTAAGCTAGGGTATACCTGTATTTTAAGAGGTATTTTGCCAGTGACTGAGTTTTTATAATACCTACACCTAGGTAATTTAATTTAATATTACCTTAGATGAGTTTATCTACGATTATTACTATTACTATTTACTGTAATAAGTAAATAGTAATAGTAATACTGTAAGAAACGGCTTCAAAAATATATTATTATATTAGGTACCTATTTTAGTTTTAGTAGCGATGGTTTATATTTCCCAAAACACGGAAAGTAGTCTTAAACTTTTCTGGCTACTATTTCTGTATGTTATATGACGACAAAGAAAAGTGAGATCAGATGTACTTACTTATTTGTTTCTCATCGGAAACGATCGTTGATTTATTTATTGAGACAGTAAGTAACAAGTCTTGTATGGCTAAAAATTGGGAACCGTAACTTGGGACTGACCGAAAGGTTTTCGAACTGTACAAAAAACCACACGGTTTTTTAAGCGACATACGCCAAACCAGACTGGCCGGGTAGCTGGTAAGTTTTCCTTATTTAGTTTATTACTGTCGAAGTGCAACCGTGTATGATGTAGCAAAATTGTGCTATGATATCACTTCACATAGCTATTGAGTATATAGTGTGACTGACTCCTACACCTGACTCGTTCAGAAAACTGCTCGACTCTCAATGATATAATTACGCTGCCGCTAACACAACCTGTTATCATTCAGCGTTGTATCGCCGCCGTGGACGCGCGCTCCGCCATATTGAATATTTACTTCGATTTTTAAAAGTTTTAGCGCCAATTTGATTTTAAAAAGTTTATTTCTTTTCTTATTTTCTTTAGTGAAGTGTTTAGTGCTAGTGAGTCTGGTCGGTTTTTCAATTGTTTTTAAGCGGTAAGTCACTATTATTTAAATAAATTTTCAGCATAAAACCAAAATGAAAACATTTTTTTTTTGTTTTGATATGTTCCTAACATTTTTGTTTATTCGAGAAAATAACTTGCATTCGGGTCTATAACTTTACGAATCATTAATAAAATAGTGACGAATACCAGCAAATTGCTAGAATTTTATAATTTAAGATGCGATATAGTATACATAAAACAAAAACTTAAAGGTTTCTTTCTTTCATAGTTTAGCTATGCGGATATTTACTTTAAAAATAAACGTAATGTAAATAATAATATTAAAAAACGTAGATAATGTATTATATTAATCATAGAGTAAATAAAACTCATCTTTCAGATAACTGTAAAAGCTAACTTCCTGTAATTTAAATTGAATAATTGAAGCAACAAGTCCAATCTACATAAAATAATATATATCTTATTTGGTGTAATCAAGTGTTCTATAAAATCATAAACCTTCATTTTCTGCCTTTACTTTAATTACTTTTGGCCTTGACACTACGTGAAACATGTATGTATGAAATTAAAATTAATTTACATAATATTTTTTTGTGCAAGTAATCGACTTCGAACAAATCACAATGACATTTGAATTAAAATTCTAATCTAAATTCCATAACGTCCTAAATTGTTTAAGCAAAAATATAAGAATGAGCAAACATTTGACAGCTGTCATGTTTACTAGTTAATCATGCTTGTTTTTTTTTTTAAACTGAGTTGGTAGGTAAAAGAGTTCTGTTACGGCCGTATAATAAACTGCCTGTACTTTAGATATGAGTAAATTATCTTCGTCTATCTCATTAATAATTATAAGTTTATTATTAACGAGATTTATTGCAATGGTGTTCGTGTCAGCAAGAAGAGAACCAGAGCTTTATCCTTATCGGATCTAGTTTAGTAACTTAGGTCGATTAATATTTTTGTGTGTGCGTATAAGATTTGTATTTTGTTAAACTACCTAAGTAGGTGGTATCCCATGAAAACTACTGATGATATAGGAAAAATAATGCCTAAGCTTTAAATTGGTTATTTCTAATTTTGTAGGTACCCTGTTCTAAATTTATTCTTATGCAAATGAAACGGTTCATGCATTTTTGACTATACATTACCTACTAAAATATTATACAGGGTGCAAGAAAATATTTTTCCAAAATAAGAAAGTAAGTTAATTTTTACGTCATTTTAGAAAATGCGCAGTGTCTTTTGACATAGGTACGTAATACCTACATACATACAGTCGCCTCCGAAAGTTTTTTGACATTTTTTCCAATTCAACTGTGATGCCACAGTATGATTTAAAATAATAATAATAAAAATAAAAAAAACATCAGGCAATCCTGAGGGATTACTTGATTATTTTTTATTTGAAATCATATGATGAATTAGTCAATAAAAACGTTATAGTGTGTAGTGTTCTTTTGCCTCGTTTACGTTCATACCTCAGAGGGGCAATTCTCGTATTTTTAAGAACATTCTAATGTCAGTCTCAATCTGTCAATAATATTATTAATTTGCCTACATTTTTGACATTGATTGTCCCTGAGATGAGATTGGGGCGTGAATGTGAACGTTTTCTAAGTACGAGATTTGGCCTTCTGGTCACATGCGTACGCCGGCTGCGAGTACTACGCACCTGTCCTTTCCAAACGTAATACCTACGTAGGTACAGACGCCAGCACATCAAGCTACCCGAAACTGTCAAATTTTCCCAACCAACTTTGAACCTTATGCTTTAGCGATAAAGTTGAAAATCTATTAAAGAAATTTGACAGATTGTAGTAGCTTGATGTGCTGGTGTCTGTACTTAAATAATTAAACTAAACCTATAAGCAAAGACTATTATAACCACTTGACTGCGTATACAGTGCCCCGACGCACGAAAACTATTAGTATTTTGTCGCCTATGTATAGGCTACGGTACTAGTAGCAATTTTAGTTGTGTCCAAGTGTTAGACCTGCGTGCACGCTAAATTAATATAATTTTTTTATAACGTTTATGCAATTATAACGCATCAAAATGCCTTCATGCGCGGTGAAGTGGTGTGGGAAACATTCTTAGACATCTAGTTACAAAAAGGATGACATAACTTTTCATCGGTATATAAACATTACGAAAAATTATTTTTGATTTAATCAGATTATAAGCCACTGCAGGGGTCTATTTAAAATGGTGGCTGGGTAAACGAGCACACTTTTTGAGTCGCGCGTTGATGTCTTTTGGAAAAGTCTCGTTCTTGTATTAGACAATTCTAATGCTTCTATCCCTTTCTTTCCTTTTGTATGTTTATCGTAAAAAATAGTGCTGTTATCTTTAATAGCTGAAAGTTGATATCGAGAAAAATAAAATGAATACATTTTTTATTCAATTCACATACTTTAATAAAATAACTATCTACTATTAACCGACTTCAAAAAAGAAATACCGACGAACTGAGAACCTCCTCGGTTTTCAGTTCGTCGGTTTTTTTTTTTTTTGTATTTTCCGGGATTTTTTAGTTCTTTCTGTCCCCGACCGGGGCCGATCAGTCCATTTCCGGGATTTTTTTTTGTAATTGATTGATTTTGATTAAATATTATTTCTATGATTTTGATTTAGTATTTATTATAATGTTAAAATCCATTTTATCGATATCGACTATTTTCTATTAATGAAGTAAAGCAGCCCTAACGATGCAACTTGACCTTGAACTGACCAATTGCAGCCGCGCGTTCTTCCTCATCCCCCGGCCCGCAGTAGTGAGTCGTGTGCTTCGAAGAAATCGGCCCATACGCTCTCTAGTGGTTATATTCTCTATGCCTATAAGTCATCATCTGCCTAGCCTTTCCCCAACTATGTTGGGGTTGGCTTCCAGTCTAACCGAATGCAGCTGAATACCAGTATTTTACATGGAGCGACTGCCTATCTGACCTCCACAACCCAGTTACTGGATAATACGATAACCCTTGTTACGACTGGTTGTCAGACTCTCGGGCTTCTGACTACCCGTAACGACTGTCAAAGATCCATGAATGACAGCCGAGACCAACGGCTCAACGTGCTTTCCGAGGCACGGAGGGGTAAAGAGGTCTCGGTCAAGATGGTCACCCATCCACAGACCAACCGCGGTAAGCGTGACTTAACCTGATCGATCGACCTGTGTGGCTGTTATTATTTAGCCACGGGCCCCTCGAAAGGCTTAGACCAAGTCTATTCGTAAGGTTTATTAAAACATTGCTCGACAGACTTGCGTAGCTTAAGAAATATTTAAATGAACTGATTACAGTATAATTATTGTGTTGGCTCGAATTTGTTTAATATTTATAAAGCATGTTTGCGATAATGTGTCATGCACGTATGTTTATCAGAAAGTGCATGAAAAATTTCGGTCACGTTATTTTTTTCTGGCGGTTGCTAAGTGATCGGTCGAATGACATCGGTATTATGTTTTCAATTAACTGAAACGAACTGACTGTTCATAGAAGGAATTCTTTGCGACATTGATCCTGCAATGCGTAGAATGTATTACTTACTACAACAAATTGTTAAAAAAGTTATCAAAACTGAGTACCAAAATCAATCAATATACAGGATACATTTTTGAACAGTGCGCAAACCGTAACCATGAATTCAGCACATGATTCTACAACACCTAGCGGAGAAATTCTTCGTCGGATGAAAAAAAAGAACAGCTGTTTCATAGAAAAGTGCAATACCTACTCGGTCAAAATGTATGGCAGAACTATTCTTTTTTTTTGAAGTGATAACTTCTTTAACATCGTTGTGATTTGAAACTCAATGAAACGTAAAAGCGACAGTAAAAAGAGATAAAAAGAGATAAACACATACATCTATAAGATTTAACGTGCGAGAGAATAAGATAGAAGGCATTAAACAGTGTTTCTTATATTTGTGATCTCCTCTTTGTGCGCTGAACGTACCCTATCCCATCTTCATACGTTCAGGAATATTCGTAAGTCTTCGTAGATTGTCGGTACTGCTCCGGGCGCCTTCAAGCAGAAACCTAATAACATTTTTGAAGGTTTCACTTCTATCGCGTGTGAACTGCACACATTTTTTTTTTAAACCAACTAAAAATTTATTCGTTATGGTTTGCGCACTGGTTAAAAAAATATCCTGTATTTTATGTATACACCTTATGCTTCTGAAGTTATGTAAGTATTTACTTACGCCTCTTTCCCTTATTATCGCTTGGTAAAGCTGGAAGTTTTCGAGTTTCATTTGTTAGGGATTTGTTGTGCAATTGTTGTGAATGAACCAGCTTAGCCTATCGCAGTCTACGGACATATGCTTCTCCCAGGTTGCGCCACAACACCCAAAAGTTGAGTTGAGACTTGCTGACTCAGAATATTATTTGAAAAATATAAATGGTTTGTTTTTAAAAAAATCATTCACCTCATGGGAAGGAGATAATAATAAAACATATTATAATTTTAAATTATTAGTAACACTTTCATAATTATTATTGCTACCAATCGATGATAAATTAATATTGCCAGTAAGTATAGTGTAACACTGAAGAAAGATTACACTTGGGGCCGTTGTGAAACGCCGCATGCACTGTATCAGTTTCACGCGCGTACACTTGCGTTTCACCTCACGTGTAACGCGATAGGGTCAGTGCGTATTACAACCACCGCTTTCTGGGTGTCTGACGCTTCATTGGTGAGCGAGTAGCCTTCAATCTTCTAGACCTTCTTTGGTCCTTGAATCATCATCTGCCTAGCCTTTTCTCAACTATGCTGGGGTCGGCTTCCAGTCTCACTGGATGCGTCCTTGAATATTTAGTGAAATTACACTTACGCAACTAGAACATAAAATAAAAATAATTTCGGAGTCCGATCCGTAGTTACGAAGATTACCCCCTTTACCTCTAGATGAACGATGGTTAGTTTTTCCGCTTACGTCAGTGACTCGCGGAAAGCGTCCTATAATGCTTTCCTTACATATTTCACCCGCACAGGACAATTATTTTTGGTCCTTTTGCCCCAATAGAGGACTACATCGCAACATGCAGTTGCACTCCTAACTCTTACCGAGAACAGCCGGTCGATTCTGTAAAAATCTCACCGTGAAATCATAAGTGAAGTGAGCACTTAATAGTGTTAATCCCTAGCGAATGACATCTCACTCCACGCTCACTTCACCCAAGCTTTCACGGTGAGATGGTTACAGAATCGCACGGCTGTATGAGGTGGTCTTTCAGGGCTTTACTTACCATCTTTTCGATAAGCTGCCTGTACCCAGGAGATAGGTAAAACAATTCAGGTCGCGGTGACGTAGGATACAGGTATAATTTGGTGCTATCACACTTATATTATAAAGGCGAAAGTTTGTGAGTGTGTGTGTTTGTATGTTTGTTACCTCTTCACGCTCAAACGGCTGAACGGATTTGGATGAAATTTGGTACACAGATAGTTTATATCCGGGATTAACATATAGGATACTTTTATCCCGATATTCCCATGGGTTCGACACTTATGTGGGTGAAACCGCGGGGCGCAGCTAGTTTGTCTATAATGTAGATAATTATGCAAATTGCACATTGCTGTTTGTTGAACTTACATCACTACAAATGCACTTCTCTACATTATCTGTCTTGATTAATACACTTAGCACACGTAAAATATCGCTGCGGGATTTTATCGCGCACTGGAGTTTCAACTCTCGGTGTTGAACCGAGCGTTAAGAATCCAATAGACCGCATCCCAGCGCGTCAAAAAAACACTGTTGGATTTTCAACTCTCGGCGCTAAGCAGAGCCTTGAAAATCCAATGCGCGAAAAAAAATCACCGTGATAAAAATACGCCCGTGCGGACCTGGGCTTATTAATGAATTAACCGTTTCTCATCTATGATACTTCATTTCTTAATTAGTAGGTATATGGAAGGAGAAAATAGCTTTTCCATTCTTGTATATTTTGTACGATCCCCTAAATTTTGTCATCCAGGGTGACATACTGCTAGCTAAGCAGTTCACTTGGAAGTTTCAACCTAAATATAGGTAAAACAACAAGGAAAACCGATTTTACAAATGAACTTGTAACAGTATTGAGACAACGACAAGGATACATTTTTTCAGGTTTTCCCACTTGTAAACAATGAAAAGCCATTCATCAATGAAATTATGAATAGAGACCATATACAGGGAAAATGTTTATCATCCTTTCGGTTTAACACCGGAGATTTATGTCAAATAATCTTGTCGGAAGTTGCTTAGTAAGTGTTGATGGAATTGTGGTAAACTACCTAATTAAATTAACCTACTTCATAAATAATAAAATTTAATTGAAACATTGTTATCTTAAAATTAGTTTAACATAATGATTCTGTCTGTAACTGATGCATCGCCTAGTTTGGGGACCACCTTATATAACAAATTTGTTATATACGGTGGTCCCCAAACTAGTCGATGCCTGTATCTTGGCGGTCCCCAAGATACAGGTATCGCCTAGTTTAGGTTGTTGTACATAATTCTTTTTTTTACTGGTGTTCATATGGGAATAGGTAATAAATTGCAAACAAACAACAAATATCTAAATTAAAAGGACAATGGAAAACTTTGTATGGGCCCCGTACCCAAAAGAAAATCAAAAAGTGTCCATCGTTAGCAGTTCAATAAGTTTTGAGTGGATAAGTTAAATATTATTACCCTTTACTAAATCGATTTCATTTCCTTACTATCTTTCTGCTCCAAGTGAATTCAGCCAGTGCTGTGTTAGGATTAATTAAACTGCTTCATGAGGGCAACAAAGATCCGCATAGTTCATAATAGTACGATTAAGGGTGCGTTTCCACAGAAGCGGAGCTGGGCGGAGCGGAGCGGAGACGTGTAGGAATCGTCCAATCACAGACGAGACGAGTGACGCGATGAGGATTTCAACCATTGTGATTAGTCGATTCCTGCACGTCTCTGCTCAGCTTCGCCCAGCTCCGCTTCCGTGGAAACGCACCGTAACTTTCTGTCTGTGTATGCTCTTACGCATTCTCCTTTGAAATGAGATAAAAGACTTGTAAAGAAAAGAAAATAATTATCGTGATGTGAAAACTAAAATAAAACAATTTCTATCTTGTGTGTTGTGCTACACTAATCGGTCTGTAGTAGATTCTACGGTTCGTTTAATTTAATTGATTGGATTTATTGCTTGCAATTTCTTCTCTTTACATGACATCTCATTTAGAAATTATTTAATGTTCTCTTGAATAGTATCAAGAAAAGAAAGTCTAATTTTAAAATGAAGATACTGGTAGAAAACAAAACGCAACGCGTTCTATAATAAAATTCCTCTTTATCAACTTTTTCTTTAAAAAAACATCGGTAAATATCATGCTCCTTTAAATATGCATTATAGAGTTGTGGACACCGCAGATTAAATCTTTTCACTTTACTGAAGCACCCAACTCTCTGCAATTTCATCCCATCTCTTTCTCTCCGGTCTATTCTGCAAAAATCTAAGCGTCAAAACTTAGATGAAGTGAGCTTGAAGTGAACTGTCCGTAGTGTCAATCCCTTGAAACGAAATCTCGTTTCACAGTGATATTTTTGCAGAATTGATCGACTGAACACATTCATTCATACTTTCATTAAACATTACGCAACCACAAGGACCCCTGGGGTAATTACTTAACACACTAACACAGTATCAATGGCTTTCATTTTGACAGTTTAACAACATTCATTGCGTTTTTACATTGTTGGGCAGACATTTTTTTCGAACATATGAAGCAATGGATTAGCAATATCCTTCAAAATGATTCTGATGTTACGCAATTAGGGTGCAGCTATTTACGACACAATAGATATAAGTTACCATAGTATTTGGATGCATGACAGTAGGGATTAGAAATGATAGTAGACACTTGAGGACTACTCGAGCTATCACACACTTGACAGCGGCAGATTATATTAGGACAACATCGATATATAGCATGAGACTATCAGTAGGGATTCAATAAAATGTTGTATAATCGTTATAGGATTAAACAAAGTGGTTTGCCGATTAAACCACTTACTTAGGTCTTTAATGTGACAGTATCCGAAGTCCATGTGGTAGGCTTGAAAACTGACAAATAACGTGAAATTAATTTTACAATTTATCGTTTTGATTTAATCTTAGACATAACTGACATCAAAGGCAAACATTGTGAGGAAACCTGCCGTGCGATTCTGTAACCATCTCACCGTGAAAACTTGGGTGAAGTGAGCGTGGAGTGAGCTGTCATTAGGGATTAACACTATTGACACTGCTCACTTCAAGCTCACTTATGATTTTTACAGAATCGACCGGCTGGACTTACTAGTAAGTCCACTGTGACTTACTAGTAAGTCCACTGTGACTTACTAGTAAGTCCACTGTGACTTACTAGTAAGTCCACTGTGACTTATTAGTAAGTCCACTGTGACTTACTAGTAGACTTATAAGTCTGAAATCGCCAACCCGTCTTGAGAACGTGTGGTGAGCAATGCTCGTGTATTCTCTGTAAGAGAAGAGGGTTTGCCCTGCAGTGGGACAGTAATATACTGGGATTATTATAACGTGATACCTGTTAAGTATAATATAATACCTATCCAGTCCTTGAAAAATGTCCAGTATCAATATCTCTAACAGTAAACGCCTGTGGACAAGACGCAATTCAAAGAGAAGTTTGATCCTATCTAAACAAAATTATAAGCAAATATGCAATGCATCTAACTATTAATACGCATTTCAAGGTTGTCTAGACCGGTAGTTAGACGTTCAGCTTACTTTAACTGCGTTCCTGAGTTAGACTGGACATTATTCGCAAATTTCTAGAGTCTATTAACCCGTGAGAAGGTGCGCCTAATTTTCTTACACGAGTAGGCGCGTGCGAGCAAATTGCTCACACTATCATAAATGTTTATATTTTTAGTGTTTCTATATTTATTGGCTTATAATGTATTTAAATAAATAACACAAGGTTTAGTAAGTAAGAAAACAAGTATTTTAATCAAAACTATTAAACATAATAGCAACTTCTAACGCAAATAACAAAACAACCTAGTATTAATTAATTTTTTTGGCACGTTTCATAAAAATCACAATAAAAACTGTTCCATAACAAAAACTAAAAAGTGTTATTCATCCATGAAATCTACACTAATGTGCCTCTCGAAACACACTGAACACATGTATTTTACATGTTCGGTGCAAAGTAATTGCTGGGCGCGTGATGAGCAAATTGCCGCACGTTGGTACACGGCCTCCACAAACGCCTTGCTGCGCGGTCGCAACGCCACTGAGCGGATCGAGAATTGCGTCAGGGGAGAGGGGGTGAATATTTAGGAAGGTACTTAAGTGCTTGAATTGGTGTGGCATGGGAAAGACAAAAAATTTTTGAATTAGATTTTTGTGTGAGCAAATTGCTCATAGCGCGCCTTCTCACGGGTTAAACTATTGCAACAGTGCTCGGAATGCATCACATCAAAGCTTCTTTGCACGAACATAGATAAGATGAAAAGATTGTAGGAGAGTTTTTAGGGTTCCGTACCAAAATGGTAAAAAGGAACCCTTATGTTGCGACTATGTCTGTCCGCCTGTCAGATTTTTTTGTGATATGCATTACACGGTATACAAAAAGTAGCAGTACGCTTGCTAGTTTTTATAAATTCATCCGTTGGTAGCGTCATAAAAATCACGGTGCAGCCAAATTACTAAGCGTAGTGAACTATAATTTCTTTGGTACTGGGGGGTAACTACGTAACACACTAATGTATTTTAGTTTGACAGTTCAACAACATTCGTTGCGTTGTTTACATTATTCCGCAGAGACATTTTTCGAACATATAAAGCTCTGAATAATTTTGAAGGATCTGAATAATTTTGAAGAATATTGCTAATCCATTGATTAGCAATATTCTTCAAAATTATTCAGATCCTGATTGATAATGTTTTACGCAATTATTTTGCTGAACTCCTGACATTAATCTCTCTCTTCTCTCTCTTCTATAAGTTCCTCAGCAAACCAGACACAACAACGCCTTCAATTTTCTCTTCTATTGGCTCATGTGTTTGAGCATTATTCAATCGTCTTAACCAGAATTCCTACGTCTCAGTTATAATTAGTCTGCAAAATTCCTGACCTAAGTCATAAAACCTTGGTTACACTGTATAACTTTGTGGTAGGCCAAGTCTACTTATCCGTGTTCACAAATAGCCTAAATATTATAGCCACTATTTACTACGTCTTATTAAATGCCTTGTTTATAGTCTCTACTAAAACAGGAATGTGCATTCTGAATTTATGCATGGAGTTTATGTCGCCACTCGATTGCGGTAAAGTGCATCTTGCTGCCAAATCCTCGGTAAATATTAGGAACATGTCAATAAAATATTTCTTGACCTAGGATAAGTCATTCAGGAATGCTTCTGTGCTACTGTCCCATTACTGTTATTTACGTTTCGGCAAAGAATTCATTGCAATGATCGAAGTACCAGAAAATATTTTCGTGGTCCTTTTGATAAATATCTAAGTTGTAATCTGTGGAAAATGTAGTGGGTAGTTGGTAAGTTGTTATCATTTATTTTTAGTACTATAGCCGATCGATTCTGTAAAAATCTCACCGTGAAATCATAAGTGAAGTGAGCTTGAAGTGAGCAGTCAATAGTGTTAATCCCTAATAACAGCTCACTTCCCGCTCACTTCACCTAAGTTCTCACGGTGAGATTTTTACAGAATAGCACTGCTGTTTGCTTTCCCTTAAAAATAAAATAAATAGATAAGATTGCTTCGTTTTAGTTGCCCATTTTGTGTTGGCATTACTAATCTATTTATTTACTCACATGTTGACAACCGAATTCATTCCCAGGATACATAGTACCTACTATCTTAGCAATTTTGTTTACTAATCGGGTATTTAACAAAGACCGGATTCTACGAATTTGTAAATATGAGAAATGCATTGGCTACTAGTTATCATGCGTTCAAAACAATGTACACATGACTAGATCCGACATCGTAACTACTGTACCTACATAGATTTTTGTAATGTTGCTTGTCAGTGGCGCCCGCTTCGATTCGTCTGCACAATTCTGTCGTATGAATGCTGACTGTAACGCCCACGTGCCTTGCATCAGAAAACTTATTTATAAACTAAACTAATCTTGAACACGTACCAAGTTTATTATTACGGAACTGTTTGGTGCAAGAAAGTTTACTGTGCCACTAGAAAGTGTGTTTAGTTTTCTACTATTATGGAGATGATAATTAAAATATTTTGACCACTTCTAAGTTTCCATTTCAACTAAGCCTATTGCAATCCCTTGCTGGACATAGGCCTCTCAGGCTGCGCCACAACTGCCTGTCCTCCGCCTTCCGCATCCAGTCTGTAGTGTCCCAGTCACCATTTTAAGGTGGTCGGTCTATATGTATAGCTTTGAGGCGTCCCACACTACGCTTGCCGATACGCGGTCTCCACTCCAGAACTCGTCTGCTCCATCGACCATCGTTCCTTCGACAAACATGGTCAGCCCACTGCCACTTCCAAACTTCCTTTTACGTGTCTTCATTTAAATGATAAGTATCTGCTTTATTTTAGTTTTAATTATATGTCCTTTAAACCGTCGCGTCGATATTAAATAGACACCCACTTTTTCATCAATTAGTATGTTATTTTTAGTTTTTGTACCTATACTTTACTGTTTTTCACTGCTCCTTATAACTTATAAGGAGAAGTGAAAAACAGTAAAGTAAAGTTTTTTGTCCGTAGAATACAATTGACGTCTTGACAGATTTTGTACGGAAGAACTGTCAAAAATTCAAAATTAATCCTCGGATAAAACTATCTGGCGTTGGAAAAATCGGCCCTTTTAAGAGTTACATTTTTATGCGATAGATAATAATGTAATCAATAAGAATGAGACTTACTCATTAATCAATGATAATATTTTCATTACTTATTTGGTACTTAGGTAGGTATCCCTTCCATTTAAAAAACGTCAAAAAACTTTTTAGACGTGTTTTTCTATTGCTACCAAAAGATTTTAACAGAAACATCATATTTTTTTATTTAAATCTCTATCTCTAATCTATTTTTAAATTTTGTAGAATTATCTAGTCCTTTTAACCATTCTTAGTTGGTCCTACTTTTTATTTAAATTGAATCTGAGGAAAATCAAAGCACTCAAAAATATTATTCCATACATATCTTAATTACCTATACAGAGATAATTATCTTAAAATACATAAACCTTGAACTGTTTTTTTTTTGTATTTTTACACACTGTTATCAAAAAGTTTAAAAATGTTATACAGAATAAATATCATTGTTTTAATTCTGTAGATAATGAATAGTACACATTGAACACACGACCCCAGGTTCAAAAGAAAGAACATTCCATTGTCTGACATTTTGGAATCTACTAAAATATGCTAAAAAACGACTCTTATGTTACATTGCAGGCGATCGCTCGTCATTCCGGGAGGCAGTATTGTATAGTAATGCTCAAAATTGAATTTGAAATGTTACATTACAGGCGAACGCTCCAGGTGAGGAAGCACCTTTTAGAGCTATTTTTGTATTGCACGATAGAATCTGCTTTCAGAATTATATTTTCCGTCGTATTGTCAATACCGCAGAATGACGTTCAGGCATCTTCTTTACATGTCAGATCGAATTAAAATGTAACACTTCTGTGATTTATATTTATTAAAACTAGTTTCTGCCCGCTTCTACGTCCGCGTGAAATTTCTCGTTTCACCGACAAAACGACTGGACTTTGTGACCTGTGTATACTCAAGACGAAAAATGTCTGAGTTATTTTATTTTCACGCCATACAGGTATAATTTGGTAGGCAATAAGGTTTAAAATTCTTGAAATAACTCACAAGCAGTTTGTTGGACACATTTCTGTGTGATTGTTTTGCGAAATGTGGTAAAACATGCCGATTGTGTTTGAAAACAAGACTGAAATAAAATTCGGTTGAGACTGATTGTTGCTTATTTAGTTTCATGCAAGTCTAAACTGCAACCTGCGCTTGAGTTCGTGAAATTGTAATGAGCATGTTTTGATTACTTACCTATTTAAGATTTATACTTTAGTATGTATTTATGAAAACTGAGGAAACTACATAAAAAAAACATTGAATTACCTACTTACTTATAAAAATATTGTTGCAGATTCCCTTCTTCACAACCTAAAGTAAATTTAAGTTAAGTGCAACTTTTTCTTTCTATTTCATTAAGAAAATGACAGAAGATAAATTTTAGTTTAGTTCTGTCAAATTAATCAGCGCCTGACACATACAAGTTTAGACGTCATTAAATACTTGCCTACTAAAATTACAATTTTAGTTAAACTAAACTAACATTAGTCTTCTGTCCTTCCCTTAATTAAATAGAAAGAAAAAGATGCACTGTACTTAAATTTTGTTTAGTTTGTGAACAACAGAATCTGCACCATTGTGTGATTTAAGCTGTGAACATTTTGGGTTGCATTTTTTTGATTATGTATTGTAATAAAATCATCATAAGTTAGTATTACAAAATATATATTTGTTAGCAGGTAACTAGGTACCTCTCTCTAAACTCTTGTCAATTTAATATTTTTTTAATATAAATTAAAAGTGTTTAAATATGTAGTTGCAAACAACTTTCTCTAGGATCTTACGTGTTACTTCGAAAGTTCATTTTAAGAGCGTTAACGCCAAATCCGCGGCACCAAGTTTAGGTAATTGCAGTGCTCTTTGCACTCACACAGATGCGCGCGTGTCTGTGTGCGTAGAGTTGGTGTGCTCTCTGTCATTATAGTCAAACTAACCCATGTTGATCCGTTGAGTTATGTATAATGATACTTATTTAACCGTTAGTTGATTTTTATTTACTATTCTTATTTTTATTACAACCTTGTGAAATAAATAGGCAGCTTTGGATACTTTATAAAGTATATATATGTCGTAGGGATAATTTACACATAGATAATTGATTTATTTATGAATAGGAAGCATGCCTCGTTGGTCTAGTGGTCTCAAGCGCTAATGCTGAGAAATTTTGGCCGAGCTAGGATCGAACCCAGCGGGGTAGTTGTGTAGAATGCGCGTCGCGTAAAAAGAACGCTGGACACTTACTGCACAAGTTCACGTGAGCGCTCTTTTTACGTGACGCAAACTTTAACGCACTATCAGTAGCAATGGTTTTTATTTTGACAGTTCAACAACATTCATTGCAGTATTTACGTTGTTGAGCAGACAATTTTTACCAATATGTGAAGCAATGGATAAGCAATATCCTTCAAAATGATTCAAATTTTGATTGATTGTGTGTTACGCAATTAGAGTGCAGGACCTCATCTTGGGTTCGAAAAAAAAAAAAAATGTATCTCAACATTTTTCAGTAAATATTAGCATCCCAGTGTTTTATTTTTAACGTACAGACGCCAGCACATCAAGCTACCCGAAACTGTCAGATTTTCCCAATCAACTTTGAACATTATAGTTTAGCGATAAAGTTGAAAATCTATTAAAGAAATCTGACAGATTGTAGTAGCTTGATGTGCTGGCGTCTGTACAAGCCCCTTCTGCCCTAAAAAGGGTTAAGACCGATCAGGAACGCTTAACTGCTTAGTTACTGTATCACATTGCTACTAAGTAGACCTAAAACATTTAAATCTATTACCGTTGGAAAGCGTAAATCTAAGTAAAACAGTTTATTACATAGTGAAAACTAGCTCGACTCGTTAAGTAAATCTTAATTGATATCTAACTCACCGACGCGGCAAACATAACATAAAATAATAAATAATAGTTGATTATCCTGACAACGTCAGTGACATTAAATTAACTGTTTTTGTACGCATAAATCAGCCTTCCTTCATTATTTTACATGCCGTAGAAGGAAATCTTGTTGTGAAAATACGAACTCCTTTTCTAAGCAATCAATATAATGCTAAATTAAATATCTGCAAATGCAAACATAGGGAAGTTTAATTATAGTATCGATTGTTACTATTTATTTTAACGTACAAAAGACAAATTATTTTTTAGATAATTTTTCATGTTCAAAAATTACGAAAATTTATTCATACAGGTACATTCCTTAATACAACTGAAACCAAGAAAAAAAAAAGTAAAACTATGCTAAGCAAACAAATATAAGATTTTCTTCATGAAAATCTAATATGGCATGTAATAATGGTTCATTATATAATTCTTCGTACTTGCTCGTATCGCTATGGACATAATGAGACACTCCAAGGTTGGACCTGTCTGACTTTACCAATTTACTCGGAAACAGTTCGAAAGTTGTCCCGTCTAGCAAGTACAGTCAGCACCGTTATTTGCACGTCAGTGAAAACCAGGAAAGAAAGAAATAAAATGTATTTACCTAAATACGACAGTATATTTATGTTTCTCTCATGTTTTAAAGATTAAATTGTCTGGTTTACTTGACTGGATAACTGTTATTATTTTCTACCGTCTGCTAAAACACCGTGACGTCAGTAATGACCGGGGCATAATTTGCTGTACCTACCAAACCTAATAAATATTTTACTGCTGCATAATGCATACCCAGTTTTATTGACGCTTTATTTACATAGTAGGTACATATAATGTCGTTTGATTTAAAATATACCTAATACCGTAATTGCGCTTAGTTATTATTTAAAGCAACAATTTAGTTTTCACATTTTGAAATTTTTGTGTGAAATGTCCAGGGATTTATTATTTATTATTATTATTATTATTATTTTCTGAGTAATTTTTCACACATACTCAATCGACTTCGAGAATAACTTATCGCTAAGCAAATCGCAAACAGCATTATTATTAATAGGAAAAACAAATCGAAAAAGTGAAAACATAAAACAAACTCCATTGCAACACCTTTTAGTTTACTAACATAAAATCAATATGGATCACTGTGTCTGATTTAAATAAATTATTATTATTACTATTTTGTGGGGAAATCTCGATTATGATTGTAAATGTATTCTTGGTCAATCCCTAGCATCAAGTGGGATGACACTGACAGCTCACTCCACGCTCACTTCACCTAAGTTTTCACTGTGAGATGGTTACAGAATCGCACTGCTGTATGTGTGTAATGTATGAGAACTAATGAACGAATTATTGTAATTCATTAGCTTGCTGCTTATACTCCATGAACCTTTCACGTGAAAGGATAAAGTGGGGTACTAACTTAATGAAGGTGATTATAATAAATTTGTTTAATGTTACTTGAATGTGGCACATTGTACTATTGTTATAATTTCAGATGTACACACGCCAGCACATCAAGCTACTACAACCCGTCAAATTTTTTTAATAGATTTTCTACTTTATCACTAAATCATTAGGTTCAAAGTTGATTGGGAAAATTTGACAGTTTCTGGTAGCTGGATGTGCTGGCGTCTGTACATGCTGCGTACATTGATGGCGCAGTAAGATGGTTAAATAAAACCACTTGAGATTTGTCTTGTTCAATACTTACGTAATTTATTACGTATTGAACAACACAATACAATTTTTTTGTCCTCTCTGAAAATTGATTGAGGAAGCTTCAAAAGCAAGCACGTCCGAGACAGATTGCTAACCAGACAGTTTGAATTGGAGCGTTTACCTTCACAAATAATAGTTCTAATGCTGTAGTAGGCCGAGTAAATTAGTAAATTGAATCATAAGAGGCCCATCATGTAAGTACTATCAGTTACAAAATACGTCTGAGTTACTCTCATTACCTATTAGCCTACTTTTGTCTGGATCAAATTCAAGAAGCATTCATATTTTCTTCGCATGCTGCCATTTACCAATCCAAAAAAAAATCAATTAAATGATATTAATTCAACATGCAACTGTGCCTGACTGTAATTTCAGACAGTCGATAGGACAAAAAATGCAATTAGGCTTCAACTGCACACGGTAATGGCTGGTAATAACGGGTTGGTTTTAATTTCAGTTGCAATGACACCATTGGAATTTCGAACAACATTTGACATTTACTTTCTTTGTTGCACAATCTTACTTTGTTATCCATATTAATAAATTATCTTTACGAGTTTGGCTAGGACACTAATCGTTGTATGGCATCTAAAATAGCCCTCAATCGTCTACCATACATTTTATGGTATGAGTTTGTTGCATCTGCCTGGTCCCTCAATACCAGGTGGTCCTCTCTATCCATTATTTATTATTCTATTTGATGCAATTTGCGTGTGTTGCATAATTTTGTATTCGAACCAGATAACGAAGCCTTTATCTATCTGCCGGTCGATTCTGTTAGAATCTCACCGTGAGAAGTTAAGTGAAGTGAGCTGTCGTTATATCTGATGCTAGGGATTAACACTCATGACTGCTCACTTTAAGCTCACTTTAACCAAGTTATCACGGTGAGATTTTTACAGAATAGCACTACAGCAACAGTAGGTACAACATTACCGTTGAGCTATCGTTCAAGTATATTATTAGCGTTAAATATGGAAATGTTGTGGAACAGATCACAATCGTTTGTTATCTGACATCTTGGTCCAATCCACTACAGTGAGATTATTGTCACAAATGAATACAACGTCCTCGTTGCCTTCCGATGTGCCTACTTACGTCTGACCTTTATGATTTATTATATTACTTACGGTTAGGAAGTCACTTCTGACTTTCTGTGTTCTGACATACATAATAGTGATGCCGACTGTACTTTTGCCCTTATCACCAACTGCGAAAAATCAATGAATTAGACTATCGCCTTGAATATTTCCATCTGATTAGCATTAAATTATCATGCATGAATATTTTTTCTATAGTATTTCACTTGTGGGAAAGGTGGTGAACTCACTGTCTTCGTAATAGTGGGACGGAAACGTATTAATATGTAGATTACTATCATCTACGCCGCAGTTTTTGTTACGTCAGAAGACTATATAACAGAAACGGGCTATTGATTAAATTGTTAAAAGCATTTTTTCTTATACAACATGTAACGTTAAATGCGCAAAACCTGAAAATACTTTGATCAGAATAACGAGTAGAATTAATTGAACTATTTTTTAATATAAGTCATATTTTTCAAAAAATCTTCATTAAAAACGTTGCCGTATCTATTTATTAATAGGTCAAGCAACCCAATGTCAGCGCGGCGCAGCGGCCCGGTGACCACTCCTCCCTGGATAAAGCGTCGTCGCAGACGCAAGAAACGATCAGAATGTCCAGTAAAACTAAAACAGCACATAAAACCTTTACAATTTTTTTAATGACTTATTTTCTCTCTGAAATAGGTCAATTGAATTAAAAATCAGTAGGGGTGTCTGAGGTTTTGCGCATTTAACGTTACACGTTGTATAACATTGTTTTTTTAATTCCATATTTAGTTTTGAGTTATGTCTGCATTATGGTTTAAATTGCAGTTGGAAATAGATTTGACATTACGTCATTGCAATGACAGGGCAAGTTCTTATACTTCTCAATGTATCTGCTCGTCATTTGGTTATACAGCCGGTCGATTCTGTAAAAATCTCACCGTGAAATCATAAGTGAAGTGAGCACATAATAGTGTTAATCCCTAGCGAATGACAGCTCACTCCACGCTCACTTCACCCAAGCTTTCACGGTGCACGGCAGGTTTTAAATTATTGTAATATCTTGCATGACCAATCTTATTTATTAAGCTGATTGGATAGAGATAAGTAGGTATAGAATATTTTCATTGTGGTTCCTATCACAGGACGTTACTCTCAGAGCCTCTTGTGCCTATTATTGGCATTTTGCATCCCTGCCTGGTTAGGGAAATGTTTTTGTGTGTTTGTGTTTTTGATGTTGAGCAGCGGGTTAATCGCGTAACACACTATCATTAGCGATGGTTTTCATTTTGACAGTTCAACAACATTCATTGCGTTATTTATGTTGTTGAGCAGACAAATTCTTCGGACATATAAAGCGGATTGAGATTGAAACTGTGTTATGCAATTACGGTGCTGGGCGACACACCACGTAAATTTGTCGTGTTATAACCATTTCACGCTACCCACAAAGAATGACAGTTGTGGTTTGAACAAACGGACAATTCAATTTGATTTCCCTGTGTTTTATGAGTTCCTCTGACTGAAAAAACAAAAAAAAAGACATACACACATACAAGACATAAAGACATACACATATATTATACATATCGAATAAACGCATCAATGGTAAGTTAAAATAAATGTTTTCCCGAAGCTGTGACAAAATGAACGAATCCCGAAGAATGTTTGTTTCTGTTTGGAAAAAGCTCTTGGTAGTATGACAACGTTGTCATTATTCTAGTTGGTTGTTTACACAAGGTTTTGTCCGGCTTTGCTGTTACAATTACAATACAACAGGGTCTTCGAAAGGTTTCCTCTTCAATGTTTCCTTATTTAGATTTTTTGTGAACGATGTCATTGTTAGTACTTATAATTTGTTTTGACAGTATATTTGAAATATTTTCAACTCATCGCCAAGTTGTTGTTGGATAAAATAAATATATACATTTTATTTTAAAACATTGTATTTAACCTTGACTTGTTGAAAAACTATGAACAGAAATATGGTAGCGTTCTTCAATATGAATAAATAATAAAACAATCAGTTACGCATTACTTATTTATGTGCAAAATTCAGCAAGAAAATATGTATTAGGTACAGACGCCAGCATATCAGCTACCCGTAACTGTCAAAAATTCCCAATCAACATTGAACCTTATGCTTCGGCAATAAAGTTTAAAATGTATTAAAGAAATTTGACAGAGTGAAGTAGCTTGATGTGGTTGGCGTCTGTAAACAAAGATAAAACTACCACATGACGCATATATTCAATATGTTGAATGTTTTTCTTTTAGCGACCGCGATAAATCAATCACTTTACTTATTCTCTTAAAATATGAATTATTTTGAGTTATGTTATTTTTTTTTCTCACAATATATTATTTAGGAGATAGATATAATATGTGAAGAAAAAAAGAGGAACTTGTGGTCCTCCTAACGTATTTAATACACTTCTGCTGGAGTAATTATAAATCTCCATACGAAACTACCTTTTCGAAGGGGCAACTAGAATCAATTTAATTTTGGTCTACCTGAAATAAATGATTTGACTTTGACTACTAGAACATACGACCAGAAGAGTTTAAATACCTTTATGAAACATCTCAAAATCAATAAAAACACAATTGTAGGTAAATTGCAAAAAGTACTGCTACACTACAGCAGTCACATAATAAAATAACTTACGTATTGCGTCAGTGCAGATGTCAGAATAATTGTCAAGTACCCACAAATCACAATAAGCGACAAACATTTGTATTTAACAACAGTGCCGATTCTTTTATTCGCAAACTAAACTACATTTAAGTTAATTCCATATTTTTCTTTCTATTTCATTAAAAAAAGGACAGAATATACATTTTAGTTTAGTCCTGTCAAATTAATCAGCGCCTGACGTAAATTGACGTAATTTTAGTAAGCAAGTTTTTAATCACGTCTAAACTTATATGGCGTAGTGTCAGGCGCTGATTAATTTGACAGGACTAAACTAAAATTTATCTTCTGTCCTTTTCTTAATGAAGTAGAAAGAAAAATATGCACTGAACTTAAATTTAGTTTAGTTTGTGACTAACTTACGTAGTCATAAAAAAATAGGGAACAAGAGAAAAACAACTGCAAATGAAAGCCTTACAAAGTCCCCATGGCGATAAAGTGGAAAACAATCTTAATAATAAATTAGTCATTTGTAAGCTATGATTAATGTTCTCATACAAAAGTTGAACGAACATGTTTTTCACATAAATTACTAAGTGTATGATAAATGTAAGTGTTAATAATAATAAGTACCATTTTTTTATCGAATAATATAAAAAGTTTTCGTTGTTTCTATGCCATGTTAGTAATATCAGTCGTGCCTAGCATTGAAAAAAGCAGGGGAAATTCCCGTTTCTTTCCAATTCCGTTGTTTTTTTTTCAATGTTTCATTCGGGACTAGCACGTAAATTGATAAAACTATTTATACAACTGACAGCTAGAATACGTTTCTTTCATATTTTTCGATTTTATTGAAAAAAAAAAACATGAAATATATACTGGCAAATTTTCTTGAAACTTTCGAATGAAACATTGAAAAAAAAACACCGGAATTGAAAAGAAACGGGAATTTTCCCTGCTTTTTTCAACGCTAGTCATGTCTCAAAGATGTCCACATTGTCCAATCTTTGACTTTCAGGAATTAGCAGACTGTGACTGTGATTGACTGTACCAGTGTAGTCATCCATAGGCCCATAGGAGAAATTCAGAAATATTTATAACTGTCGTTTCTTAGTTTTAGGGTTCCGTACCCAAAGGGTAAAACGGGACCCTAGTACTAAGACTCCGCTGTCCGTCCATCCGTCCGTCCGACCGTCCGTCCGTCCGTCACTCACCAGGCTGTATCTCATGAACTGTGATAGTTAGACAGTTGAAATTTTCGCAGATGATGTATTTCTGTTGCCGCTCTAACAACAAATACTAAAAAACAGAATAAAATAAATATTTAATGGGGCTCCCATACAACAAACGTGATTTTTTATAGATCACTAGCGACCCGCCCCGGCTTCGCACGGGTGCAATGCTGACCACTATAACTACATAGTATAAAACAAAGTCGCTTCCCGCTGTCTGTCTGTCTCTATGTATGCTTAGAAATTTAAAACTACGCAACGGATTTCGATGCGGTTTTTTTTAATAGATAGAGTGATTCAAGAGGAAGGTTTATATGTATAATACATGCATAATATAGTAGAGAAACACTGATAATTTTAGAGCCATTATTTCTCTTAAAAAGTATAGGATAAAAATGGTTATTGTGAGTTATCCCTAAGAGATAGACAGATGCCATCGCGGACTTTTTGTAGATATTTTTAAGGTGTACAATACTGTAGTACATTATTTTGATCTATCTCGTAGGGTTAAGCCAGCGTTTGCAATGTAAGCGCAAAAAATGTGTTTATTTACGACATCACATTAGAAACCTCTAAAATGATCAGTGTTTCTCTACTATATTATACATTTATTATACATATAAACCTTCCTCTTGAATTACTCTATCTATTAAAAAAAACCGCATCAAAATCCGTTGCGAAGTTTTAAAAATCTAAGCATACATAGGGACAGACAGCGGGAAGCGACTTTGTTTTATACTATGTAGTGATATGGAACGGAACCCTTCGTGCGCGAATCCGACTCGTACTTGGCCGTTTTTTTTTTACTATGTATTTGTTTTGGAGACAAATTGTTTTGCAGTTTTCATAAGGATACCGTCCCACTCCCTCAAAGAGGAGGCCTGATTATGCTATGCTATTTTGAAACTTCAATGAGAAGTAGTATGCCAGCAAAAGGTTGCAACATACATATATTAATTTAAGACAGATCTACATAATGTCGGTTCTGGGTCAACGTTTTGGGTTACATTGTATTGTATTTCAAACAAGGGTCAACCACCAATCCAATTGATGTAGGCGCCTACAATTTGGTCAGTGATTCATTATGGCTTGAATTAAAAAGGTAGGTACTAGTATGTGCTAGTTGTTTTTGTAATGATTAATTGAACAATATATACTAATAATAAACAGACATGGAAACTACCAGTCGGAATTGAAAAAATATTTTTACATTCCATAGGGTTCCACACATTACACAAAATCAGGGTGCAGCCGGTCGATTCTGTAAAAATCTCACCGTGAAAACTTGCGTGGAGTGAGCTGTCAGTGTCATCCCACTGATGCTAGGGATTGACTAAGCCAACATTTACAGTCATAATCGAAATTTTAATAATATTTTTCTATTGAGCATTTTATATAATTTCAAAGCTAATATTTTAGTTGTCGAAACCCACGTTTAATCCACGTAGTTTGTGTGGCGGGATCACTTCACCCGATTCACGAAATGTTGTGAATCACATTTCGTGAACCAGGTGAAAAGAAAAAGTGATCACGCCGACTCGTCAGGACTAGTCTAGAAAAACAACAACATTGAGATTCTGACTGAGTTTCTGTTTTGCTATTTTATTTTAAAACCCCACAAAATAGTAACGCTTTGACAACTAAAATACTAGCGTTGAAAATACATAATATAAAATGATCAATAGAATTAGCATAAAAATATTATTAAAATCTCGATTACGATTGTAAATGTATGCTTGGTCAATCCTTAGTAACAGGTGGGATGACACTGACAGCTCACTCCACGCTCACTTCACGTAAGTTTTCACGGTGAGATGGTTACAGAATCGCACTGCAGGTCCTTCGGGGATCCAGCCCGAGCGGGCTCAATGTCCCGTCAACTGGAACACCAGTGGGTATTTGGTCCTGAATATCTCTGCAAAGTTCTGCGTAAGAGAACATGCGTTAGTGACAGGCTTTTATACATAATATATTATATAGAAAAGTTGCTTTTCTGGTCTGTCTCATCTGTATGTGAGATCGCTTAGATGTTTTAAACTACATAATGGATTTTGATGCACTTTCCACCATCATTTATAGCATCTATTCTGGAAGGTTTATGCGTTTAAAACAGTACTACTTACCTACTAGGCTTTGCAATGGGCAACTAGCTTCATATTTCTGACTGACCGACTCCTTGACAATTAAAAAGTGCCTGAGATTAATATTAAACTTACACATAATATAGAAATCTCAATGTTTTGTACTCATAAAAACCGTGCGAATCAGGGGCGGGTCGCTAGTAAATTGATAAATCGTGGTCATTGAACCTCATCTGCCAAGAAAACTCACACGTACACGCGAGTACAATCAACACACTTCGAATGTCGCGAAAGCGGCTTTCATTCATGACCGTGTCACTCGCTTCCCTTCAGTACAGGCGCAGCCAACGCTGTTAACTTTACCGAGAACAATTACTTTAAAGGTATTTATTATTTTATTCTCAGAAAACGATGGAAATAGGTTACGTGCGTGCTTTAATGGTTATAGTTCACATTTTATGCGCTTAGACGGGCTTTGCTGGTAAAAAATATTGACATGCGGTTGATTGTTATTTGTTGTTAGCAAATGCGTTTTACATGACAAATGCCTATGGCATTGAGTCCGCCTCTGTACATTTATGTGCTTGAAGTATTAAATAAATAAATGTACATAATCAGCCTGTGCCCTGTAAGGGCGAGTGGGCCGTAATCCACCACGCGGGCCCAGTGCGAATGGGTAGATGTCACATGTCTTCGAATTTTTGGCTCTAAGACATGCCGTTTCCTGAGGATATTTTCTTTCACCGTTTTGAGAGCAGTGGTGATAAAATAATTTACACAAAGTAAAGCGAAAGCGAAGTGCGAAGTGTGTAGAATAGACTAATTTGAAGCGACTAATAAGGTATTGAACGATGACAATTGACTTTAAACAGTAATGCAAAAAATGTAATCACCTAGCTGGAAGACGTTGCAAATTTTAATTTCGTTAGGTTACATGTCAAAATCTTCGCCAAATTACAAATTAAGCATGATAGGACAAATTGGGCAAACTATTGCAATAAAATATAAATTGATTTAAAACCGTTGCATTCACCTGTACAGCTGTTAGCAACCTTTTTGTCATATAACTGGGTAAATGCATTCATAAGTTAGCACTTAATTTGGGCCCGTCTCCGTGCAAGAGTTAAGTTGGACATACGTATTGAAAACTACCTACTCGTAACTTTATAAATATTGGTCGAAAAAATGAAAATATTTTGTATGTAGAAAGTATTTTATGGTAAATAAGATGTTTGATTCCCAGGTTGGGCTAAGTAATACCTATTGGGTTTTTTCAATAGAAATTTCTCAGTATCTGCCCGGAGTCTGGATCTGTGCCCGGTTGATGGCAATAGGCTCGCCCCCTATTACATGAGACTTAAATAAAACAGGTGGAATGTAGGTGTAGCTACCAGAAACTGACAAATTTTCCCAATCAATTTTGAACCTTATGCTTTGGCGATAAAGTTGAAAATCTATTAAAGAAATTTCACAAATTGTAGTAGCTTGATGTGCTGGCGACTGTACACCTCTGCCTAACCCTTCGAGAATTACAGACGTGATGTTTTAATTAATCAAAGCTGTAGTTACTTTTAAGTTCTCATGGTTGCAATTAACTACAGGGGTGATTGTACTAACTGCACTTTAAAAAAAAGTTCCTTTGTTAATGCTTTACTGAAACGTTTTAACTACCCTCGTTGCTTGTAAGTGGCTTTTCAAAAAGCCTTAATTATGATCTGTGTTTTGATTGACAAGATTTATATCTTTTTTTGTTTTTTTTCTTTGCTTAAACATAATTATATGTAGAGCCTTGTTGGTTCAAGTGTAGGCAAATAAAAATTATGGCGGGTTCATTAACATCTGCTTAGGTAAATGACTCATGTTTTGATGTGACCTTACATAAGAATGTTAGCTGTTTGTTTTTAAAATCGTTCTGTTCTGACATATCTACAATACCGACTATAAATGGACATATTTTTATCATATACTAGCTGACTCGACGAATTTCGTACCGCCTCAGGATCAATAAATGTTGAAATGATTTTTTTTAATTTACATAATATATAGATTTTGTCATATTTAATTATTGAAGATGTTTTGTTATCAATGTTTTGTTGTTTTAGTGTAGGATTGTGTTAAAATATGGCCTTTGTGTCCCCAGTCTAAGAAAACAAAAGTCAAGAAAATATTTTTATTAATTTGTAGGAATTTCTTCATTAGAGTTTATGAATTTATGCCAAAAAATTAAAACTGGCGGCTCTATATTGCTTTGGCAAAATAAAAACTTGTCAGACATGAACGTGAGTCTATTGACAGAAGGTAGTAACTTAGTAAGTAATCAAGAGAAATGTGAGGTGTTATCGTAAGTTATCTATTGGACAAATGATCGCGTGCGCAAACGCAATAATAAAACGTTACAAGTGATGAAGTGACGTCGATTGTGCGCGTATTGTAAAAGTTACACAAAGGCTAGGTACGTACCTAGTTCCTAATACCTATTGTCCATAACAAAACATGTATAAGAAAGGTGAAAAAAAAAAGAAAATCAGTCGTCCAGCTTGATGGTCAGAAAAAAAAGCATTCGCCCAGCTTGGTGCAGAAAGTTGTTCAGCTTGATGGTCTGCAGCACACCCTTAAATTTTCCCACATCACAATTTGGCTACGCAACGCTGTATATTCTGTAGATAGGTTCAAATGTCGTCTCCATCCTGTTTGTTGCTAAAAGTAAACTGTCTTGTACAGACGCCAGCACATCAAGCTACTACAATCTGTCAGATTTCTTTAATAGATTTTCAACTTTATCGCTAAAATATTAGGTGCAAGATTGATTGGTAGTTTGACAGTTTCGGGTAGCTTGATGTGCTGTCGTATGAATTTGACCACTAGCTTAGCACCTTCAGTAGCGTCTATCAACTCTTGAAACGTGCAGACAACAGCAGGGTAATTGCGTAACACACTATCAGTAGCAATGGGTTTCATTTTGACAGTTCAACAACATTCATTGCGTTATTTACGTTGTTGAGCAGACACATTTTTAGAACATATGGAGCAATGGACTAGCAGTATGCTTCAAAATTATTCAAATTGAGAATAATAGTGTGTTACGCAATTAGGGTGCAGGATACGTTGGACACGCTATTAAGTGCCCCATAGTTGCGGGTTGCTGAATGTTTAGGTATATTATTATGTCAGTTACACACTTCCCACTCACTCGTCATATCATTCTTTCAATTTTAATAGTTATTGGAATGACATCACTACATAATATGTAATACATAATTTAAAAAAAAAAAACTGATAAGAGACCGTGGATACTTAAAGGTTTTGCAATGAAAACGGCTGACTCAATTCAATAAAACATTTTCTTCATAAATGATATCAATAACACTAAGCTACAGAATGAAAATATTATTGAATTCAAGTTCGACGACATTTCAGCAAGAACTAGACGTAATAGCTTGTTTTTCTCTCTTATCACAGTAAATTATTTAGAAAAAAACAACTGATTATAGGGATGATCTTGCATTGCATCACTATCTTTAGACAGACTTATGTCAGTTATATTCGCAACAATAACAAAAATATTGATATCTTGCGTATCATTAGTTGATTTATATCTTGAGATAGGTCTAATCGTTTTGCTCCAACGGGGTGACTACTAAGATGTCTAATATGCGCTTTTATAATTTCCAACGTGACGATATTATCGTGGGCGTCCACGGCATCACGATAACACAGCAGTAAAATGTATAAAAATATAATAATACGAAGACGCATTTAATTTTCAGTCCACGATAAAGTTATAAAAACGCACGTATTTCCATACATTTTATGGACGTAAACGAGGACGTCCTCGTAATATCGTCATGTTCGAAATGATAAAGGCGCTCAATACAGGAGTATGGAAGAAGACGACATAATGCGGTGATCCCAAAAAAATAGGGCAAGAGAATAAAAGAAAAAAAAATGCGTTTATTGGAATTACAGCAAAATAAATACACCTTAAAACTATAAAAACAGAAAACAAGAATTATAATGCCAAAAGGGCTTCAGCTCAGCATAATGAATGAATGAATGACGGTGGGTCCGACCTGTGAAAGTGTATATCGAAGGATCAGCTTTACTAAACAAATCTTTTATATTAACTTACTTTTCTGCCATTACAATAATTAGGACTGAATAAGGTATTTCCTTTCTCATTATTAACAATCAATCTTCCTTTCCGCGATATCTAGCCAAGATATGATAAGCTACACGTCGCTTATCCGATTAAGAATCACAGCTAAGTAACATTATTTGTTTTACGAGTATAAGGATTTAGAGTAAGTCAGTTCATTACTGTACGAGTATCAATAATAGATGTGTAGTGAACAATTGGTCCCGTTGCTTTATGTCGATGATTAGAAACTTGGTGTATGAACTTTTATTTTGTGGTAGCGTCTATTGTTTGAGTGATATTGCCATTTATATTAACAGTTGGTACATATGCTACAATGTTAAGTTGAAAATCCATTGCATGTCTACTAGTTTAAGTAACTGCCTCGTTGGTCTAGTCTAGTGGTCGCAAGCGGTACTGCTGAACGTGAGTTCCTGGGTTACAAAGACGGACGAAGTACTATTGGGTGTTTCCATCAGGAATTTCTCAGTATCAGCTCGGAGACTGGATTAATGCCCGGTTGATGGGTTCGGCCCCATTACATGGGACTTAAACATAGCTAGCGAAATATAGGTGTAATTTTAGGAACACCTCTGCCTAACTCGTCGGAGAACAAGACTGGTTTTCCACCAGAAATGTGCGAGGTAGCTGGGTGGTGCGACATCCTCGCACCACCCAGCTACCTTACCGTAGCGAGGTTGTGAAACGGTGTGCGTGTTTCCACCAGAAATGTGCTAGCGGTGAACGATATGCAAGTGTGTTGTGCGAGGTTGCGTTTCTAAGCTCGAAACTATGTGCAAATGTGGGCGCGAGGATGTGTAGCGGGCTCTTTTCAGATGCGATACATCTCTAACAAACATCGTCCAGTGACTGATATTTTTTCGATCCCGAAGGCTAGTCCCCGTTGAGATTAGCCGCCGTGGCCGAAATACGGTCTGGAGGACTTTATATTTGTAGTAGCACCTGCTGCAACCGCTTTATTTTAAGTGCTGTCACAGCTCATATCTTCTCATTAATTAATTATTGCATCACAGATTCATTTACAAGCTCCTCTTTCATCTTTGTTTTGTTAATTATAAACGTTGTATTGAATCTGTGTTTCATCTTCATGATTTAAAAAGTTACGATATGGAACATTAATTTTTGATTGCGTTTCTTTAAGGAAGTTTTGTTGAATGACTGGCATTCTAAAAATTATTTTACGTAATGAGAGACTGTGTTACATATGCACTGACATTTCATATGATTTGTAATTATCTGTAGACTTTCCTTGAAGCATAAGTGAAAGAGCATCAAAAAATAACATGGATATTGTTATTGATAAATAACGAACATTAATTTAAAAAATGAATATTGTTGGTGATGTAGGTGTTGATACTATACATAGTAGGTATTGGTTTTTATAAATATCATCTCATAACTATATCTAGTTGCTTCATTAACATCTGATGGACTAATTAAGATAACGTGTATGATGCTTCTAGGTTTATTAAAGCCTCCGTATACGACAGTCTAAGTACTTGTAATCTTCGAGACATTAATTCTGCTTTTATCAATGCAATCGGATTGTTGCCAAGATAATTTTAACGATGTCATGTCTGTGCTTGATTAGGTATTTCTTTATTGTTGTTATTTTCTTGTAATCTTTTATAGATGTGACGCAGAAGTACGTGCCGTTATTATATAAGCAGGACTACATGCAGGAATCAATTTGCAAAATCTTGCCGTTGAAGATTCAAGTCAGAGTTAACATGATCAATTATCGCATTCTGAACTTGTAAAGTGTAAACCAAAGCACAAATACTTTAGTATTGTAAATAGGTTAGAATATAACGGTGAACATCAACTGTTTTTACGAACAACCTTCTCTTTTGCATTCACGAGCGTCAAGCATTGTGTTTCTAACAACAGTGTGATACTATCAGCCCCAAAAAATATGTTAACACCAATTAGACTCAAATGTGATAAAATTGCATGTTCAGCCTTGATATAGTTTATCATCGACACATTATTGCATGTAAATGAGCACACTTTAATTATATCTGATATTAAAAGGTTAATTAGTAAACAAACATGTAGGTGCTAGATAAAACAGCTGGAAGTTACTGCGAATTTTGGTAACTCGCTGCGTAGGAAAGTACGTCTCGAAAGTACGTTCAACCAGTTGCACGTTGGCAAAAACAAATCGATTAAGTTGCAACGGTACATCTTCGTGCAAGTGACTGTCCTCGTGAGAAACTTTGGCCCAATATTGGCATTCCTTTTGTTTTCGCATGATGCCTCAGGCCACACTTGAACAACAGGTTCTAAACGGATGGACGCTTTTTGCTGTCCACCCATCAGTCACGGTGTGAGTGTAACGAATGGCGGTTTCCAAACTGGTTCAGATTAGTTCGCTATTGAATCGTTTGCTAAGCCGTCTATATTTTCAAGGTTGGCTTCAATTGCTAGTAATGAATCGCCAATTGTTGCAGCAACAATTGGCGATTGGCGATAGGGAAATGCACGCAATTCCCGATTTTTACATTAGTTAGTTTAGATAGCTTAGAAAGACTTGATGATTGAATTCAAATTACGCCTGCGTATGGCTATCGAGGTTGCTGTGCAGTTTTCCTTTTATGATAAAGGACTACCGTGATACTTAGTGTGCCGGCGACTCGCATTTTACCGTGTATTGGAGTAAAAAGTCTTGTGTCTTGACCTGCTTACGGACCACGGTAAAAATGACCGCACCTTTTTACATTTAACAGTTTCTACAATATGAAAATAATCATTCTCGTAAGTACGATGAACTGTCTATTGAAATCCCTTATGAGTTCTTAAGAAAATGGTTTAATTTTCGATTTACGAGTATAATATGTCTATCATAAATCGAAAATTAAACTATTTTCTTAAGAACCAAACGAAGAAGATTTTTAATGTAATTTTTGCCGTTTACCAACTGCTTTCTCTGTGCTACATTGCCACCACGTACGGCCGGTAACTGATTATATGATTATTATTTTTATTGACATTGCATGATTAGTTTGTTTTTCATTACCAACATCCGGCTATTCGTAATACGCTATTATTTTCGCTGCTTATATTGTACGGTAGTATTTTGGTCCTTTGACCATTGCGAGTTTACGTTTGGTTTTCTCGTACCGTATCGGATCTGTAAGATAGTTATTTTCTTGTATCATTCGTTTGTGTACTACACTGTATTATATTAATTACTTTGCAACCAAGCCCAAACTCCTTTGATAGCTTAGCTACATCAATTACGCGAATGTAATCTTATCTCATATTTTAATGGTTTTCATATCTTTAAGATATAAATCTAATCTGAGCTGAAGTCAAGAGGGCCCATTCAGCAATAAAAAAAAGCTAATGAACATGTTCACAGATAATTGTAATCTCAACTGTTAAGTTCTGGGTTAGATTACCTACTGTGTTATTAACCTTGAGAGCATAATATTACAATACTTATATATACATATTTCTTCTTCTATATTACTTTATTTATTGTTTAATTATGGGAATAAACAAATAATGATCGTATCGCTAATAAAAGCTGTTGACACAACTACTGAAGAATATAATAATTATTGTGGACGCATTGGTGTTGAAATGATGCAGGTATTAAGTTTTATAACACAAGTAGCGAAGTATAGGTTATTCCTTTGCTCTGCCTGACCTTGAAGTTATGTATGGTTTTATTTCTCGCCGATGAAGCATTTAAACAGTAGTGAATGTATTTATTCAGTACGCCACATATGCTTCTAGCATTATTTATCATCGTGCCCTTAGCCCATTCTACTCTTTAAGAATTAAAATGCTTTTATTTCCACATTATTTCGTTTACCGAATGTTGATACTGATCATCACGTTGTGTAAGAAGGTATTTCAAAGATTAATATTGTCCTCCTATTTGACACTTAACAATGTACCTACATGTATGTAACACTTATTTTTGTCATGATGCAGAAGTGAATCACTTTAATAAAGATGACAATGTTACAAAAACACTATAATTTGAACTTTTTGAACTGCTATTGTAGCAGTAGTTGACGTGTCATTTATTGTACAGACGCTAGCACATCAAGCTACTACAATCTGTCAGATGTATTTCATAGATTTTCAACTGTATCGCTAAAGCATAAGGTTCAATGTTGATTGGGAAAGACAGTTTCAGGTAGCTTGATGTGCACATTACTGTAACAAAAGTCAATTATATACACGCAAACATATAACCTTCACGCCTCGTTTCCCTTAGGGAAACTCCGTAAATAATGGTCAAAGTCAGATAACATATCGTACCAATACCTACAATAACGATCATATTTAGATGTCAAGATAACCAGATTATAATGTTTTAAATCGATCAAAAATAATGGAGAAGAAATTAACCGGGTAAGTGCTAAAGGCATGTATGCCTTAGGGCCCTTTCCCACGGCAAGATCCCGTTTTTAGCAGGTACGGTTTTTTGCAGGATTCCGTTTAGTGGTGTACGTGTTTAAATATACATATTCACACAAGCATCCTGTTTGCAGTATTCGGAAAACAGGATGCCTTTGTCGTGGGAAAGGGCCCTTAGAACGGAGATGCCAGCAACACGCACTGGGTCCACTCCTTCTCACAGCATGGAACCCTGCGTTGTAGCAGTGGGAATAGGTGTACGTGTGTATAAAGGCTGATATGCAAGGGATATATGGACATAAGTTCGATTTTTGAGAAAATCATCTAACTATACTAGTTCTTGAAACGGGTTGAATCGAGAACCTTTGGTTTTTTGAAACTCCGCTCAAGTCATTCTTTATGTTTTAACACGGCTATTACAACATGTCCCAGAATTAACGCACAACCTCTGAATGCGTCATTGTACTCATCATTATGAACGACTTTTACTATGGGACCACATAACATCAACAACCACAAAAATGAAATCGCAAAAAAAAATCTGCACTATAAAAATCTACATTTATGTTCGCATAACTGGTCAAAATACACATTGTGGAATGCAATAAAGTATTGAGTATTGGGTAAATATAGGGAACAGTGGATTTTTTTTCGCGATTTCAGGTTTGTTCCCATATAGTTAAAGTTGTTCATAATGATGAGTACAATGACCCTTTAAGAGTTTGTGTGTTAATTCTGGGACATGTTGTATAAGTCAGTTTCCTTTCCTTTCCTGTCCTTGCATTGAAAACAAGTCGCTTAGCATTCTGACCATACTCTAATACCTTCTGTTGGACACAATAAAACAAGGTTACGCGACATTTTTGTTATTGTACGCCTTCTAAACATTGACAGTGAAATTGTATGGAAAGGTCGTCGCCATTTTGGTGTATTTGATAAAAATAAATGCTATTTTGATAGGACTTTGCGATTGAGTATAATGATTTTAAAATGTTGGGGTACTTCCCGAGCTCTCCAAAATGTTGTGAAGGAAAACAAACCAGCCGTGCGATTCTGTAACCATCTCAACGTGAAAACTTGGGTGAAGTGAGCGTGGAGTGAGCTGTCATTAGGGATTAACTCTATTGACACTGCTCACTTCAAGCTCACTTCACTTATGATTTCACGTTGAGATTTTTACAGAATCGACCGGCAGAAGTTCCAAACTGGCAGGTCGCGTGAACCGTGTCAATAATAAAGTCTAGAAAATGAATAGAATAGAATAGGTCTTTATTTGCTTAGAATGTAGGTACATAAAAATAAGTTGTTCAATGAAAATAGACACGTTTTTAGGGTTTTGTAGCCAAATGGCAAAAAACGGTACCCTTATGGATTCACCATGTCTGTCTGTCTGTCTGTCCGTCCGTATGTCACAGCCACTTTTTTGTATTAGGTTAATAAAGATCGGGTTTGAATGTAGGCACAAATGACATGAAAATTTATGAAAGCTGTGCCCGCGGCTTTGTTCGCGAGGATGTCGGAAAACAATAATGTTTTTTATTTGTAGCGTGCGTTTTGTTTGTGCAGAATAAACGTTTTTTCTTTCTTTCTTTCTTCTTTCTATAATGCGTCTCTTTACTAATTCTTTTTTTAAATAAAGTAGCCTATTTTATAGTACTCATTTTATCATTAGTTATCTTAAAGTCCCGTCAAAATCGTTCCTGCCGTTTCGGAGATTAGCCGGAACAAGCAGACTGACAAAAATTTGAAAAATTGTTTTTTTTTGTTAAAAGTACCTTAAGTATACAGGGTTATTTGTAAAACACCAACAACCTCTTAAGAGGTCATTGTACTCATCATTATGAACAACTTTTAGTATGGGACCAAACCTGAAATCGCCCGTAGTAAAAGTTGTTCATAATGATGAGTACAATGACCTCTTAACCCTTTACCGCATAGGAAACCATATATGGTTTGACATGTTTACAGTTTATTTACTCTAAAAAAATAAAAAAACTAGCGTATAAATCCTATTGGGGTTCTTTGTCATATCATTAGCAATAATAAAACACAACTATTTTGTCTATCATCACATACCACATGGACATAAAAAAAAAATAAAAAAAATAAAATAAAAAAAAACTACAACGTGTAACGGAAAGGGGGTATCAACCCTGAAGGAGGTGAATGTGCTCATGAAACTCAACAACTTTCCCCAAAGAACATAGGTCGAAATATGAAAAAAAAATTTGGCCCTCCCTTACAAAACTGACTACCAGCTGATTGATTTACTATGGGAGGGCCAAATTTTTTTTTCATATTTCGACCTATGTTCTTTGGGGAAAGTTGTTGAGTTTCATGAGCACATTCACCTCCTTCAGGGTTGATACCCCCTTTCCGTTACACGTTGTATAATTAATTCTGAAGCTTTAATAAAGACATTAACTTAAAAAAAAAAGTCACTTATTTAATATATCATGCAGTAAAGGGTTAAGAGGTTGTTGGTGTTTTACAAATAAGCCTGTATACTTTCATAATATATAGATTTCGTAAAAAGTTGTTATTTTGACATTACAGACAGATACTTCAATTTTATTTATTTCTATAGATTTTTTATAGAGCAAACAAATAACATAAATATCGTCCTAGTGTCAATTTAGTTGTATGAACAAATGCTTAATTTTATCACGGAAAGTACAGACGCCAGCACATCAAGCTACCCGAAACTTTAACATTTTCCCAATCGACTTTAAATCTTATGAGTTGAAAATCTATCAAAGAAATCTGACAGATTTTAGTAGCTTGATGTGCTGGCGTCTGTACACATTCAAAACAGAGAGGACTAAAATTTCCGAGTTAAATAACGACGAGTAACTAAACGTAATCAAATTGCTCCCACCAAAGATAAACCATTTCATGAATATCGAAGGAATGCAATCACATATTTCAAGCATAACGGACATAAAAACTCGATTCTATAGGTTTCAATTTTCTCCGCAATATTAGGTGTAGTCGTTAGATGTTTTATCGCGAAAACCATTATTGGCATTACATACTTGTTCCATTTTTATTGGAACAATCTGTGGCTGAGACTGCATTTCAGTAGGTGGTACGTAAAGACGGCACATCAATCACACAATCTGTCAAATATCTTTAATAGATTTTCAACTTTATCGCTAAAGCATTAGGTTCAAAGTTGATTGGAAAAAATTGACAGTTTTGGGTAGCTTGAAGTTGCGCTCTGCTTAGAGCTCTTACACACGAGCGGCATGTTGTCAACGGTAGCGATAACTGCAGCCGTCGACGCGTTGGCGGCAGCCGTTGACTTGTCGACAGCAGCCGTCGACATGCCAACTTCAAAGATCAGCGGCCGTCGACATGCATTCCAAAATGGCGGACGCGGTACGCTACAACTGCAAGTGTTGCTATAGGTCGACGGCTGCTGCCGACGCGTCGACGGCTGCCACCGACGGGTGTCGACGGCTGCAGTTATCGCTGCCGTTGGCAACATGTTTCTCGTCTGTAAGAGCTCTTAGTCATCAATATAAAATACAATTTTTAGTGTTTTCATTGTCTACGTAATGTAATGCGCCATAATATTTCACCATTTCTTTTAACAATATCTTTTTGCGGACCTATTGTTAGGTATATAGTTATGCAAAAGTGTTACGTTTGCTTAAAGTTCAGTAATTATTGTTTTATTCAGTTTTTAAATAGCTTGTTCAATATTCTGTCTGGCTGGTGTGTCTACCATTATTTAACTGTTTTCGTCAGTTGGTTTGAGTAGAAAAATATGTTTGTAATAATTTGTCTTAACAGTTAAAGAAAAGATCTGAATAATAAAAAATCAGCTGGACCTACTTATTTATTGGGTCCTATCGGAGTATTGTCCTATTACCTAAGATTTGTTTATGCTGCAGACTTCGTTCTTTGTGTAGTTTTTGCGCAGTCTCATAGTTCGTGGCTGTGGTTACATCATACTGCCGGCCAGGTGGAGCAAAGTCAAGGCTTACGAATAAAACCAACACGCGCTGTTCGTTTACTTATCGCTCGAAAGTGTTTTATTGCTAATTGGAATCACGATGCCTCGGTACTGTGTGTAATGCTCAAAGCTGCAGCTCTTGATACAATAGTTGTAACTAACAAGGAAGGTATCCCGACGTGTCACCTCCGATTTTTTTTCTGGCTGATATATGTTATTCTCCATCAAATTTTAAGAGACACGTATTTTTTTTTTTTTGCCAACGCCTATTTTTTGGGGGTGAAATAGCCCCCTAAACATTACCACCTTTCGGGGCAGTTTGAGGGTTTTACATACTTCTTAAGTTAATATTTTTCCAAAAGACCAAATGGATTAATCCATTTGGTCTTTTGGAAAAATATTAACTATTCTATTAGGCTATTTCAGCCCTAAAAAGGCGCGTTGGCAAAAAAAAAAAAATACGTGTCTCTTAAAATTTGATGGAGAATAACATATATCAGCCACAAAAAAATCTGAGGTCACACAACAAAACACGTCGGGATACCTTCCTTGTAAGTATCGAAGTCTGATAGACTGCTTAACACGTTCACGCCGAGGCAAATATCCACGTTTTCTCGCGTGAGGCGGGACTGTCTTATCTCCTTACGCTTCGTGGGGCGGGGCAACACTGTTGCGAGTTCGAACGTGCTTAAATGCCGCGAAAAAAGTAAAAAAGTAACGGCATATTGTCGTCGACCCACTAGTGGGTCACGCCGCCCCACGGGACAGTCAAGCGTGACCCACCGGTGGGTCACGCCGCCCCACAGAACAGTCAAGTGTGACCCACCGGTGGGTCACGCCGGCGTGAACGTGTTAAACCCATAAACATCTACATAATCGTTGATTGAACTAGCATGCTTATGGCTTCCTAAAGCGATCAAAATTACAATAGTTTTAGCATTTTTAAAGCAAGTTTCTGTTCCAATAAGCTGTCAAACAACAGCCGAGTAGCGTAAAATATTTTGTTGTCCAACCAAACCGGAAATCGCGAAAAATAAATCAGCTGTTCCCTACATTTTGACGAGTTATGCGAACATAAATGTAGGGAACAGCTGATTTTTTTTTCGCGATTTCAGGTTTGGTCCCATAGTAAAAGTTGTTCATAATGATGAGTACAATGACCCCTTAAGAGGTTGTGCGTTATTTAAGTTACACCTTGTATAACATATTGATTACTTAAAGCCGAACAATTAAAGTATTATAATTAGTGATAGCAGTACCAACGTTAGCTCGTAGTCTGTTGAGACCTTCTACATTACGGTATTGCCTGCTTCATTAATACAATTCGTGATTTAATTATAAGTACCAGGCCGAGTATTTACAACTGAATGTACCTCACAGTTAGTAGTTAGCCTTCAAGATACCCGTGCGTTAGTGTCGCCGTCGTGAAGTTAGTTCGAATAATATATGAGATTTAATTGAGAATACTTGTTTATAATCAACATAAAAGGGAATCCCTACGGTAATCTGTTTTAAAACAGATTGGTAAAAATACCGTATTTGATATTTAATGTAGTTAGACATTATTACTTTGGAATTTAATAAGTTATTTACAGTAAATAACAGCGGTACCTAATGCGAGTTTAATCAAAATAAATATACCAGAAACAAAATCATAGATAAAGATAAGATTATCAGTATGTTATCATAAAATCGAATCTCCATAATTCAAACCAACACCGCAATCATAATTTATGTGGCATTTTTTTTTACTGATGTGTTTGCTGAATATTTTATTAATAACTATTTTTCCTTGTCCATAGACACTTGAAGTATAGAAAGAAAAAAAGAAGATGGCTGCTCTTGCAACAGTATTGAAGCCGCGCGGAGCTGCGCGCGCACCTTCTAGTCATAGCTTAAGCCTGTGTTTTGTTATTGTTTTATTATTAGGTAAGTGTTCTATTTAAATAATTGAATAACTTATGATAAAAATAGTTAATATGTATAATGAATATTTAAACAGTGGCCACCGGTATAACAAGGTCCAAGTTAAAGGTAGTCAAGGCCCCACAGGGATGGCCCTGACGACGCCGTGAAGTAGCGAAATTTTAGGCCCACAAGATGTGAAATACTGTCGTGCCAGCGCCACGTAGAAGAAGTCGAAGGCCCCAGAGAGGAACCTTCTAAAAATGCGCTCTGTATCCAAGGGTACTGTTTTCTGCATCAAGCCCTCGATCTACCTGCCTATCGAGAACCTCCTCAGGTGCTAGTCAAGGCAACATTATGTGTTTCCCTTTATAACCTAAGTGTTAAAGCACAAGACATACTTGACGCCAGCACGTCAAGCTATCCGAAACTGTCAAGTTTTCCCAATCAACTTTGAACCTTAAACTATAGCGATAAAGTTGAAAATCTATTTAAAAAAAAATACATATTGTAGTAGCTTGATGTGCTGGCCTCTGTACATATTTATTTTAGTCCTTTTTGACTGTACAACAATCTAGAACAGGGCTTCCCAAAGTATGGGTCGGGAATATTGAGTGGGCCCTGCCTGTAGAACAATACACCGGCCGACCGAGCCATTTGTTTGTTTGTTATTTGAAAAATCCTTTATTAATATTGGTAACGGTTAAATTTCCTAGAGATGGGTCCCGAGTTTGTAAACTTGTATTAGATGGGTCGTAGCCCAGACAACTTTGGGAACCACTGATCTCGAGAGTGCCTACGTACAAGTCCTAAGTTCTTCTGTTTTCATTTCCAGGTATCCCAAGTGCACATTCCCAGTTAGATAAAATGTATGTAAGCGAAACGGATCTCAACATCCTCGTGGATGATACGCATCTCATGAAACTGATACAAATGTAAGTAAACACTCGTAAACATTCATTTAAGACATTGAATTGACACGGAACTCTTTTGTCGATAAATAAACATCAGGTATTGTACTCCAGTATACTTCCTTGTTAATTATTTTAGAAAATTAAAATATTACGATTTTTCAAATCAACACCTCTGGAAAAGTTAGCTATATTTTTCTGGTGGATAACGTCTTAAAATGTTGTTCAGATTTGGAATGCATCTAGTAGCTAGTGCCTAAGTGCCTAACATGACGTTGTGAAACAGGCTTTAAATCTTATAGACTAAAATCTTGTAAACTAAAAAATTAGACTAAAATAAAAAGACTCTAATCTTATAGACCAAAATCTTGTACCCTAAAATCTTATATAACGTGTAACGTTAAATGCGCAAAACCTGAAAATAGTTTGATCAGAATAACGAGCAGAATTGATTGAACCACTTTTTAATATAGGTCACATTTTTAAAAAAATCTTCATTAAAAACGTTGCCTTGTCTATTTATTAATAGGTCAAGCAAGTCAATGCGCAGCGGCCCGGTGACGACCCTCGCTAAAGCGTCGTCGCAGACGCAAGAAACGATCGGAATGGCCAGTAAAACTAAAACAGCATATACCTTTACAATTTTTTTAATGACTTATTTTCTCTGTGAAATAGGTCAATTGAATTAAAAATCAGTTGTGGTGTCTGAGGTTTTGCGCATTTAACGTTACACGTTGTAGACCACAATCATGTACAGTAAATTCTGATTGACTAAAATCTTTTAACACTAATATCTTAAAAATTTCCTCACCTTTTTTCAGCGGCCAATACAATGAGAGCCTAAAAGTGACAGCGAACATCCAACATCCAGACATCGTGCAGTTCGTTCCTCAAACGATCGACATCCCAGGTTCCAAAGAACCCAACTCCACAGTAAAGATCACGTACGATATTTGCGCGTACGCAAAGAGCCCTGGACATTCTGAAGTTACATTCAATGTTACTCCTGCTGGGTTTGTGAAGTAAGTACATATAATATTATGATAGCATTATTTTTCTATATTTATAAAGCGTTCCTTTAGTATTCCTTTCACACTGTCGATTTTCCTTAGAGTACTCCATAGAGACTAGAACCATTGTAGATACCAACTTGTGCATCTGTAGTTAGTCTATTAGACGAAAATATTTAACACTAGCTGCACCCCGCGGTTTCACCCGCATAGGTCTCGATTCCGTAGGAATATCGAGATAAAAAGTATTACATGTGTTAATCTTGGTTATAAACTATCTGTGTGCCAAATTTCATCAAAATTGGTCCAGCCGTTTGAGCGTGAAGAAGTAACAAACACACACACACACACACACAAACTTTCGCCTTTATAATATTAGTGTGAAGCCATTCTTATTTCATTTTGTGACCCGTAAGCTTACTTTAACTTGCCTATTACCCCTGTCAACTGTCAAAACAGTGTACGTAGTTTCGTCACATGAACCTTTTCATCAATTTAATTGTAAGTATTATCATATTTATTATTTGTTTATTGCTATTAGATTCCGATACATTTGTGTATTTTCGAGAATTTATTATAAAAGGCCCTGCCCTTTTATAATGAATTTATTATAAAAGGACAGGGCCTTTTATAATAAATTCTCGAAACTACACAAATGTATCGGAATCTAATAGCAATAAACAAATAATAAATATGATTTCCCAATGTATTAGCATCTAATCATACTTGAACTTTATTAATTTGAAATATTTTTTTATTTTTTTTATTGATGCCTGGATTATACCCGTCGTGTTTGTAAAGTTTTTCCAATTAATTCAAAAAAGGCCTTACTTAGATTTGTCGATAACCTTCATATATAAATCTTTAGCCACATGTACCTGTAACTTAGAAACCTTCACTCCTTCCAGCATGGACACAGTATTCCTCCGTATCACAGTGATGCACTCACACGCAATCAACGTCATCTCCTACATCATGGGCTGGATCTACTTCGCGGCCTGGTCGGTCTCGTTCTACCCTCAAATCTACATCAATTTTAAGAGGAAGAGCGTCGTGGGACTCAACTTTGACTTCTTGGCCCTGAATATAATGGGATTCACTATGTATTCCTTGTTTAACTGCGGTCTTTACTTCTCGAGGGAAATTCAGGTATGTTTATGCTTTTGTTTTATTTTATTATTGTGACTAGTGATCCGACCCCTGCTTCGCACGATTTTTACGACTTTTAGTCAAGTCGTCGAATTTATTCCGGAAGGTGAATAATTCATATTTAAGTTAATTATGTATTCTTTATTATATTTAAGTTCAATATGAATTTATACACCTTCCGGAATAAATTCTCTAAATTATTGCGAAAACCACATCAAAAACCGTTGCGTTAGTTTAGAAGAAAAAAAATGGCCACACCAGACACGAAAAGCTTTTATACTGGGTGTAACAGTATACACGTCAGTCCTAAAAGTAATTTCTTAATAATTTACTATTTAATCAAATATTCAGTAACTTTTAATATAGGTATTAAAGAAAAATGTATGTTGTCATACTGACCGTCAATTGAGCCAAAGAAAATTAAATCTTATTTCAAGGCAGTAAGACTTCATTTTAAATGAACAAAGTAATGCGGTCAACACGATTTTCTTAATAATAATAGCTTAAAAAAATTGTTTTATTTTATTTATTTATTTCGGGAAACAAACAGTTACACAAACATCGTAATAAACAAGTAGTGAGAAAAACAGACATTATACAACGTGTAACGTTAAATGCGTAAAACCTCAGACACCCCAACTGACTTTTAATTCAATTGACCTATTTCAGAGAGAAAATAAGTCATTAAAAAAATTGTAAAGGTTTTATGTGCTGTTTTAGTTTTACTGGGCATTCTGATCGTTTCTTGCGTCTGCGACGACGCTTAACCGAGGGAGGAGTCGTCACCGGGCCGCTGCGCCGCGCTGACATTGGCTTGCTTGACGTATTAATAAATAGCGTGTCTATTTATTAATACGTCAAGCAAGCCAATGTCAGCGCGTTTTTAATGAAGATTTTTTGAAAAGTGTGACCTATATTAAAAAGTGGTTCAATTACTTCTGCTCGTTATTCTGATCAAACTATTTTCAGGTTTTGCGCATTTAACGTTACACGTTGTATGTGTGTAGCTCACGACGTTATCCACATCTTAAATACTACAAAATTTTATGGAACTATTTGCACACGAGTGAAACATAAAAGGCAAAATCTTAAGACATATTTTTATAAATTAAAAGAAAAGAAACAATTGAAAAAAAAAATGTTTCGGTCATTGTATTATGCTTTTAACTCAATATTCAAATTGGGGTGTATGAGGTCTTGCGTTAATTATATTACATATTTGTTTGTTTCTTTTCTCTATTATTTTAGGCATATATTTGCAACCTATGTATTTATATTGCTACTTATTTTAGTTTAGGTGATGGGATTTTTGTTTTTGTGCTCACACCATAAATTATTATTGTAATTCTATACGTGAGGATTTGTAATTGGCTTTCGGGTGATTATGATTTCCTTTTGTGTCTGTTTTTAATAGCTGTAAGTCCTCCATGTACTAAAATAAAATAAAATAATAAAATAAAATATTGTATACTATTTATCCCTGCCAAGAACGTAAAGGAAAACGAGTAAATTTTACAACTAGGGATTATAACAATGTATTTAGAGAAAATGGCATATTGTACCAAAGATACATTATGCAGTTAAATTCTATTTCCAATTATTTTTTTCGGTCAAGGGAATTCCATTCAACTACCAATCATAATGACATAAGCTGGGAGTCAGATAACAATAATAGTATTAACTATTTTATTACCCACTCACGACGATCATGATAAGTGTTGGTTAAACGTAATTATGTTAATTGTATTCATAGGTAATCCCACTTATGGAAACACGTGCTATACACCTCAAGGGTCTGAAGATATCTACAGAATGCGTCAGAAAAAAAAAATACAATCATAATGTCTAGGCAAATATTTTGAGAGAGCGCCTGTGCCAATAAGATAACGAAGGGAGTTTTGGATGCTTTGGGAAGAGGCAGCTTGGCCATATAGAACGTGTATCTGAATATTAATGCACATTATTAAAGTTGCTTGTTCAGAATCGCTTACTGAAATGACTTCTGACATTAAAAAAAAAAACATTTTTTATCCCAAAAATAATTATAACTAGACGTAAATTACACACACTTCCGCACTACAGTTAAAACAAACCAAAATGGACGAAGTAACTATTACGCTAGACCCTTACACGTGTGCCACCGTATGAGCGGGTAGATTTGTAATGTGACCACAATATTTTCCCAAATTCACTAACAATAACTAATCTCATAAATAAACAATGTTTTGTACAGACGCCAGCACATCAAGCTACCCGAAACTGTCAGATTTTCCCAATCAACTTTGAACCTTATGCTTTAGCGATAAAGTTGAAAATCTATTAAAGAAATCTGAGAGATTGTAGTAGCTTGATGTGCTGGCGTCTGTACATCATATTAAAAAATCGGTGTATGTATTATGATTATAAAATAATATTCTAATTGGGGTATTTGGTGGAGTGCGTTGATTCCGGGACATGTTGTATTTAGTGAGTAAGTTGCAACATTGCAATGTTTATTTGTGGAAAGTTAAAGGAGGACATCGCTATAACATACGGCGGAAATCGCTAAACTAATCGAACACCAGAGTAGGTTACTTCCGGTTCTTAGCAGCCCATAAAATAAACTGCTAGAAAAACATGAGCACAAGAATTCATTTTAATGTCTTTCTTTACGATAGCACAGTGTTATACAGTGGCGTCGATTCCCTTCTTCACAAACTAAACTAAATTAAAGTTCAGTGCATCTTTTTCTTTCTATTTTTTTATTTATTTAAGTATGCATACATACGTCACGTTCCAGTATAAAACTGATATACATCCGTTACCTCACAAATCTGGTCCAGTTGAAAACCAGCGTCAGGCACCAGTTGTCTGGCATTTTTGCTGAACTGGGCCTTTTTGGCGCAGCCGTGAGGCACACCTTCCAGTTTAATTTCTTACATCGGACTTTACACTTTGTTATATGATTTTTATTTGTTTTTTATCTGATGTATGTCTCAGGTGTACTGTGTGTCTTACAGTCTGTGCTAAATAAATGTATTTTCTTTCTTTCTATTTTATTAATCCGTCGCGCGCCAATTAGCAGACACAATAGAAATTTTATTGTTATCTGTACACATGGTGTACAGACGCCAGCACATCAAGCTACCCGAAACTGTCAGATTTTCCCAATCAACTTTGAACCTTATACTTTAGCGCTGAAGTTGAAAATATATTAAAGAAATCTGACAGATTGTAGTAGCTTGATGTGCTGGCGTCTGTACATTCGACGTTTGAGAGGTTAAGAAATGGACAGAAGATAAATATTAGTTTAGTCCTGTCAAATTAAGATACTCCATAGACAAGTTTAGACGTGATTAAAAAATTGGCTATTAAAAATACGTCACTTCACGTCAGGCGCTGACTAATTTGACAGCACTCAACTAAAATTTATCATCTGTCCTTTTCTTAATGAAATAGAAAGAAAAAGATGCACTGAACTTAAATTTAGTTTAGTTTGTGAACTAGGGAATCGGCACCAGTATCGTAAAGCGTCTCATTAGGGCGCTTTCAATTTAGACGGTTGGTGCCGGACTGCTGCAGTCCGAGTATCGTACTGCGCACGGGCGGTTATGATTTTTCATACAAAATGTCTCGACGCAAGGTCGTGCGAGAGATGAAAAATCATAACCGCCCGTGCGTAGTACGATACCCGGACTGCAGCAGTCCGGCACCAACCCTCTAAATTGAAAGCGTCCTTATACTACTTACTACATTAAATTAACTTGATATTCATCGTGTTTTCAGAACGAATACTTCAGCCGCCATCCGCGAGGTCTGAACCCGGTGCAACTGAACGATGTGTTCTTCTCTCTACACGCCGCCTTTGCCACGCTGATAACCATCACACAGTGCTTCTTGTATGAGGTAAGGTTTATTATAATAACTACCATTTTTAGATCGAAACTCTTTAACGCGACGGAGTTGACTCGTAGAAATCGTCACGTAAGGAATAAGCTTTATACTCTCGCCATGCGATTTTCGACAAAGAAAGAAAGAAGAGGGTGCTGTTTCCATGATTTTTGAGGGTGCTAAAGCCTTAAAATGAACATCCTAGTTGGCGAAAACTTTATAATAATAATAAGACATTTATTTCAGACGTAGTTCATATACTGTTAGTAACACAACAAACCTTATAAAACTATTGTTAGTACATACAAAGACAAAGCCACAGAAAGAAATAAAAAGAAATAAAAATCACAAAGTGGCACCGCACAGGCGTACCAGTTTATGCCAAGCCCTGGACGCGACCACCCGCAGTGTGTAGTCGCATCCAGTGCTGCCACATCGGCAAGTCCCAGCGGCCCACGAACAAATGACAATATGAGAGCTTCCCACGAACAATATGAGAGCTTCTATAAACTTATACTAGATGGCTGTATGGTAAAAACAGTCGGGCGATTCTGTAACCATCTCACCGTGAAAACTTGGGTGAAGTGAGCGTGGAGCGAGTCGTCAATAGTGTCAATCCCTAGCATCAGCATGACTCACAGCTCACTCTAAGCTCACTTCACCTTAGTTATCACGGTGAGATTTTTCCAGAATCGACCGGCTGGTATTAAATTCACCCTCTCTCTCTCTCTGTCTCATACGCGTAAGGCACTTCGTACCCGACGGGGGGTACCCCGACCGCCCGCGTTTTTTTTTTCTCTATACAAGTTTAGACGTGATAAAAACTTGCCTACTAAAATTACGTCAATTTACGTCAGGCGCTGATTAATTTGACAGGACTAAACAAAATTTTATCTTCTGTCCTTTTCTTAATGAAATAGAAAGAAAAAGATGCACTGAACTTAAATTTAGTTTACTTTGTGAACAAGAGAATCGGTACTTATGCCATGCTTTACTAACATTGAATTCTCTTCCATTCCAGCGCGAAGACCAACGAGTATCCACAACTGGTCGCAGCATAATGGGCGTGTTCTCAGCTATCGTCATAGTGACAGCTGGAGTGACTTTCGCCGGAAAACTCAAGTGGCTCGACTTCTTGTATTACTGCAGTTATATCAAGTTGTCCATCACGCTCATTAAATATGTGCCTCAGGTTTGTATTTTAAACCTTTTTTGACATAGGGAAATAGTGGTATAGTGGTTCACTCATCTTCTGCCTAGCCTTTTTCCAAATATTCCTGGGGTCGGCATCCAGTTAACCTTCAAGCGGGCGCGCGGACATTTGTAACGCCAGCGGTCGCGCGTAACCTAAAAGACCTATAGGATATTTCAGGGATTTAAAACACTAATTATTTAATATTTTTTGTATTTATCACATTATCATTATGTTAGGACATAAACAAAATTATAAAATCAAAATAATATTCTAATTTTCTTTGGATTTGTAAGCAATTTGGCATCATAAATGTATCGAGAAGCGATCGCATCGCGGTCGATTCGACGCCGCGCGCCCGCTTGAAGGTTAAGTGGAGCGGGTGGAGTGTGGAGTGGGTGGTTAAGTTAAGTGGAGCGACTGCCTATCTCACGTCCACAATCTAGTTACTGGGTAATATGATGCCTCTTGGTAAAGATGGTCACCCATACACGGACCGACCGCGGCAAGCATAGCTTAACCTGAATGATCGATCCGTGCAGCTGTTATTAATTAGCCACAAGCCTTGAACATTTTCGTGTTATAGGCATATAGTGGTTATCTATAACATGAAAATGTTTATGCGATAAAAATGTCTCATTATTCGTGTTGTCGGTATAATCCCGCGTCGTGGCAGGACATGTCAAGACCTAACTCGATATAATTATAAGAAAATCTCGAATATTAATTCCGACACTGCCTAAGGGAGACAGTGTCGGAATTAATATTCGACTTTATTACTAGAAGTATAAGGTTCAAATTGCTATGGAAAAATAAAACTCCTGAGTCTCGACAGTTACTCAAATGACCGTTGGGTGGTAACAAAAGAACACAGAAATTGCTCACCAGCCCAGTTTGATGGAAATCTGTTTTTGGGAGATGCTCACGTCATCCCATGGAAGTCACTTCTAGAGTTATTTGTTTACTTTGGGATACCTTACCAACTTCTTTCGAAAGAATACAAGTATCATCACCTTCATCTCCTCACTTTCCAGGCCTACATGAACTACAAACGCAAATCCACAGTCGGCTGGAGCATCGGCAACATCTTCCTCGACTTCGTGGGAGGTTTCCTGTCCATCCTACAGATGGCGCTCAACGCCTACAACTACAACGATTGGATCTCATTCTTCGGCGACGCGACAAAATTCGGCCTAGGCTTGTTCAGTCTCGTCTTCGACATATTCTTCATTCTACAACACTATGTGTTCTATAGGTATGTAAATCATCTTTTTTTGAAATTTTGAATAGGAGTTGTCGTGTATTTTAGTGTCTTGATTTTCTCATGTTTCTTTCTTTTTTATGAGTGGATGAAGTGTTTCATTTATTTATTCTTGAATGAGTGAGTTTGTTTACTTTGTTTGAGATTATTATTTTCTATTATTCATCCTATATTAAAAAAAAAAAAAAAACTATTTTGCATCTTTTCAGTGTGAACGACAAAAACTTTAATTCTGCGTGTCTTAGAAAATTTTGAATTTTGCTAAGCAGTCTTCTATATGAAGCGCAATAATATTAGTATGAAAGTAAAAATTACCGTTTTCGTTCAGGCTATATTTTAAAAAATTGGGAATTCATTTTATCAAAAAAAAAAAATCCTGCCAAAGATCATCATCATTTATTATAATAAAAATCATAAAAAAATCTTTTGACACGACAACTCCTTTAAATTGAGTTATTCCGGTGCTTACTAACAAGATGTTATGTGGAATGAAAACTTTTCTACTTTTCTTGTTCCTCTTTCATCTAAAGGTGATATCAGATAGTTCACTCGAGATAATAATGGTTCATTCAAATTAAGTTTAATTTCTTTTTCACTTTTTAATCATTTTATGATCAGACGAACCATTCTGTGTTAAAATCTCTTGAACATAAAATACTGAAAGAAAGAGAAAATGTTAAAAGCCAAAATGAACCATCTGATGTCGTCTTAAGCGGTGATGGGTCACTCACATAGCCACAAGTGTCCTGTTTTCACTAACGCCTACACATCAAATCACTTCCTAACAAAAATGTCTGTCCTGTACTTTATATAAACTTCAAGACTGAAGAAAATAAAGACATATGAGGCGACAACGCACGAAAGTTGCATCGAGAAATGTCACATAATTATGAATCAAGAATGATATATGTATGGAAAATCATATCTCATGATCAGTAAAGAAGATACAGGAACTTCTACTATTGAAAAGTAAATTGTACATAGTACTGAGTTGCTATTACTACACCTGAGAAAATGACGGAACGACGAAGAAGTCGATAGTAGCAAAACGCAAAAATCCTGTGAAACAGCAAGATGAAACTTACTATAGAAAGAGACAGAATATGACAGGATTATGAAGACATAACTGACGGAACGAGGGTATACCATACCGTTCTGCCTACCACTTTGGGAATAACAGGCGTTATGTTATGTCATCAAGAAGACATTAAAAAGAAAATGTGACGAAATAACGATCAACAACCACCAACATCCAAAAACAGAATATTTTTTGTAACAAAAAAATCATACAAAAATTATTACAAAAAATATTCACCCAACCATCATCGGGACCATTCGCTTAAGCTTCACGCACTTTGGGAAAAACAAAATGGCGGATTTTAAAACATGATGAAGGAACATTTTTTGTGGTTCAATTTCAGAGAGGGCAAAGAGTTTGTGAGGGTAAACAGTAGTGACGAGGTGTCGGAGTTGTCGAGCAGTAGTGAAGGGAGGGAGTATTTTGTAATGGTGCAAGATTGGTATGTATAACGCCTTCTTTAACCCACGCTGTATATGTATTTTTCTGTCTTATCTTAAACTTCTAGTAGAATTAGAATTGCTTTCGTTTGAGCCTTGAGGTGGCGAGAATATTGGTGGCAGTTTAATTTTATTGAGCTCACTGTTGTACAAAGCGAAATTTATATTTATTCAATTTAATCTAGTGAACGAATAGAGTGTAAACGTAAGTCGAATTATTCCACATATTAAATTCTTAAATAAAGTAAAAAATAGTTTAATCCAGCCAAAAAAAATATGGTTAATGGCCTCCTCTGACACATATTTATACCCCGTCCAGCTTTTTACCTTTTGAATACATTTTAGGCACGCCGGCGAGAAAAAGTATGATCTGGACGTCAAAGCGTGATGAAGACCACAACCAGTCCTGTGCTAGTTTTCCATAGTAATTTAGAACTTATCTTTAATCCAGTAAGGTTTACTAAACTACAATTTTCAGATTGTTGCTGATGTCTGATTTTAGCTTTATTAAGATATTTTTGTTTGTAATTTTCTTTAAAAAATATATAATTAAGAATTGCAATGCTTTAAGTTTTAAACATAGGTATATTTGACAGATTAGAGCAAGTTTAAAAAAAAAATGGCTTGCAAGCAGTATTCATTGGGTTAATAAGTGTATTTTTGAATAATTTAATTTTATATGAAACATATTTTTGGTCTAATGACATCTCTAGCATTTGATTATAATCTGTCACTGCCATATGCCGTATTTAAACTTGGGATACATTGAGACACAGCAATGCAATAATTTTATATTCCGTAAGTATATTTATTTTGCTAAATTAAGACATTATTTCATACAGTTATTATTTACATAGGTTACTGTCCGATAAATTATTTTAATTATTTTCTGTTTAAAACATGATAAACAGACTGATTTTCTTTGTATTTTACGCATTTATGATTATTATGGGACTTTTTATTTGATTTTTGCATACAGTATGTTTTAACCCTTCGTAGGTAATGAACGTGGATCCACTTTCGACACAATGCCCTTTTAATTGTTTCTCTAATTACAACATTCAATCGGTTAGTATAACACATACTGTACAAATTGTCAAATATAAATAGTTCCTTTGCTTTTTATCTTTTGAACATTAAAAGTTATACATAATATAAACTAACGAATGTTGCAAATTCACAGTTTTTGCTAAAACATTACGCGCGTGAGCATATAAAAGTGAATAAAACATTTTTAAAGCCTTACAAAGCTCGAAAACTTTTAATATTCTTGAGAAAAATATATGATAAATTGGTAAAAACAGTTAAAAACTGAATTAATTCTATTTACAATTTATTATAATGTTTGTTAAATGACAAAGTCATTCGTTTCAAGGATCTGTGATGATAACACATTTTATATTAAAATGTGAAATGATAAGATCACTGCTGTTTTGATTGCCATCCCTTAAAAAATAAGCTTCACACTATTTTTCCCATCCTTATCCTTTTAATCCGACAAAAAACTTCAATAACTTCAAATAGTTGAATATATTATTTCAATTGTAAGTTAAAAAGCAATTAGTTACTGTTAAAATCTCAGTTATTTAATGTCAAATTAAGTTTATTGTTAGGTATGTGATTGTATTAGGTATATAATGTGTAGCTGAAAGGGTATAATAATACTTTATCAAGTAATATATATAGTCAATAATAAACTTCGCAGCAACTTTTATTTGCTTATATTTGTTTTTTAAAAACTTCAGCTACTTAATTTTTTGCTCACCGTCCCTTTGATAATTTTCAGTTAATATTTTATATCAAATACACTTTTCACCTCGACTGTACCCTTTCTCTTACACTTTGTATAGTTTTTAAGGTTTTGTTTATGGTATTCAATAAATTAATATTGGTTTGGCTGTGTTTCTTTTTTCACCCCTTGATTTCACCCAAGATACAACATTTTACATCGCAGATATTACTTATCACGTAACATACTCATTTAAATACCTACTTCAATAGTTAGATTAGAAATGGTCGCAGCCACAGAATACGGTAGAGGTAGTAAAGGAATCCGCATAGAAAATAAAAAAAATATCAACCTTGTGAACGTTGCAATAAAGTCGATATTAAATAATCTCGATCATATGCCTTTTAATGTCGTGGCGTGATTGAGTTTACTGATTTTTGTTTTATATCAACCTGTACAAGGTTGATATTTCCTTGGCAGATTAGTTCTGTGCTTCGCCTGGTCTGCATCACCGTAACATTCCGTGGTAATAGTAAGTTAATACGGAATTATATGACCGTGATTTTAATAGGGGCGAGGCAAACTAAAATTGTCACAATACTTAAGGGCGAGGTTTTCCATTGACGTCATCGGCCGCGGCTTGCTGTTGACCACATCAAGGTGCTCGCTATGAGACCATAAAAAGGTCGTACCATAATCATTTTCAGGACAGGTCTATGGATAGAAAGTGGCACCGCACAGGGTTCACAATCGCTTAACACTCACATCTGCATTAGGACACTTCACTTTTTTTCAAATTATGAACTGTTTTCTGACAAATATTGATTGCATGGTAACATTAGTAACCCCCCGGATGTAGTCTCACGAAACCCAATGCGCTGCGAAGTTAACGATAGTGGATGAAGGACAGCCGGTCGATTCTAGAAAAATCTCACCGTGATAACTTAGGTGAAGTGAGCTTAGAGTGAGCTGTGAGTCATGCTGATGCTAGGGATTGACACTATTGACGACTCACTCCACGCTTACTTCACCCAAGTTTTCGCGGTGAGATTGTAACAGAATCGCACGGCAGTTCCCTTAATTAAAAACGTTCACAATCTAGTTGCAATCTCATCTCAACGACAGTTAATATCAAAAACTTGTCAAAAATGTAGGGAAATTTGAGGTATTGACATATTGAGACTCAGTTCAGACTGTGCACGTTCTTAAAATTACCGAATGAGAGTACTGAGCATTGCCCCTCTGGTATCATTGAATAGGTGTCATGCTGCAATAGGGTAGGTACTACAGCGCATTACAGTACGTGATGTCACCGTAAGGAAATCTTAAAAAATACCCAAGTACGTCATAAATTAATATAGTTCACACAAAACAAATAATAACGATTAGTGAAAACACTACAATACCTGTTTACATAACCTTATGTATTGTGCTACATAGGTAGGTAGCATACATATTGGAACAAGATCATGTGTCTGTCAGGTACCTACGTATGCAAGGTGAACGTACAGACGCCAGCACATGAAGCTACCAAACAAAAATTTTCAATCAACTTTGAACCTTATACTTCAGCGATAAAAATGAAAATCTATTAAAGAAACTTCACAGATTGTAGTAGCTTGATTTGCTGGTGACTGTGCGATATACTCATGATAGTCTCTGAGTATTGAGACTGTGATAGACAAAATATACTCAATGTGGGTGACCACAGTCCTCAGAGAGAGAGAAAGTTTTGCGAAAAATATGAGACATTAGGTACCTATTGCTTCGCAATCGTTAATATCGAAACAAAGCTGTAGATATGAGACGCAGAAGCGTCTACCGCATCCAATAGCAGACGATGATTTTTTAGCAAAATACAAGTCTCTCTCTTTTAGTCTGCCTAAACCGATTAAAATCCTCCTCATCCCTTTGCAACCGGGAGTAAAAAACTCGCATAGATCAGTAAAAACTTAGTCACCGCTTGGAAAATGTTCAGAGGTCCTATAAAAAACACTGAAAAAAATCTCATGCAAGCTGTTCTTCAGCAGTCAGACCCTCACATAAGTGATGTTCAGGGATAATTTGCTAGTCGCACGATCGTGACTATGCAGAGTATGCAGTATGCAGAGGCGCTGGGATTAAAAAACCCAGTCATCCCTCATCCGGGTTTCTGGGAACTGGTAGGACGAAACGTGCGTGCAGAGTCCAAAACTATTTTTGTCTCATTCTTAGATAGTCACGCGATAGATCGACGCAGGTTGCGTCCGCTAAAGTTTTTTACATTTTGCTCAGAATTTTGTAAAGTCGAAACTCACGATCACTTTAACTCGGTTGGAAAGGGTTATCTGAACTTATTGGACGGCGATGGCGAAAGGGGTAACTGTTAGCAGTCGAAAAACAGCTGGGATGGGGTGCAGTAAATGCGGACTATTCATCAGGCATCGGAATTTAAAAAAACTCGCCTGTTATTTGTCTGAAACTGCATCGACTATAGGCTTAACGGACGGATGTCTTAAAGTATAAGTTCGGTGGATTTTTGTGGCCCGACCCGCCCCTATTGGAAGCTTTAGCGTTACTGACAATGGTTTATTAAGACGACATTAATTACGCTTTTGCTCTGTCCTCACACTGAACTACACTGTCTCGCTGACTCGAGTACCTAAATAATAAGTGCTTTCCGTAGTACCTATAATGTACAGACGCCAGCACATCAAGCTACTACAATCTGTCAGATTTCTTTAATAGATTTTCAACTTTATCGCTAAAGCATAAAGTTCAAAGTTGATTGGGAAAATCTGACAGTTTCGGGTAGCTTAATGTGCTGGCGTCTGTACAATCGACCAGCCGGTCGATTCTGTAAAAATCTCACCGTGAAATCATAAGTGAAGTGAGCACAGTGTTAATCCCTAGCGAATGACAGACTCCACGCTGACTTCACCTAAGCTTTCACGGTGAGATGGTTACAGAATCGCACGGCTGGTAATACTTTAACACTGACCTGGTCTAGTGTAATATGGCGTTGCAATAGAATAAGAGAATAGCTTGTACTGGTTTTGTTACCACTGACGTGCGGCCCACCGTAGCCGCGTACCTATTTTAGTGATAACAGCTCAAATAAAAAATCTCCAAAAAGGTTGTTTTTAAAAGATCGCTCTTAGCGATAAGACCGACCATTGTGTCACCCTTTGCAAAATTTCTTTATTTATATCTGTAATTTACATAATGTACAGACGCCAGCACATCTAGCTACCCGAAACTGTCAAATTTTCCCAATCAACTGTGAACCTAATGCTTTAGTGATAAAGTTGAAAATCTATTAAAGAAATTTGACAGATTGTAGTAGCTTGATGTACTGGCGTCTGTAAATAATAAAGATTATTTTATTCGATCCCCTATTGAAGAGTGGTTCATATGGAATGTTGTATTGATTTGATAGGAAGTTAGACAATGTTTTCTAACTTTTGTCAGCTAAAATTATCCCTATTGGTCTTCTGTCTTCCATTGGTGGCGGAAAAGTAGAAGCAGCTAATTGTATGCCACAAACTTCGGGTTTAAGAGCTTAAGAGCTTTAGCTTAACATCCCCCATGTTACTATAAACCTCTGCACCACCTTTTGGAGAAAACAGGCATTACGATACTCTTATATGTATTTACACGAAAACATTCACAAACGCTCTTCAAAACTTTCTGTATTGGTCGACCTTACTCCGTTTTCTGTCGAAGCCAATTCGATCAGAAATTATGACGCCTTCAAAAGTGAATATTTTAAGCGTTCATTTTTATAATTCTATGATATTGATACTGTTTAAAACAAAGCACTTAAAACCCTAAGATCTTTAAAAAGCGTAAAATAGATCTTTTAAACCTATGTACGTACTCTTACATACACATTTTTCTATCAACAGAGAGGCGCGGTACGTCCTTCTACCTGGTAACACCACATCTACCGAAAACCTGGCCCCTCAGGACGAAGAAAAACAACCTGATTCTGAAGAGCCGTACCAAGGAGCTCCCGCTTAACACGACACGAAAAGCGACACGATTATACTCTGTCTCTTTCACTCGAAACACGAAATATGTTGAGGTGCGAGCGAGTAAGAAGATGATGCTCACGTGTGGAGGTAAAATTATTGGAAGTGTTAATGGCAGACACGTTGTATGGAGCTGAAGAGGTAAAATGGATGATAGAAGTGGGAGTATAGCATCATATGAAGCGATTGGAATATTACAAAAGAGCCTAATTTGATGAAAGATAAACGATTCTAATATATTCCAAAGACGTACGTGTCCTGTGTCACTAGATCATGGGTATCTAAATAAAGACGGACTGTTTACTGAAAACCGGAAGTTGATACAGCACTGAAAATATAATAAACGTGCTTTGAGAGGTTAAGTCGAAAACAGCGTCTATACGAACGAAATTGATAAGCTTCGAAGAATTGGATATTATCGTGACTAATATTAAATGAGAGGTTTGAAAACAATGAAAGGCTTATTCCTGTTATACAAACTACTAGGCCACACAAATTATTGCCTAAATAAAAGCATGCCGTTGGATTTTCAACGCTCGCCTAAGCGCAGAAAGTTGAAAATCGAATAGCACCTAGAGGTGTTAAAACTGGCATTACGACAATTAATTAGGTATACAACAATTAACGCTTAAAGAATAGATTATCTCATATAACTATGTCATATGAATAAAAACATGTTTATAATCGTTATAGAACGTGATAAACAAACTAATATTGCATACATTCAAGATAAATGAGTGAACTGTGTGGAGATAACGGACAATAAAAATAAGACTATAGTAATTTGAATATACAAATTATAATAAACTTTAGTGCAAGTAATGTGAAGAAGGACAATATGTATGGATGTGTTACTTATAATACAATTTTATTATGTTTTTTCGCTGTGAGCAGTGGTCGTCCACTGCCGACGGCCCCGACTTACGAGCTGTAAGTTGTACGCTCGAACCCAGGCAGGTTCATTACTTTGTGTACCCACTGCTCTCAAAACGGTGAAGGGAAAATCGGGAGGAAACCGGCATGTCCTAGAACCGAACATTCGAAGACATGTGACATCTACCAACCCGCTCTGGGCCCGCGTGGTGGATTACAGCCCATTCCCTCTCGAAGAGATGAGGCTTGTGTCCCACCAGTGGGAAGATTATATGCTGATTATGTATGTTTTTAGTATTTAAGGGCGATGGAGTTCGCCGTGCGTGATGTGGATTTTTAACATTAGATTATTTTGTCATATTATTCTATCTAAAGTTTAGTTTAAACACGAGTTTTTGTTACGAGCCGTAAGTTGTAGGCTCGAACTCAGGCAGGCGCATTACTTTGTGTAAATTATTTCATCACCACTGCTCTCAAAACGGTGAAGGGAACCATCAGGAGGAAACCGGCATGTCCTAGAACCAAAAAAATCGAAGACATGTGACGTCCACCAACCCGCACTGGGCCCACGTGGTGGATTACGACCACTCCCTTTCACCGAGAAGAGGCCTGTGTACCAGAAGTGGTAACATTATAGGCTGATTACCCACGAGTTTTTGCTCATGAGAGAAAAAAAAACTTCGTATTTTCTTCTTATATTTTCTTTACTTTTACACTGAAAAATGTTCAGCTGTATGTAGTAATTATAGGTACACTCGTACTCGATAAACGTATAAGTTTTTTTTTTTTTGGTATTTCAATAGGTACCGACAATAAATCATTAGTTTGATTTAGTTAATTTAGTTTTCTAATAGACGAAAAATAAGAATTTTATCCGTAAAAAATAACCTTGTCGTTAAAATAGGAATGATGTAAGTACCTATAGTGAGTGAGTGAATGAATGACATGTCTGTATGGTACATTGTTGTGTTTAATCCCGACTTATGTCATTCAGATAATATATTTAGATCGTGTTTCAGTTGCCTGTTGCATGATAATTAATTAAACAGTACATTCCATGCAATTGCAGGATACAATTCATTGCATTTTTAAGTACAATATTCCATGTTTTACCTATGCATTTCTCTTTTAAAGTGAAACTTTTATTACATCGTCTCAAACTTTTTCGTCTGTGTGTTGCATGTCGCGTGACGTTCGGCCGCGGAGTAGGGATAAAGTGAAAGGCGCTCGTCAGAGCAGCCGAGGCCAATATGGCGGCGCCTATAGTTCGCATCAGCTGACCTTGTAGTGTATAGACTATTACTGATTTGTGTTTTTAGTTAAATGGTTATAATGTGAAAAAAAGTTTCACTTTTACCGTGGTTTCATAAAAACCACACAATCCTTTTTTATTCTTAACCGATTTCAAAAAGGGAGGAGGTTATGCATTTTTTCACGAAATTGACCTACGTCACGTTCATATAAACTGCGTGTCATTCGGGTGTTATTCAAGCAATTAAATAATAATCTTATGTTTAAGTAATAAGTAGACAAATATTTAAAGAAATGTATTTTATCTTATAACTATATAAATGTACTAACAAAATGTATTTTATTAACATTCCAATGTACCCTAAAAACATTTATTTAACACTTAGATTTTAATACTAAATATTTAACCGGACAATTTACGGAAAACAATACTGACAAGCATTTAATTGTTTTGTATCTTTGTCACTATGTTTATAGTTAAAAGGGAAAATAAAATATATACATTTTTTGTAAATTATGTGTTTTAATTCACTGAAAATCCATACTACAATACACTATACGAATGCAACTCTGTCTGTCTGTTACATTTTCACACCGTAACGGCTGAACGGATTTCGACAAAATTTAACACACAAGTGGTAGTACGTTTCCGTAGGCTTAGTACCCGAACTCCACCCTGGAGGATATGCGAGCAGAAGCTAGTCATAATTAACGTAGAAACGACTTAAGGGATTCGGATGGATGATATTATGAACATAGACTATGTTCAACAACCAGATTACGCTTTACGGGTGTTTTCACTTTGGATACAAGTAAATGCCACAGGTAGATACAACAACAAACTCGGGGTCACAGTGGGTCACTAAAGAAATATAGATCTACATTGCCTAGAACATAAGGCCCACCACGGCCCACAAAGCTCAGTCATGTGACCGTGTATCTTGCAGAGGAAGAGATAGTTGGCGTAATTTATACTATCATAAAGCCGTCTGGCAGCCATTGACAGTGTGAACTTCGCACATGCGCGTGACGTGTGATGCAGATGCGTCACTGCGCATGATTTACTGGTCCTGACTTATTTATGTTTGCGTATCGCGATAATTTTTATTTTAGTTGATGTTTTTAGAAGAAAAAGTAGAAGCTGGTTCGAGGAGACGGATACGTTGAGGAATTTGGGAGACGCCTTTACCCAGCAGTCGGCTATATTAAAAACTTTTTTTTTATTAGCCTACACTATGCTCATAAAAAAAAAGTTTATAATATCGTCGACCGTAGGTTCAATTGCTGTAAGGGACAAAATACCCAAAATGAGTTGAGTATACAGTTTTGTTCAGAATTTTTCGCTCTATCGAATGGTGAATATAAAAAAATTCTAGCTTAAAAAAAATGTCCCTTACTCTAATGATTTTTGGATCCAAATTTAGAATCAGCCCCATAATAACAATGTATCTGAAAAACTATGCAATATAGGAACTTGAAATGGTGTAATTATCGCCGCCAATCCACTTCAAATAAGGTAAGGGTCTTCCCAATCAACGAATTACCATTACATGGTTTATTTTTTAAGAAACAATAATAAAACTGGCCTTACACTAATGTCTTTGTTGTCTCAAAAAATAAATATCATCCATACTTTAAATGCATTGCACGAGTTTTGACATAGTTGTCCCTTACCCCAATTTGCATTGTCATACTTTAAGCAGTGTCAACGTTACACCTATTTGAATCGAATTATTGCACTATTACCATCCTTTTCTATCTCACAACGTCTTTCTGTGTGCAAAAGAGAGGATGGTACCAATTGGAAAGCAGCGCGCGGGCATAAAAAAGTGGTATCAGTGCGAGTTCATCTGTCGTTAAAAACAACAAAAATAATGGCTTTTTGGCAAAACGAAGTGCTCTGGCCCCTTGAAACTTTGTAGTAGGGTAGTAGGTTTCAAGGAGCCAGTGTACTTAATTTAGCTAAAACACCATTATTTTTATAAATAAATGATAGAAGGGGTAATTTCCGGACGATAAATATTTTCGAAATTCATTCGGCACTTTTTAGTTGATTTATCAGAAATTTTTTACAAAGTTTCAAGGGGCCAGAGCACCAAAAAGCCATTACTTTTGTTATATTTTATAAATAAACAATAGAAGGGGTAGTTTCCGGATGATAAATGTTTTCGAAAATTATTTGGCACTCTGTAGTTGATTTTCCAGAAAATTTTTACAAAGTTTCAAGGGGCCAGAGAACTTAATTTTGCCAAAAAGCCATTATTTTTGTTGTTTTTTTTTATAAATAAGCAATAGAAGTGGTAGTTTCCGGATGATAAATGTTTTCGAAAATCATTCGACACTCTTTAGTTGATTTATCAGAATTTTTTTACAAAGTTTCAAGGGACCAGAGCACTTAGTTTTGCCAAAAAGCCGTAATTTTTTATAAATAAACAATAGAAGGGGTGGTTTCCGCATGAAAATTTTTTTCGAAAATTGTTCGGCTCTATGTAGTTGATTTTCCAGAATTTTTTCACATGGTTTCAAGGGGCCAGAGCACTTAATTTTGCTAAAAACCATTATTTTTGTTGTTTTTTATAAAATGAGCAATAGAAGGGGTAGTTGCCGGATGATAAATATTTTCGAAAATCATTCGGCACTCTTTAGTTGATTTTCCAGAAATTTTTCAAAAAGTTTCAAGGGGCCAGACAACTTAAATTTGCCAAAAAGCCATTATTTTTGTTGTTTTTTATAAATGTAATCTGATTAAATTGTTCCCTTTTTATTATTTAGATAATCACTCTATATTTTTTTTTCTAATGCAATAATAACAATATGTTACAATGATATGTCTTATTAATCGTAATTAAGGTTTATTATTCAATATATCTTTCATTATTTCGATTTTTTGCATATAAGAAAGTAGTAGAGCAGCCTTTTCTACTTTTGGAATTCAAACGTTTGGAACTTCAGCTACATGTTTGGTCGGGATTGTGCGCGGTTTTTGCAGCTACTCTTTTATTTGAATAAGAATTCAAAGTAAGTATAGGTAAAATTGTTACCATTTTTTTAATAATTTGATTTTAATAAGATGTTTATTAAAATCAAATTATTAAAAAAATGGTAACATAAATAAAACAATTTTTATACAATAAAATAAAAATTGTTTTATTCAAACTAATACAAATTTGCTATTACAATGTACAAACATTGCATGTAAGCGACATACAAAAAAGCACACACACGGTTCTAATACATTTTCATGTCTTTTAAATGATTTCTTATAACGATTTCCAAATTTAAGATATCCGTACGTCAAAAGTGTGTACTTCATTTTCTGTCAAAAATCTCTTTACATTGTATTTTTTTCATAAATTTGTTCAACATGTCCTTTACACTATTTTTTCATTAATAGATTGGATCCAACGTAGAGGTCAATTTAATGTAAGGGACGGGACTACAAGATACCTAACAAAATACGTTGTTGTAAGGGACATCTATTTTCTTAAATAGCTAACTCATTTAAATAAATGTTACACATTTAGATAGAGCACTAAAATACAAGTTTATGTGTGAAATCAGACCCGAAAAAGGTTAATAACAAAAAAAGTTATGGGCGATTTAGTCCGAAAAAAAACTTTGTCGGCCTCTCCTGAAAAATCGTATTTTGTCCCTTACAGCAATTGAACCTACGGTCGACGATATATAGAAGGTCGCTAAAATGAGATCACAGTTTCCAGAAAATTATCGGTTCTTAATGTGTTCAAGCTTTGCTTCCGTCTGCAAGGCAGTTGACATCTGTAAGTACTTACTCGTACAAGAAAGTTACCGGTTTAAAAAAAAAAAATCAGTAATGTGTCTCAAACTTTCTTAGTTCTAACAACATGGGGTGAAACATGTGAAAACGTCATCATGATCATTATCGTTTCAGCCGAAACACGTTCACTGCTGAACATAGGCCTCCCACAGGCACCTCTACTGCGAGCGGTTCTGTACTTCCCGCATCCAGCGGTTTCCTGCGGCCTTCACAAGGTCGTCGTTCCACCTTGTGGAAGGCCTTCCAACACTACGTATTCCGGCACGGGGTCGTTCGGCCCCATCGACTGTCTTTTCCGCGAGCAATGTGCCCTGCCATCTGCCACCTAGGTATATAAAGATAAGCTGGCAATTCTTCTTTTTCCTGTGAAAAAGTAACACAATTTATTTTAAACATGAAATTACAAAAATGTTGCAGTAGGTACAGACGCTAGCACATCAAGCTACTACAGTCTGTCAAATTTCTTTAATAGATTTTCAACCTTATCGCGAAAGCATAAGGTTGAAAGTTGATTAGGAAAATCTGACAGTTTCGGGTACCTTGATGTGCTGGCGTCTGTACATACAAGCAAACCATTTATTCAAGCATAAAAATAATAAATCAAAATTAAAAATGTAAACAATAACTTACTATCTAAATAAAAGATTCCATGTATAAAGGACGTGAACGCTTACATATTTATGTAATGCTGGGTTCTGTTCACACAGCTGTCACTTGAAGTCACAAATGATAAACTGGGACCATCGAAGTAAACTAAATAAACAAGTTATTCCCAATGACAACAATAAAACCATGGTCAGCAAGCGACCAGTCACCACAAGCAGCACCCGTTCACGTGCAAAGATCAGCCATTACGACCCTCGCCATATTTGAGGGAAGGAGGCAACCCGACCCCCGACGCTGCCGCAAGCAGTGACATCTAAGGGAGCATGACGAACTTGCTTCCGGTAGTTAACTCCTACTGCAATCCGCGTTAAGGAAACTCATTACAAAAACTTTGAAGGTCATTCTCAGACATTTCATAAATTCGACTGTTTATGCGGGTACCAGGTAGATACTGCATCTTCCCATAACATATTTTTAACCTGAATGGAATATGGAGCATCTAACTACATAAATGTTTGATGAACTAAAAGACAGATAGACACGAAACGAATATTTCATGCTGGCGTAACTCCAAAAATAATAAGGAATCAAACATCAATGTGTTTGGTACAGACGCCAGCACATCAAGCTACTCGAAACTGTCAGTCAAATTTTCCCAATCAACTTTGAGCCTTATGCTTTAGCGATAAAGTTGAAAATTTATTAAAGAAATTTGACATATTGTAGTAGCTTGATGTGCTGGTGTCTGTACAACATTGAACAAACATCATAAATCCATGGTTTATCAAATGCTATGTATAGATGGCCATGGCCTGTGGTATTCCATTGATCGTTCATTAATGGCTCGTTAAAAGAGATAGTGGCGTTTTTTATAGCCGGAATGTTTATTTTATTGTTATGAGTGCGAGTAAAATTATTTTATCAGTGTGTAAGTACCTTAGGTAAACTAAAATATGTAATGGCTAAGGTTGCAAGTTGTCAAGATTATAAAATACTGAACCTGCTGGTACATACATAAAATAGCCGTTCTTTAGTTACCGTAGAGGCGGGTTACTTCGACTCTAGGGCATAACTTTGGCCCAAATCGAGAAAATTTTTGAATTGCCCCGCCGTGTCGCAACCGTGCCACCGAACGTCGTAGTTCCTTCGGTAACTAATAAATGGCGATATAGACGTGTACTTGTGGAACTTTTTTACCGACTCAAGTGCACGTCGCTACATGTTCACGCCATTTGAAATTTGTTCTTACATTAAACCTTTCCTGGATATTCAATCTTACCGCCCTTGATGGTTTCTTTGGCCACTGATGCAAGTGCGATTTTCACCGATAAAATTCATGGAGTTAAAGTAACCCTTTTCTAAGAACTACTTTGGCCCAAACTTTAATTAAAAAAAAAAAAAACAAGTTACGCTTATCATATTTCTAGAACACACTTCGCATCTTATTGATTATATCCTTGAGCTTCTTTATAACTTAAAAGAACACTAAAAAGATAATACCGATACAAACTACATATCAAATTCGTAAATTATTTGAAAAAAATAGCTAAAGTAACCCGTCTCTACAGTATATAAATGGTTTAACTAACCCGACTTTGTTTTATATATATAGATAATCAAGTACATGATACATGGCAATTTGAACGGGGATCCACAAACTAGACGTTAGTCTGTATCTTGAGGATCAGAGTTGTACGTTATTATTAAATCCAAAAAATTCGTACACGGTGATTATTAACAAAATAAACTAAAAACAACGTTAATGAATTAAAGTAAAATGGAGTAAATCGGAGACAATACTCATACAAACCAGATTAAACATAAATGTGTGTGCATGTGAGTGTGCGTGTGTGTTCGCGTTTGCGTATGCGTGTGCGTGTGCGTGTGCATGTGCGTGTGCGTGTGCGTGTAGATAAATATATACTTATAGGTAATTTTTGGCTCGTGCTAAAATAAAAAAAAGTGTAGCGCACACGCACACAAAAAAATGATCATTGGTAATGGAAAGATGAATATTTTTGCCTATACCTGTACCAAATACCTTGCTCGACTGCTCGTGTGCGCTCTGTCTGTTTTCATTTTTTTGTGAATTCATAAAGGCTATTTCTCTTCTCTTTTCAAATAAAAATGTCTATAGTTTCCACTGCTGTCCTCACGTTTCAACTGAGTAAATATTGTTCTTGTCCTCGCCTCACATGATCGAGATAGGTCGCTACAGCCTCTAACATGTTTACACGCTGCACATTGTTGACAGCGACTTGTAAATTAACGTTACAAGTAAATACTTCAAGAATTTCACGATGTTCCCGGTTCCGGTTATGTAATTTTTTAATTTTATGGTCTGTAAAGATTTAATTTAACAATCGAAGTCCATTGCTGGATAAGCAGGTAGGTAGACTGACTAATCTAAATTGGATCAATCTTCCCCTTTTTCGACCTCCTGCCGGTCGATTCTGTAAAAATCTCACCGTGAAGTCATAAGTGAAGTGAGCACTTAATAGTGTTAATCCCTAGCGGATGACAGCTCACTCCACGCTCACTTCACCCAAGCTTTCACGGTGAGGTGGTTACAGAATCGCACGGCTGCATTCATTTCGGCTATTGAAAATGACAGCTTAGACACGAATTCATAGACTGACTAAAATATCTCTAATGAATTAATGCAGCTGCACTTCACTGGCAGTTTATTACCCATTGGCCATCAATACGAGGTAAACAAAACTATTAAATGATAGTCTGAGCCCACCTTGGTTGACGAGCAAATTACTATGAATGTAAACGACGATAAAAAGTCTAGTAAATAAATATTACCTACATATTTGTATAGCATGTGTCCCTGTTTGTGTCTACGGGTAAATTATTATAATTTAAATATTTAATTATTGATAAGAATAACTGTCTTTATGAATATTTTAATAGTATCTAGAAGCTTCGATACTTTATTTCATGAAAAGTAGATACTACGGTACTCGTATACCTACATGTCATAATAATCATAAACTTCATCTTTCGTAGAGGGTCTACAGTCAAGGTTCATTGTGCTACGGCGTAGCGCCACCAGTGCTACGCCAAAGGTGACAGAGCTTGAAAGTGGCAGTCGATTCTTATTGTTTTTACGACATACATATAAATACGTTATTACATGATGAAATAAAAATAAGCCGAGCTCTGAAGATGCGAGAAAGTTGTTCGACTTTATGGCCCTGATACATTGATCAGTTGGATGTGTATCTTGTATTAGGTTACTATGGGACTGTACGCTGTGCGTTATAAAAGTCCCTAAATTTTAAAGAATAAAAAAAATGATGAAATAATTAAATACCAGACTTTTGACCAATAGCTCGTGAAAATAGTAATGGCTAGTAAAATAATATTCTTGTTATTTAATAAAATTATAGATCTCATTGGCCGCGGTCCTCTAGTTGACATTGACATTACAGACATAATTATTTACGTAAAAAGAAAGTAATAAAAAAAAAAAAACTAAACAATATGAGTTACAAAGATTTTGTTATTTATTTCAAATATCAAAAGACAAACTGTTTGGGGGTCATATGATTTGATATTTTACTATCACCATGTCATTGTGTTCTTGAAAGTATTCTGCAAAGGCTTCTGTCGGGTTAATTAAAGATCTCGTCTCGACTGGCGAGCTTTGTCGCGTGAAGAAAATAACAATAAATCGCGGGAAAATCGCATTGCTCGTCAGTTCGCGCGCAAACGCCGGCGAGCGCACTCCTGTCCATCTTTACAAAATGCGCGGGAAAACAATTAAAACTTAACTCGAATAAAGTGCCTTAAGTTTTGGTTAAAAATAATGTGATAAGTAGTAAATAATAAGTGAATTAATCCCTGTGATATTGTGTACAGATACTTTTTATTTTTAGTCAAAGTGAAATTTTAACATAATGGCGGACGAGAAGTGAGTATTTCTAATATGTTATTTTTGTAATGATTATGAAATTATTGAACTTGCTGTAGACAGCCTACCAAAATATAGCCTACAATAATATATATAATCTATGAATAATTCAAACGAAATGAAACATGTCCAGCATGTATTTTAGGTACCTATTTAATGTAAATTAAAGACATCCATGAATATATTTTTTTCTGTAGTACTAGTAATTGTGTTTTGATTGCCACAGCGTTAAAAGTGGGTAGGATGCGTAAACGCACGTATCTTTAGAGTGACGATAACTGTCATATGTACCTACCTACAGTTAGGTACATAATGTATGTACCGAGAACTGACATGTAAATAAACTTGTCTTCTGTATGTATTCATTCCCTTTTAATAGATAAAAGTTAATTTATGCTGTACTATTTAAAGCTATGAATACCGACTGCCTATTTATTTTTATTATACGAGTAGGAGTTTCGCTTAGCATTGATAATAAAGTGGCGAGAGTGACTTTAAAGGCGATAATTGTAAACAGTCTCTGATACAGAAATATTTAACCAAAATACTATTAAGAATAACATTCGTATTTCTGAATTATTCAAAATAATAACAAACTCTAACATCAAATTAGTTACAACAATAACAGTCTGATGAAACTGAACTTTCTTTTGCGAATACAACATGTGAGAAGTCGAAGGTAGGTCCTCATCATCGTCAACTCTCTCTCTCACCCAGCTGCTTCCAGCCACCTTGCGAAGATCGTCGACCCAAAGGCGCATAGGAATTGCAAAAAATAACTGGCAAGACAGAAAACGAACTAATATGATTTGGGCTAGTAGAATCTATTTACTGCCAACATAGTATCTAACTTCGTTATCTAAGTAGGTACCTAAGCGAGCACGAGGACTGATCAAATAAACACACTAGCACTCATCCGCGACCACATTCTTGCATTAAAGAGCACCTCAACTAAATGTTTGACATCTTGTGGACAACAAATTAGGAAAACAAGAAATCATCATCATCTGCCAAGCCTTTCCCAACTATGTTGGGGTCGGCTTCCAGTCTAACCGGATGCAGCTGACATTATTTAGGAAAACTAGAAATATTCAATACAAATCGTATATTGATAAGTATAAAACAGGTTGACATAATTATGTACAGACGCCAGCACATCAAGCTACCCGTAAAATTTTCCCAATCAACCTTGAACCTTATGCTTTGGCGATACAGTTGAAAATCTATTAAAGAAATTTGACAGATTGTATTCAGAAAAACGAGAAATATTGAATAATAATAATAATAATAAAATCGTTTATTTATATAAAGGGGATACATTTACAATTAATACCTTAACAATTACGAATAACAATACGATACGAGAATACAAATCTTATATTGATAGGTATAAAACAGGTTGACATTTGTACAGACGCCAGCACATCAAGCAACCCAAAACTGTCAAATTTTTCCAATCAACTTTGAACCTAATGCTTTAGCGATAAAGTTGAAAATGTATTAAAGAAATTTGACAGATTGTAGTAGCTAGATGTGCTGGCGTCTGTACCTAGCTAGCGAAAAAAAAAATCCGTATTCATACTATCAATACTTCCATACTAATATTAAATGTCTTTCTGTATGTTACCTTTTCACGTCTAAACTACTGAACGGACTTCGATAAAATTTCACAAGGAGATGGATGGCATCCTGAGGTGAGATACTGAGGAAAGACATACCTAATATGATACTTTTAGTCACAAAAATAATCCTAAAAGAGGGATAAAAGTTTGTATGGGAAACTTGGCGTTTTTTTAAGTTAGAGGGGTATTAAAAAAAATGCTTTAGGTAAGAAATAAAAAAATATTTGTTGTAAGGCGGGTAAGATTTTAAAATTCACATGATTATTGAAATTTTTGTGTACCTTTTTTTAAGAGACTTAAGGAATTGGTAACATGGTCAGAACTTAGGTATTATTTGTTTTAGTATTTACTTAATTCATCCCTGGGATTACCCACTGACCTCCACCCACTTAAAAGTTATTACAATTTTAAGTTATGAAAATATATTAAATAATAAATAGGTCAATGGCGGCGCTAGACTATCTCAAATTAATATTGATAATATTAATAATTATATGTTTTTAGTTAGACATTTAGAATCATAAAAACCTGTTAAATAAACATAAAAAGTATGATTTCCATTTATTATTTATTTATTTCATACTTCAAGCACATAAATGTACAGAGGCAGATTATTATCTTGTCTGTAGCACGTTCCCATGACACCCCGTTCATCGGACACCCACACGGGCGAAGCTAGTTAATTATAAATTCTGTATTTTCCAAAAATATACTTAAAACAATAAGGACCAATGGCTTTACAAAAAAAGAATGCGCCTCGAGAATTATCGTCTGTCTTCAAAAATACGAACACGCCTTGATGAGATATTGGCGCAGATTCCATTGTTCACAAACTAAACTAAAGGAGGATGGCCAAATCGTACCTGACGTCGAGGCGGTAGCGTCCCGAAATGCCATATATATGAAAAAAATCGCTATTTTGTAAGGTCTTAAAAAACATAAGAAATATCTCTTGAAAAAGCCAGAAAAAAAACATTAATTTCTTTAAGAACTATTTAGATTATCATGTTCAGAATGCACCTATTGACGATTCATTTTGCTTAAGAAATGATTTAGTACACAAAGATAATAATTTTTCACGTTTTTCTGAATAGTTACTAAATGTATTTCAATTCTATATATACTTAAGTAGGTATCAAATCAACTAGTGCTGTTTTTACTATGTATTGGATCACCGATCAGTCCTATTTTTTGGATCTGAGAGAAATCGAAATAAATAAATAAATACGAAATGAGACCGCTAATTATTACCCTCTTCTTTTATCGCTAACTACCCTTTTAGGCTTAGCCGCAGTCAGGTAAAAACTGTATGTCGGCTGCCTACCATTAAATCGACTTATTGATTCTAACCTCAAAAGTATTTTTTTCGTTATTAAAATATCTTGGCTATTTAGATATTATTTTCGAAAGGGATTGTGTTTACTACATAGAAACAATCCTATCTCACTATAATATGTTTTTGTACACTGAAAATAAAAGTCCAGGTCCAGCTTCTATAGAAACTTGGCCGATGTTCTTTAGGTTCAGTGCACCTTTTTCTTTCTATTTCATTAAGAAAAGGACAGAAGATAAATATTAGTTTAGTCCTGTCAAATTAGTCAGCGCCTGACGTAAATTGACGTATTTTAGTAGCCAATTTTTTAATTGTCTAAACTTGTCTATGGAGTATCTTTATTTGACAGGACTAAACTAATATTTATCTTCTGTCCTTTTCTTAATGAAATAGAAGGAAAAAGATGCAGCGAACTTAAATTTAGTTTAGTTTGTGAACAAAAGAATCGGCACCATTGGTGAACTACTGGGCTGATACGACTGTAGAAGTACTTGTCTATTTTATATTGTCATGTATAAAAAATATAGATTTAAAACTCTATGCAATTCATACACTTTTTAATTTTGGATGTCAAATGATGACCTGAGACTGGAGTAGGTAACTCATCAGAGAAAAACCTTCACACACATGCTGAATAATAGGTGCACTACCACAAAGCGCGGAAGTACAGACGCCAGCACATCAAGCTACTACAATCTGTCAGATTTCTTTTATATATTATCAACTTTAGCGCTAAAGAATAAGGTTCAAAGTTGATTGGGAAAATCTGACAGTTTCGGGTAGCTTGATGTGCTGGCGTCTGTACCTACGAAACTTAGAAGCATTGCCTCTGTGGCGCAACGTTCGTGCTAATTCAGAAACACGAAAATTACCAAAGCACATGCCTTTTCTGCTTTACCTGTACACTACTAACATCAGCGTTATATTCTAAAGAATATAACATCAGCGTTATATTCTAAAGAATATAACGCTGATGTTAGTTTTGTGATCAACAATGTATCTATTCTAAACGAGAATGAAATGTGTACATCATTTGCAGTAGATACTAAACTGCAACAGAGGAACATTGTTTTATTATCAGCCATTATCATATACCTAAATAAAACATTTTGCAACCGCATTTATGTGACCCGGCAAACTTCGTACCGCCTCAGAATCAATAAGAACGGATGTATGAGAAAATTAATAGTTACCATAATTTTTTTTCCCTCTGTTTTTATAGTAAAGCCACGGATACACTAGGGGACAAATGGAGCAACATGTTGCGGAACATGGCGCTCGGCAACTACGTGAATGTCCCGAGAGAATGTCGCGCCGTGCGCTCGCTCTCGGAGCGGGAGCAAGAAACATGTCCCGCGTCACGTAAAATGTTGTGGGTCATGTTGCGGGAAACTATGCAACGTTGCAGCGTCACGTATATTTTGTGTTGCGCGTCATGTTGCGGGACAAAATGTTCCCTAGTGTATCCGGGGCTTTATTCTGCTATTCGCGGCGGAGATAAATCAAACAAAAGATAACAAATTAAAGATCATAAAAATCGGCCCAGCCGTTCTTCAGTTATAAATGGTGTAACTAACCGGACTTTGTTTTATTTATATAGATTACGATAATAAAAGATCGTATTTACGAATAAAATATTTGAAATAAATTTTTATAGTCACATGGTAATCCTTGGTGTTCATTTTTCTACACCAAGGATTACATATGGTCCTTTCCAAAAAAACTTCTGGAAGTGTAAACAAACCCTGTTCAAATTCTTATGCAATCACTCACTAAAGGGAATAAGTAACATATTTATCTGTGTTTAGATGATTCAACTTTATATCTCGCAACTTTTTTCAACAATTACTGTTTGAATAACATTATTAAATTGTAATTGAAAAATGTTCGACGAAAATTAAGGTTTATAATAATTAACCTCTATTATTGTCAAATGAAAAAGTTTGTTATGGTGAATTAGAATTAGAATTTCGGGTTTATTGTATTGAAATAGTCGTATTATCAAAGTATTAGAATTATAAATTGGCATCCAAAGGTATGTTTTCTGATCCCGTTGCCCATTTTCATCAGATAATTTTGGAACGACGAACAGTGGTTCACTTTAACCCTGGATGGCGGGTCATGGGGAGAGCCCTTAGCCCTGCTGTGGGATGATACAGGCAAAGAATAACAGAAACTTTTGGGACAGATTATACCTTGATATGTTTTTAGTGCACGTGCAGAGGGGCCCGTGGCTAAATAATTACAGCCGCACAGGTCGATCGATCAGGTTAAGCTACGCTTGCCGCGGTTGGTCTGTGGTGACCATCTTTACATACCGAGACCCCTCCGTGTCTCGGAAAGCACGGTAAGCCGTTGGCTGTCATTCGTAGAACTTTGACAGTTGTTACGGGTAGTCAGAAGCCCGAAAGTCTGACAACCAGTCTTACCTAGGGGTATCGTAGTTGTTGTGGTTGTGGAGGTCAGATAGGCAGTCGCTCCATGTAAAATACTGGTATTCAGCTGCAACCGGTTAGACTGAAGCCGACCCCGGCTTCAGTCTAACCGGTTGCAGCTGAATACCAGTATTTTACATGGAGCGATTGCATATCTGACCTCCACAACCCATTTAATGTGTGATACGATACCCCTTGGTAAGACTGGTTGTCAGACTTTCGAGTTCCTGACTACCCGTAACGACTGTCAAAGATCCACGAATGACAGCCGGGACAAACGGCTTAGCGTACTTTCCGAGGCACGGAGGAGTCCCGGTATGTGAAGATGGTCACCCATCCACGGACTAACCGCGGAAAGCGTGGCTTAACCTGATCGATCGACCTGTGCGGCTGTTGTTATTTAGCCACAAGCCCCTCAAGAATATGAACTCTTCTCAGAATACAAATCGTGTCGATACGAGAAAGCAGAACTTATTTAAATCATATTGTTTCAGTCAACGGCTCTGGGTTAGATTCCCGGGTTAGGGCATAGTGTTATTAGGTTTTTCTTTAATATTTTTTTTTTATTAGTAGTATTCCGAAGTCTGGTTTTGTGGGCGGTTGATGACAATAAGCTCGCTCCAGCTCACCCCTATAAGGTACATGGGACTTAAACATACAACTCTACTTTTCTTAGGCATATTTTTATTGTAAATTACCATATACAACGTGTAACGTTAAATGCGCAAAACCTCAGACACCCCAACTGATTTTTAATTCAATTGACTTATTTCAGAGAGAAAATAAGTCATTAAAAAAATTGTATAGGTTTTATGTGCTGTTTTAGTTTTACTGGCCATTCTGATCGTTTCTTGCGTCTGCGACGATGCTTTATCGAGGGAGGAGTCGTCACCGGGCCGCCGCGCCGCGCTGACATTGAGTTGCGTGACCTATTAATAAATAGACATGGCAACGTTTTTAATGAAGATTTTTTGAAAAATGTGACCTATATTAAAAAGCGGTTCAATTAATTCTGCTCGTTATTCTGATCAAACTATTTTCAGGTTTTGCGCATTTAACTTTACACGTTGTATTTTTACTTGAAGGTGCAAATAAAATATTTTATTTTATTTTTTACTAGCTTCTGCCCGTGGCTTCGTCCACGTGAAATTCCTTCGTTTTCGCTTAGCGATCATTCTCACTTTTTTTGGACGTGATATATCTCGAAAACTATTTAATTTCGGCCATAAATATAGGGGGTCCAAATTGCTGAATTTTGGTCCCCCTATCAGCTCCTGACGGATATACGTCGAATCACAAGTAACACTGTATACATATTATAAATTAAAATCGCAATTTGTGTCTGTCTTTGTCAGCGCGTTGTTCTGCTAAACTACGCAACGTATTTTGATGTGGTTTTCATTATGACTTGGAGAATTTATTCCGAAACGTTTATGTGTCTAATATTATTACATATTATTAAAAAATCTCGATGTTTTGTCAAGTCGTAAAAACCGGGCGGAGCACTGTTGGGTCGCTAGTGGGTAGATACTAAAATTAAAATAGAAAACATACTAAGGTAGGTACTTATAATAATAATAGACAAGACTAACACCAGTCTAGTCTGTGACATCATTATAGAGAAATGTTATAATACAAACAATCACAAATTGTTGATTGATGTTCAACGCTTGATTAAGATTAATATTTGCTATGAAATAATTAATGTTACGTGTCAATTAGACAATATAATAAATAAATAAAAATGTATTTTTAACATGCTAGTCAATTGCGAGAAGATGGTCATTTATTTTTCAGTCTTATTATTTCATAGCATGTTTTCTGACCAGTTAACTTGCACTTAAAATAATTATTATTAATAAACGTCTTTTTCTGTTTGTTTTTGATGTACATAAAACCTTAACAGTATTAATTAAATTCATGAATATAATATACAACGTGTAACGTTAAATGCGCAAAACCTGAAAATAGTTTGATCGGAATAACGAGCGGAATTGATTGAACCACTTTTGAATATAGGTCTTATTTTTCAAAAAATCTTAATTAAAAACGCTGCCGTGTCTATTTATTAATAGGTCAAGGAAGCCAATGTCAGCGCGGCCAGAAAAACTAAAACAGCACATAACCACGATCAGAATGGTCAGTAAAATTAAAACAGCACAAAAAAGCCTTTACAATTTTTTTAATGACTTATTTTCTATCTGAAATAGGTCAATTGAATTAAAAATCAGTTGGGGTGTCTGAGGTTTTGCGCAATTAACGTTACACGTTGTACCTATACTGTCCGTTCAGTTAAGTTTTACCTCTGATTTTGCATCACTGTCCAAATAACAGTGATCTTTATTCTCATTCTTATAACGTTCCTGTTAGGTTGATGCAATAGATAAGTCTGTCAAAATCATTGTGATCTTTATTCTCATCACGGTTGCTGTTAGGTTACTGCTCTCAGAGGTAAAATAACTGTAAACGCACTGTAAGTATGTGGGCCTAGCACGAATGATGTGACGTAAACTATGTTAGAGCCAGGAATTTGAGATAATTTTCAAGTTATGGAACAATTAACTGAATATCATACTTTACAAAGTTCAAATTCCATTGCAACCAAAACCTTATTACGACCTTTATGTTACAAAGTATGTTCATTCAAAAATCAACTTAGAATACATCACAAAAGTAGGTAACTGATTAAGCGGCAATGGAATTTAAATTATCTGAGATTATGAATACTGCTATAACACAATTTTAAAATAGAAAATACTCGTTTCGCTAGTAATAAGACTTCATTCATGTATGAATGACAAGCATTGTGCTTGTCGTAAAAGTTTAAACCAAAATGCTTTATTAGGATAGTTGAAGTTTTTAGTCAAAAATCCTTCGAATTTACGTTACGATTAGGTACGCGGGTTCATGCTGGGGTCTGTGTACCGACTCTAAGGTGAAAGGGGGTGAAGGGTGCGATAACATGTCATAGACCTTTCCTTACTGATAAGTAATAACGAGCCAATAGAGGCCCGGCTATTTAAAGCATTATGTTAATTGCGAATAAATGTGATTCGAAGTTGTTGTGGAAACACTGAGGGGTTTATTTATAAACGACTAGCTGTGCCCCGCGGTTTCACCTGCATAAGTCTCGATCCCGTGGGAATATCGGGATAAAAAGGTTATAAACTGTCTGCGTGCCAAATTTCATCAAAATTGGTCCAGCCGTTTGAGCGTGAAGAAGTAACAAACATACACACACACACACGCGATACACACTCACTAACTTTCGCCTTTATAATATTAGTGTGATGATTAAGGTTAAGTGACGTTTAAACGTCAAAAATGTAAATATTAAAATTAATATTATTATTTAAATTTAAAAATTGTTAAACAGTGAATCACGTTTACTTTCTAGCATCTGTCTTAATTTCTTCCGACCACAGCGTTAAATGTGTTTTTAGGCTTATCCAATACCTACTGGAACAAGTAAATCCTGAAGGGTACTTCCGTTATTTTAAGAGAATTCTAATCTCAGTCTCAGTCTGTCAAAAATACCTATGATCGTGGAATTAGTAACTACGTATAAATACGTGTAGTATTGACACGTTTTTGACGAAGAAAAAAAAAAACATTTTTTCTTTTTTTTGTTTTACCACATTGGTTGACGCTGGGATGCGACTAGATTTAAAACATTTTTACTACAAGAATTGGGTTTCTGGTGATGAAAAATCTTTACAATTTTTCAAGCCGATATTAATATTTTTGGCCTGAATCATAATTGAATCAAATCCCAGTTTAAAAGTTAACTGACATCAAAACCTACATTTATTTGGGTAACATGTGGGGTTATTTATAGTTTTCGTCTATGGGAAATGTCAGCCAGGTTGTCGACCGTTTCACGCAAGCATTCGCCGGTAAATAAATGAGAGCTGGCTCTTTGCCACTGCCCTTCACCTTGCCTGCTTTCTTGGCATACGCAATACCGGCAGAATTTCAGTCACGTGTTCGCAAAAAAGCTTTAATGTGGGCAGTAAGAAAATGCGCTGTCAGAGATATTAATATTGTGTGAAGTTGTAGATGAATGGGTATGTCAGTTTGTCTGGAATTTATGTGAGTTTCGATCTAAATGTGAGTTCTGAAGACTGGATAAAATAATAAGTTTTAGCTGTTGATAAACGAGTACACATAGGTATAGAAATACAGTAAGTTTTCTCGCAGAAACTATAATATTAATAAAAAAATAAAAAGTTTTATTGACGAAAAGCCTAAGTGCTTACTAAAACAATGTCATATTTTAACTAGATGGCTATGCTATGCACAATACATTGAAACCCTGATCGCCAAAGTAGGGGTGTCCCTGTATCTCAGAGATTAGTGTCCCTCCGCATCAGTCACAAGCTAATATTTGTAACTCATTGGTACAAAGTTTTTCTTTACATATTTAGTTAAATAAAAGAAAAAATAAAATAAAAAACTTCAATAAAATATTATTCTCGTTTACAATTTTGAGTGAGTGTGGGGTAAGTGTGTAAAACTGCGTTTCGTGTAGGAAAAACGCATTGAAACATGGTCTTAATTAACTAAATTGCGGTTTTTATAGTACCTACTATCAGTGGTTCTATCAGTGGTTCAGTTGCACAACTATCGTGAAACTCATTTATTAACTGAAAAATGCCCATAGCAACGATATGATTAAACAAAATTCCACCTATGCATCCACTATCCCTTCTTTAACATCGTATCTAACAATTTGCTTTCCCCCCCACTGTTGACTAAACTTTCCCCAACAAAAACAAATAAAAATAAATAAGTTTATTGCACAAAGAGAAACAAGTAATTAACCCATATATGCCCACAACTATTTTAGGATTCCGATTTTGGTTATTTTCAGATATGTTTCTGTTGATAGGCCCCTATATTAACCCTTAGTAGGTATGGTGGGTCAAATTTGACCCAGAAGCGAACATAGCGAACATTAAAGTTTTTCTTACATTTCTATTTTTTTTTAATGTTTTAAGTTCACACTAACCAAAAAGTGCTAAAAAATTAAGTTTGTTACAAATGCGTGTAAAACATGATATTTTTTTTATATTCTAAAATTAAATCAAGATAATTTTGTAAAAAAATGTTTTTTTATTTCATAAATAACCATATTTTATACAAATAATAAAAAATCTACGTTCTACAACAGATTTTTTGGTATGGGTAAAATATGACCCACGATACCGGTAGTGTTGCCAAAAAAGGCGATACCAGCTATGGGTTAATATTGATTAGTTTTAGTAAAAAATATTATTGTTTAGTAGGTATTTTAGAGATGTTCGAAAACGGAACAACGGGCAAACATTTACGATTTACGATGCTTTTATGAAAGTACTGCTTCTTGTTTCGTTTTCGAATGAATGGGCATAATATATGGGTTAAAATTAGTCCTACACCAAACATGATTGCCCAATTGGTGCTGAAGAGCAGCTCGAACAGCTCGCTCCTGAACTACGTATTTAAAAAGATACTTGTACCTCAGAAGCCAAGAACAACGTTAGGTACAATGGAATACTACGCAAACCACACCTCACGCCATGCCTACTATCCGTTATCGCTATCTTACCAAGTCATACGCGTATGTAAACAGTATTAATAACAATATACACACAGTATGTAATACACAAGTGCGGTAACTGATTGCCTAATCGACGGACGGTCGTGGATTGATTAATGACGGGTTATAATGAACACATTCAAGTGCTTCTAACTGATAGGGAAGGTTTGGGAGTGACGTCAGGGTGTATACTGACTAGAATATTAGGACATTCGACTACTGTCTAGACTAGAATACCATGTTCAATTCAATTCAATCCGTTTATTGCTCAACACAGTACATAATAATACATTTCTAGATGTCAAGTGAATGCGCAGTCCTCGGTATTGCACCTATTTAGGCATGCAAAATTATGATTAAATGTATACTATGTCAATTTCAGATTAATGCGTTATACAATTTCACTAATTCAAAATAATACCCTATACAATATCATACATTCAAATGAATAAGTTATAGAATGTCATAAATACAAATAAATAAGTATGTAATGTCAGAGTATATAATGTCAATAACAATTAAGGGGGCGTCCATTAAGGCGTGAGGTGTTTTTAGAAATTTTCTGACCGCCCCCCTCCCCCTGGTGAGATGTCGTGAGATTTGGCTCAATCCCCTCCCTCATCCCCCAATCACAAGTGAGATTTTTCAAAATGCCTGTTGATAGTGTAAATGTGTTGGATTTGGGGTCTCGGCAAATATAAACCCCACTCCCCCCAAAGTAAGAATAGTTGAGATTTGGCTCGACCCCCTCACCACTTGAGGTTTTCATATAATTAATGGATGCCCCCTAAGTAATATCTAATCCAGTCAACACATAATTAACAATACAAATAAAATAATTTTAATAAAATAAATCGAACCCAAGTATTCAGCACAATTATATTATGTATTATTATTATACACACAAATTCCTACCTGACAAGTATTCATGAATTGTGTAGTATGTCTTACTTATCAGTAGATTATTGAATTGCTTCTTAAATACATTGATATGTTGTAGTTGCAAGGTGGAGAGGACAGTACGACCATAAATTAGACATAAATTAGAAACCCGTAGCCGGCCCATCACTAGGTTCCTATAATTTAGTTTCTTTGAAATAAAAAAATAAAAAAAAAACACTTTTTTAATTTCTTTGCTAGAATCTGTTGTTTACACATTGTATATCTTGACTGATTAAGATTTAGTTTAAATTGTAGGATTTACATGTAAAGTTAGTCAGTTCATTCGTAAAATTAAAGTCACAAGCGTCCTGGGTACATTACTAGGTACCTAATTATGTGTATATTCAGCTGTGGACTGTTACAAGCTGACTCACCATCAGCTAGTATTTTTTTTTACTATTTTCATGTGATTAATGCGCTCTACGTAAAACTATCAAACAATCTGCCTAGTCTTATACCAACTATGTTGGGGTCAGCTTCCAGTCTAACCGGATTTAGATGAATACCAGTATTTTACAAGGAGCGATTGCAGTTCTGACCTCCACAACCCAGTTACTGGGTAACACGATACCCCTTAGTTAGACTCGTTGTCAGACGTTTGGGCTTCTGACTACCCGTAACGACTATCAAAGATCTACGAATGACAGCCGGGACCAACGGCTCAACGTGCTTTCCGAGGCATGGAGGGGTCTTGACATAATATAATAGATGATCACCAATCCACGAAGCGACTGCGGCAAGTGTAGCTGAACCTTGGACCCGTGCGGCTGTAAATGTCTAAACACACTATGCCGAAGTAACGCGACCGAAGTTCGGCGGCTGATCTTACGTTCGGACGTATTCGGCTGATATGACACACCATAAGTGCCGAACTTACGCGGCAGAAATTCAGTTCCGCAACTTTGTGTGTGTATTCAGTGCCTCGAGCGCTGTCGTGGCGTCGTGTCGTGTTATATACACAGTTGGACAGACAGACGCAAAACAAAGTGATCTAGTTATTACTTTCGAGGTGCGAAACCCGAACTTACGCCCGACCGAAGTTAGGCTGTACGCTATGACGCGACGTAATTTCGGCATGGTGTGTCGTCAGTAATTCAAGTAGCATTGCAGGCGTAATTGTGCTGAACTTCGGTCGCGTCACTTCGGCATAGTGTATTTAGACACTTACTATTTAGCCACGAGCACCGTTTGACTATATTATTATTCCCTTCTTATCTGATTAATAGTCCTACTACTTAATAGGTATTATAAACGCGAATGTTTGTATGTTATAAACGTAAGCACGCTTATAACTCATAACTATAGAGATTCTAATTTATTTACTTAACCTTTTTGTCATATGATTTATATTAATTTAATTCTTGGAAATAATCGAGTAACATATTCTTTAATTAGACAGTGATGACTTGTAACGGTATTTGAATTAATCAGATATGTTATGGCAGAAGGCTTCAGGGTTCAATAATGATGATTTATTTGCATTAGTCTTTGTTGTGTATTTTCCTGTGACTAGTCTGGGTCCCGTTTACTACACGGAGAGAAAATTCTTAGAAAAATTACCATGCTCGTCACTATAAAGTGATTGCAAGTGACATCTACAGAAAATTTTCTGAGGGAGATTGGGAAAAATTCACTATTAGTCCAATAAATTTTACTGTACAGCACAGAAATGTTTACCGTGCTAGCATGATAATTTTTCCATTACCACTCAAATGCACTTAGATTATGAGACAGCACAGTTATTTTTCTAAGATTTTTCTCTCCGTGTAGAACTGATAAATAATGAGTTTTCGGAAAGAATGTATCTACTATATATCTAAATCTTCCAAACAGCACTACACACACATACACATAGACACACACACAGACACACCCTCACATTCACAAACACACACACTGTTACTGTTAGCCTCCATCATCCCACAGCTGTGCAAAGGCTTCTCCCCCTGACTTCCAGCTCTTTCGATCCAGGACTAAAGTAGACAACTGGTCATTGGTTTTCTCTAGCTTGTCCTGCCATCTTCTATTCATACGGGGTCTGCCGCGATGCCTTCTTGCTAGAACGCTTCGTGGCAGACCCCGTATGACCCCGTGAGCTGAGGGCCAAAATAACCACCACGTGGAGCCAAAGTTTGACCAGAAAATACGAAATTTCATTTTCGTATCTTCTGGTCAAACTTTGCGTCGCCTGTCATCATAGCGCTTGTGATTTCCAGACTATTTTCGTACCTACTTCATATACTTACATTTCCCTAATCCTTTGTAACAACACAAACATTCATAAATCTCAGATCTCAAGAATCACGCGAGCTTGCGTAAATTCGCGGCAATTCTTACCTACCTTTGTGCGAAGCCCGTTCCCGTTAGGGTTGCCAAACGCAAAATCGAGATGTATATTTATGTTTTGTTATCACGTGTTGGTCTCGTGTCCACTGGATTTCTGGCATCGTTTCATAATGATATATCAGATGAGTACCTATGTGGAATCGTAGTTAGCCCTAGAAATTATGTTTTCTTTTTTGCATTTATTTAGAGTTGGGTTTTAGTTGTTGTTATGTCGTTAATTTGTGTCTATTTCATTATAAGTTTAGGAACATCATCGCATGTTTTTTTACGATACGAGTAAGGGCTTAGTTACAGTAGCGATTTTTAGTACCTACTTAGAACGTCATAATTGACATAACCATGTTTTCTCGATGTCAATGGGTGCGATTTTGTCACAATAGAATTGTTTCGACGATTGGGCGCACGTTTTATTGTATATAAATACATTATTTATTTGCGTAACGCGAAAATCACGATGCATTTTCCCCGTCAGAATAACTAATGGCGCCAAATTTTTCAAAACATATAAGTTGACATTGAAATTAAATATAACGCTCCGGACATGTACCGGAGCCAAAATCACACCCCCATTTCTTTTTCCAGTTCCACGGTCACAAAAATTATGAAAAAAAGTAGTGCAATCCTGCCACAACACATCTTGGTTCCAACGTTTGGAGCCATTGCTGGCCCAATCGTCAGTTCAACCAAAGCATTTTTGTTTGTGCCAACATTGGCCCCAATTTGGGGGCCATTATGAAGCCAGGGAAACACGAAACTCGATTTACATAACCAAAGTGGGTGTGGCAAAGTTATTTCAGTTTCGATACGAAGCCAACCAAAATAATGGTTGGCGATGACGTACGGTGCCGGTAATGAGAAATGAAATACAGTGCCAAACGTTAAACATAATTAGAGTCTCGTCAAAATGTTTGACATTGAAAAAAAAAAACTGTATTTTAGTCTGTCGAACGCTCGTGTAACTGTAGCTTTTGCGCGATTATGCACGTGAATGAGTGTCATATGGGAACGAATGTTATCATGGGCTTTTGTACAAAATCATTCCCATACCATAAATGCAATTTTCTACGTAAGTAAGTACCAATAAAACTTCGATAAGACTTTATTTGATAGCAAAAAAACGATTTACAAAAAATATTTCAAAGAGCTTGCACATCACTACTTTTAAAAATGCTGGCATATTCAACTGTAAAAATATTAAATACAAGCCTTTATGACAATAAGAAAAACTAAGTAAAAATAAAACTTCAATCAATCAACTCAGCCTATCGCAGTCCACTGCTGGACATAGGCCTCTCCCAGACTGCGCCACAACACCCTGTCCTCCGCCTTCCGCATCCAGTCTACCCCAGCCACCTTCTTTAGGTCGTCCGTCCATCTAGCTGGGGGGCGTCCCACACTAAGCTTGCCCGTACGCGAGCTCCACTCCAGGACTCGTCTGCTCCACCGGCCATCGGCCCTCCGACAGACATGGCCAGCCCACTGCCACTTCAGTTTGCTTACTTTGCAAGCTATGTCGGTTACTCTGGTTCTTTTCCGGATAATTTCATTCCTGATTGTATCCTTCAAAGAAACTCCGAGCATAGCTCGCTCCATAGCGCGCTGAGTGACCTTGAATTTGTGGACCAGCCCGACCGTCAGTGTCCACATTTCAGCACCGTATGTCATGACGGGCAGGACGCACTGGTTGAAGACCTTAGTTTTCAAACACTGAGGGATAGGCGACGAGAAGACTTGACGAAGCTTTCCAAATGCTGCCCAACGCAACTGGATCCTTCTGTCGGCCTCTGTCTCAAAGTTGTGTCTACCGAGCTGGATGACTTGCCTTAGGTAGACATAGTCCTTCACAACTTCTAGAAGCGACCCTTCGATGTGGATTGGACTCGGCAAGACGTGCGAATTGTACATGACTTTTGTCTTGTCCAAATGCATGCCGAGGCCAACCCGCCGGGAGGCTCCATTTAGGCTGTGCAGCATTCGGTCTAGCTGTTCCAGCATCTCTGCTATTATGACGATGTCATCGGCAAATCAGCCGTTCACGTTGATCCCCTGCCCAGTCCAGTCCAGCGTCTTGAAAACGTCTTCCAACGCGTTGGTAAACAATTTAGGGGAAAACCTTAATGGCATTTTTTTTTGTCTCTATTCTCTTTTTAAATATCCACCAGGTTACACCATATTTCACATATCGATTTGGACGTGATACCCCTACCTTTTATTTTGGACACAAGCCACAGGGAAACATTAAAAGTTGGATATCTTGCATAGCTCTGTCCACAACTGCCCATGCGAAAAGTTTTAAAAGGTGTGATGGATGCGTACTAGAACATTTATTCTAGTTTGTACGAATCGCCCTGGGTAGCATCTCTTTTGAACATTTTCACGGGTTTCCTCTGTCTAATTCTGATGAAGCTTTAAAGTATTTTGTTCCTCTAGTAACTAGAACGTAGAGGAAGTTTAAGACCTTAGTTTCATAATAACACAAATATCCACTGGAACTCACCAGGGCAACCCCCCCCCCCCCCCCTACGACACCGCCGTCCTTCCATCCTCGCCGCCTAGGTCCGCCGCGACACCCAGTCTATGTCCACCCTGACCCTTGCTCGAGCCAGCCTGCGCCGCTGAACCTGTAACTTTAAATTCATCCCAAAATAATCCGAACCAGCCTGTTCCTTGTTGCCCTTCCCCAGCGACGCCCTATGCCGAGGTCCGTACTTCGCGGTTGTGGGGGCCCCACAGGGGTTGCCCTTAGTGTGTAATCTCTTAGTTTTTAAGTTTGTAAGCCCTGGCTGGAAGCCTTAATTTATTGAGGCACCCACAGGCAAATAATTAGGTCATATTTCATAATATACACGAGCTAAATTAGATATCTAATACTCGTACAAACACAAATTCAAAGACCACAAAACGATTAACACAATGATGTGTATGTAATATCATTGGAAGAACAGCTCCATTCTCCACTATCGCGTTATCATAAAACCATTGTTATTGATATCGGATGAGCAGATATGCTCATCATTCGCCTAAGCCATGTCTTTCATGTGAACGCCGGCTGACAAATATAACTATAATGGACTTAATCTTTTGTCAATCACTCTTATCTAATCAAAAAACGTGTTAATAAAATATTTCAAGACGGTTCTGTATCACGTTTGTTGCAAATCTCAGTGAAAATGATAAGCTTAGATAAACTGCAGTGCTATTCTGTAAAAATTTCACCGTGAGAATTTAGGTGAAGTGAGCGGGAATTGAGCTATCATAAGGGATTAACACAATTGACACTGCCACTTCAAGCTCACTTCACTTATGATTGTATAATATTATACCATGATTATGCCATATAAATATATTTGCTCTAGTATCATAAAACAGGGAGAAAACAGGAATACGTTTGTATAGAATTAAATCCAGCGGCCACGTGACCGCGTTTTTTCTTAATATTAATATCCTCAAATACGGGGTGTCCGAAAAGTCATGGATTACCTTTTGCCTGCTGATGGGCCACATTGAGATCTACCAATAAAAAAAAATACCTACCAATAATTTTTTTTCACCAGGGCCGATCAAAAATAAGGTAAAATTTTTTTTGGTGAAAATTTTAAGTTTGAACCTAAATTTTAGGTATTTAAAAGATGATATCTGTAACTTTCTTGTATTCAATCGATAGCAGGATGATTCAAGATGAAAATAAAAAAAAAAACTGTACTCGAAAAAGGTTTCACTCGTAGAAATGGCGTGGAAAAAACTGATCAAAGGTAGAGATTTTCCAAAATTTCATTAAACATCAAAAAACTCGGAAACCATAAGACTTTTAGCATGGTCATTTGTTTTTTATTGGTAGATCCCAATGTGGCCCATCAGCAGGTAAAAGGTAATCCATGACTTTCCGGACACCCAGTATATCAAAAACAGCTTCATAAGTAAAAAGACTTGACTAGACATAGAATGCTTACATACTTCGTGTACAACATAATAATGCTTTTAGGATTTTGTCGGGGCTGCCTAGATACTGTAGTGCGTCTGGCATGTTTATGGAGGCTCGGATTGATTGTTTTGCATGCCATCACGAGAAAGCGAAGCGGCCTCCATATTGCACCGTATCCGAGCAAGCTCCAACAGCATTCTGAAAGTAATAGCGAACCGTTTAGACGTTCCTTTTCTTAGACACTGGATCGCACTCTACGCGTCTATTTAATTTCGTTTGTTTTGTTTGGTCTTTTTGTGGTTTACTAACTTAGTTCTTAAGTACTTACAAATATGGATGTTCTCTAAAATAAAGTTATTATACAACGTGTAACGTTAAATGCGCAAAACCTGAAAATAGTTTGATCAGAATAACGAGCAGAATTAATTGAACCACTTTTTAATATAGGTCACATTTTTCAAAAAATCTTCATTAAAAACGTTGCCGTGTCTATTTATTAATAGGTCAAGGAAGCCAATGTCAGCGCGGCGCAGCGGCCCAGTGACGACTCCTCCCTCGATAAAGCGTCGTCGCAGACGCAAGAAACGATCAGAATGGCCAGTAAAACTAAAACAGCACATAAAACCTTTACAATTTTTTAATGACTTATTTTCTCTGTGAAATAGGTCAATTGAATCAAAAATCAGTTGGGGTGTCTGAGGTTTTGCGCATTTAACGTTACACGTTGTATATGGAGATAGCACATATTACCGTAATAACATAGGTATTTATTTACAACTTCTATGGAAACGATATTCTTTTGTCGTCCCATGGAATAGGAATTACACTTCACTTCACCTAAGTTTTCACGGTAAGATTTTACAGAATAGATGGGTTATTTATATTTATAGACGAATTGATAGGCTCGTTATAGTATAAGAAAATCGTGCAGAACACCTCACCAGTAATATCTTGCACAATCATCTAAACTACGGAAACGATTTTGATGAAACTTTGCCAAAAGGTAGTTTAGTGACTGGAAATAAAGCATATATAGCGTAAGCATAATCAGCCTAAAATGTTCCCAGTGCTGTGACACCACCGGCCTCTTCTCGGTGAGAAAGAGTGGGCCATAATCCACCACGTGGGCCCAGTGCGGTTTGGTAGATGTCACATGTCTTCGAATTTTTGGTTCTAGGAAATTAGCATGACGTACACACGAAAATCCACGCACCCGTAGCGACGTAATTTGATACAAATATAAATACTACTGATTCTCTGCAAAAGAAAGAATGCAGTAAATAAATGCTTTGATTCACAAAACACAAATAGCTTGAGCTATTTGTGTTTTGTGGAAACAATATTGGAAACACTCCAGTCCTGAACGTTTAATTAAATCATTTGTCTATTTACTTTAAACCGATTTCTAAGACTATTGTATGTACTTACAGATTATTCTAATATACACGAGTTACACACAGATCAATAGTGTGCATATAATCGATGATATATGATCGTATTTATCGCGATATTATATCATGAATAGATAGACGTAATATCGTTACGATTATTTAATAATTGGCCAAAAAATTAGTCGTGATTAGAGAGATTTCTTGCGTTTTTTAGTAAGCTACTCGTACAATGTGATTTTTTTTCACACAGTAATATACGTATGGATATGACATAATTATAATTTGAGTACAAAGGTACTGCATATTTCTTAAAAAAAATCTTCCAGCAGACCTGCGAAAGGAGAAGTAAAAAAGAAATGTAGACAATAGTGTGTGAGAACATGAAGAGAAAAATATGAATGTGTGAAGTTTATAACTAAAAAAAATATTAATTAATATAATGCAAAAATTAACATTTATTGAAATATACTTAAATAAATACATATTTCTGAAATATATAAACATATCTATTTCGGAATTTAAAATAAAATAGAAAAAATTAAAAAAAAAAAACAAAAAATAAGCAAAGTTGATATTCTAATCAACTTTGCTTTTTTTTTTGTTTTTTTTTTTCCCTAGAATAAAACCCCACAAAATAGTAATGTTTGACAATTAAAATACTAGCTTTGAAATTATATAAAATTATCAATAGAATTAGCATAAAAATATTATTGAAATCACGATTATGATTGTAAATGTATGCTTGTTCAATCCCTAGTATCAGCTGGATTGACACTGACAGCTCACTCCACACTCACTTCACCCAAGATTTTACGGTGAGATGGTTACAGAATCGCACTGCAGTTTCGTGAGTTAAAGAATGATATTCATAATAAAATTTTGCTACATCTATAAATACCTATATTACTATATCTATCTTGAAAATTAGATCTATTATGAGGACATAACAACTTTCTTTTAAAATTGAAGCTGTAAATTATGATCCTAGGGCATATTGCCATAAACGTAATCATATTTTGATTGATGAAATTGATAGTTTAATAGTATCTTATCTTACCTCAGCATCCTATTAAGAATTTAATTTTTACATACTTATATATTATTTACGACATGTAGGCATAGGTACAGACGCCAGCACATTAAGCTACTGCAATCTGTCAAATTTCTTTAATAGATTTTCAACGTTATTGCTAAAGTATAAGGTTCAAAGTTGCTTGAGAAAATTTTACAGTAAGGAAGAGCGTGAAGAAGTGACAATATGTTTGTTACTTCTTCACGCTCTTCGCGCTTCATGCGCACACACACACAAACTTTCGCCTTTATAATATTAGTGTGATTTAGTACATACATAATACCACAATTCCTAGTACATATTTACGTCTCAGTTCTCAAAGCTTGGCAGTCGTCTCTAATATCCGCTTTGCGACGTATGGGGCGTGCACAAAGTAATGGCACTCCTGCTATTTTTAGCATGCACTTTAGGTAAAATGTATTGCGAAGGTGCATAAAATACGATATTTACCAACAAAAATCTTTTTGCATGACGGAAGGAACAGTGCTTGAACTGTTCCTGAAGGGAAAGCGAATCATGAAGTGAGCAAACAACAATCTGTAAGAAAAGGAATAAGGATTGAAAACTCACATCAAAATAAAATATGAAAAAAGAAAGAGATATTATCTACTGTCGATAAAAAGAAAGACAATGAATAAGATTATAATGATAATCATGTCCCGCAGAAAGCTGTTTCTGACAGTTATATCGCTCTGTCAGATGTAACATTTGATCCATTTGATACACTATCAGCACACAAAACAGGTGCATAACATAGTTTGTATTCATGAGTTCATACTCGTTAACGAGTACGTTACGTTTATATAAATAAATGAGTAGGTATCTACAGTATGTACTCGGCTACCTACATATATGGTTTGTTTTGACGTCAACGAGTAAATCTGTTGTTATTTTGATTTAGATATAACATTTGAACATCGCGTGACGTGATTTGTATTAAAACAAATAAAACTACGGAAAGAAAAAAAATCGTTACGTACATTTCTTTCTTGTCATTTTATCTTTTTCTCTACTGTTTTGTTTGTGCTTTCATCTCTGTTACATGACACCAATAGGTGGTTTTCAGAGATAAAATCAATGACTTACGTTTTCAAGTCTGCATTAAAATAACTTCCATTGCCTACATAACATCTACAACGTCAAAGGTTATTTTGGCGCGTGGGGAAAACCGAACTAACGCCGCCATCTTGTTTTGTCAATACAATTTCGGTGACAATTTCACAAAAACGTTCACCACAAAACCAAAGTCAATGTCATTTAGGCACCAAAAGATCTTTGTGGCACTCTACATCCAGCGGACCATAGACTGCCACTACCATTTTTACCACAGTGTAAAGCTATTCTCTAATATGCTGGCGCTAGAGAAGAAGCTGAATAACAGTGGAGTAATTGCGTAATACGCTAACAGCAGCAATTTGGCTTTCATTTTGACAGTTCAACAAAGTTTATTGCGTTATTTACGTTGCTAAGCAAACGAATCTTTCGAACATATGAAGCAATGGATTAGCAATATCCTTCAAAATCATTCAGATTGTAATTGATAGTGTGTTAAATGCAATTAGGGTACAGGTTTATTGTTCACCTATAATAATAGTCCAATTCTCCTCTTCTGTTCCGAATTTCTTCGCTTCATCTTCTAATGGAATTTAGCCGCCCTTAATGGCTTAAAAGTTGGCATGCGATTGTAAATAATATGGGTTGTGCACGTGAATTCGTGAAGTGCCGACGTATTGGTGCTATTTGAAGTACGCCTCACGTGTTTCCGAGCAGCTTTTAGGAGATGATCCAACATCGGCTATGGGTTAAGATTTATCTTTTTCCGTCAAACGTAAGTCGTGGATTCAGTATACTTACAGAGTTATCTATAGACTCAAAAGTCACGGTCACTGTTCAAAAATATATTAGTAAATAAAAATGAGTCTAATATTACTTATCAGTGAAGCGACATTGGAATTACAGGCAGTAACTCCGCGGTTTTGCCCGCCGCGTGCTGGTCGGAAAATCATGCCACGGGTATTTTCTATACGGATAAAAATAATTTTATGTCCTAACCCAGATCATGGTTTACCTGTGTGACAGATTTCATCAATATCCGTTCAGCTGTTAATGCGTGAAAGATAACAGATGGACAGACAGACAGGCAGTTACTTTCGCAGTTAATTGCTAGGTGACTGAAGACACATTTAAGACTCCACTGAAGACTCCACTGTTTGCAAAAACATGACGAAGACCGTTGCGAACCTAATAAATTAATCTTTTTACAGTGTTTGTGATTTCTCCATATACAATTTTAGCTACGAACATACGTGAACAAACATTTGCTAACAGGACTGCACCCAAAATATTGAACCCCCAGTTTACATTAACTTATTTACTTTGTTGTAACGTCAGTGTTCATTAAAAAGTAACATTTCTATGTAATCAGTAAGCATGATGTCATACGATAGCTCTATTTTTATAATTTACAAAGGCTTTTGGGTAAAGCGACGACATGGTCAACATAGCATGACATGTTTGTGTATCCGAATGACATTAACAAGGTTTTGAAAACATAAGCATGCCTTTAAAAATAAGTGAGACTCCGACACTGCGATGTAAATGGTTTTAATGGTTTTAGGTTTCCATGACAGAATACTGCCTAGTCCTAGGGCATAGAATAATATTCTTACACATCTTAAAAGGCGGGTAAAAACAGATTGTGGAGTATTTAAGGGTTAGGAGTTGGTGTATCCCAACTGTTTAGCCTTTGGCTGAAAATGCCAGATTTATCAAAGTACTTTTTAATACCTAAAGGAATTTACTTAACTACAGTTCGGTCGTTGAGAGAATACGTCCCTGATACCTGTCAGTGTGACAATTCTAGTATCTAATAAAAAAGATCAAATTCGTAGAAAACGTTTTCGTTCGTATGAAACTGACAGGTGTCAGGGAAGCATTCTCTCGCTGGCCGGACCGTAGCAGAAGCAAGGCCTGGAGAAGATTGACATAAAAATGAGGTTACTAACCCACTTTTTATGTCAAACTTCTTCTTCAACTGCAGTGGGTTTATGTAAGTAAGCATACAAGATGATAATAATGATGAAAGTCAAATACCAAACGTCTTCGATATCAGAAAATGCTCACAAAACAAGTTCAATCAACACGAAAGTAATTGAACTTATGAAATAGTTGTAGTTACTTGAGTATTTTCATTTGTTTGAGCGAGATAAGTGTCGCATGACAGATAAGGATGACGCATTTGTGACTGCTCGCATTGTTGGGCAAATAGTGGCTCATTATCTTGTAATGAACTTGCCATTTTTTGTCCTTGCTTGAGGATGTTAAAAAAGAAAGATAGCGTTGAAGACTTTAATCATTGTTCTTTAGGTGGTATCAGGAATTTTATCCGAGATGTTTGTTTTTGGCAAGGTTCGGACTAGGTTCAAAGACTTTGTCCAATATGTAGGTAATATCTTCATGTTTATATATTTTCTGTCTTTGATATTATCTACAGGCTAACTGCTACACAGTTTGGGGCTCACAGGCAAATAATTTATTGTAACTTGCTGATAACCTGTAAGCCTCCTTACTATACCTATTACCTGGACAATACAATCTTTTTTATTTCTATTTTCTATCTGCTACTTTCCTATTAACCCTTAACTGCATCGTGATGGAAATTTCCATCAACCAATCCAATGCCATATTTTCGTTTCCACAAAGCACGGGGATTCCCCAATTGTTAGAGATATTCAATTCATTTTGTTCACAGTAGATTCGTTCTGATTACATAAAGATGTAAATTTCCACCAGGCCATTAAAAAAAAAAAGGTATTTTTATGAATATATTTTTTTAAATATTTTTTCCTTACTATAGAGCTAATGTTATGTTCAAATAAATTTAATTTGCTTAAAACGTAAAAATCATGCAATTAAGAGTTAATAGTCAGTTTAAATACCCGGGCTAAGGTTAGGTCAAATATAGGTTTAGGTACGATGGACCTGATTACAAGAATGAAAACCAGTAATAAATCCACATCCCTCTCTAGACATAAGTGTCTAATAAATTTTAATAATTACATAAATAGATTAGTATTGTTGTACTGGCGTTGAAGCTTCTATTTTTATTCTTTTTTCCAAAGCAGCGACTAGTTTATCCCGCACCCTAATTACGTGACATACTCGATCAATTTCAATCTGAATCATTTTCAAAGATATTGCTAATCCATTACTTCATATTACGTTCGAAACATTGGTCTACTCAACAACGTAAATAACACAATGAATGTTGTTTAACTGTCAAAATGAAAGCCACTGGTAGTGTTAGTGTGTTACGCGGTTACCCCGCTGGTCTTAAAGTTAGGTTAGGTTAGTAAATCTCCGTCGTTTAATCGCCAGCCAACAACACTTGTCATTGCTGCTCCTTAAGTTTAAACGTAACAACACTTGAAGTCAATATAGAACATAATATCATATGTAAATAAGCTTATTATCACGTGGGTGTTCAATAATATGGTCGTGTGATTCCATTTCGTGCGCCGCGGTAACACATTAACACTTTGTAAACAAACAAGCATGGCCAATCATGTTTCATTAGATTTGCACCAATTCATTGTTGGCTATTATTGGCACCAACATTTGCTCATTTTGACGGCAAACATTTTCCATTTTGCAAGAAGACTTTTTCGTTCGCTTTTTATTTTTGATGGATATGAATGATTTTGTTTTTGCAAAGTTTGTTATGATGAATTGAGAGTAACGTAAAAGCGTTTTTCACATTTAAATATGAGATTTATGACATGTTGCGTGGATCTTCATTCTGCATAAGCTTTGTTGCCATAAATACGCACTTTGAAGGTTGTTTTTGCCACTTGAATACCAAGAATGTCACAAGACATTGAATGTCTAAATTCCGACGTGGTTAGCGGTGAATGATGAAATTTTAATGAACTATAACCGTAATTACAACTTCAATTAACTGGTCTAGTTTATATTATATGATAAAATGTTTGGTATTTTTTAAACTTTTCCAACTTATACGTATCAGAAATTATTCTGTACTATTAGGTATCCTGCAAAGTAATGCAATGTGATTTTCATCTGACATGGTAAATTACAAACACAAATAAAAATTTCGGCAACGCTCGATTACGGTAAATATGTTAGTTTTTAAAAAATTCACAAATATTTCTTATTTAGGAGCAGTTTCATCAGCCCATATCTGGCGAAAGACTCCCATAACGAAGTGGCTTATTATGGTACTATGTAAGTTCTTAACTATCTACTTTGGGAGTCGCTTTTGTCTCCATTGGTTCAGCCTGTGTTGTCCCCATGGGTTGGCCTGCGCTGTCCCAGTTTTGGGCAAAAGCTGTTTTCCAACGTTTCCATAGATTTTTAGCCAGTGTTGTCCCATGATTATTGGGCAGAGATGGCAATCCAAGGTTCCAGTGTGTTTATTTCATTATGGGTTACATTATTTTAATCAGTTAATTAATTTTTAACATTTTTTTTTTTGGTTTTTATCACAGTAGAATTTAAAATAGTTTATAATTTAAATGTACCTATGAGTGTAAAACTATTTACTAGATTCCTGTCTGAAATAAAATAAAATAATTATTATAATTATTTTAAACTGTGTTGTTAGAGTTTTTGGGAAACGTTGTGTTGTGTTTTCCCATCCATGTTTTTGTTTTCATGGGTATTTTAAGTTGCATTGTCTAGCATACTAGTTATAATAGTAAAGTAAGTACCTATATGGATAAGATTTGGAGAACCATTTCAGGGCAATATTTATTTTATTTTAAGTTCATATGAGTTAGGAGTTACTTTTATATTATTGTTCGACTGTTTGTTGGTGATGGTACGTATATTATTTAATTTATTCTTTTTTTTTTTAATAAAGGGAAAGCATGATTGGTTGATTAATGTCGGTGATGGTTAAATTACGAGTATAATGATTCTTTTTTGTCCTGGAATTTTAAGTTCTTCCGTGCGATTCTGTAACCATCTCACCGTGAAAGCTTGGGTGAAGTGAGCGTGGAGTGAGCTGTCATTCGCTAGGGATTAACACTATTAGGTGCTCACTTCACTTATGATTTCACGGTGAGATTTTTACGGAATCGACCGGCTTGTTTCAAAACGTTATAGAACTGGCCTACTGTTGTCTTGTAATCAATCGGATGTTCTAGCCACTCCTTCGATTCCCCGGTTATCATAATTACGTAGTTAATTAGGACAATTGGAAGCAGTTTCGACAGTCTTGTCGCTTCCTCACTTTGATGATGACGACACATACAAACGTAACTATAATGTCATAGTTTTTTCGTTTGACTTGTATTAGTATGTAGTTTTAGGAGGCATAGTTATAATAAAAAATCTATTTCCAATGCCAATTGAAATCATATTCTAAAACTGTTTGTGATGCTTGAAGACTGTTTTTATGTCAAGATAAATTAAAAAACAAAGGAATAATATAGAGAATTATCCCTATCTAAAAACGTTAAGTATGAGGTAGTTAATCTAGGTACTAGATAAATACACCAATAACACTTTTTTACAAAAAAAAAAAAAAAAACAACTGACTTCTAAGAAAAAAAAAAAAACGCTCCACTGTGAAAAATAACTTGAATTTCGGAAGTTGGTTTCTTTGGTTTTGTATTTTCGTTTTTGACACCTCCTTTTTTGAAGTCGGTTAAAAACTAATCAGAGGTGGCACAGGTCATAATTTTGTACAGACGCCAGCACATCAAGCTACTACAATCTTTCAGATTTCTTTAATAGATTTTCAACTTTATCGCTAAATCATAAGGTTCAAAGTTGAATGGGAAAATCTGACAGTTTCGGGTAGCTTGATGTGCTGGAGTCTGTACTTGAACCTTTACCAAAAGTCTGTTTCTTACTTATTTATCATTTATTTATATATACTTACTACTTACATATTAAAATGAAGGCAAAAATCACTAACCCCGGTACTCAGAGTCATTACTTAAAATTAATCAATCATTAACTTTAATTGACAAGTATAAATTGAAACACAGTCAGTCAAAAATATGTCAAATTGAAAACATTTTTGTTTACATTTGTGCCAAGATATGTTGGCTAATAAAAGCTAATGAATGATTAATTTTAAGTGAAGTCTCTGAGTGCGGCAGTAAGTAATAAAATAATCTCATCGTATTAGACTCCGCTTTATTTACTTTAACTTCGGAATTAGAGCGATATGACAAGGTGTTAAATAAAGTAAATGTGATAGTGTGCCAGGGCCAAAAACAGGGTAAATAGTTTGACGTAAACAAATGAAAAATGCTCAGTTATGATCTGTTTAGAGTTTTTGGTAAGATTCTTGAAGTTTATTTATTTATTTAATACTTCAAGCACATAAATGTACACAGGCGGACTTAATGCCATAGGCATTTTCTTCCAGTCAACCTTTGGGTGATGCAGAGACAAACAGTAGTAGGTGCAATCATGAAAATTGGGGAATAAATATTTCAAATGTAAATATAATATACTGGGTTACTGGTAACTCGACGTATTCCTTGCAGGACATCATAGTAGGGTTAAAATGCAACAAATTAAGCCACCAAATGTTCTACCGAAGTTCAGTAGTTTTTGAGTTAGTAAGGGTTTTAGATTTTTTGTGAAAAATCCCAGATTAAATTATTTGAACCCAATTTGAAAATTATTCACGGGGCGGCTGTACTGAAATTGGAGTTATTATCATAGTTGACGCCGTAGCGGATCGTTTTTAATAATTAAAAGTTCAAAATGACTAAAACTTTGGTGAAGATCACTAATCAAACATTTTTTTTTTTTGTAATTTTTGCTATTACTTCATACAAAATGTTGTCTTAGCACAAAAAAAAATACTACACCAGGTTCACAAATTATTAGTAAAATATCCTTGTCTTATCAGCTATCCAAAAAGGTATGAAAGTTAATACAAAGTCTTGGACTGCATTATGAAAATCGTTTTTGATTTAGTACAAGAAGGTGTTTATTCGGAAAATCAAATTAAACAATTTCGTGAAAATTATTATTATTTTTAATCAATATCAATTTGTGGTCTTTAATAACATGTATTTCACACGTCTTGTTCGAAGTGCTGCCCTCGGTTTCGAATACATGCTCTTATTCGCTTCCTCACTTCGGTTTTTGTGATTCTTGAAGTGATTGTGGTCCTCATCTGGTCCACCGCATCTGTTATTCTCTCCCTTAGTTCTTCAATTGAATTTACGGGGGTCACATAAACTAGGTCTTTCATATGACCCCAGACGTAAAAGTCTAGCGGCGTCAGATCAGGGCTTCGTGCAGGCCACGGAATCGGCCCACCGCGCCCAATCCACCGGTTTGGATAGTTTTCATCCAGCAATTGTCGAATTGTGATGCGGGCTGGACATGCGTCATGTTGGTATATCATGTTTGCCCTTCTTTCTTCGGGTACATCCGTGAGCAGTGCTGTTAAATGATTTCTTAGGAAATCTTCATAAAGTTCCCCATTTAATGTTCGGGGTAAAATATGTGGGCCTATTAACTTATCGTCGATAATACCCATCCAAACATTAAGCGAGAACTTACGCTGCGATGCGGTTGGTTTCAGTTTCTTAGGGTTTCCTTCTCCCTTCGGTGCCCAGTAATGTAAATTGTGGTAATTTGTGATACCATCACGGTCAAAACATGACTCATCGGTCCACAGAATGTTTTTCAAAAAGTTTTCAGTTTCGGCATCGGCATTTAGCATGAAACGACAAAATTCAAGCCGTCTCTGCGGATCTCCCTCTTCTAATGACTGCACGGGTTGGTAGTGGTATGGATGTCGGCCTGACAAGTTAACTACAGACCAGACTTTCCACTGTGACATACCAAGCTCACGCGCTACAATGTTTGTAGATATGTTGGGCTCGTCAATAAAACGTTGAAGAATCAGCTCCTCGTCCTCAGCCGTGTATCTCCGAGAACGACCAGTGTCAATTTGCCTGCTTCTTTGAACACTGCCAGTTTCAGATAATCGCCGATAAGTCGATCCGAAGACACTAACGTGGGGGAGTCGGCGGTTTGGAAAGCGCAGTTGATATGATCTTCGCGCCTCAGCAGCGTTACCGTCACAAAGTCCGTAACAGTACAATATGTCAGCGTATTCTTGATTAGAATATGCAGCCATAGTCAGCACTTATGAACGCACAGCACAACACAAGAGCAAGATATGGGGCAACAGTCAGGGATATAGCCAGATAACAAAACACGAACTTGCGCAACGTAGAGTTGTAACTAACTAACGCTGACGACCAGATTTTGTGAAGTCGCACCCTGTCTCGTACCGAGGGAACAATAGTGACCAATCATAAAGCTTGCCGAGTGTTTGGAATTCAAACGCAGGTAAAAACTACGAATAATACGACGGTCGACCTATTGTTCTAGAACAATAGGTCGGCCGTCTCGCAATTTTACCTGCTCCCCATAAAACTTCTATCTTTCCCTGTCACACACGCAAAAGTATTGACAATCATACCTTTTTGGATAGCTGATAAGACAAGGATATTTTACTAATAATTTGTACACCTGGTGTAGTATTTTTTTTTGTGCTAAGACAACATTTTGTATGAAGTAATAGCAAAAATTACAAAAAAAAAAATGTTTGATTAGTGATCTTCACCAAAGTTTTAGTCATTTTGAACTTTTAATTATTAAAAACGATCCGCTACGGCGTCAACTATGATAATAACTCCAATTTCAGTACAGCCGCCTCGTGAATAATTTTCAAATTGGCTTCAAATAATTTAATCTGGGATTTTTCACAAAAAATCTAAAACCCTTACTAACTCAAAAACTACTGAACTTCGGTAGAACATTTGGTAGCTTAATTTGTTGCATTTTAACACTACTATGATGTCCTGCAAGGAATACGTCGAGTTACCAGTAACCCTGTATATACCTAATTACATATACATATAAGCACAAATAAATATACATAAATACATGAATATAATAAAAAGAAATAAGACAAACAATAAAAAAATATTAGCATGAAAAAATATTATCGTTGTGATGATACTGCCAGCTTCTTGCGAAGGATAATCGGTTGGTTGTCATCCTGATTTCCTGGGGAGCGAAGTTTATCACTGTTTTGTTTTGCGAAAATCTTAGTTTGGAATCTTGAAAGAAAACTAGAAAATACATTTTTATATATAAAAAAAACAACCGACTTTCAAAAAAACACTAAAATGTGAAAAATAACTTTAATTTTTGAAGTCGGTGTCGTTGGTTCCACATTTTCGTTTTTTGACACCCACTTCCAAAATTAAAGTTATTTTACACTTTGTAGTGTTTTCTTGGAATTCGGTTTTTTTTTTTTATAAAAAAGTTTTTATTTTTCACTTTCTAGGTATACCTGTCCCAAACAAATTCATATAACACTACTTGCTATGTAAATATCAGTGACAGAAAGCTGCATCTGCGTTTATAGGGTACAGACGTGATGTTATGTTGTGCGATTGCGTAAACAATGCACATACATATGCGATAGCAGCAATCGCGGTTGTCTTACTGGTATTTATTGAAGAGTTCTGTTGTCTGTCTCCGAAACTCATCACCAGATCTTTACGATATTTAAATGGTCCATTTTGGAATAAACCTCTATCGAACAAAAAAGAATTTTGCAATTCCATCCATATATGACAGAGAATACATAAAAAGAAAAATAAAAAAAATATATAAACATCCGAATTGGTAACCTCCTCCTTTTTGAAGCCGGTTAAAAAATAAAGTTACTTATAAAAGTGCAGAAAAATCCGAGGTGAATTAAATTACGGGAAAGTCGACACTAATATCAACCTTCAGCACAGACTACCTTCAGTATTGTCTCTCCTTTTGCCTTAATCCAAAGGTTGTCTTTAAAATATCGCTTTTAGCGATATTTTAAAGCACAATGGGCGGTCCATTGTGCCATCCCTTGTAAAATTTCTACAATTATATCTGTAATTTTTATGGTGTACATAATAAAGAATATTTTATCTATCTTCTATTTATCTAGGAGTAATACACATATGGCTTAGGTGATCTTTATGACAAGGGATCTTCGCTTTACAATGGAAGTCAAGCCGGGTATTCTCTCAAAATTGGTTGGTTGTGATTAAGTTTAAAAGAGCGCCTATTAAATTAAAGGCATTAGAGATTACTTATATGTATAATGCCTTGGGGTCAGAAGGCATCCACTGCTGGTCTATCAACTGGAAATCAATAGTTTAAGAATAAGGGTGCGTTTCCACAGAGAGCAGAGAAGTGCAGGAATCGACTAATCACAATGGTTGAAATCCTCATCGCGTCACTCGTTTCGTCTGTGATTGGACGATTCCTACACGTCTCCGCTCCGCTCCAACCAGCTCCGCTTCAGTGGAAACGCACCTTAAGAGTTGCAGGTAAAACTGTCATTCACACGCTTTGGTACGCAAATACCTCCAAAAATCGTGTTTGGCATCTTATTACCTGTGACATTGGGTATTGTCACTGTTGTGCAATCGGCCTCACACCTTCGATATTGATCAGTAGGTACAGTTGCCAGCACATCAAGCTACTACAATCTGTCAAATTTCTTTAATAGATATTTAACTTTATCGCTTAAACATAAAGTACAAAGTTGACTGGGAAAATTTGATAGTTTCGGGTAGCTTGATGTGCTGGCGTCTGCACCTAGATGGTCTAGAGGTTTAAACTATCTACGTTTAAAATATCCTTTCCCGACTTGGTACCTTATTGTGCATTTTGGACAACTGCCGGTCGATTCTGTAAAGATCTCACCGTGAAATCATAAGTGAAAGATCCCTAGCGAATGACAGCTAACTCCACGCTCACTTCACCCAAGCTTTCACGGTGAGATGGTTACAGAATCGCACTGCAGTTTTGGTTGATTTATAGAATATAATCAAGGATACGGTATTTATTCGACCGCATGGAATTCGATTAGTGAACTGTGAGTACTAAAGTAGTATGTGATCTGCCATCATCTGCCTAGCCTTTTCACAACTATGTTGCGGTCGGCTTCCAGTCTAACCGAATGCAGCTGAATACCAGTATTTTACATGGAGCGACTGCCTATCTGACCTCCACACCCCTGTTACAGGGTAATACGATACCTCTAGGTAAGACTGGTTGTCAGACTTTTGGGCTTCTGACTACCCGTAACGACTGTCAGAGATCTACGAATGTCTACGAGTAAGTGATCTGCCACTTGTTTTATTTTCCCTTTTTTATAAGGGAGTGATGGCGCATTGTTGGCTATTTTTCGGTAGTCGGTAAACATTGCGATAATCCTGATGATCCATGTTTGGAGCCCTTGTGATGATTTTCTGTATCCCTCTCCATCAAGTATACATTTGATTTATGCGGTACTGTCTAATTCTCTAGAGATGTGATATACTATCAAAGGTAGCGCCTCAAGAGAGTCCCGCTCTATGCCTTCTGGCGACTAGACGTTCCCTTTGAGTTGTTGTGTGTGTACTTACTGAGAATGCGATGGTTTTACTCCAAACCCCAAGCCTAAATAAGTAATTTTAGTAAAATTACGTGTAGGTAAGTAATTTTTTTAATGGTAATAAGGTACCTGCAATGTTTGCAACGTTATGACTTTCGTAATAATCACCGTGAACAGCAAAACCCTTTTTATGAGATCACCTTCCAGTCAAACCAGAAGTACCTCATTAGGTGCAATGCACATGCACAATCATGTCCACTTTGGTAGCGCGACTTTGGCCATCAATGACAGTATTTATAATCCTGGTGACTTTCCTCCAGCGATACAGAATAATAAACACTGCTTTAATGACGATTTTCGTGGCCTGTCGTTACTTTTGGCCTCACTTAGGTACTTAATAGATCAGGCTTGTTGTCAACAACAAGCCTGACGTGGTTATGTTGGGGCAGTTTTCTCTTGTGATGTTTCTATGATGAATAGTTGAACTTATTTATGAATCCTCTCTGATAATATTGTCTTTAAAAACATTATTAATGTTATCTTGAATGTCTTCTTTCGCGTTATCTAGTCACACGTTTTCTGTTGTTCTCAATCTAAAGTAAAGTACAGACGCCAGCACATCAAGCTACTTACTACAATCTATCGAATTTCTTGAATAGATTTTCAACTTCATCGCTATTAACATGCATCACTTAACCTGGTCGATCGACCTGTGCGGCTGTTATTATTTAGCCACGGGCCCCTCATAGCCTCATCCCTGATAGATAATGTATGTACAGCCTAATTAATTCTCTGAAGATGTAAACGTCCAGCCGCCAGTAAAGTTTATTTCTTTAATTTTAAACAAAGTCGCGGGCTAGTTTCTTACTTGATAATACAATATCATGTACATTAACGTAACATACATCATTTATTCATGTTACCTCAATTACCATCTTAGAAAAACTAGCGCCGATTCGACTAAATTAAATCTTTACATTGTATTTAACTCAAGAATTTCCTCTCTACAAACGATAAAAATTATCACATAAATATCACTGCAGTTTTAATACATGTGATGCATAATATTATCATTTGATGGCAATTATCATGTTTACAAGTCAATGTATTGAATTAATAATATTTACGTTGATAGCAAAATATTGATTTATCATTGGCATCTGAGGGTTAATGTGAGTTGAGGTCGAAAAGGCCCCTTTATCTCTGACAGATAACCCCAACACTGTTCACAGAGGTCTTTTGAACAATAAGCATATTATATAGTCGTGTAACTTAATGATAATTAATTTATTTTATGAGGAAATAAATGTCAATTAATGTTAGAAAGTTTACGCATGATATTGATTGAGAACTGCAATAGGTTTAAGTATACCAGCCGTGCGATTCTGTAACCATCTCACCGTGAAAGCTTGGGTGAAGTGAGCGTGGAGTGAACTGTCATTTGCTAGATATTAACACTATTAAGTGCTCACTTCACTTATGATTTCACGGTGAGATTTTTACAGAATCGACCGGCTGGTACTAATTTCCTAAATTAAAGTTCTATTGTAGCTATATTTTTTTAAGGTTTTGAAGAGAGTATTAAAAATATGAGTTTTTTGCTTTTTGACTGGATGTACTTACTTCATTTTTATTCAGCTGTTAGTAGCATTAGTCAGTTACTACCGAAAAATTATCAACATTATACCGAAAACAAAAATGTTTTTTTTTTGAATAGAATACCTTTTATCTATTCTTTAAACATTTTACCATAACACCTCTTCAACCCCACGCCATATTAATAATCCACCATCTTTGATCCAGGAAAGACTCCATACCCTTCATCAACAATGGAGTACCAGCCACCATCACGAAGACTCCTTTCCCCAACAAGCAGCTGGGCAAAGCAGGTCGGGGCACAGCCCTGAGGCAGGTGGTGGCATCCTTCATTGCCAACTTGGGCACCATCAACACAGGCATGGCCTTCGGCTTCTCTGCCACGTCGCTACCGCAGCTGAGGAGACCGGATTCCTTTATACATATTGATGATAGTCAGGCTAGTTGGATAGGTAAGAATACCAATATTTATCATATTGTTCTACTGTCACCGGCTTGGCTGATCTATGTTCTAGAAGTCGCGAGAGGTCCTGAGAAATGTGTGGATTTGTGACCCTCGAACTAAAATGAAATTGTTTATTCTATCATGTCGGGTTCACTTTCACGAGTCACATAAAAAAAAAAGTTAGATGGAGTCGACGTTTCTTATTTGAACTTTACGAGTACTACCCCTGAGAAGAAATGTCAATACAAATTCAGGGGTCAAAGTCTCTTTTATTTATTTATTTATTTATTCCTTTATTTCAGGCAACTAAGGCCCATAGAAAAAACAATACATACCAATACAAACTTATAAACACATAATATAATACACATAATATAAACATACAAAATGATCACAAATACAATACTATAGTAACATAACTTAAAAATACTATAAATACATACAACATAAAAAATTTATACTACTGCACACGAAGTGTCGGCGTCGTGTTTTGCTGACTGGTGTCATGAAGCCGGCCACGAAACCGGCGATACACACCACCCTTCGGCCAGAACAATTCCTTGAGGAACTTCTCGAGGTGATGTGTCGGAACACGCACCACGAATGCGCGCTCCAACGTCTCGATCCAACTTCGAACGCGCGGCTCCAACTTCTCGATCCTCAAAGTCCAGTTGGTCTTCACACGCAGGTACTCCACGATCTCCTCAACCTTCGTGGAGTTGTGCAGTCTGGATCTGGACACGTACAGTAGCGTCGTCGGGATTGCTGGACGCAGCAGCATGTTGGGTCCTGCCGGTGCGGTGCCGCCCTGGTTCCGACAAGGAGGTTTCTTCTTCTCTTCTCCACCTTGATGAAACCATCCTCGTCGCTCATGTCCTTCCCTGGACGCGAGACATAATCTTGGATAGCTCATGTCAGGACCATGTAGATCAGTGCCTGAAATGATCTTTTGAGGAAAGAATCCTGTCCAATCAGTGCAAGCATTTGTCAGTAATCGCTCAACTCAGAACTAAAGGAGCTCAAACCATCACAGTCTTGGTATGATAGTAAACTAATGATTCAAAGACGCCCAGGAAAACTAATATTTTCTCTCTTCCTAAGATTCATGAAAAAGTGGAGAAGAAGAGAAACAGAGGAGAATTGTATTGGAATTTCAGTGTGATTATGACACTTCATCATAACTGGCGATGTTACCCATAGGCTGTTTTAAAAAAACCCATCGTATTCTCATTCGTATTCTATCTGGGTTTTTTTTTTTAAAACAGCCTGTCAGTATGTTTACGAGTTGATTAAATACGAAGTCCTGGCCTGGGTTACGAACGCTTGGCCTGTGTTACGAAGGCTAAAAGTAGTAATCATTGAATGACCACGGTGACCTGAAAAACCCAGGTTCTTCCCAAAACCTATAGCAGGCACCAGTCTCTCACAAAGGTGGAATACAGCTGAGACATTTTTTGTACACATTAACTTTAAGTCAGCTTTGTGAAGAGAGAACAAAAAATGATAAATAAATAAATTGAATGTTTCCACATACAGGCTGCTTTTAGCGAAAATGCGGAAGAATGCGAATAAGATGACTGATTAACTAAAAATAAGCTAAAATAGTCATCCGGAAGTGTTATTGCGCACTTAGCGCAGTTAGGTATTAGATAATCACTTACATTACTCTTATCTTACATACGTACATCCCATCTTCTGTAATCTCCAGATAATACTTTGTAAACACTACAAGATAAATTACCTTAGACGAGTTCATTTAAAACATAATTATTTGGAGCCGAGTTCTTCCTGAAGTATATTATCTAAAAGGCATTATGTCATAAAGGAAAAAAGGGTACTCCTATTTAATACAAGTCAACATATTTACAAAACCTCTAAGCCTTGACTTTGCAAAGAGATTAACATGAGATTTGTTGCTAATCCGATAAATACACTTTTTCAAATGATGCGGTTTATTAGATTCTCTGGGGAAACCCAGGTTTTATGTGACGTATTTTCGTCTTTTCTGCCATACCATTATCGTTTTCTTCGGGCCCTATGTCAATTGAAGTACCTATTAGAAGAAACAAACCCCCCCCCCCCCCTTTCCCAGCCATCTTTTAGCATGAGATCTGGATTTGAACATCATAGAAGAACTAGCTTGCTTGTTTCCTTTGGCGAACTATTAGGTAGTCGCCAAGATTAGCAGGCAGAGCTGACTGCAACTAGAGTTTGTTGGAAATACATTTCGGATTCAACCACACATGGAGGATATTGATCGCATCAGATAAAAACTTACTTTATTATTTACTTTTCCATTTTTTCAGCCAGTTTAAGCGCGGCCGGCACTCCAATAGGATGCATCGTCAGCGGGTACCTGATGGACAACATCGGACGCCGGAGGACGCTCATCATCACAGAAATACCTCTCATATTTGGATGGCTCATGGTCGCTTTTGCACAGAACGTTCCTATGCTTTATATTGGTAAGATTTTTTTTTTACCTGTATTCCCCAATGATGATTAATCATCATTGGCAGCCTTCTTCCACCTACAGCTGTGTATAGGCTTCCTCCCTTTTGTCGTATGCTTCCCTGATTTGTGCGAGTCTCATTCAGTCTTCTCCGCGATCTTCTGTACGCTGTCGCCAGTATTGATGAATTTCAAAATGAATGATATAAGCCGCATGTTAAAAGAGATTGTGCTTATTGAAGAATATTTTAAGGACGCTGAAGAAAACTATTAATTTGAGATATTTTTATTTCCTCTAGTTACACTTCTGTTAATTAGCGAACAGCATTCGCCTATCAAACTCCTGTCCTAGAAACGAAGAAAAAAAAAAACAATAAGGAATCGTCACACCTAAATATTTGTTTGTAATGACGATCAACATAACAACCGGCATTTAAGGTCATGCAAATAAATTGGAATCTTATTATCCATTAAAATGAACCGATCAACTCATAAACATTGTACCTAATTACTTTTAAGCAAGCAGAATACTAAATAATTATGAGGGGGTTTTCAAGCACTCAAGAACTAAAAAATGGCCGCCAATTTCTTATTTTGAATCTTTCTATATACCCAAACTGAAATGCAATGCTGTGCCTACAATCGTCATTCATTCACACCTAAGTCATTCTCAACTACAATACGTGAACTATTTTAAGAGTCCGTTTATGATGCTGTTTTGGTGATATTGGGCGATCTGGATCTCGGTATCTATATGACCTAAGAGTTTGCTATTTGGACACATTAAACTTGGACTTATAATCTTTAAATCTGATGAAGCAAAAACACGATTCGATAAAATATTCTCGATAAAAAAAATAAAAAAAAACGAAAAAACCTCGTTTTGCACTTATTTTGCGTTAGATCTCTGAAACCATAAGGAATTTAATGATGATTTTTAATCTAATAGATAGGTAATAATATTATCTCAAATCGTGACGACTTATTTTTTTATTTTTCTACTTGGTCTTCTCGTAACTAGCAATTCAGCGATTTGGCGCTTACGTCATTTTATTCTAAGCAAGCACACTCTCTTTCTTTATGAAATACGCCGTCTCCCTGGCGTGTCGATGGCAATCTAAATTAACTCGGCTAGGAATTTGGCAACCATTTCGGTGCCTTCAGTAGCGTCCATCAGTTCCTGTAACGTGCAGACAACAGGACAAGTAGGAGATATGAATAATAATAATTTATTAGCATAAAAAATGTGTACAAACAAAGTGAAGCCCTGACTCCTGCGCTAGGTAACAATACCTGTGTTACAGGAGCCAGTGTCTTCTCCCAATCACTAGGCTCTAGATTTTATTGTTAATGGTATACCTACTGTTGATGTTATTACTTTTCCAGCTAATCTGTCTATGAATTACAGGTAGGCTGATGATTGGTTTCGGTTCGGGCATGGTGGGTGCGCCTGCCAGGGTCTACACATGCGAGGTCTCACAGCCACATCTTAGAGGAATGCTGGGTGCCCTCGCATCTGTCGGCGTATCTACTGGTGTCTTGATACAGGTACATCGTTTACTCTTGAGCAAGAGCATATATTGAGAGCAGTGGTGACCTAGTGGTAACGGACACGACTTACAAATCGTCGTGGTCGTGGATATATACATATATATATATACATATACATATATATTATATAAATACAGCGTGTAACGGAAGGGGGGTATCAACCCTGAAGGAGGTGCATGTGCTCATGAAACTCAACAACTTTCCCCAAAGAACATAGGTCGAAATATGAAAAAAAAATTTGGCCCTCCCTTACAAAACTGCCAGCTGATTGATTTACTATGGGAGGGCCAAATTCTTTTTTCATATTTCGACCTATGTTCTTTGGGGAAAGTTGTTGAGTTTCATGAGCACATTCACCTCCTTCAGGGTTGATACCCCCCTTCCGTTACACGCTGTATATACCCAGGCAGGTACTTGGTGGAGTTTATTTCTTCACCACTGTTCTCAAAATGTTAGAGGAAAACTTCGTGAGGAAACTGGCATTTTCTAGAACCAAAAAATCTAAAACATGTGAGATTAACGAGTCCGCACTAGGCCCGCGTGGTGGATTACGGCTCACTTACTCTCACAGACAGGAGGCCTATCCCAACAGTGGGAATATGATCGCCTGATTATGCTACATATTATAGCGACATTGTAAATACTTAAATATAAACTATGTTAAAGTAAAATTACATGTTACTTACTATACCACCACGACCAACCGACCGTGGCCGCCTCGCTCACCCAATTTGACACCCATGGATTATTTTTTTTGGGGCCATATGAAACAAAAAGTATAGTATACGGTACAGTTTCAAACACCAGGGAAGAACTATTGGTTGAAATGTATAATTGTTCGTTTTTTTCTTCGACTTTCACATTTTTTTTCAAAAGTTATGGAATTGTGAACACATTTTTTTGTAATGCAGACGGTAGATAATATTATTGCCTTTCGAATAAGCTTATTTTTACCTCAGTATGACTAAAACTTTGAGAGATATGATTTTTCTTTGTACTCGCATAGAGAATATTTCGAAGAAAAAAAAAAAAACAAAATGGCTGCCACATAGCGGGGAAGTGTATTGGACCCAAGCTTAGAGTATAATTGTATTGTACTTTAAAATAGTTTATATTTACGTATTTAGAATATCGCTAGTCCATTTCCGGACACACTTTATAAAGCAGCGGGTTAGTGGTTACACATACGGCGCGAGGGTTACTGGTACATGATGTTTGCTATTATATTTGGCCTCGATGCGGATAAGGAATTCACGACCCAGCTGAAGAATTAAGTGAATCCTACGCAAGTGCCTTATTTCCGGAAAGTCATATGACTGGTGCTATTATTAAAGTTCATGAGTAGCCAATTAGAATGCAAGCCGCCATGATTAGCGAGTGAAGCGTTCCTGGTGGAGTAAGTGACGCTCATCATCACAGAAATACCTCTCATATTTATACCTTTCATACCTTTTACTCACGGAAAGCCGTGAGTATGGCAATGAAGTGGCATGATGAAGTATCTGGCTTCGAAAACAGATTTGTCTCATCCTCTACGGTCCTTATCAGCAAGTATTAACATACACACAATTTCTCTGTTTCACCCATCCATCTAACACTGGACAGGCCTATTGGTCTAGTGGTCAGTGGCCCTGACTGTTATGCCCAAGGTCGTGGGTTCGATCCCCACCTAATACAAATGTTTGTGTGATGAGCACGATCATTTGTTCTTTGTCTGAGTGTAATATATCTATAACTAGCGACCCGCCCCGGCTTCGCACGGGTACAATGCTGATCACTACATAGTATAAAACAAAGTCGCTTCCCGCTGTGTCTCTATGTATGCTTAGATCTTGAAAACTACGCTACAGATTTTGATGCGGTTTTTTTTTATAGATAAGAGTGATTCAAGAGGAAGGTTTATATGTATAATACATGCATAATATAGTAGGTAGAGAAACACTGATAATTTTAGAGTCATTATTTCTCGTAAAAACGCCCGCATTTTAAATCTGTAATATTTTCGAAAATATTCATTTAAATTACATGTTGTAAAGAGCCATAATGATCTATATGAAATGCACAATGTTTTTAAGGTACTTAATTGGATAAGGATTAATGCTGTATTGCTCAAAATTGCTTCTTAAACAAGCCATTATTTCTCGTAAAAAGTTAAGGATAAAAAATGGTTATTGTGGGTTATCCCTAAAGATAGACATATACCATCGCGGACTTTTTTGTAGAACTTTTTAAGGTGTACAATACTGTAGTACATTATTTTGATCTATCTCGAATGGTTCAGCCAGCGTTTACAATGTAAGCGCAAAAAATGTGTTTATTTACGACATCACATTAGAAACCTCTAAAATGATCAGTGTTTCTCTACTATATTATGCATGTATTATACATATAAACCTCCCTCTTGAATCACTCTATCTATTAAAAAAAACCGCATCAAAATTCGTTGCGGAGTTTTAAAGATCTAAGCATATATAGGGACAGACAGACAGGGAAGCGACTTTGTTTTATACTATGTAGTGATATGTATGTATTTAGAAATATATATGTATGTTTATCAGTTGTCTAGTACTCATAGTACAAGCTCTGCTTAGTTTGGGACTAGGTGGCGTTGTATGAACGTTGTGAAATATTAGATATTATTATATTATATTATATTATATTATATTATCTCCATGAGACGCCATTACAGCTTTAGCTTCCTTTTTATGTTTCACACAACCCATCTAAGTATCCTTTCTTTGGTTTTTTTTTTTGAAGATAGATACGAGTTGGTAGATACGGGTTGGTTGACGGGTAGAGAATGCCTAAGGCATTAAGTCCGCCTTAGTACCTTTTGTGTGCGAAAAGTTTAAATAAATAAATAAATACTCTTTATTATGTCTTGTTCTTATTAATCATCACAGTCATTGGCAGCCTTGCTCCACTGACCTATTCCTCCCTTAGGCCTCCTATCTTTTGTGCAATGCTTCCCTGGTCTGTGCGTGTCTCATCCACGTCTTCCCTTCTTTCCTCTCTTCTTTATTATGTCCACTATATGTAGTCACAGACATAAATGTAGACATTTTTCATAGCTAGCCATGATCATGAGATTGTCAAACAGAATGTTGATTGAATGTAAATGGACCTAGGACTGCCTTCTTAAGAATCATCATCTGCCTTTACCCAACTATTTTGGGGTCGGCTTCCAGTCTGACCGGATGCAGCTGAATACCAGTATTTTACATGAAGCGACTGCCTATCTGACCGCAGAACCCAGTTACTGGGTAATACGATACCCCTTGGTAAGACTGGTTGTCAGACTTTCGGACTACTGACGACCCGTAACGACTGTCAAAGATCCACGAATGACAACCGGGACCAACGGCTTAACGTGCTTTCCGAGGCACGGAGGGGTCTTGGTACGTGAAGATGGTCACCCATCTACGGACCAACCGCGGCAAGCGTAGCTTAGCCTGATCGATCGACCGATGCGGCTGTTATTACTTAGCCACAAGCCCCTCGCCCTCTTAAGAATATTAATTACTTAGTCGGATGGACGAAGAAGCCAAAATGCAAACAACTTCGGTGCGCTTATGAATTTAATTAATTTTAATTGCATGCATTTTTCAATAACAATAACTCATTAGGCATAGAATGGGCACTTATAGTCACGCGGACTCAATTATCTTGACTTAAAAACATTCAATGAACTTTCTGCAATGCGATCAGGAGACCATGACGTACAAACAGAAAAACAAGAGTCAAAAAATGTTCTCCTAGCAATAATAGTCCTATCTTACCTTACCATATGACTAAAATAAACGTATACTTAACAAAAAACAGTATACAGGGTGCCAGGAACATCGATGAGCAACTTGTTACCATCGATTAAGTACATGATTCTGGAACCCCAGCGTTACAAATTTTCGTCGGTTATTAAACAAAATTAGCTCTTTCATACATTTTGACCCCATAGCACTTTTGTAGATAACAGAAATTTAAAAAAAAAAAAACCGCCGCAAAATTTCAACGCAGGGGGGACTCATGAACTGAATCCATGGTAACAGTTTGTGCGTCGATGTGCCTGCCATTCTGTATACCACTGTTGATACGGGATCAAGTGTGAAATCAATAAGCCACTTTTCATTTTACACAAAGCAGTGGTAAAGAATGTTTTCTTTTATTTTTATTGCTGACTGGGCCCGCTCTTGACCTCGATCACGCCTGATGGAAAGCGATGGATGAGGTCTATGATGGAATGAGCATGCCCAGAAGATGCCTGAGGCAGTGGAACTCCCACGCACCGACGAAACACAGCTGCTTGACGCCGGACTCCGGTGGGAGGGTGGTCGCAAACCAGGCGGGCGTTAGCCCTACCACCGCAAGGGAAGAATCTCTTCTTCATGCATCCCAAAATGTTGAAAATGTTTCTTACATACCGACACACCCATTACAACTAATTCCATTCCATTATTAGGTAACGGAATTTTTCGACGTGAAAATGAGTTTCCCTAATCTTACCCGCACGATTTCACACGTATCTATTAATAAGCTACTAGTAATAAACGTGTACAAAAATTAACACTGTGGTCAAATTATGAAAACTCAATCTAGAATTCATAGGACAAAATTGCTAGTTCATATATTGATATAGGTAATCAATCACTTTACGTGTCACGTAGGATGGCAATCACGCTGTCAACGGTGGTAACAATCATAATTGAACTGTTGGTTCTATAAAATTAGACCTGTCGCCGGTGGGCAAACATATAGGCAACAACATTGGTATATTACATATGCAAACTTCACGTAGTGGCTACGTAAGGAACACTATTGATTGATACGTTATTCATTATCATGATTGATGTTAACGAGTTTATTTTTTATAAAAAATACATATTTTATATATCGTAAAAAAATATTTTTTTAATAAAAATAAACTAAAAAAATATGGTGTCTCATCATCTGCCTAGCCTTTTCCCAACTATGTTGTCTCAGTCTAACCGGATGCAGATGAATACCAGTATTTTACGTCGAGCGACTGCCTATCTGATCTCCACAACCCAGTTACTGGGTAATACGGTACCCCTAGGTAAGACTGGTTGTCAGACTTTCGGGCTACTGACGACCCGTAACGACTGTCAAAGATCCACGAATGACAGCCGCTGTCTAAAGGTTAATATTTTAAAAACATTGGTTGTTTATATGCAATCAGCAAAATTGAGAAATACCATCAACAGGCTGCATACTAGCAATCTGAATTTTGCGTGTCGTGACTACTCGTATCAAAAACGAAAGCATAATTATTATATCGTGAGCAAGTGTATCTCCTTGCGGCAAGGTAACATAATGAGTGGCAATACGTAACAATCAGTCTAATATGTTCCCACTGCTGGGACACAGACCTCCTGTCTGTGTGAGTGAGTGGGGCATAATCCACCACGCGGGCCCAGTGCAGGTTGGTGGATGTCACATGGCTTCGAATTTTTGCTTCTAGGACATGCCGGTTTCCTCACGATGTTTTCCTTCAACGTTTTGGAGGAACGTTGAAGGAAAACATCGTATTGGGTATTGTATAATAGGGTGTAGACCTTATCACCCACATTTCCCGAAGTTCCGTAGATTTATAACAAGCTGCCTCTCATTGTGAACCAGCTCTCATTGTAGTGGTTCTGTATCATGCTTGTAGCCATACACAATATTGATGATGATTGATATGAAATAAAACTACGTATTTCACTTGATACATGTAAGGACTCCGCACACTTAACTAATGATAGTGAGGTGCCATGAGGCGTTCCGATCGAATGCGAACTGAATATGATGAAAATTTGTGGAAAGTAAAAACTTTGATGAAATTGCAATTGTGCAATATGCGTTTGCACCGAACAAGTTCTTATACAATGTTTTTCATACCTTCCAGTACGTGATAGGCAGTGCTACGTCATGGAACATCCTCGCGGGCATCAGTGCAACAGTTCCAATCCTCTCGTTCCTGGGGATGCTACTCCTCCCGGAGACTCCCAACTACCTCCTGCAACAAGACCAGCGGGCGAGGGCTGAGAGTTCTCTCGCGAAGCTTAGAGGGTCCACCTGCAACTTAGAGGATGAGATACAGAAGATGATAGCGTTTAAAGAGAAGAATCATGTTGAACCGTAAGTATTAATTACTGAAACTGCCAGAAACGGAGGCCATACTCGTACTTAGTACTGCATTCGCAAATCGAAAAATACTATAATAATATCGTCAAAATAATTCATTATATCCGTTCATTGATTAGGATGCCCCAAAATCTGCAATGTGGGTAGGGTAGTTTGAAAACAGCGTTCTTCTATATTTAAACTAAATAAATTTTAGTCCCTTTAATCGAACAACGAATGCCATTTCATGAATGTAATTAAATACTGTGGCAATTTTTTTTAAGGGTTAACAGCAAATGAAAATTATATTATTCACTTTAAACACAACGTAATAATTTAGTGTAATTATCGTGGTATTTTACCAAACAATTTCTTCTCATTTAGCTTTGTTTCATATTTTTTTGTAAATTTAGACGTAGGTAGTATATTATACTATTATATTAGCACATTACGTCGTATTTACAAACAAATGCAGTGAACTGTTCAATATTTATACTATTGTTTAATCAGTCCAATTACCTATGTACAAATAAGTTTGTGTGAAACTGAAATACTAGCATTGAAATTATGTAAAATTATCAATAGAATTAGCATAAAAATATTATTAAACTCTCGATTATGATTGTAAATGTATTCTTCGTCAATACCTAGTATCAGGTTCAATCACACTGACAGCTCACTCCACGCTCACTTCACATAAGTTTTCACGGTGAGATGGTTACAGAATCGTACTGCTGATAGTTATACTAAATTAGCATCAAGATTTTCCACATTGCCCATTGCCCATGAGGCTATTAATGTGTAACATTTTACTCACAATGTTAACAGATCGCTATTTTATGTTAATAGATGGAGAGTCACGATCTAAACTCATTTGTCTGGTGTAGATAATGGCAGCAAACGCGCGATATACGACACAGACATCTATGATATACGAGATATACAAGTGCTTATAAATATGAATAGGGATGGCTGTATCAATATATTATATGTTTGCGTCTCGTTGTGCGATCACTTCCTTGTGACGACGTATTTGTAATAGGCATGTATGATGATTTTTATTTTTATTTCATCGTGTTTAGATAATATATAGTACCACAACGTTTGTGTGTACAGCTCTGAAAAATTTGTTTGAACGCGCTAATCTCTGAAACTACCAGTCGGATTTGAAAGAAACGTTTCGTATTTGATACCCCATTTCTCGACCAAGGCAAATATAAGCAACAATGTAAACAATATTGAATATGCAGTTCTGTGTAGCAGGCAGACTATAGGTTTTTTTTAATGTTATTATTCCTGAAACAGAACAATAGGATAATCAAATACACCGACTAATTAATTGCTATCATCATTTCAGGTTGCATGGCCCCCGTGAAATAATCAAGGCTCTATTATCACCTTCAACCCTGAAACCGTTCACAATCCTGGCTATCTACTTCTTCGTGTATCAATGGTGCGGAGTCAACACCATCACTTTCTACGCCATTGAAGTTTTTGAGGTACGTACCATTATTATGTACACGGCCGTTTTCACACTGGACGATAACGTTCACGATACGATAAGTACACGATATCGGGCCGGAATCAACGGTATCATCGCCGATATTGATTGTCGTGCCGATATCGGCGGAAGACACAGTGCAAGGTGAAGCAGATCGCAGTAAGCTGTTGGTTACATCGTGTCACATACCGATATCGTTTCGATATCGTCGGATGATACCGCTGTCGTCCAAGCTGCCTATATGATATACAAGTTGTAACTTAAATAACGCACAACCTCATAAAGTGTCATTGTACTCATCATTATGAACAACTTTTACTATGGGACAAAAACAGAAATCGCGAAAAAAAATCAGCTGTTTTTGAAATAATATGTAGCTTTATAACCCACACATAAAGTTCAGTATGCGTTACAACTTTTATGACTAGCTCATAGTGCCAGACATTCTGAAACCAACTTAATTTACACTTGTTTAAGTTAAAGTAAGTAGGAGGTGCAGTAACCGTTAAGTACATAATTATAAATTTTCCTTTCCCAAATCTCTTTTTTTTCTTTCGTCTTAGATAGCAATAAAAAAAAAACAGCATCTATCAAAACAAATAAGAAAATTTAAGCCCGATAAGCAATCCATTCATCGCAGAGTTTACAACATGAAATAAGTTGGCAACGCGTTGAACTAGCAGCCATTTTCCCAATTTTTGACCTTTCCGACGAAAAAAGGGCGCGCGACGACGTTGTCAAATCATTCGCCTACGCGCACGTATGTATGTGCATCCCTTTCCTTAATGACATGCCCTAAATTTTCTTTATAACATGTTGAATTAGATATTTTAATATGACGCACCTATTCAATTTCATTCCGTTTATCAGATCAAGTTAAAGCCACATTGCAGGTGTGACCTTCACTAAAGCTTTGTAACTTGTAACGCACAATCTCCTTGATGTTGCAGTGCCTTAAGCAGTTACCATTTTCCTCTATTGAACTAAAGCTCTCTTCGTCAAAACTGTAATTTAATGTTGCAGGCATCTGGTGCCATGGCTGACAAATACTGGCTGACAATATCCATGGGCATAGTTCGAGTTATATTCACCGTCGTTGGTTGCATCCTCTGTCGGAAGTGCGGTAGAAGAATTCTTACCTTCATCTCTGGTGAGTACCTACCTACTAAAAGCTTAGCTTTGAAAAACTCTGAACTTCCAAGGTGAAAGATAAATTTATGAATAATAAATAAGATTAGATCGTGGCATGGTTAAAATATGGCATGTATTTCGACAACGCGACGTCTAATAAATAATTCGCAATTTGCGAATTATTTGATTCAAACAGAAGCGAAACTGTGTGTTCTAATGCACTGATTTGATTATGATTCTAACTCATTCCTGCGTGATTTCGCCGATCTGCTCGGAATCCAGTTACTCCTCCGCGCTCAGGCGGCTTATCGGCTATTTTATTGCGGTGCCGCGTTTGAATCGCACGTATCTGTGGCAGTCGACAAGTTTCTATACCGAAATTTTTTTTTTTTTTTTAATGGTTGTTGATTTTACGGAAAACAAGAGATCCGAAGTAGACTTCTACGATTCAACTGACTCTCATGATGTTCCGCTACTCGAATCGTGACATACCTTAATATATTGTACGAGTAGTAATGTTTCTTAGCGGAATTCCCATCATTATTTTCGCAGCGGAGCTGCAAAGGTGTGCTAAGGCCCTATTAATTATAAAGCCCTAATAATAATTGTAATAATGTTTTCTTTTTTAATAAATTGGGACAAGGGCAGTAGACTGATATTTTTTTTTAACTTTCAGATTTTAATTTTTTTACATATATTGTGGGTTATTCAACGTGTAACGTTAAATGCGCAAAACCTGAAAATAGTTTGATCAGAATAACGAGCAGAATTAATTGAACCACTTTTTAATATAGGTCTTATTTTTCAAAAAATCTTCATTAAAAACGTTGCCGTGTCCAGTACCTCAAAAAATCAAAGAATTTGATGTGAAGTACTTTTGCCGACCCCACTTTTAATGGAAGTTAGGTAAAAAAAGAGGAGGTTCTATTTTTGAAGGGGTTTTTAATGGATGTCTTCCGATTTTTTGAATATTTTTATTATTTGGTGTCTACAACGTGTAACAGACACCCCAACTGATTTTTAATTCAATTGACCTATTTCAAAAAGAAAATAAGTCATTAAAAAAATTGTAAAGGTTTTATGTGCTGTTTTAGTTTTACTGGCCATTCTGATCGTTTCTTGCGTCTGCGACGACGCTTTGCCGAGGGCGGAGTCGTCACCGGGCCGCTGCGCCGCGCTGACATTGGGTTGCTTGACCTATTAATAAATGGACACGGCAACGTTTTTAATGAAGATTTTTTGAAAAATGTGACCTATATTAAAAAATGGTTCAATTAATTCTGCTCGTTATTCTGATCAAACTATTTTCTGGTTTTGCGCATTTAACGTTACACGTTGTATAGGTACACCACAAGTACGTCATTAAGTTTAGTTGAGTAGTTTTTAATCTTGAAGGTATAAGTCTAACTGGTCCGGTAAACAAGTATGTTTTTAGGGTTTTAAATTATCCTTATTTTGTTTTTCCCAGCTCTGGGTTGCGGCGTCACAATGATAATCCTGTCGGTATACATGTACTTTGTCAAGTTTTGGAAGGAAAACGACCTACCACCACAGCACTCTTGGATTCCAGTGATCAGCATCTTCATCTTCGTCATCTCCTGCACGCTGGGATACTTGATTATACCTTGGGTTATGATTGGTGAAGTTTATCCGACACAGGTAATTTTATTTGTCTAGTCTAGAACATTAAGCTAAAGCTAAAATAATAATATGAACCAGTATTATATAAAATCGGAGGAGAAAGTGTCATAGGGCATCAAAAAATTTATCCGCATCGCTGTCAGCAGGAAAAGTACCTAAAAGGCTGACAGTATTGCCACGTTGTATGGCAATGCTGATTCTTTGGCCAAAAAATAGGCCGGCCCTCGGGAAGAATCGACCAACCGCTTGACTTGAAAAACTAAGTGGGCACTCGGACCCCCTGGCCCTAGAATTTCAACACTAAACGACTGGAACATATAAGTTCCAATAAGATTGGAATATTTGTCTTCGCTTATTTTTTCTTATACGAAATTCTATAGCACAAAATAAATAATAAATGTCAACTTGAAAATGTTGTAAGTACCTACTATGAATATCCTGTAACACTGTCCCCGCACCCGCAGGTGCGCGGCGTGGTGGGCGGCCTCACGACGTGCGTCGCGCACATGTCGGTGTTCTCCGTCGTCAAGACCTTCCCTCTGCTCAAGGCGCAGCTCAACGACTACGGCGTCTTCGGGCTGTATGGGTCCATGTCTTTGCTAGGTGAGTTTTCGTTCAATACCTATTGGTTGGCGCAGTGGTTAAGCGATTGACTGCTGCGCGTCGTGTCGCGGGTTCGATTCCCGCACGGAACAAATATTTGTATGACCTACAAGTAGTTGTTCCGGGTCTGGCTGTTTGTGTATGTGAGTTTTAAATGTTTGTAAGCGCCCCCACAATACAGGAGAAATTCCTAGTGTGGGGCAATGTTTTAAAAAAAAAAAAATATCGCACTAAAATTACAGACACACCATGTATAACAACAGACCGGATATAACACTAGTTGATAAAGTAAGCAAACACACATTTATAATAGATATAGCAGTCCCAAATACTAATAACATTCAAAAAGATATCACAGAAAAAATCAGAAAGTATGTAGAATTACAAGAGAAAATTACCAGAGTTTGGAAAATAAATAAATATAGTCTCAATAGTAATATCAACAACAGGTGTTATCTCGAAACAATAGTTTTAATGCACTAAATCTATCTAAATACACGTACATAGCACTGCAAAAAGCCGCCATATTAACCCGTGAGAAGGCGCGCCTAATTTTCTTACACGAGTAGGCGCGTGCGAGCAAATTGCTCACACTATCATAAATGTTTATATTTTTAGTGTTTCTATATTTATTGGCTTATAATGTATTTTAATAAATAACACAAGGTTTAGTAAGTAAGAAAACGAGTATTTTAATCAAAACTATTAAACATAATAGCAACTTCTAACGCAAATAACAAAACAACCTAGTATTAATTAATTTTTTTGGCACGTTTCATAAAAATCACAATAAAAACTCTTCCATAACAAAAACTAAAAAGTGTTATTCATCCATTAAATCTACACTAATGTGCCTCTCGAAACACACTGAACACATGTATTTTACATGTTCGGTGCAAAGTAATTGCTGGGCGCGTGATGAGCAAATTGCCGCACGTTGGTACACGGCCTCCACAAACGCCTTGCTGCGCGGTCGCAACGCCACTGAGCGGATCGAGAATTGCGTCAGGGGAGAGGGGGTGAATATTTAGGAAGGTACTTAAGTGCTTGAATTGGTGTGGCAAGGGAAAGACAAATAATTTTTGTATTAGATTTTTGTGTGAGCAAATTGCTCATAGCGCGCCTTCTCACGGGTTAAACACCTGCCGCATAATAAGAACATTTTTACAACTAGACTTGGATAATACATTTCACTGCAGTATAGAGCAATTCACCTTTTCAAAATAATACTCGTAACAGCCGGTCGATTCTGTAAAAATCTCACCGTGAAATCATAAGTGAAGTGAGCACTTAATAGTGTCAATACCTAGCGAATGACAGCTCACTCCACGCTCACTTCACCCAAGCTTTCACGGTGAGATGGTTACAGAATCGCACGGCTAGAATCAATTTCAAAATGACAACTATAATACTAGCTTTGACATTATAAAAAATTATCAATAGAATTAGCATAAAACATATTGTTAAAATCCCCATTATGATTGTAAATGCACGCTTGGTCAATCCCTAACATCAGTAGGATGGCACTGACAGCTCACTCCACGCAAGTTTTCGCGGCGAGATTTTTACAGAATCGACCGGCAGAGGCCAATAATTTAATAATTCAATTATCTGATCATAATTTATGGTGAAAAGAGGGATGGTATAATTCTAAATCCTTTGACCGTTTGTACATTTGCATCGTAGCTTCCAAACTCATCATCTGCCTAGCCTTTTCCCGTTGGGTTTGGCTTCCAGTCTAACCGGATGCAGCTGAATACCAGTATTTTACATGGAGCGACTGCCTATCTGACCTCCACAACCCAGTTACTGGGTAATACGATACCCTTAGGTAAGACTGGTTGTCAGACTTTCGTGCTACTGACGACCCGTAACGACTGTCAAAGATCTACGAATGACAGCCGGGACCAACGGCTTAACGTGCTTTCCAAACTGATAGATTTCAATGAAGTTTATTGATTGATTATTGTTTTTTTTTTCAGCGATAATATTCTTCTACTTTTTCCTCCCCGAAACGAAAGGCAGGACTCTACAAGAGATAGAAGATTACTTCAGCGGCAGAACGAAATCTTTGACAAGACGCAACACGCAGTGCGAAGCAACAGCAGCGTGATCGTGATGATGTTGGTGACGTGATATGATGTGATGTGATGTGATGTGTGAGGTGTGCAGCGATTTCGTATGAGTTGATGAGCTCTGATAATAGTATTTTCATATTTTAAACTTTTCGCACACAAAACGGTACAAAAGCAGACTTAATACCTTGTGCATTCTCTACCAGTCAACCAAGGGTGGTGAAGAGATTAGATTTAAAATCAAAATTTTATTTTTTAATTTTTCGTATGCTTATAACTGCCACCTGCGTATACTCAAGTTGTTATTTTGGCAATTATAAGAATCTTTTTGGGGCTCCTCAATTTAAACGAAACAGTTTGCAGTATGAAAGTGTGATGCTTTAAGATAATCGTTAAATTGTACATACATACTCTTCGGAGTTACCTATTACCGTGTAATTCAGCAAAGCTGCTAATTATTTGATATTATATCACAACAATACAAAATCAGTAAGAGATTTTTTACATATATATTTTATTGTAAGTGCAGTATTAACTCATTCAACGTGTAAATAAATAAAATGATACAGATGACTAAAATGTATAAACATGTCCATAATATTTTCCATAATAATGTTTACATGAAAGAAATATCAAATGGAACTACGATTGTTTGAATTATGTAAACTTAAAGATACTGAGAAACGAAGTGCCTTTGATTGTGAGGCATTTTATTCACTTAAATCGTGTGCACGTTATTGGTTGGTTTCTATTATGTTGTAATTGTTAAGACCCATTTTTACGTGCGCCTTTCTACAAGGTGTAACTTAAATAACGCACAACCTTTTAAGGGGTCATTGTACTCATCATTATCAACAACGTATACTATGGGACCAAACCTGAAATCGCGAAAAAAAATCAGCTGTTCCCCATATTTATGTTCGCATAACTCGTCAAAATGTAGGGAACAGCTGATTTTTTTTTCGCGATTTCCGGTTTGGTGCCATAGTAAAAGTTGTTCATAATGATGAGTACAATGACCCCTTAAGAGGTTGTGCGTTATTTAAGTTACACCTTGTATATCTGGCAAAGGCAATCCATTATAATATTATAAATGTGAAAGTCAGGATACTTTTATCCCGGTAGTACGTTGCCGTGGGATCATTTCCGACCTACTCGCGGGCCGAAGGGTGCGAAGCCGCGGTCAAAAGATAGTTTGCAATATAGTCTTGTTGGTCTAGTGGTAAGTAGCTAGCGAGACTGCTGTGTCCAGGTTTTGGGTTCTATCCTTATTAGGAAATTCTTAGTAGCAGAATTGTGCCCGATTAAAATGGCAATCGGCTCTTTTGCATGGCTGTCAAGATGTCGGTGTACTATGCACCATTGCCTGCTTCTTCGGGAAAATACGTCTTATACAAGGTCAAATCATCATAAATTAGCTAGCGAAACTCGCATACGTGAGGTGTGGGTATTATGGGTGTAGTTCTAAACACGATAAAACAAAAAAATAATTAATTTGGTGATTTTTTTGTTCGGGTCATGACCGCTTTTAGTATAGGTATTTACTTGAAATATCAGTTTGAAAAATCACTTTTTTTTGTGTAAACTTCACAGACATGATTGGTATCGATATCTAAAAACGATAAAACACATTTTCTCAACTCATACTCATAGTTACAACACTGCTAATTTAATTTAACCCTGTATACCTACCAACATAATTTCTGAATTATTGTTATTAATTCCAACGGTGACTTATTATTTATTTATTATATATATATATATACAACGTGTAACGTTAAATGCGCAAAACCTCAGACACCCCAACTGATTTTTAATTCAATTGACCTATTTCAGAGAGAAAATAAGTCATTAAAAAAATTGTAAAGGTTTTTTGTGCTGTTTTAGTTTTACTGGCCATTCTGATCGTTTCTTGCGTCTGCGACGACGCTTTATCGAGGGAGGAGTCGTCACCGGGCCGCTGCGCCGCGCTGACACTGGCTTGCTTGACCTATTAATAAATAGACACGGCAACGTTTATAATGAAGATTTTTTGAAAAATGTGACCTATATTAAAAAGTGGTTCAATTAATTCTGCTTGTTATTCTGATCAAACTATTTTCAGGTTTTGCGCATTTAACGTTACACGTTGTATATATTATAAATCTTTTTAGTTCATACCTCTTCATTACTTGCTTTTCACCCTATTAATCTTGCCCATACTAAACTATTGGTTTCCTTCAATGATAATAAGCATTTAAAATTGTCTATTGCCTCTTTTTTTTTTTGTTATCTTCGGACTCTCGTACGCCTTCCAAAGGACTGGAGCCCCAATCGGCCCCATGGTCCCGAGATACTTGTGTAGAAATACATTAAATAAAAATAAAAAAACAGTCTATTATTAATGCGTAAAAGGGTTTTAACATATGTTGTGATTTGTGTGTGATGCGACATGTTGTATATTTTGTGAAAGTATTATACTGTAGTTTGTGCTAAGATTAGTCTAAATAATTCTATTTTTGTAGATATTATACAGATAAATGTGCCATTTTATAAATGTTTGAGTCACAAAAATGTTTTTGTGACAATGAAATATTTTTGTTATGGAGAGGACACAACATTTTAAGTGAAAAAAAAAATGGAAACCGTGAAATACTTACTAGGATGGAATGAAAAAAAATATTTTTAAAGCTGTGCTTAAATACTATTCCATCATTTATTTCTGCTTGTGTTGCAAGTTTTTTTACAAATCGACCTAAAAATGTTAATGTCCTTTCCAATTTATATTTAAATAATACGTAAAATAATTATAATTAAAGTTACCATTTTTTTCTGTCTTCAGCATACAATGCATTTTATTTATTGTTTAATTTATTATACTGGAAATAGTGAAGCATTTTGTGATAGTGGTTTAGAGTAGAAATAGTCTAAATGTAAAGAAAATGTTGAACATATCTGATTTACTGAAAATAAAGAAAATATTTCATGATTTTTTCGTTTTGTTTAAAAACCTGTAGCGTTCCCATACTATTTGCTTGATTTTTAAACAGTTGCTTTATAGCAACGAGTTGAATCGTTAAAGCCCCTACTAAAAATTGTGAGTTGTGACTACTTGTGACTCACAATACTCATTTAAATGATAATGATAAATGATTTATATTCTGTAAGTAGGTTTGTACAAACACTTTTACATGTCAATCACATTTTTTTAAAGACAAAGACATTTATTCGTTGGATATGGTAGGTACAAACTTGGTTGGTATATATGGATAAGTTCAGGACACATCCGCCGCTAATAGCGGTATATACGAATATTTACAATGTTAACCTAACGTACACGTGGATATAAAGACCCTAACTATTCTACTAATCGGTCGGCGTTTCCTATCTGACTGCTCTGAGAAGAAAGGCCGAAACAAACTCAGAGGTCACAGTCTGTTTTAAAGTCCAGACATAATCTTGGTCAGATCATGTGAAAACCATGTAGATTGATGTCTAAAATGGTTTGCTACCTACCCGGTGAATTTCGTTTGCCACCTACGATTCAAGACATGGAAATGAAATGAAATCATCTCACAGTGAACGGTAGGTATTAGGATAAACTAAAGTCCAAACTAAAGCAATGTTGGCCCAGTGGTAACAGCCGCGACTTACAAGTTGTAGGTCGTAGGTTCGAACCCAGACAGGCGATTTACTTTGTGTAAATTATTTCATCACCACTGCCCTCAAAACGGTAAAGGAAAACATCGTGAGGAAACCGGTATGTCCTGTATAATATAGAACCAAAAATTCGAAGACAAGTGACACCTACCAACCCCACTGGGCCCACGTGGTGGATTACAGCCCACTTCCTCTCACCGAGAGTAGGGCTGTGTCCCAGGATTTCATTAGCCAACCCATCATCGTTACTTTCATTAGCATCTTTTATTACATAAAATAATACATTTCGTCCGGTTACTCGATCGATGAAGGTCGTTCCTCTACGTATCTTAGACTATAAGAGTAGGTGTTATGTCCCCAGATCGGTGAAAACATATCGAGTTTGCAAAAGTAAGAGCTAAATCGAAATCGATATCGGAACTGATAACACCCGTTGAACACTACAGTCTGAAATGTGTGTTCGTTCAACAAAGTCATGAAATTGGTCCTGCTGTTGTGTTGTCTCATCTTGTTCTGCGAGGCGATCGTCAATTTGAAGAGTAAGGTGAATCAAGGTTCGTTGAATATAAAACTAAACAAGCATTAAAATTAAAAAAAAATATATATATATACAGTATATAGGATGACTGGTAATTAGTGACCGATACTTAAACAGATGATTGTACTCATCATTACAAACAACTTTTACTATCGGACCAAATCCGAAATCGCGAAAAAAAAAATCAGCTGTTCCCTACATTTATGTTCGTACGAGTCGTCAAAATGTAGGGAACAGCTGATTTTTTTTTTCGTCATTTCACTTTTTGTCCCATTATAAAACTTGTTTGTTGTCATGAGTAGAATCATGTGTTTAAGTATCGGTCACTAATTACCAGTCACCCTATATATAGGTAGTTTGTCAACGCATCCCCGGAGAAGATGGCGGGACGAGCTGGAGAAAACAAATGAGCCGTGGCCCGCTTTAGCCCTGGGTCGAAAGAGCTGGAAGTCATAGGGAGAGGTCTTTGCCCAGCAGTGGGAAGATGCAGGCTAACAGTACCTAACAGTAGTCTTTAACTATGAACAAAACAAAAACCAACTACCCTTTGTATGTCGCGGCAGTGTGTGTTGAGAGCATTCGCTGGTCAAAGAGCCCAAAATTGAATTGGAACTTGGAATCTCCTTTTGAGCTATATCGTAAATATCTCAAAAACTAGACTTCCATAGTCAAAAATAATGCAATTTTTACCTTTGTGTTACACCTCCCGGGATGTTTGTCTACGGATTGAACGGTGAGCTTAATTGACCTTGACTTTTGTTAAAAATTGTTAGATTTTCAGATCCGTTTGTCCGATTTGTTACCCAACCAAAACCCTGAAAGGTGAGAAAACAATTCATAGTCTCTTTAATCACACCGGCTACAATTTTTGATAAAGGTCACGGTCAAGGTCCATTAAAGGTCACCCATCTGTACACAATCATCCCAGGGGTGACATAATATTCCTTCATTTTTGACCAAGGACGTCTAGTTTATGAGATATTTGCGAAAAACTTAAAAAGGGAATTCTGGTGTTGAAGAACTTGACTAAGAAGTAAGTACTCCTTGCCAGTTACATTATGAATGATTAGCTTATGCCTGCGGCTTCGTTCGTGTGGAAGTTGGAAGTTATGCTACAGGAACGTACCGGGATAAAAAGTCCAAGGGTAACGGACAGTCAGACATGCAGCTACCTCCGCATTTATAATATTATCATGGGTATAGATGGATTATAGACTGAAAATGTCAATTTTATGTCTAGGTCTACAGAAAAAGCAATTCACCGAAGGCGTGGAATTCAACCAAATATCGCGATCGACTCTTCTGAAAATCCTATCAGCTTTCAAAGAAAACATTCACAAGAACCTGAGGAAGAAGAAGTTGAAGCCAGTTTTTACGGCACAGTTCGCAAATAATCGCTACACAAGACCATTTATCTATCCAAATGTCTTCGGAACAGCTAAAGGCAAAATTCATCCACACTAAATCAAAATCACCTATCTAATATACCGTAGTGTTTGTAAACTAAGGTTTTCAATCAGTACGTCCTGCCCGTTATGACATACTAGCGACCCGCCCCGGCTTCGCACGGGTGCAATAGAGAAATACTGATAATAATTTTAGAGCCATTATTTCTCGTAAAAAGTTAAGGATAAAAAATGGTTATTGTGGGTTATCCCTAAGAGATAGACATATACCATCGCAGACTTTTTTGTAGACCTTCTTAAGGTGTGCAATACTGTAGTACATTATTTTGATCTATCTCAAAGGGTTCAGCCAGCGTTTACAATGAAGCGCAAAAAATGTGTTTATTTACGACATCACATTAGAAACCTCTAAAATTATCAGTGTTTCTCTACTATATTATGCATGTATTATACATATAAACCTTCCTCTTGAATCACTCTATCTATTAAAAAAACACGCATCAAAATCCGTTGCGTAGTATTAAAGATCTAAGCATATATAGGGACAGACAGACAGGGAAGCGACTTTGTTTTATACTATGTAGTGATGGTGCCGAAACGTAGATACTGGCAGTCGGGCTGGTCCATAAATTCAAGGTCGCTCACCGCGCTACTGAGCGGGCTATGCACGGAGTTTATTTGACGGATAAAATTAGAAGAATCAAAAAAGAAGTTCAGGAAGAGAAATTGAGTAACCTACAAACCTTGCAGAGTAAAAAAACCTGAAGTGGCAGTGGGCTGGCCATGTTTACCAAAGGACCGATGGCCGGTGGAGCTGACGAGTCCTAGAGTGGCGACCGCGTATCGGCAAGCGTAGTGTGGGACGCCCTCTAGCTAGATGTACCGACGCCCACCTTAAGAAGGTGGCTGGGACAGACTGGATGCGGAAGGTGGAGGACAGGTTGTTGTGGCGCAGCCTGGGAGTGGCCTATGTCCACTAGTGGACTACGATAGGCTGAGTTGATACAGGCAGCACTCACCAGATAAATCTATTATACAACGTGTAACGTTAAATGCGCAAAACCTGAAAATAGTTTGATCAGAATAACGAGCAGAATTAATTGAAACACTTTTTAATATAGGTCACATTTTTCAAAAAATGTTCATTTAAAACGTTGCCGTGTCTATTTATTAATAGGTCAAGCAACCCAATGTCAGCTTGGCGCAGCGGCCTGGTGACGACTCCTCCCTCGATAAAGCGTCGTCGCAGACGCAAGAAACGATCAGAATGGCCCGTAGAACTAAAACAGCACATAAAACCTTTACAATTTTTTTAATGACTTATTTTCTCTGTGAAATAGGTCAATTGAATTAAAAAATCAGTTGGAGTGTCTGAGGTTTTGCGCATTTAACGTTACACGTTGTATATAACTGACCGACTGCGTCCGCGTGAAATGTTTGCATGTTTTGCGTGTTGATAAGCAGACTTTCTCAAGAATTAAGCTATCAAATGCAAAATGATTATTTCATATCTGACTGGTTTTTCCAGAGATTTAGCGCGTTCAAACAAACAATCAAAATCTTCCTTACTCAGCTTTATTATAAGTATATAGATATAGTTATTTTAAGATAGAATAGCACAAAGCTACAACTGCAGTGCTATTCTGTAAAAATCTCACCGTGACGAGTTAGGTGAAGTGAGCGGGAAGTGAGCTCTGTCATTCCCTAATGGTAGGGCTTAACACTATTAAGTGCTCACTTCACTTATGATTTCACGGTGAGAGTTTTACAGAATCGACCGGCTGGCCTTTCGACAAAACTTTTGGACACACGTTTTCCTCACGGCGAGGTCTGGTCCGGTGTAAAATCACAAATACTAGCATTACGTTAATTTAGTTACACATTAGCAACAGCTTCAACAACTTTCTCAATAATATCAATTCCTTTCTTAAATATGTCTATATGTATTTTCTCATCGTGGGCGTGTAGTAGCAACGGAGAGTCCATGAGTGGAGAGAAGCTGATAGCTGGAATACCTTGACGGCGAACATAACGCAAGTCCGTTGCGCCTGGGCAGGTCACACAGCGTATTGAAAAGCCCCTGAGGAAATAAGTTTACACTTGAAATTGATGATGCTGAATAAGTGAAGTATTTTTTGAACATGTTGGGGCAATACTCGTAGGTGAATTCTTACTACTTGTTTAGATAGGTACGTGCCGCATATTATCTAAGTAAAAAAGAGAATGGCCCAAGAAAGCTTGGCATAAATTCTTAATGTACAGACGCCAGCACATCAAGCTACTACAGTCTGTCAGATTTCTTTAACAGATTTTCAACTTTAGCGCTAAAGCTTAAAGTTCAAAGTTGATTGGGAAAATCTGACAGTTTCGGGTAGCTTGATGTGCTGGCGTCTGTATAAGCCTACAGTTGCGTCTTGGCTTTTTGATGTACAGTCAAAATTTCATATTGTCAAAAAATTATAGTTATGATTTGATTAAACGGACATATTAAGTTTGTCGTCAATTTGGTAAATAAAAAAATTCCCTGACATTACCAGGCCTTAAGGCCTACGGTCCTTATCAGCAAGTATTAACATGCACACAATTTCTCTGTTTCACCCATCCATCTAACACTGGACAGGCCTGTTGGTCTAGTGGTCAGTGGCCCTGACTGCTATGCCCAAGGTCGTGGGTTCGATTCCCACCTAGGACAAATGTTTGTGTGATGAGCACGATCATTTGTTCTTTGTCTGGGTGTAATTTATCTATAATATGTATGTATTTAGAAATATATATGTATGTTTATCAGTTGTCTAGTACCCATAGCACAAGCTCTGCTTAGTTTGGGACTAGATGGCGTTGTGTGAAAGTTGTGGAATATTATTATTATTATTATTATTAGCTTGCCCTACTTACATATCAGCGACTACTTTCTTCATGACGTCCCAGAAAGGCATGCCGCCATCTATTTTGGTACTCTTAACTTGTGGGTTCTTGACTAAGTACTCGAAACTCACGCCTGCACCCGCCTCCTCGCACCATCTCGATATCTACAGATATTCAAGCATTATTTGTTAGGACATTAAAAAGCGATTTTTTGGAGACTAAAATTGGTTGACTAATCGAAGTTGCTCCATAAAGCCGAGCACTCATTGCTCGGCGCCGCAAAGAGACGCAGCGCAACGCATTTTTATACAAAAAAGTGCAGTGCGGCCCGCATTAGGGTAATAGTAATAGTACATTTAGGTATTTGTCAGAATATTGTCACAGAGTTGTTGTTAGATAGCTTTAAAAGTTACACATTCACCACACACAACATGTCACACGCGTCATTTTCAGGATTTTGGTTACTTGGTTAGATTAAATAAATTAGTATAACATTGAAATTGCAAATTAGTAAAATATTAGAAATGTCAAAAAAAATTAAGTCAAAGAGATAATAAGAACAGAATATAATAAATTTAATTATTCTAATGTTTAAGTCAACTTTTCATTTCATACATAAAATCATTAATCGAGTAGTAGCATTTACGTAAAAGATAATTGAATAATTTAGATTAAAATGTCCTAAAGTTTCAAAACAATCTGGTAGTTTAGCAAAGTTTGGTCGCCATACAAAATACACTATTAGAAAATAAATTAATATTTCGTCTAGGTACGGATGGCGTCTGTACCGAGACGAAATATTAATCTATTTTCACACACACGCATTTTTGCTAGCCGCAAGCTACCCGAAACTGTCTTTACGCAATCAACTTTGAACCTTAAGCTTTAGCGATAAAGTTGAAAAACTATTTTGACAGATTGTAGTAGCTTGATGTGCTGGCGTCTGTACACGAAGTATGTGAACTTTACGGCTAGGTCTGGATACAATATCATTATGCAGATTAAATTCATGCTTATTTTGGAACACAAAATACAAATTTCAAAAATATAAAGTGCTGGAAGTGGTAATATTTTTTTTTTTTTTTAATAATGTAACACAGCTGTGTGTGCTGTGTAGCACAGCTCCACATATTGAGCGAATGCATTACTAATGAGCTCAAAATACTCTGATAAGTTCTACATAATCACCCCATATTATAATGCCATAACGCAAAATTGGTGTGACATAGCCATGGTATGTACAGACGCCAGCACATCAAGCTACTACAATGTGTCAAATTTCTTCAATAGATTTTCAACTTTATTACTAAAGTGGGATCCTGCCGTTTTGCCGAAAAGATTTTGCCAAATTTTCATTACCCAAACAAATTTTAGCAACCTTTTTTTATACCAATGTAATATTTGGAATAATTTTAGTACGCACATTTTCATTTGGTCAAATGTTTACTTGGCAGATTATTACCAAGGATAATGTCATTAGGCCTTTTGGTCTTTAATCAAATGATTTATTACAGCAAACAAAATTAAGACAGTAAACGTTTAGTCAAATGATTTGTTATGACAAAAAATATAAAGGCAAAAATAAGATTTTTTTGGGAATTGTATAATTAAAAATGCAATTTTATTTTAATATAGGTAATCATTTATTAACGCGAGTACAAAATAGCAAAAGCTAGTAAAAAATATTTGTAACTTACAATTTTAAATTTTTCGCAATGGACATTAGCAGATTTATTTCGGAGTATTCAGACTTGTGTTGCAGAACTCGATTAATTATGTCGTCTTTATCCATATATTTTTTTTTCTTTTTTGTGGCGGTTCACCTGATAGTATAATCTCAATGTCAGCTAAATTTGAAGAAACTTCATTTATTAATTCTTTAATTAAGCGATACACTCCAGGGTGGTGTTTATCAATGAGAATGTTTATTCTACGATGCCACGCCTCAGCTGAGTTTGTCTTTCGTTTACAACATGGCAACTCCAAAAGCTTGGTGGATACTTCGGTTGCGTGTTCCATGATCCGCTAACATAATTTTCTTCAAACCAATTCGCGATTTGCTTCCAATCAGAATCTTCTATACCTTCTATTAGCTTGTTAAAATATAGAATGATTTCATTTTCTGGCAAATAACTTAAAGCCAATAAACATTTTACTTGTTTGTTAAATTTGATGTCATTTGCGTATTTCTTTGTAAGCTTATGTGCTTGAATTTGTCTGAAACAAGTCAAATTTATAGTTACTAGACATTAGGTTATTTATGGGACTAGTTACAGTAGGTTATTAATTAAAAAAAAATGGTTAGGTTAGGTTAGGTTAAAACTGTGACCACCTACGCACGAGCCGAGCGAGCGAAGCGAGCGGTGCCGCGGCAGCGGCCGGCGAGTGCCAGAAACGACTAGATTATATAGAAAAAAATATGGAAAAAAGAGATTATTTTTAGGAGGCTATCGAGAGAAATAATATAATTATAATAACATTATTATTACCCGTTTAGAATTTGTTTGTCTGTTTGTAAAATTGACGACACCAAATATTTGGCTTATTTAATTTTGCGTAAAATATGTTATGCCAACTGAAATATTTGACTAGATAAAAAATGGTAAAAGTACTAGTTGGTGAACAAGTTATTGTTCAAACGTTCACTTGCCAAATATAGGTTTTCGTAACAATTATTTGTAAAAAGATTTTCTGGTAAGTAATAATTTGGCAAATGAAATTATGCGAAAATTTGTTTGGGAAGTAATAATTTGGCAATTTCTTTTCGGTAAAACAAGGGAGACCCTACTAAAGTATTAGGTTCAAGGTTGATTGGGAAAATTTTTGACAGTTTCGGGTAGCTTGACGTGCTGGCGTCTGTACATAGTAACCGCATCAACACTAGCCACACGTGTTAATCTGGATAAAACGAATACGAATCTATCTATCAACTCAACAGCACCCTTATTGTCGATGCAAAATCAGAGCTAAAATAATTGTGAAAGGCAAGTTACCTACTTACCATTCTATCAAATTCGTCGTGGTCTACGTCTGGAGCAATTCTTATGTCAAATGATACTGACAGCGTCTCTGGCAAGACATTCATTTGGACTCCACCCTAGAACATAAGAAACTTTCTAAAAAAAAAGCATGTGTGCAGTTCACACGCGATAGAAGTGAAACCTTCAAAAATGTTACTAGGTTTCTGCTTGAAGGCGCCCAGACCAGTACCGACGGTATACGTAGACTTACGAATATTCCCGAACGTATGATGTATGAACGTAGATGGGAGAGGGTACGGACCATGTACGGACAGCGCACAAAGAGGAGATCACAAATATAAGAAACACTGTATAATGCCTTCTATCTCATTCTCTCGCATGTTAAATCCTATAGATGTACGTGTTTATCTCTTTTTACTGTAACTTTTTCGTTTCATTGGGTTTCAAATCACAACGATGCTAAATAAGTTTTCACTTCAAAATGACACCCACATTTTTCGATTTCACGATTACGAGTAATCCCTTTTATGGTGCATGTGCATATCTTTAATGCACTTAGGCGTGCTACAGATTTGTTCGAATTGGGATGATTCGGCACGATTTGGCATAGCCTGCAAAATATAATAAAAAATAATAATAATATTCGATTTTGCTGCACAGCTGCGCTGAATCAACCCGACTCGAGCAAATGTGTAACAAACTCTTAGGGCGCATTCCACCAAACTTTTATACCTAGCGTAAGTCTTATCCAGAGAATAAATTTTGAATATTTGACAGTTTCTCCATACTAGAACTGTTAGACGTCAATTTTATTCCACGAATAGAATATATCTGACATTAGTAAAATCAGCCTTTAGTCATAAGCTAGTCATGTACGTATCGTATTCGAGTTTGAAATTAGTCGGGAAACATAGATTTGCGCGGACAATGACTCCGATATAGGTGCAACATGAATCATAGAACACCATAGACTGCAAAGAGCTACCAGAAGAAGACTTAAGTCTCACAGTACGGACTCCTAATTATGAGAAGGAGTGAATGAAGGCGTCACGGTTAGGGGGAAGAAAGGATAAAGAAAACGTGTTGCGCCCACCCCTCGTAATATGGTGCAAGGGCAGGAAGTTGATGATGATGATACAGCATGTATCAGAAATGTCAAAGTAATGGATGTGATGATGTGATGTGATGATCAACATTGTAATCGCGAAAAAATTATCAACTGTCCCATACAAAACTGCAATAGGTACCTACTCGACTCAAATGTTTGGGATGGCTGATAAGTTTTTCTCGATTACGATGTAGTTCTCACAGAGAAAGTTGTTCAGTTTGATGATTTGTACCCTTAAACTTGACCACAACTTTCTGATATCACGTTGTGTGAAAATACAGAAGATTATGTAGCAGAGAATTTCATTTAAATTCTGCTGCAATTTATCTGTTCGACAGTTTCTTTTCTCAGTATGGAACAGCGGGGTGATTGTGTTACACACTTACAATGGTAAAGCCATTCATTTTGAAAATTCAACAACATTCATTGCGCCATTCACGTTGTCCAGCATACGACTTTTTGAAACATATGAAGCGATGAATTAGCAATTTCCTCAAAAATCTTTCGGATTCTGATTGAAAGTGTGTTTCGCGATTAGAGTGCTGGTTCTCATTGTGAAACTTACCGATAACTGTGTCAAGTTGATGGCTGTGACGTCACCGAACCAGACATTCCCGTCTGTCTTCTTCAACTCTTCAGCGCGAAGAGTCATAAATTTGTCGATTATGTAATATAACTGAGAACAGAAAATATATAGTACGCTATGTAAATTAAAGTGCAATAAAATCAAATCATCATCTGCCCAGCCTTTTCCCAACATGTTGGGGTCGGCTTCCAGTCTAACCGGATGCAGCTGAAATACCAGTGTTTTACATGGAGAGATTTTCGGGCTTCTGAATACCGGTAACGACTGTCAAAGATCTACGAATGACAGCCGGGACCAACGGCTTAGTGTAATTTCCGAGGCACGGAGGGGTCTCGGTATGTAAAGATGGTCACCCATCCACAGATCAACCGTGACAAGCTTAGCTTAACCTGATCGATCGACCTGTGCGGCTGTTATTATTTAGCCACGGGCCCCTCGGTGCAATAATCAGTTAAATGTGTAAGCAACTGACGATCGACATCGTTCCTATTTATTCGCTGGCACTGTGTATTATTTTCAACAAATCAACAAATAATGTCTACCGAGTACTGATTTTAAACTTGATATTTAATTATCGTTAACAGGTGACAGTGGCGATGGATAAAATAGCACACAGGATAGCATCACCGTTTCAGCCGAAAAACTTAAGTATACTGCTGACAGGTCTCCCACAAGCCTCGTCACTTCGACCGGTTCTGTGATTTTCGCGTCCAGCGCATGAAACACAGTATATCGAGCGACAATTATGATCGTCAATAATCGAGAAAATCTGTAGTCATCTTTGGGAAATCAATTTCAGTAATACATTCGGTTCCTGCCAAAAAAGGTGATCTAGTTATAAGTGTTGAATTCAGTGCCTCGAACCAAGAAACCTGTCAGATGTCCAAGGATGAAGAAGATTTATTCAATTGCTTCTAACCTTTTCACCAGCAGTCCCGGATTGCAGTAGTGAGCCATGTCCGGGCTCACCCCGACATGTTACAATGATTTCTGCAACACAATAGAAAATATGTTATAAATATGTATACCTCCATATATCTTGTCATAAATTCTATGCAAAAATCTTCCATCATCATCTGCCGATCCTTTTCCTGACTATGCTGGGTCTGGCTTCAAGTCTAACCGGATGCAGCTGAATACCAGAATGATACATGGAGTGACCAGTGGCCCCGAATTACGAGTGGGTTCGAACCTAGCCAGGCGCCTTATTTCGTGTAAATAATCGTACCACCATTGCTCTCAAAAACGTGAAGGAAAACATGGTGATGAAACCGGCATGTCCTAGAACGAAACATTCGAAGACATGTGGCATCTACCCGCCCGCACTGGGCCCGCGTAGTAGATTACAGCCCATTCCCTCTCTAAGAGTGGTGGCCTGTGTCCCAGCAGTGGGAAGATTATAGGCTTATTCATCATCTGCCTAGCCTTTTCCCAGAGGGGCCGGCCCAATTAATACCACCTATCTTGACCTTAACAACCCAGCTACTGGGTGATACGATACTAATGGGTAGCACGATGACGACCACGAAAACCCTTGTCAGACATACAATTTTTTTTTCTTTTTTTTTTTTCTTTTTTTTTTCTTTCAACCATGTTATGTTTTCACGAGTGCCTCGTTTGACTAGCGGTCGCAGGCACTGCTGCTGAGCATGAGGTCCCGGGTTCAATTCCCAGATTAGGCAAAGTGTTATTGGGTTTTCCATGTCTCTGTAGCAGGAGAGGTAGTTAATAGGCTCGCCCATATTGCATGGGACTTGCAAACATAATTGGCGAAATATGGGTGATCTATAGGTAAAGCTCTGTCTAACCCTTTACGGAAAACTGACGCTATGTAATGTTATTTATTGCGTATCTTACACAGAACGAGCACCAGTTACCAAACGTAGCATATATGTAAATTAGTTTCATAAGCAGGAACTCTGCCTAGGATTTATGACATCATCATCGTTGCTACACTGACGTTATCTCAAATAATTATATGTATATTTCACACACTTAGGTCATTTAAATGGAGACACACAGAGCATTAAAATACTGATTGTCATCTAGGGAAAGAGCTTACGCGACGAATTGAGCCACCTTTTCTTTATAATGTTGTTTCAAAAGAGCGGTTAGTTTCGACAGGATGGCGGCGATATCAACACGCAAACTGTAACCATAAATTCCGCATATGATTCGAGACTAGAGTCATCATCTGCCTAGCCTTTTCCCAACTATGTTGGGGTCAGCTTCCAGTCTAACCGGATGCAGCTGAATACCAGTATTTTACATGGAGCGACTGCCTATCTGACCTCCACAGCCCAGTTACTGGGTAGTACGATACCCCTAGGTAAGACTGGTTGTCAGACTTTCGGGCTTCTGACTACCCGTAACGACTGTCAAAGATCTACGAATGAAGGCGGGACCAACGGCTTAACGTGCTTTCCGAGGCAGGGAGGGGCCTCGGTATGTAAAGATGGTCACCCATCCACAGACCAACCGCGGCAAGCGTAGCTTAACCTGATCGGTCGACCTGTGCGGCTGTTATTATTTAGCCACGGACCCCTCATTTAGCCACGGGCCCCTCATTTAGCCACGGGCCCCTCATTTAGCCACGGGCCCCTCGATCCTAGACTAGAGTAGGTAGAAATTTTTCGTCAGTTATAAAAAAAAAAATAGCAGTTCCATACACTTTGATCACGTAGTTATTGCACTTTTCTATGAAACAGCACTTTTAGAGTTTCACACCAAAATGGTAAAAAGCAACCCTTATGGTGCGACTCAGTCTGTCTGTCCGTCCGTCTGGCTGTCACAGCTGGATATCTCAAGAACTAATAGTTCTATCAACTTTAAATTTGGAATAGTTTTTAGATTTATTTGATTGACTAGGTTTTAGTTTTTAACGTTAACGGAATTCCGTCAAACTTACGTCTAGATGTTCTTTCTCCGTGAAAAGCCAAGATCTCTTTAGGGTCCAGGTTGGGCGCACTCTCGTCTAACGCGAAACCAATGTTCAGTTCTTTAAACTCAGGTGATTCTGAAAATGCGCGCATTCCGTCTACACCGCCGATTTCTTCATCTGAAAAAAAAAATATATATATTAACACCGCGTTCTGGACTCTGAAAGCCTGATAAATCTCTTATCACTACTTAACCAGGCATGTCGTTAATTTCATGTTTATCTATAGGTAACGATAGTAATAATGTACCGATAATCGTTACAGTCAATGGCATATTAGCGGAGAGCCACGAACAGCACCTCAAGCAGCTCTGATAAAGGCGTGACTGGATAAAGGGCTTGATTCAGAAAGCAGTCCTGCCATGCGATTCTGTAACCATCAACTGGAATGCATGGAAGTGAGCGTGGAGTGAGTCGTCAATAGTGTCAATCCCTAGCATCAGCATGACTCACAGCTCACTCTAAGCTCACTTCACGTTAGTTATCACGGTGAGATTTTTCCAGAATCGACCGGCTGGATACGGCACGCATAGTGAGGAAGGAGGTTCCTCTCTCTCTAGAGCCATGACCTTTTTTTTTTAAATGCAATTAATTGGTATGTAGGTATAATAAAGGAATAATGTTATAAGTTCGTGCTCAACAAAAAACCAAATTAAGATAGATAAGGAGCAAAATAAGAATATAGGTATCGCTGTGTATTTATACGTAAGTATATCTAAACAAAGTCACTTTTCGTGTCTACAGCGCTGTTTTCCCAAACTCCGCAATAGATTTTTATGCAGTGCACACAATTGTCTAGAGAATTTATATGTAATAGTACATTATGATATAAGTGCGGTAAGTTGAAAATTACAGCTGAGGCGATATTGCTAGCCCGAGCCGTAGGTGAGGGCTATAAGAAAGCAGAGGCTGTAATTATCAAACCGCACATATGTCATACGACGTTTTATAACACATTTGTGAGGAAATAAATAAAACTCGGACTTTCTTAAACGAATAAATCATTAATTACTTGTTAAAACGGTTATTAAAATTCAAACAATTTGTAAAATTAATTATTACGTTGCCAGTTGGCATTTTTAATGTTGTCAAGCTATTACTCGTATTATTAGTTGCAATTTCACAAGTTTCTCTCTCACTCTCTTGAGTGAAAGTAGGAGAAACGAGACCACAAAGGCACAAAAAACAGCCAGTATTACTAATAAAGTAAATTAATACTTTTGTGTTTTTGTTACAGATAAATGGTTGTAATTAATTGTGAAAATTAATTAAATTAAAGAATTAAATGTTTATTTATTATATTTTATCTCCCAAAGTTAATTTTATTCATAAAATATTGACCACTTTTCTGACATAAAAACTCTTTGCTAAGATTTAAAAAGGTACCGTTCGTTTTAGACGGAGCATCTTGATAAACCGTGCGCTTTACATTACAGTTACGCACAAGTACGTAATGAGATACATTACGATATTGAAATTGGTGCAGTAAGAGACCTTTTACGAGAAAATGTGTTATAAAATACATTATTATTAAATTCCATGTAAGAAATGTCGATGATTTATCTAGTCTTAAAAGCAGTGCTAAGCAGGGACGGGTCGCTAGTAGTAGATAAGGCAGTTTGCGAACACACAATATTAGGTAGATAACCAATTCCACGTAATCCAATACTAACCAGGTACAAAAGATATATGAACAGTCCTCTTCAGCCTGACTCCAGCGACTTTCAGTTTCCTAACTGCTTCTAGGTGCATCATGCCTATGCTTTTCATGTCTTGAGTACCTCTTGCGTAGATGTACCCGTCCTCGGTTACGACAGCGTCGAAAGGAGGGTAGGTCCATTTTTCCTGGAACATTATAAAATCATCATCATCATCATCATCGTCATCATCATCGCCATCATCAGCATCATTATCATCATCATTATCATCATCATCATCGTCATCATCAGCATCATTATCATCATCATTATCATCATTATCAACGTCATCATCATCATCATCATCATCATTATCAACGTCATCATCATCATCTTCCTGTTCTTGTCCCATGTTATTTAGGGTCGGACGCAAGACGTTCTTTCATTCAATCTCCCCTGGCAGCCTCAGCTGTCAGACTTTCAGGGGAGCAGGAGAAGACCCACAGAAAACAACTTTTACTATGGGACTAAACCTTTGATTTTTTTTTTTACACGATTTCAGGTTTGGTCCCATAGTAAAAGTTGTTCATAATTATGATTACAATGACCCCTTAAAGGATGCCCATGAATTCTATTTCACCCTATCTTGTCTCGTACCAATAGCTGTTCCACATTTGCGTCAGATGGTAAGTGAAAAAAAAAATTGTCTGTGGTGGTCAAAATAAGGTTGACAACCTAAGGCCTGTAGCCTTACAATTTCAGGTAGCACTAAATACCGCTGTCACTAGATGGCAGAATATCTTTGATGACTCGACCTACGAACATTTTCGAACAAATTGGGACTTAGGCTGCGTTACCACCAGATATGTGCAATGGAAATGTGTCGTGCGAGGATGTCTAGCTGTGCAGTGAAAATGTTTCCACCAAAGCTGTGCGATCAAAATGTGCCTACGAGGATATGTAGCGGAGCTGTGAAAATGCGCATTAATGTGTGGTGCGAGGATGCGTTGCGAAGCTGTGAAATGTGTCGACGGGGGTGCGGTGTAGTGGGAGCGGAGTAACGCGAACGGCTGCCTGCCGCTCAAGTCTCACTTTGCTGTCGTTAGCGCTTGTAGTCGTACGCATGTCGTACGGTTGAACACACATTCCTCGCAACACATCCCACTCACACATCCCTCGTACACATCCCTCGCAACACATCCCTCGCACACATCACTCGTACACATCCCTCGCACACATCCCTCGCTTGTTTTGTATGCGCAAAAATCTAGCTCCGCTGAGCCGTTTTCACCAGAGCTGTGCTGACCGAGGCGAGGTAAATGAAGCGATTCTATTGGTTCTTTACAAACACATCCCTCGCTACGCATCCTCGCACATCTCTGGTGGAAACGCAGCCTAAGTGTCATGAAAAGGGGACTGTCTTCGATTCTCAGGTCGGGCAGTGTTATGGGGTTTTTCCATTACGAATTTCTTAGTAGCAGCGGGGAGCTGGATTTGTGCCCTGTTGATAGGAATAGGTTCACCTCCTATTACATAAGACGGCATACAGTCGTGATGTCATAACAGGAGGACTTAAAAACTATATTATTTAGATAAAATTTATCTTTAGAGTACCTAAACCTAATGGATGGTAAACATAGTGTTTTTTTTTTTTTTATTGATGTGTGCTCACCTGGATGTTATATCTCCCGATAACAGAATTGTTTACAAGCTAATAATGTTAGGATTACTCTGTCAAGATAAAGTAAAATATACAACGCTGTATGGTTCTTTTGGCGCGTGGTGAAAATCGGAACGAATGCCGCCATCTTGTTTTGTCTATACAATTTCTGCGACAATTTCACAATGTGTACCAACAACGCCCCCCTGTCAATATCATTCAGGCACCAAACGATCCTAGTAGCACTCTAACTATGTCTATGGGACTGGGTAGCTGACCCTGCTACAGTCCTTTCATACTTATTTTACCTCAGACAGCAGCAACCCAACAACAACCTTATCGTAACGAAAATAAAGATCATTGTGATTTATACAGAATTGTCAATAGCAGCAATGCAACAGCAACCTTATTGCAAGGAGTATAAAGACCACTGTGATTTTGACAGTGATGCAAAATCAAAGGTAAAGAGCAAAATTGTGAATGGACTTGCACCAACCTTATTGGCTTTTTAATCTTTAATTTGTTTTGATAAATTAACTAAGAGAATCTCTTACTTTAAAATTACCGGATTCCAGGTATGGGAAACAAAAGCAAGAGAGTAGAAGGCACTTTAGAATAAACCCTGATGAAAGTCAGGGAAATTTATTGTTTAGTAAATTGACTACCAACTTAAATTGATCATATAACAAAAAACAAATGACACATAACTGCATGTCGATTCTGTACAAATCTCACACTCTCAAAAGTTGCGTGGAGTGAGCTGTCAGTGTCATCCCACTGATGCTAGGGATTGCACTACTAAGCAAACATTAACAATCATAATCGAGATTTTAATAATATTTTTTTGTTATGCTAATTCTATTGATCATTTTATACAATTTAAAAACTTATTTTAGCTGTCAAAACATTACTATTTTGTTGGACGGTGCGACGCGATTCTGGTAGAATAAATTCCAAGTGAAATAAAACTTTTTCATAGAAATTATTCTACTAGAATCGCATAGCGCTGTTGAGTCACGGCTGTCTGCGGAACCCTTCATGACGAAGGTTCAGTAAGTATAGCATCCCTTACAACCTTACCTCATTAACAGGAACAACATCCATATGAGAGTTCAACAGTATGGAAGGTAGATCTGGCTGCAAACCTTCCCATGTTATCACCACCACTGGTTTCTTGGGCACAAACACATGGACTGCAACAGGCAAATCTAAGAGAGAAGCTTGTTTCTTCAAGAATTTTACACAGTCATCTGAAAAGAGAAAACTTCCTTGTTAAAAGCAAAACTGTCAAATACCTGCAAGTCTCTTAATAAACTACCTAATCTAAAATTACATTTCACTAGCTTCTTCCCGAAACTTCGTACGTGTAAAAATTCTCCCGGAAAATTCTCCCGGTTCTCCCGAAGCACCGCATTGCATCGCATCGGTCAAGTTTTCGCTCAGCGTTTTGGCTGACTCTTGTTATTTTTGCTCGGCTCCTAAAGGTCCTAGCATGATGTTATTTAGCCTACAACCTTCCTCAAGAACTGGTCCATCAAACGAAAAAATTATACCGACTGGAAAATTTCAGAGATTAGCGTGTTCAATCAAATAAGCAAACTTATCTTCGGTTTTACCAGGCAAGATTCAAGATCAGCATATCGATTCTGTAAAAATCTCACCGTGAAAACTTGCGTGGAGTGAGCTGTCAGTGTCATCCCACTGATGCTAGGGATTGACTAAGCAAATATTTACAATCATAATGGAGATTTTAATAATATTTTTTATGCTAATTCTATTGATAATTTTATATAATTTCAAAACTAGCATTTTATTTGTCAAAACACTACTATTTTGTGGAGTTTTAAAATAAAATATCAAAACAGATACTTAGTCATAGAATATCATTTTTTTTTCCTAGATTTGTCCTTATATAAGGACGTCTTTTTTTTCCTAGATTAAAACCCCACGAAATAGTAATGTTTTGACAATTCAAATACTAGCTTTGAAATATTATAAAATGATCAATAGAATTAGTAGTTATAAAAAATATTATTAAAATCTCGATTATGACTGTAAATGTATGCTTGGTCAATCAGGTGGGATGACACTGACAGCTCACTCTACGCTCATGAGATGGTTACAGAATCGCACTGCAGATCGAGATTATGTGAAATAATTTGATTAGAGCTATTAGGTACTTGTTATGTTTAATATCTATCTACCGAAGTTATAACATATATCTATTTTTGCTGTTGTTTGTTAAAAAAATTACCCACAATTTACATAGTAATAATAGTAAGTTGTGGGTAAAACTTACACAACAAAAATAAGGAAATCTGTTGAATTTAATATAAAAATGTCGTCCTTTTTGTATTTTACTACACATATCTTGATATAACACATCACGCCTGTAAATATTCCCCAAAGGATTAGGCAGAGGTGTACCTGTAGTTAGTATTAGGAAGTGAACCTATTGTCATCAACCGGGCACAAATCCAGTCCGGCCCGCTAAGGGGACCCCTAAGGGGGACTTTCAGGGGGGATTTGTGGAATCTGCAGCTACTGAGAAACACTAGGTGAAAGAATCCAATAACACTTTGCCCGACCCGAGAAACGATTCCAGGAACCTCAAGAAGATCAGCACCCGCTGGCGACCACAAGACCAACACGGCAGTCAAGTATATTTTATTAATTGATTAGTTATAAATTTATCAAAGTTTATCTTATAAAACTCACCATAATCAACATCTGGGTGGACACTGGGAATTCTCAAATACTCCCTAAGCCGTTGTACGACTTCATCGTTGTCCCATTTTGAAGACATTTTCCGCGTTTTTTCTTATTTTTAATTCACTTTTATATCGAGCAAGAACACGTCTTGTTCTTCCCGTTAATAAAACTATAGTAAGCGAGTCAATTTGCAAACTCGATCAATTAGTGATCGAGTTTGCAAATTGTGTGTTATCAGTAATATTGTTTGTCTCCCGCTAAGTTTGATTACGTCTTATTTTTATCTTCTCATTGCGCTGAACATAAGGTATGGAGATAGCATTGAAGATGAAACGTTTAACATTATTTGTGCAGTAGGTATCTATATATTTGTGAGTTTATTATATTGGGGACTAGTTTATGCCCGCGGTTAAGCCCGGGTAATGTCGGAAATTATCCCACGGGAACGCACTGTGAATCGTTCCATACAAGCTAGACGTCGGAAAGTCATTACTTAATTATGCTTTTTTTTGTAGTCTTAATGATTTCCAGATAACCAGGGACCTCAAAAACACTATCGTTAATGACCTACCCCCACCCCTTTATCACTAATGAGGGTAGAAATATTTAGAAGGTATGTAACATGAAAAAATAATTATATTTACAATTGTTGCGTCTCTGTGTTCTGATCGATTTTTTATGAGTTATAAGTGTCTGAGTGTGATAGAAAAAATGGGAAGGTATGTATTTTTAATCATTTAATTTACAAATTTATAATCCATTTTATTTCTGAGGAAAAAAAAATAGAATTTTACCTATTTCATACGTCAAAAAATTTCCTTATTCTTAACTTTAACAGAGAATCTAAAAGTGAGTATACCTTTGTAACCCTACAAAACCTAGTTCATTTTAAAGCTACAACCCTCTTAATTTAGAATCAGTTATTGTTTGACTTCGCACGAGTTTGTATCATATTTTTTTTTCATGTTTTAGGTCAAATAGTCTCGATTTCCCTTACTGATCTATTTGAAGTTTGGGGTTCTGTAAGCAAGCCGGAGCAAAATGAAAGGATTCTGCAGTTTGTAATATCTAAATCTACTGCCACAAGACATGACGACTGCATTGTAAACCGACTGAAGTCGAAAATAAAACTTTTTTCGATGAAAATTGAGAAAAAATGGAAGTCAGCGGGATCCCGCAAAGAAAGGTGACTAAGCATTACATTATGTTACCTATATGTTTATATACATACTTACATTTATTTACTTGAAACATTTTTTCATTACTGTGGGACTTAACATTTTCTTATTTATTTATAACGTATTTTCCTTTACCAGGTTTCTACTCAAATATAAAGACTAGCTTGAAACCGAATATTTCAAGTTTGACTTTTTGGGAGACAACGAAGAGTTCTCCTCGGAAGACGAAGAAATATTAGACGCTACACCTGGAAGGCCGCAAAAGGCTTTTCACGACTGCAGTGTGGACTACACAGCTGCTGATAGCACTGAATATCAGGATCCCGATGATTCCGATTAAATTAAATAAATCTGTATTGGTATGTAAGTATAAGTAGATAGTAAGTAACTACTGTGTTAAAATTGTAAATAAACCTGTTTTGTACATAACAGTTTTTTCTTGTTTTTACTTTTATTTTATTTTCTTACATTTGTTTAATTTATGAATCTGTTACTAATATAGGATATTAAGTTTTACGAACTTTGTTTATTTATTATTATTATTTTTTTTTTTAATCTTTATTTATTAACGAGGGTATTTATTATTATTTATTACATATGTTTTGTACCTTCATAATTTTAGTTAACTATGTTTCATTTTTCCAAATAAATATTATTTTTAGTTAAAATATTTTTTATTTCTTCTGATTACCCTAATCACACATAATTAAAAGGTACCTTTAAATTTCCTGAGAAGACCTAATTACAAGGTAATTAGACTTTCGATCACTAATCTCACCTTTATCCTGTAGCATCATTAGCTAATAAACCCTAATGGACTATATTATCATCAATACGCATTAAAAATCACTTCTAATGACACATGTTACATAAATTATATGTAGGAAATAATTAAATATAAATACTTAAAACAAAATTATAATTTCCGACGTCTAGCTTGTATGGAACGATCCACAGTGGAACGTGCTACCGGGAAAAAAAGCTGCTATTAACACGTTTTTATTGTTGTAGTTAACTAAAAAACAATGTAAACAAATCTTAGAAGTCAATTTTAATCTACTTCTAATGGTCGTATTGAAATTAAACTTTGTATGTATATGTAATTCGGATGACACAACTATAATTTGGTATCTTGGATCTGATCTGATGATGGAGCCAGGAGGGGAATAGTGAATCTTTTTTGGGGCTACTAGTGAACCCCTCGAGTTTGGAGTCATATGGTTCGTATTGACGAATCCAATAGATTGCACTTGGTATTGAGGGTCTGATGATGCAGCCAGGAGGTGGATAGTGGAACTCTTGACTGGCTACACTAGCTACTAGTAAGCCCCTCAAGTTTGCTAGTAGCCCCTAATCGTCATAACTTCGTTAACTTTATGCTTATTAACTTAATGAAGAACATACGAGAACTAGACGAAAAAGTTTAAAATAAAAATAATTATGTAGTTTAATAAAACTTTAAACACGCTTTAAAAAATAATAACGCATTAAACGCTTAATCACGCTTTAAAAAATAATAAAACCGGCCAAACGCATGTCGGGCCGCGCACAATAATAATAATACGTAAATGTTGCAAAAACCAGCCAAAGAGCTTAGAAGAGAAAACACTAAAAAAATAATTATTATTATTAATTTATTCAGACAACCAACAAAAATTAGCACTTTAAAGCTTAATATTTCACAAAGAGATTCATAAACCCGAAAAAATGTTTTAATATTTGAATTCAATTTAATTGCTTTATCATCACTAGTGCGTGATAAGTAGAAAAGGTAGGTAGGTTGTTAGAAAATGCCTCAGGCATTAAGTATACCTTTGTACAGTACTTATTTTTACTTGTGCATACAGTTTTAATAAATAAATAAGTGCGTAATATGAAGAGTGTTTTTTAGCTTTTTTTAAACTACTTTTTTCTCTATGTTACTCCTTATAATATCAGTTATGTGACAGTGAAAGTTCTGTCAAAATCGGTCCAACCATTTCAGAGATTATTCGGAACAAACAGACGACAGAAAGACAAATAAAATAAAATGAAATGTTTATTTTGTTATAAGTTTACTAAATGTACCTACGAATATATGAAAGTACGGTATTTTGACATTACAAACAAAACAGACACATACATTTTATTTATTTGTATGTATAGAAGACGTAGTTAGGATTTTTGCAGCAGAGTGTACATACCTAATGATGTAAGGATTTCAGTGTAGCCAGACAGTCTTTAAGACTAACATTTTCATGATATCGTTCTGTAACTGGCACATTCAACTTTGTGTTTTGGTGACAATTTTGAAGCGATTACCACCCTCTCAGGGCCCGCGTGGTGGATTACGGCCCACTCCCTCTGACAGAGAGGAGGCCCCTGTCCCAACAGTCGGAACGTTATGCTACATCCAAAAGGATCGCCAGTAAACTGTCCACCAACCTATATTTTTTTTTTTTCATATTTTTTTTTTCTTAAAAATATATCTTAGGCACGGTTATACAACAATGAATACTGAACTTCATTTATTGCCATGGAATGCCAAAGCGGATATTATCAATGTTTTTGTAAAAAAATTACTCAAATTCCAAGTCCATCCATGATGATAAAAATCATACATTTCAACTTGAGTCAAATCTAGTGTTACATGACACTACACTACACACTAACTTGAGTAAAATCTAGTGTAGTGTCTGTAGGTAAATATACATAGGACTTTGATATTAATAATCTTGTACAATATAAACAATCTTGTTGTCGAGTACTCATACAATAATATTTATTTCATTTTACAGAGTAGCTTAAACACAAAACTGTCGTTAATTTTGTTTTGTAAAGGGTACAGTCGACAATAAAAGTTAGTTTATTGAAAAATTTTGGGAACAATTTTTAACTTATTTGTCTCCACCACGTAATTGTAATCCGAATTTATACTGTACCGAATTTTCAACTATGTTAGGGTTGGCTTCAGGTCTAACCGGATGCAGCTGGATATCAGAAACTCACTGTGAAAACTTAATTGAAGTGAACTGTCAATAGTGTATTTTTTTTTTAAACGTTGTCCCACACTAGGAATTTCTCCTGTATTGCGGCTGCGTTTACAAACATTAAAACTCACATACACAAACAGCCAGACCCGAAATAACTACTTGTAGATCATACACATATTTGTTCCGTGCGGAAATCGAACCCGCGACACGCAACGCAGCAGTCAATAGCTCCTAATTCCTAGCATCAGGTGGAATGAATCACTTCAACTAAGTTTTCACGGTGAGGTTTTTACAGAATAGATCGGTTGTATGTACTTCAAACCTATCTGACCGTTAAAACCACAACCCAGTTACCGGGTTACACGATTGCTCTAGATTGTCAAACTTTTGGACAACAGTAGGAACAGCCCGATGCAAACTTTATTGCGGCTCTGAAGTGGGCTTCTTGTTGCGCAGTACCCCACCCCTCACCCCCGCGGTCACATGATCTTTTTATACTGCGCAGCTACTCGCTTCGTGTTCAAAGCCGCCATGAAATTTGCATCGGGCTATAAGTGTCAACATAGTGTTTAGTAACATTAATTAGCAAACACGTAGAGTTCGTCGCCCTCTACTCGTCTTGCAAGTAAGAGAACGTTCTAGTATTCAAGTAAGTATTAGGTTCTAGAATCTAGACTAAACATGTGATAACCAACAATGACAACCAACTTCAATTCATTTCATTTTTGAAATGGCTATTCTCAAGAAGCTTATATTTAGATAAAAGTGGAGGCAACCCTCTAAATACCTAAGTGAAGTCGACTGTGGTCGGAGACACTCTTCCTAATTACACACATAAGAACGAGACAGTGATATGTGCTTTCTCTGTCATATGTATGTACATATTTAGAAAGGGTGTCCGACAACAATCATCTTCACTTGAGTATTTAGTGTTGCCTCCACTTTTATCTAGTGTTGCCTCCACTTTTATCTAGTGTTGCCTCCGCTTTTATCTATAAGCTTCTTAGCTATACCGTGGCAAATTGACGTTCACAGTTAATTTAATAATAATTATCTACTGTATCATCGAAGATTTTCATCGTTTTATCACTTAATTTATCATAATGCACACTTGCTTTTCCAATTCACTTGTGAAATTAGCAGAATAGTCGACATCGGCTTTACTTGACATAAATAAAAAAATAGAATCAATTGGTATTGGATCTAGTTTATTTTTATTTTTTATTTTTTTTCAGTTCACACGTTTTCTCTTAACACATCTGACAATTGGCAGAATGGCGACATCGGCACCATTGCTATAAATAAAAAAGTAATAGAAAAATTGACGTGTAAATTTTATAAACAAGTTATATCCCTGACTGTACTTATGTGATATTTATTGACTAGTTTAGTTTGCTTATGATATCTTTAATGATACAACCGTCTGCAGAATGTGTGAATCAAAATCAAAATCAGTGCTGAAGTAAAATGTTGATTTATTGCAGTATATAACTTACGGAAAAACTTACCCTTTATAACTTAAGGAAAATTTCAAATCAGCCAACATTATTTATTTATTTATTAAAACTTTATGCACAAGTAAAAAAAGTACTGTACAAAGGCGGACTTAATGCCTTAGGCATTTTCTACCAGTCAACCTTAGGGTGATGGGTTAGCGTGCTTTCCGAGGCACGGTGGGGTCTTGGTATGTAAAGATGGTCACCCGTAGCTTAACCTGATCGATCGACCCGTGCGGCTGTTATTACTTAGCCACAAGCCGAACTGACCAACCCAGACCAATCTGATCTTTAAAGAAAAAAAAAAAACGGAAATGAAAAAAAAAAACTTTTTTCCAGTTTTACATTTTACCACTTGGTAAAACTTGATATAATTTATCTTATAAATTGTAGGTTAATACAGTTTTTTTTTTAATAAGCCTCTGACACTTAAGCTAAGATTAAAATTGGATATTAAAAATTGGATAATAATATAAAGGATTATGAAGGTAATGAAGGAAATTACTATACCTAATTATAATATTTATGATAAGTACATATATCGCAATTAGATATAATAAAATAGATAACCAACTAGATTACTAAACACACAACTGACTATGTTATCCACCACACTACTACATTTAATTGCGGACGCCTAGAAAAAGTAAATATGTAGTTTGTGCTGGCGTGAAACATTGCAATACTAAAAGCTGACGGCGCAACATTCGACGTTTTTATATTATTTGCACCTTTTTAGTTTAACTGTGTAGTTTTCAATAAAGATAACACGTAACCAAAAATAACTAAAGTACATAGATGAGAAATGAAATGGTACCGCACACACGCATTAACGGATAGTTAAAAAAAAAACAACAAAAGTGGTTTTATTCAAGGAGCAGCGGTAAATTATAATTATGCTTGTTAAATAACATCAATATGTTACGCAAATATTCACACTTAATCGATTTCCCTCTCTTATTGAGATTACTGTAAACCGGTAAGCAGACGAACAATGTTTACGGTAATGCTTAGTTATTTTTTTATTGATAAATAATCGCTTATTACCACTTATTCTCTTCACTGTCCAGCTATTATATAATGATTTATTTACCCGACAAACTATATTTTCCTTGGTAATAAAATTTCGATGCTTTATTTTTTTATACGGTGTCCGTAAAATATGAATTAAAATATTAATTAATTATTTTCTTTAACTACCCCTACCTTCTTTTTTTAAATTATGTGCCTACCCATGTAGAAGTGTCAAATGAGTTAATCAGCCGGTCGATTCTGTAAAAATCTCACCTTAAATCATAAGTGAAGTGAGCACTTCATAGTATCAATCCCTACCATTACGGAATGACAGAGCTCACTTCACGCTCACTTCACCTAAATTCTCACGGTGAGATTTTTACAGAATAGCACTGCAGTAGGTGCTTTCACGCCAATCATTTAGCAAACACAATTTTAGTTGGTTAGGTACTGCCCAGTTGAAACATAAAAACAAATTCTGCCTGATTCTTACATCACCTTACCACCATGAATGAAACGGAACGCAAGCAGAAATCGGCGCGAAACCCTCCTACGCGGGCCTTTCAAAAATCGTCACATTCGCGACTTACGTTCCATACCGCGACCGGCCGTGCACCTTTCGCCGCACGCCGTAAACACTTGATAAAAAAAAAAAAACATTTTGAATTTCAAACGAAGACACAAGCTAGCATTAAAATTATATTTCTTTCAAAGCGAGGTTTTTAGCCGCTGTTACAATTAAATATTTTTTGTTTATTTTAACTGAAAAGAAATAAGTGTTTGTGCAAAAATGGTTCGCAAAATCGGTGGACTCCTGTGTTGCCTCTGCGTTTTCGGTATTTCATTGAGTGATAGCGCTATATCAGCTGATACCGTAAGTACTCAAAATTATTGTTCAAATTGTAAGACCCTTGCCTGCAATGGCGAACATTGGATTATGTTTTATCTACTTCCACTGATAGTTAAGTAAAGATTTCATTCGCTGTTCTATCAATCAATGGATCAATGGTAGTCTAATGTAACTTCGTAAATGAAATAGCCATGGTGTGAGTACGAGACTTAACAATTACTAATTGTCAGTTATTAAACTATTTAATTATAAATAATGCAGGAAATTTCCTTACTACCTTACTATACTTTCGATTGAACGCATTTTCCAGCTAAGCACATAAAACCACCGTGATGCCTGGAAATAATAAATAAGATTGCCTACTAAAAAGTAATTTAACAAAAGTTTGTTTATGGTCAATGGAAACTTCTAAAATGCTGTTCCAATTTTAAAATGACCTTTTTTTCAAATCCATGGTTCGTTTTATTAAAAAAAAAATATGAATAAGGTTCTTATTTTCTTTCCACATCTATTAATCTTGTTTCATTATAATAAATGTAATACTTATTATAACTGATATGGCCTTAGTTTGGCACATACAAAGCTGCTCTAGATATTAGTCCGGCCTTGAGTATTGAATGTAGCTTGTCATACTGGTGGACACTATTATCTACGAGCCACATAATATTAACTATAGGTACTTTAATTTAATTCCTACACAGTTTTTTCCTTGTATTTGATTGACCTTTATTTTTTTTTAAGTCTGCATGTAGAGTGCTTTAGATAGTAAGTATTGGACGCCAATGCGAAACTAATCAAGTACCTATTTATTAAATTATTAAACTTACAGTGACCTCCAAAAGTTAGTTGACATTTGTCCACTTCAGCTGTGACACACCACATTGATTTAAAATTCTAGTTCCAAATGTTTAACTGTACAGTAAAACGTTTTTTATTGACTAGTTCAAATACATAAGACGACTTTTTAATAAAAAATAATCAAGTAATCCCTCAGGAATACCTATTTTTTTTTTAATCTTAATGTGGCAACACAACTGAAGTAGAAAAATTTCAACTAGCTTTTGAAGGGCACTGAATGTACAATAATTTAATAGCAGGTACAATGAAACAGGTTTGCACCTGAAAACTATAAGATTGCTTTTCCGACAAGTACACATCGTATCTTGTTCATAGACTAAAGGGCGTTTTAAACATGGCAATTGTGCAGAACGAACCAGTGATTCACAACGCCATACATATTCAAAGATACACTAGTATTTAATAGGTAGGAAAAACGTAGATATCTAGCATAAACCTTGAATGGGCCATGCCTGATTAGTTTTACAACTAAGCTTAGTTAACTTAGACCAAATGTTTACTCAGAAAAATCAGATCCTTTAGATTGGCCCTATCGAATGGTGTTATTTTAGTTTTTTTTCTTCGAGACTGGGCTAAAGTTTTCATATTTATGTAGGGATACCTCACCTTAGCCCTTGTGCCACAGGGCATCAAAATCTGATCAGCCGGTCAATTCTGTAAAAATCTCACCGTGAAATCATAAGTGAAATGAGCACTTAATAGTGTTAATCCCTAGCGAATGACAGCTCACTCCACGCTCACTTCACCCAAGCTTTCACGGTGAGATGGTTACAGAATCGCACGGCGTATATACAACGTGTAACGTTAAATGCGCAAAACCTCAGACACCCCAACTGATTTTTAATTCAATTGACATATTTCATAGAGAAATTAAGTCATTAAAAAAATTGTAAAGGTTTTATGGGCTGTTTTAGTTTTACTGGCTATTCTGATCGTTTCTTGCGTCTGCGACGACACTTTACCGAGGAAGGAATCGTCACCGGGCCGCTGCGCCGCGCCGACATTAGCTTGCTTGACCTATTAATAAATAGACACGGCAACGTTTTTAATGAAGATTTTTAAAAAAATGTGACCTGTAATAAAAAGTGGTTCAATGAATTCTGCTCGTTATTCTGATCAAACTATTTTTAGGTTTTGCGCATTTAACGTTACACGTTGTATATAGAAAAATATTTTCTCAAAAGTCAGATTTTGATGCCCCTTTGCACAAGGGTATAGATGAGGTATCCTTATACAAATTCCCTGAACTGTATCGCTATTAGTCTATAGAACACTTCCCATACAAATTCGTCCAGTATCTTGTTTCATTTTTACATCCCATAACGATAACAAAGCAATCATTAATTCCATACATTCATAAATTCCTCCCCATGGGGGTAGGCAGAAACTACCTACCCACTCCTTTCACGTCGTCCACGAAATAAATAAATAAAACAAATAATGTTTATTTTATCGCCGAAAATGTAAATTCACATGGTATCAAGTTGAAAGGTTTTTTTTATCAAAATTACATTACACCAACAACAAACAGCTTTCAGCAGTCGACATTTTCAATTCACTTAGAATCCTAAGACGAGTTCTGTGTGTTTTCTTAGAGACGAAAGATGTATTCAAATATATTACCTTCTAAACATTGAATCATAAATTCAAATAACACAAATTATGCAAATAAATTCAAAGACCCGTTTAATTAACAATGAAACTGAAGGAAACACGCGTAATGAAACTTGTATGCAAACGTTTACCAATAGCAGGTGTCGTCAACAATTGGTGCGTGCAAATGAAGCAAGGTGAAAGTGCTCAGTCAACGCACTCAAAATGTTATGGCATATTCTAATTATGGAGCTGCCATTCTGAAAGCAACGCAATTAGAAATGTAGGTAATGAGTAAGGAAGGTAATATTCTAAAGAAACAATAGATATTGTTATAGATACGAAAATAATGGATTTTGATATGCTTTCACGTTGAAGCGGATTAACCGGTTTAGATCATTTTTGTTATGGTTGTATTTCGACTTTCTTGGCTACGGTGGGTTAGTTAAAACACTTCAGTAATTTACGAAAATTAATATAAATGTAATCTTTCTCAAAACAATGAAATTGCTTTTTAATGATTATTCAGCTGATCGTAATAGGTTCATTCCTACATTCGGTGCATAAAGGGCAAAAATAATACAAGAATGTCTGCTTTTATTGTGTGGTTAGTTTTTTTTGTTAATAAACCAACCTCAGTTATTAGGTTTACAAAATTATCCAGGCAGGTTCTTGGTACATTATTAATATTATAAAGGCAAAAGTTTGTGAGTGTGTTTGTACGTTTGTTACTTCTTCACGTAAAAACTACTGAACGGATTTTGATGAAAATTTACAGTAATATAGCTTATATATTAGAATAATACAGAGGATACTTTTTATCGCCATATTCCCACGGGATCGAAACTTATGCGGGTGAAACCGCGAGGCGCTGCTAGTTATTTATGGTAGGATGATGGGTTAATCTGATAATATGGACCCCAACATATAATATAAGCATTGGTAAAAAAGAGATATTAGCATCCAATATGCAATGAATTTACTTATAATAACTTGATCACAGGTGTACACATTTCTCAGAGATTACTCTATAAACAGATTGAGAAATTTCCCTTTAAAAAGTTCGACGTACTATTACATAATGATATTGCTCCAATGCCGGCTGTGGCCTCCTTATTACCGTGGTAAACGGTAATCTGCAGTAACCGAGCTACAAATCAATTACCTTATACGAGTACCACGAGCTAGGTAACTTGTTTTAGAAGATTACTACATTAAGATGTGCAACCAAAACGATAAAAGATGCTTTATTTCAGCACAAGCATTCATCAAAACTACACTTCTTAGTTTTTTCGTATAAAAAACTGGGACTGCGTCGTTTTTTGACGTATTTTGGGCTTAACAAAATATTTTAACAAATACAATATAGGAATGGCTACTCAGGAAAACTTTACTATTACGTTATGTAAATTTTTAATGTTTGCGCGAAGAGTTCTGTAATAGAGCTTTTTAATTATTATCTCCTCGTACAAACATTTGTCATCCCCTTTTTATAACTTCTGGTTCTGTTTACTTTGCGATGATACGTAATAAACCGTAATACATCATCTGGCGACGACCAAAGGTTTGACATCTCTGACGTAATAAGATGACTGTCAATTGAATGTACAAAAATAATTTCCAGGTTATTATTAACGTATTTTATTAAGGGAAACTTTTGTACAAGTATTATTAGGTCTTGATGTAAATATCTTCTAGTAAAGCCTTGCTTAGAACTGTTTGGACATACCTGTCTAAGGATTGATGTCGTCGTGTATTATTGGATCTGTAGCCATGGATGGCATGCAGGATCTATTTCCAGCAGTGGACTACTGTAGGCCGATGACGATGTCTAGCCTATCCGTGCCGGTCTGAGGTGTAACATGTACTTAGGCCCAGCACTTTCTGTCTTATACTTATAGCTGCTGTAATTTGAATTTTATTGTTGTTGTGCTTCCTAAGATCAAATATTTATAAAAACTTTTGAAAGTATAGATTTGAAGTTGGATACTACTTCAATTTGAAGACCAATTCTAGTAAGTAAAAACTTTCAAAACATAGTCGCAATATCATCTCAGCGACAATCAATGTCAAAACCTTGTCAAAAAATATAGGTAACTAGAGTTATTTTTGACAGATTGAGACTGATATCAGACCGTGAACGTTCTTAAAATTACGAGAATTGCCCCTCAGATGCTGCTGCATTTTATACAGACCTGAATATACCAATTCCAATAAATAACCTGCAATCAGTCTTCCAATTAAGACGAATGGAATTCATAACAATAATAAGGAACTGGCTAAAACACCGTTAAGCCATTAAAATATAGCTTTTACGTCAGCAAAATCGATTTTATGTTTCATGGTAATTGGTGAAATTATTAAATCAACCATATGGTGTTTCTAGATAGCCCATTTCTTAGAGAAGACAGAGCGTATCATCGATGCTGCGTGTTCCATCACAGTAGTAACGTTTACAAGAAAAACCTAAATAATACTTCTTTGCTTGTCAATGATATTATGGTATAAAGAGAAAAATAATGTTAAGATGGAATGGTAATGATTCAGTATTTAAGTGATAGTTTGTTTATTTATTTAGGTTAGCCAACAATTGCTTACACAGGACATCACACTATCACACTAACATTATAAAGGCGAAAGTTTGTGAGTGTGTGTGTGTGTGTTTGTATGTTTGTTACTTATTCACGTTCAAACGGCCGGACCAATTTTGTTGAAATTTGGCACACAGATAGTTTATAACCAGGAATAACACAGAATACTTTTTATCCCGATATTCCTAAGGAATCGAGACTTAAGCGGGTGAAACCGCGAGTTGCGAGTATTACGTATGTAAGTGCAACAATTACTTACAGGCAAACACCACATGCAGCATTTTTGGTTTTACATATCATTATAAAGCTAAAAAGGAGTTATAGTTAAAATTATTTATTTAGCTGATAAACGAAACTATCCCATATTACAAAGGGCTAGGTCAGTAAGTCAGACAATAAATCTGCTTCCAAATATGCGATCAGTAGGTTCACCTATCAATCACCTTCAAACAAATCAAGACAAGTAAGGTCGTCAATATCCAGGGCCAATCAGCCGTCACTCCTTATGATAGCAACAAATGGTGATGACTATAAAATAATCTAGGTAAGTAGTATGAATCGAAATCTAGGCAATGATGTTACGGACGAAATTGTGGAAATCATCGCCATGTTCTTAAATATTTTCTAGGGTTCATCACAGTATGTCTTTTTCTTTCACTCTTCGTAAGCCGTAATCTCGATGTTTAATTCCTCCCCTGCTATATCTCCTTTTACATAGTCCTTCCATTTGTTACGAGTTTTACTCATTATCTTATAATCATCTACATTCGCTTTTAAAACTGCTTGTTTGTATTTTTCTAATACTGGTGAAGCTAACACCAAAACCTAACACCGAATTTTATTCAAATACCGTTTATGAGTAACATACATAAGGCTTAAAACTGTCTTGTGAGTCCGTCATTGCGACCCACACAATGCCTTATAAAGCGAGCAGATAGTCTACACAGCAAGGCCGCACCCACTCGGGCCGAGGTGACTGATTCACATACGCCTTTTGTTAGAGAATTTACACCAAAGTATATATCTTGAACATTACTTGAGAATATTTGTAGAATTTAAAATTTGAATGAAGTAGACTGCATACACCACATCCTACCTAACCTACCGTAAGATTTTAATCACACAAGTTATGAATATTAATGTGGATAAGAGTAGTGGAAGACCAAAGATACAATGGATGGACTGTGTGAAAGATGATGGCTAGAAATGGGATGAATATTGAGATGATACCTAAGTAATAGAAAGAATTAAGGAATAAATTTAGCTCCGACTCCAAATAAATTGGAATAAGGGCAAGAGAATGATGACGAAGTTGACCCCATGCAGCAGTACCTTGTTAGGTACTAGAAATTGCATTAAAAATCTTTTATTTTTGTTTCATCGCCTGGCCTTATAGAAAAGTTTGTTGTCATTGGTATGTCTCCCATTTATATTGTCATGATCAAACTGAAATTATGTAGAAGCGAAAAGCGAGCAGTAATTACTTCAAAATTTGTTACTTGCTAACACAATGTTCAGTAAAATCAAATACAATCATGTTCAATCAGCGAACCTTAATTCGCCTTGAACAAGCCAGTAGAAGCAAATGATCTTATTTAATGCTGCACTATAGACCGTCACGGAAAATTTTGCAAGAGACAATGTTGCGCTCGTATAAGTTGCACAGTAAGTGCATAGCGATGAGCACAGCATACTTATTCTATTTGAAATATCCTGTCCGTTTTGTGAAACCGAAAATACGTTGGATTTGGTAGACAGCTTAGAAATTAAAGAACAAGAGGACGTCGAACCAGAAGGGGAGACAAAAGACATGCAACTTGAGGAGGTTAATAAAAGGGGATTTAAATATTATATTTGTCAGGATACTGACACATACATATTTGAAGACTGGGTAGTCAAGGGGTTGCTGTGTATTCTCTAAACATGTTAACGTACGCCGAGGTACGCTAAGCATGTTAACCACAACTACTATTCTTGATTACCATACAACGGCAAGACAACCAATGTGTAACTAGAAAAGCAAATACTAATTTCTGATAAAGTTAGTATCTACATATACCTGATAATTTAATCATCATTATACCGGTAACTTGTGAGACGGGCGCGGAATGTTAAGCGCTTTATAATACCTCACCTTTATAATAAATCTTACATTTAAAATATGCTCGTCGGGACGCAACCTAAGACCGATCACAAAATAACAATTTAACACTAACATAAAACTCATATCTTTTCTCAAACCAATAAAAACTTCTTCCATTAGCATCAATGTTCCGCTAGTTACATAAGTAATCGTTCAGGCCGGTGTTACGCTTGCGCCGGCAATTGGTCTCAAGTTGAACCTATTGGCTAAGAGCTAGAGTTCAGCCTCTTGCATCATGAGACTGTATGCCACTCGGAGTTGGGCAATTAGGACGTAGGATTAGTATCGAGACACTAGATGCAAATTATCCATGTTAGGCAAGGCATCTACGAAGTCAGAACTTTCTGCGTAATACCTTCCACCAATATAGCGTACCTATATATATTGATCAACGCTTTAAAAATTGACTAAGCGACATAATGGCTAACTTTATAGGAGAAAAAATTAACTTTTCGGAAAAAAATCATATGAATTCTTGTTATCATCATCAAGGCGTAATTTTTACTGTTTCGGAAATCTTATTTTATCTGAATCTGAATCAGAATTTATATGATTTTTTAAAAATGAAAAGTTAAACTTTAAACTGTGCTCCTGTAATGTTAGCCATATGTCGCTTAGTCAATTTTGCCTTTCAAGCGTTGATATATGCCTTAAGTATTTATGCAATTTGTGTCAGTGGTCTTAAAACAATGAGAAAGAAACGTAAACGAATAACGGATTAAACAAGGCACACTAGTAACTCAGCAGTAATTTGTAAATACGATGGAATATCTGAAAAGATGAAACAATCAAGGCAAAGTTTACTGAATATATTCTCTCTTCCTAGTAAAATACATGTTACCTATTGACAAACAAAATTATAAACGAAGTTGTGGTGCACAAATTATGTATAAACCATTTTTTACAGCTATTTAGATTTACCAGTCTTTGAAAGTAACCTCATATATGTATGTATACTATATCAAATCAATCATGCAAATAGCATATCAAGTTCATGTTTCTGGCTCGCGTGAAAGTTAATTACACACTAATCGAGTTTTCCCTCGATTCCCGGATTCGAATTAAAACTTTCCACCGGTTGCACATTATAGCAATTTTGCTAAATACACCCGATAGCATAAAACCTCTTGAAGTTGACATAACTACTTTCTACCACCAGCACAATTTTGGTAGGCATAGATTGAACCAGTACACTCAATTTCACAAGAAAGTGTACGCCGTTATTTGTAAAAGATGAAAGACGCTATTATAAATTTATGTTTATATGAAAATATATGTTATTGCTAATTGCACAATCACCTAATAGTTTATCCACTCGCCGTCATTATCGATTATAGCTTGGCATCTTTTTAGCATGCTTTCCACGACATTTTCTGCATATTCTCTGGGTAACGATCTCCAGATCGTCTTGTTTTTATATGATAGCTGCTTCAAAGTCCTTATTGGCTTTCCTTTAAGCTTCATCTTCATGTACGACCAAATATTTTCAATTGGATTTGCATCCGAAGACATTGCAGGCCAATATTCATCGTAATACTCGTAATCCCATTGTCTTTTTTCCACGCTGTACAGAGTTGATTGCGATGTTTGGGATCATTATCCTCTTGAAGTACCCAGTTTGTCTCGTTCGAACCAAATAGCTTCTTAGCGGACCTCAAAAGGAATTTTTGATAAATATTGGACATTTTTTGAGCATTTAAATTGTCTGTCAATAAGTACAAACAGCCAAAACCACGTTTAGAGAAGCATCCCCAAACATGCAGTTTTACCGGGTGTTTAACAGTCCGTTGAAGCAACCTGTCATGCCTCGTACACCAGGCTTTTGAAAGAGAAGACCAGGCCCAAAAAGATGATTCGTCTGTAAATATGACTTCATCCCAATCTCTATCCAAGTTTTTTTTTGCCCATGCCAGTCGTTTATTTCTGTGTTTTTCCGATAACAATAGTTTTTTTTATAGTCGACCTAAATGCAATATTATTTTCTTGCAAACGGCGTCTTATCGTACTGATAGACACAAAAATTCCTTTTTCCCGCAATTTTATCTTGGCCTGACTCAGAGTAAGATTCGGTTTCTGCTTAAACAGACGCACGATCTGACTGTCCTCAGTTTTCTTTGTCACGCGCGTTAGTCCTCTCTCCGGAAATTCGTCCACGTTTCCAACCTCTAAATATCTTCTGACCCATTTCGAAACGAATGCTTTCGACTTTCTAAGAACTTTAGCAGCAGCTCTATATGAAAGCTTCGGTCCTTTTGGATGATCTACGAGGAACACTGCCTCGTGACGCTTCAGATATTTTGCACTCATTTCAAAATGCAAGTAACAAAACAAAACAAAACCTCTTACACTGTCGATCTATACACTGTGCAAAAGCGTGTTAATTATAGATTCGAAATCATTAACAGAAATGGCGCTGAGGGCGTTACATTTAAAATGATAGCGTACACTTTCCTGTGGAACTGAGTGTATCTAATCGTCAATGTCTTATGATTTCACATCGTCATGATTTCGCCTACATGCGTGTAGTGCCTTGAATATGATGAACGACATAATGAATATTATATTTTGTCCCAGGTCAAGTTCTTTGTTTACCAGACGAAGCATAGTAGATTTTAAGAGATCTTTTTCACTTCATATGCCTTATGGTTTGTATTTTAAAATATTGTTTTTAATTACGTATTCATGGCTACCTAACAAAGCATTATCCATTGTTGCTTAAAATTTCAGAGGACACCTTACATAATGCACAAACCAGATTTTAATCAAATTCTTTGGGAACTCTACCTACATTTCTCACAAAATACATTAAAGTTTTGACTATGATCTGTATTCGTTCATAACCGCATTCTCACGCTCACAATGTCCTAATTTTCACTATATGTACAACAGCTATATTATGTTTTATGACATAAACATTGGCTAAACGGCCAATGTCCTAGACCCCACTGAAATCTGCATTAATAACAATATTTGTAACAATGTTGAAATATTTAATTTGCATACTAGTCATATTTCAATGTAGTCTTTTACTTTGTGGAGTAACTTCTAGTTTTGCTAAATCATTTGGAGGCTTAGCTTACGAAAATTTATTTGCAATATTAGTGACATTTCTTTTGAAATTGCTGTAGTTATGGAGTGGTCAGAATGCTTTGGAAATATTTCGTTATCTGATAGTATACTTGTGCCAAGGTCGAGTGGGTTTGTATGCTTTGGTTTCAAGTGTTTTGGGCTAGGCCAACAGAGGAACTTGGACTCATATATTTGCAGACCTACTTTTTACTTTTTCCTCATGATCTGATACCTGATTTCTTCTTTCTCAACTATTGCTGTTTAGATTTTTATTGCATTATCATTCTTCTCACTGTCTAGTTTTTGTCTCTTGTTTTTCTAAGCGATGTGCCCGCTTCATTCTCACTAAATATTTGTTTAGGTTATTATACTTATTAGCTCAATACTTGACGATTTAATAAGTTAATTAAAAGCAAAGTAATGCCCGATCAATGGCCGGCCAATCGGACCAAACATTCAAGTATTACTCGTATTGTTTACGTAATCCGTATATGTATATCTATATAAAAAGGTACAAAAAATTAGAGGAAATAATGTAGCGGTAGGCGGTAGAGATGCGGGCGAAGTTTTGGATGCCCTATGATTAACACATCGCCGTCAACAGGAAAAGTACCCAAAAGGCTAACAGCATTGCCACGTTGAATAGCAATGCTGATTCTTGGGCCAATTGATAATCCTAAATTACTTAATAAAATAACTAATTTTCTGTTCTGTACGTTAAGTTATAGGTAGCTAACTTTACGCATCATTGGTTGTTAAGTGACATTGATAACTTACACAGTGTGACGACGATATTATATTTTATACTCACAAACCCGACACTGAAGATCACACTCTAATAATTTCTGAATGTCAAAGTAAATGCCACTTGAATTGCTTTATACATTTGTATAAAGAAATACTTACAAGATCTTGTAACTCGGGTACCTAATATAACGGATTTAATTTCGGATGCAAATTAAACGAAGTAAGTTTCAGATCAATACGATGAATTATCATACTTTTGCTTTGATTTGGGTCTTTACTTACCGGTTTGGATGTTACCTTTTAGCTTTTAGTGCTAATGAACTTAGCAGTCATATTAAACATTACACATTAGTTTACGTTTTTAAATTAACTTCTTTTGCCGGGGCTCATGTAACTCGGGTCGCTACCATTTAATTGTTTTTTTTTTCTTCGAATCTCCCCGCCCCTGTCAACTTCGTCACTTTTATTTAGCGTTCACCATAAACACTCATTCCCTTGCAACTATGTTTTATGAATGTTCCCTCACGCAAGCCATCCATTAACATGAAGTCTGTGTGAATTGTTTTTTATTATATAGGTATATATATTTACTTAACTCTTACACACGCTGTCCACATCTCTTTATATACTTTTCAATCGCAGGTATGCTGTAAGAGATTTCTTTAGAAATAAGCATCACCTTTGTACGTATTTTACTGATCTTTTCTTCTTGTCTGTTTATATATGTGTGTACATCAATGGTTAAATAAATAAATATGTACATATTCCATCCATCACTCAATTACTAACATTTCATTTTTGATAAGCAAAATGCCATACAATGGTTAACCAATCTCTAGACAGTTGAAGTTAGGAAGAAAAGGCTAGACTCATGAAGCCTCACTCTCCCACGTCCAACAAACTTGTGCACCCACATAAAGATCCTTGACACACCACCGCTAAACAAACGGTCATTCAATATCCGATTAGTGTAATCTATTGTCTTTCGATTGTTAGAACAATAGGCAAAAGCTCAGATTATTTCGTTACTTTGTGGCACAAGCTTGACCATGTAATCTTCCGTCGGTATCTGTGCCAAAAAATTTGTACTTGATTTTTTCTGAATGGGCGAATTTGAACTATACAATGCCAAAATTTCTCTTATCATGGATACTGAAACGATACAATTTGGAGTTAAAAGTCACACTGGAACGAAAGGTAGGTACCCTACTTATTTGAATTAGCATGGAACTTTTTTTTTTTTTTTTTGTTCTCGGGGTGGAAAATCCTCATGGATGTCCGCCGCCAGTCTGTCAGACTCTTACCGACCAAAAACCACCCCGGTGTTCCCTCTAACCTACATATCATGCTAATTATCTCATTATTATTCCGTTTATTTCTCTTTTCACATGTTACATATACATTGTTTATTATTTTTACAAAAAAAAATATTTAAACATACCCTCACGATGCGAGCCATATCGAGGAATACTGCCTAATCAGGCCCTTGATCGAACCGATAACAAAAGAGATGAGATCGAAAGATGTTGATTAAAGCTTTCGACCATCATCACTATTATCATAACTAGCAACTATCATTATCAGTGCCGATTCTGTTCTTCACAAACTAAACTAAATTTGAGTTCAGTGTAACTTTTTCTTTCTATTTTGTTCAGAAAATGACAGAAGATAAATATTACTTTAGTCCTGTCAGATTAAGATACTCCATAGACAAGTTTAGACGTGATCAAAAAATTGGCTACTAAAAATACGTCAATTTACATCGGGCGCTGAGTAATTTGACAGGACTAAACTAATATTTATCTTCTGTCCTTTTTTTTAATGAAATAGAAAAAAAAGATGCACTGAACTTAAATTTAGTTTAGTTTGTGAACAAGAGAATCGGGGCCATTATCATGCTAATTATGATTAACTAGCAGCGCCCCGCGGTTTCACCCGCATCAGTTTCGATTTCGTGGGAATATCGGGATAAAAAGTAACCTGTATGTTAATCCTGGTTATAAACTATCTGTGTGCCAAATTTCATCAAAATTGGTCCAGCCGTTTGAGCGTGAAGAAGCAACAAACATACAAACACACACACACACACACACACACACACACACACACACACACACACACACACAAACTTTCGCCTTTATAATATTAGTTTGTAACGAGCCTTTTCCAATGCCTGATGCAATCCATACACCTATTTATGTCTTTACAGTTCAAGGTCCAAAACTAGGAAATGCAGCGTTTTTCTCGATCCACAAAACAAACTCTTCTGTATTTATGGTCCCAGAAACATTAGCTTATGCGTGCTCAAGCCTTATATGCCTCATGCTTTCTACGAATGAAAATATGAAAGTGTAACATAGCCATTTGAAGAATTTCTTTGTTTCTACTGTATGCGTAGATGATCTTTATGCATTAGAGTTCGTTTTGGAGAATAAATTCAATTAAATCACAAAAGACATTCATCACATTTAAATCGTTAGTATTTAAATGTGATGATTGTCATTTATGATTTTTGGATTCATATAACTTGTTGTGCGTTATAACCTTAATTAAAAAAAATGATGTTTCGAAATTTGACTCTTTTATAATGTTGTCAAATTCGACAAGATTGTATTTTCTGCATTATTTAAAACGACAATAATCCGAATAGGCGAGCTTCGAGCAAATGTGTAGTAAAAAATGTCCATTGAAATAAATCAAACGTAACGACTGTTCACATTTCCCTTACAGCTTGAGTACATATCCACAGACACTAAACTTTAGCGTGCATAGAAACAATAGAGCAACGAAGATTTTCTACCACAATTGTAGTAGCAAGTGAAAGTGCACAGTTCCCATGCGTAGGTGCAGTTTTCAACACAGACAACACCATAGTACTAAGGTTTTGTTACTGCAAGTGCTAACAACTTTATTTGTTGTATTTATGTTGGAAGTAACGTAACAGGTTGTAGAGTTTATGTCTGACATCTTTGGTTCATTGGTTCGTGTGATGACATTTGTAGCATCCGCGTTCATAATGTTGTTCTAAATGTTATGTTCTGTAATGTAACTTACCTATTAGGTACTCCGTTCTTTCTGTACCTCAAGATTAAAGACCACGTTTCCTAGCTACTATTTTTCGTTTGAAGAGACTTATCATAATAACAATATTTCTAGCAGCAGGGTAATTGCGTAACAGACTATCAGTAGCAATGGCATTCGTTTTGACAGTTCAACAACATTCATTGCGTTATTTACGTTGTTGAGCAGACCAATTTTTCGAACATATGAAGCAATAGATTAGCAATATCCTTCAAAATGATTCAAATTAAGACTGATAATGTGTTACGCAATTAGGGTACTGTTCAGAGTTCAAACGCAAGTCAGGTTGAGCGAAAATTGTATAAATATCAAGATAGCTTGAATTATTTTATTATAATGTCCAATCACCGAAAGGGATCCAATTTAAAATTGAATGTGTTTACTGGCATCTTTAACACATTCAATGCCAACTACACGGCGCCGTCTACTCGGCCATATACATCTCCACGGCGCCGTGTAGTTGGCATTGAATGTGTTAAAATAGCTTTAAAATTAAGACGTGACATTTAAAACAAAGAATTGAGTTTACGTTAGTGAAACTAAATTGTGACCTCTAGCTTTTGGATATCTAATTAGAAACATTTTTAGTGTGTGTACTGTTTAGGCATGATTAAAATAAATATATAGAAGATAGTGGTTGCTACTCTATTTTTTATTTTTATTATAATTTTCTAGTCGGTCTATTTTCATTCTTTAATTCTGGTTAGACACAGAAATGTTCGTTACACATAGAACAATAATGATCAAGCAAAAATACATTTTTGAGCAGCATTTGCTACATTAGAAGTAATCCCGACAGAAATAAATTAATTGGTGTTTTATGTAATCAAATGTTATAATATATTAATTACTAAGGAAAAAGTTAGCACATTCGTTGCCAAAACTGTCTTTACACTTATTTTTTCTTTCTGTTGTGTTCTGAGTTTTTACATAAATTTATGTTTATCTCTCTTTTTCTAGGAATCAAGATGCCGAAACCCTCCCACCGCGCCACAGAAGATAGAACGAGTCATAACTCTGTGTCAGGATGAAATTAAACTCTCCATACTTAGAGGTAAGACATTAATTAACACTATATTAGACTGATTTATACTGCCTACACAATATTACCTTATTCATCATCAATATATGTATATATTGCGTGGAAAACACACACAAGACGACTAGATACGGATCTATTGAATGAAGAAAATATCTGGGAAAATGGGACGAGACAAATAATTGGAGAGTTAAGTGTAATTACCTACTAATTTGATTGCTAAACTTTCTAGCTACTTGTGACAATTAAGATGAAATGAACAATTATAATAATAATAATAAATATATTATAATAATAATAATAGTTTTATTTCCATAATTAACATTTGCTTGACAGCAAATGTTAATTATGGAAATAAAATATGGTTATATGTAAATATGGTTGAGAAACTGGCCTTTTCAAGATGTCTCTTCAAAAGGCCAGTTCTCAATAGTAAATAACCTCTGAAAAGAGACGGACACAAACTTAGATATTTCTAATAGGATCAGATTATGTTAGAACAATGTAGCATAATATTTGGAAAGAGACATGCAGATTTGCAATGTCCAGCAGGTAACAAAAATAACCTATAACATTGCTAGAGGAATTATCGTAAATTCAAGTGTGTTCACGAATGATGATGCCTACACGCACGATTAATAAATTGAGGTCTTTGTTCATACAACAATTTACAATATAGCAATCATGGTTATTATTCTTTTAGTATCAAAAGATTTTTCTCACAATTGTAAGGAACCTTGTGCAAACTGCACTCGTAACAACATTTTTAAAGCCTTAACGTAATTCTAGTGAAGGGGACGATCGGTAACCGCAATACCAACAAATAAACGAACTGGTATATACAGGTAAACCAGATAAGATATGCGCTTCGGTAATCTTCGTGTTTCCGAATCAGTACGAACTTCACGCCACAGAGGCGAAGCTTCTAAGTTTTTTACTGCTGCCCTTTGTCGTAGTGCATCATATAATTGCACATTTGCAGCTTTTTCCCTGTTGGGTTACCCACTACTCTGGTCGCAGCTTGTCATAATTATGTCACTCAAAATAAATGAAAAATATTTTCTGGAGTTTTACAGTGCTAATCTCAAATTTTGTAGTCATGGTAATTTGTTACTTTCATGGTTGTAACAGTTCTGTATTAAATCTTATAATCGTTCGTATTTCCCAAGAGACACGATGATTGCCGAAGCACATACTCTTGCTGGGAGATCTATAGGTATTATCTCACCTTTGGCAGTTTGTTTTTAGTAAAACGGCTGTTATGTCGGCCTACTGTTCATATTTTATTTACGGAATGCTACGGGATGCTTTTCACGAAAACATGGAATTAAAAACAGAAAGGTTCTCATCCCTACATACATATTTATGCTTTTAATTTTGTCTTACCATTTAGGGCCGTGTATTTATTGGATTTTCGCGAAATTAAATAAGTTATCGAATAGAACCTACCTTTCAATCGTTCAATAATCGTATGTATGTTCTGTATCAATCAACAAAATGTTACGTAACACAATGTGAGTTTTTGTAGAAATATAGAAAGCTCTGTTTTGTGTTATCAGGCCAATCATTCATAGTTCTTTAATACGAATAAATATATTTATTCGTATTAAAGAACTATGAATGATTAAATTAAAAATTAAATTAAATTAAATATATATTTATCAAAAAATCATGCTTCGTTCACTTTCAAGCTTTTTGTATCGCAGCTAGTCAGCTAGTATCAAAACTCGATCAGTCGCGGTCACGGGTTGTCAAGGTCGGCGCATGCGCAGTGAAAGTAAACGCTCACCATACGTAACGAGACGACCCGACACACAGTTATACATTTATATACGATCCATTACGTATTTACAATAGTACTCGTATTTATCAGATCTCATCTTACATATAAATATGTAAACAAAGACAATTCCTTTATCCTTTGGATTTCTAACAAAAGATTCACTTATAGGAGACCAAAGCATGCACAATAAAATTAACAACCTAACTAAAAAAGTTAAAATATTTGGAAAAGTTTATAAACTAATAAAGATTATTATCACCTCAGATTACGAACATTTTCTGTTACATTGCCCTTGCAATTGCATTTTAACAACTGTTCTAAATGCGATTTAATGCCTACATAAGTTAACTTGACTGTCTACATTTAATATTGAAGGTCTGTTTACATAAAATAATAAATTAAATTTTTTCATTGAAAATAGTCATATTTACAAGTCAATCCCATTCAAAATACATCGATGAAAACCCGCAAAGACAGTTTTTAAATATATTCCTAGACCTTCCTCTAGTCGGACTTTTAGCATGTAATTGTGACACAAACTTCTACCAATAATAATTTAGATCACGCACATATTCGGAGATGCAACAAAACAGAAAGACAAATGTTTAAAAACAACTTTCTAGTTCCAGGCTCTGTTCAATATTTGAATGCTCTTTTGTGCAAGTACGCTTGCCGACTGCTAATGATTTTGTTCAATTAGTTTTTACAAGTGGTATTGCTAGTGTTCATTGCATTGTTATGTGACCTCGGTTTTAGAGTTCTAGTAATGTCTTTTGTTACTTCAGTTTGTTTTATTTAGTGAGCTAGAAAGGAGCGCTGAAGGCGGCTCCAAAATCTTTTTTGGACTTTCGCAATACAGAGTCAAATTAAATTAGGTAGCGAAACTGCGTAGAAGAGAGAGATGGTTATCGATATCTAAACTTGGTAAAACAAAAGAAAACGTAGTTTCCCAACATTTTACTTTAAATAGCAACACTCCAAGCGGTTGTTGACCCCCCCTCTCCTACAAAAAAACGTCATAAGTATATTTTATAATTTTATTTTACATTATTTTACATTATATATTTTATTTTACATTAAGCTACACAAAACATGAAATAACAGCCACACGAGTCGATCGATCAGGTTAAGCTACGCTTGCCGCGGTTGGTCCGTGGATGGGTGACCATCTTCACATACCAAGACCCCTTCGTGCCTCGGAAAGCACGTTAAGCCGTTGGTCCCAGCTGTCATTCGTGGATCTTTGACAGTCGTTACGGGTCGTCAGTAGCCCGAAAGTCTGACAACCAGTCTTACCTAGGGGTATCGTATTACCCAGTAACTAGGTTGTGGAGGTCAGATAGGCAGTCGCTCCATGTAAAATACTCGTATTCAGCTGCATCTGGTTAGACTGGAAGCCGACCCCAACATAGTTGGGAAAAGGCAGGCGGATGATGATGAGAAATCGATAATCATCTCGTCCGCAAAGTTTCGCTAACTAATTTAATTTGACCCTGTATACATAAGCTACGTTTCTATTTGGCGTTATGCAAAGGTTTCAAACAGAGATACTATCCTAAATATGCATAAATAACATTCATGAAATGACTTCAAAGTTATACTGACAGACAACGCAGTCTTTAAACCGTTGGGTCTAGAAGCATGCAATTTTACAAACGGGTCTTTTTAGTGTGTTATGTATTAGATAATTTATTGATCTAAAATTAATTACTAAAACGTCACACTGATATTATAATCATGAATGATCTACATTTTAATGAACTAATAGATAAAATGAACATTCAAATTTAATACAAAATAGATCAAATGGAATTCATACACCAGTGACCTTATCTGAAATTATAGGATACGTTCTAAAGGTTATAAGTATTTTCAAGATCGAATTATAACGAGTGTATCTATAAGGAACTGTTTTGCTGAAAGCCTTGATATTTATCTCTGTACAGCTATATAGTAGTGTGCCTAAAGCATCTGCCCTACCTAAAATACTAGATATGCTACTTCCTATATATATAACTTATACAAGAACTGAAGATTTTTAGCTCAGTAATTTAAATAGTTTTTGTTTTCTCCGCAGAGCCAGGCTTATTTGAACCACTGCATAGCTCATAAGCATTGTTATATACATCTCATTTCGGAAGTATTTAACCAAACAGTGCCTTAGAAGAAACATTTCTAACGAAATTAATCATGGCATAAAAAAATTATGAACCAATAACAATCGCATTGCTACTGTAATTGCTATAATTAACACCATCAATAACATTTTATGTCTTCATAGATCATTTTGCGTGACAAGCTTCAGCTTTCAGCTTTCTACATTTCCTTTTGGATTTCATATTAAAATAGGAACTCTATCACTTATCACGAAATTGCTTACTACACATAATCTTTGCCCGAATCCATTGTAGTCAGCTTCAATCGTATCAAAATGCTTTTGAATTTCAATATAAGTAAAAATTCTCATAGGGTTAAAATTATAAAAGTTAGTAAGCTGAGTTAGTTCCACTTCTTAAGGGGCTTGAGACCTTTAAAATCACTTCCTTAATGCATGCTTCACCTTCAATAATAAAGCCTAAAATGTCACCCGAACAAAATTCCAATACCATAGTTTTAGATAAACTAAGTAAAACAGGGCTAATACCCCACATACATGCATGAGGTTAACTCGTCATAACGGTATATGGTTGAAATCTGTAAGGCCTACATACGTGAAGTGTCCTCGATGCATATTGACAAGTATTGCAAAAACGTATGAGAAGTTAGTTTGTATAGTGATGTGGAAAAATGCTAAAAATGATGTAAAAGACTTCACAAATTCATATTTTTCTCTTAATGTTCTCACACGCTATTGTCTACATTTCTTTTTTACTTCTCCTTTCGCAGGTCTGCTGGAAGAAATAAGCAGTACCTTTGTATTCAAATTATTACTATGTCATATCCATATGTTTTTTACTGTGTGGATATAAATAATAAAATAACAATAAATAAAAAGTAAATAGTGCTCTGGCGAAAGAGCCTTCTGAGGTTGGGATTACAGTTGGTTTAAGGATTGGAAATGTTTGTTCTACAATTTTCAATTATGCAACCATGGGATTTATGGTATGTAGGTATGTCTAAGAAAATCAGAGGGTAGGCTGTGTTGTGTATATTTATGTATCTAGGATCTCCAAAAAAAGATTTACACACAATACATTTATGTATATGTCGCCGGTGGATTGTAGAACCCGCTGTTTTATAAAACCACTAGTTGTTTTACAAAACAGCTTCCTTGTGTAAAACAAGTGAACAACGTGTAGGCAAGTATCCTGAATTTGCGTTTTTACCAAAACCACAGGAAATGCGCAGTAATTTTAACCATAAAGACAGGCCATAAGGAAAACGTTTAAAAACTTACACGGAAACACTTCAAATCTTCACCAGATTCAAATCCCACTAATAAGCATATCCTAATTAAATGGAATCTTCAAAAGTTCTGCTTCTGCCATATACCTGTGCATTGAAACTGTGTAGGCACGTCACCTGTAACTAATAAGGAAGGTTGAAACCCGTAACAGTAAAACTGAGATCATTTTCTGACTCATGTGTCCTTTCCGAACCAAAATAGCCATACTTTGCAAATAAACGCTAGTTTTATGACATATTGTCTGCATACGACGTCTTTGAAAAACACCTGAACTAATATTAAGAGGTTTTTGAGATGAATTGTTCAAGAACATGCATTTTAAGTAGAGGTAATTGAGTCATGCTTATAAGCAAACAATATGCCTTAATAAACTATAACCATGAATTCAGCACATGAGTTTAAACCTAGAGGGTCTAAGCTCATGCGCTGAATTCATGGTTACATACGTAGAGATATTTCGTCGGTCATCAAAAAAAAAAAAAAAATCTGCTGTTTCATAGAAAACCGCAATACCTGCGAGGTTTAGATTTTGTGATGCATGAATAAGCCTCCTCGTGTAGCGCAGTTTATTCCGCCAGTTACTCAACTGAAACGAGCGCTCGGCGCATCCTAGACGTTCAGACCCTACACCATATTTGACCGAACCGGAGTAACCGACATAGCTTGCAGAGTAAGCAAACTGAAGTGGCAGTGGGCTGGCCATGTTTGTCGAAGGACCGATGGCCGGTGGAGCAGACGAGAACTGGAGTGGAGACCGCGTATCGGCAAGCGTAATGTGGGACGCCCCCCAGCTAGATAGACGGACTACCTAAAGAAGGTAGCTGGGGTAGACTGGATGCGAAAGGCGGAGGACAGGGTGTTGTGGCGCAGTCTGGGAGACGCATATGTCCAGCAGTAAGTGGACTGCGATAGGCTGAGTTGATTGATTGACCATATTTGACTGGCCAATTCTTCCCCTGCGGTGGTAGGGCTAACGCCCGCCTGGTGTGTGACCACCCTTCCACCGGAGTCCGGTGTCAAGCAGCCAGCAGTGTTTCGCCGATGCGTGGGAGTTCCATTGACTTAGGCATCTTCGGATTTCATCCCTGCTTAGACCTCATCCATCGCTTTCCATCCGACGTGGTCGAAGTCAAGAGCGACCCCATTCAGCAATAAAAAATAAATAAAAAAAGAGGTAAAAATGTATGGAACAGCTATTTTAACCGACGAGAAATTTCAACACAGGGGGTTTTAGAATCATGTAGGTACCTAATGATGGTTACAGTTTGCGCGTCGATGTCCTTGCTACCCTGTAAATATATAAATACTGATACAGAATGTGACAGTTCATTCCCTTAGTGTTTTATAAAGATATGCTTAATTTTGACGTAACAGAGAGTCGTATTAAATCGTTGTTTGCATAAGATTTTAATCGAATAGGTACTTATCTGTGGCCGGAAATAACTACCTACTGACATTTTAATTTTAGATCGATTCTGAAAAACAGTTTTACTCAAAAACGATACGAAATCACACTAATATTATAAAGGCGACAGGTTGTGAGTGTGAGTGTGAGTGTGTGTGTGTGTGTGTGTGTGTGTGTGTGTGTGTGTGTGTTTGTATGTTTGTTAGTTCTTCACGCTCAAACGGCTGGACCAATTTTGATGAAATTTGGCGCACAAATAGTTTATAACCAGAATTAACACATAGAATACTTTTTATCCTGGTAATGTGTTCCCTTGGGATAATTAATTGTTAAAATTACTTTTTATGCGGGCGAAGCCGCGGGCAGAACCTAGTTAAATATATTTTAACATCACAGTGAATATTCAATACGTACGAAACTGTAATGTCACAACTTTTCGTGAACTGATTCTGAGGTCAAATACAAGTACAACATCGCACGCATGACCAGTGACCACCAAATATGGTGCGATGGTCGTCCGGTCACCTTTTACGGCACACCAGATATTTTCGCATTACTTCGCATTATTTCGCGAAATTAGCGCGTAATTACCTTGTGTAATACACCCTTAATATTTGTGTTATTAACATTTACCAAAAGCCCCGGTCAGTTTTTGAAAAAAGAATGCCGTAACAGAATTTAAACGGTATTTTTCTTTTCTTAATTTAGTTGTCATTATGTTTATGTAACGTTTATTTTGTAAGAGGAAAACGTTCATTTTAACGTGCTTTCTTTATTTCCTGCTCTTAATATTGGGTGTACCGGAAAGTTCTGTCGGTTTTGGTAGTACATAGAAATTTTTCGAATTTTTCTCTATACCAATACGTTAAAAGTATTGAATAATATTGCGTCGTAATTTCTTGGTTACGGACTATAAAAACACGTATTGCGCAATAATTTGTCATTCAGAAGAACTTGGTAAAGGAAACCAGACCCTGGGGATCTTCCTTGATCTGGCGAAGGCTTTTGATACAGTCTCCGTTTCGACGCTTTTGTACAAATTAGAGGCCTTAGGAATAAGGGGAACGCCGCTGAAACTTTTTGCTGACTACTTAGACGATCGTTATCAATGTGTTAAAATTGACAATATTAGTAGCGACGAGCAAAAAAACACAGGTTTTGGTGTTCCCCAGGGAAGTATTCTAGGCCCCACCCTTTTCCTGATTTATATCAACGATTTGTGTAATTTAAATATTAAACATGGCAAAATTATATCGTATGCAGATGACACGGCGTTAATATTCACCGCTAAAACAAATAGTGAATTGTACGAATATGCTCAAATAGGTTTCAATACTGTGTATAATTGGCTTCAAAGCAACTTACTAACACTAAATGCCGACAAGACAAAATATATCCACTTCTGCATCCGCAAACCGCATCTTAATATTACTAACTCTCATCTGTATGCCCATCATTGCGGACTCCGCTCAGTCAACGTATGTAAGTGTCCTTGTATCCTCAAAACATGTAACATAAAATATCTCGGGGTTCTAATAGACGAGTCGCTCTCATTTAGACCACATATTGACAGTTTGGTTACAAGAGTGCGCAAATTAATATTTGTTTTTAAAAAATTGCGAGTAATTGCAGATAGGAAACTAGTGTCACAAATTTACCTGGCCCTAGGTCAATCTGTAATACAGTACTGTATTACTTCATGGGGTGGAGCACCAAAAACTTACTTACTACCTCTTGAAAGAGCACAGAGAGCAATTTTAAAAGTAGCAAACTTCCATCCCTTTCTCTATCCTACAGCTCTGCTATACAAATCCTGTAACGTGCTGACTGTTCGCCAGCTTTTCATAACGCACTTGGTATTAAAACAGCACACCATGCTTTCCTATAACATCCAAAGCACTAATAAGAGACGGAATGATATTGTATGTGAGTCAAATGCATCCTCTAAATATGTTTTTGTAAACAGATTCTATACATTTTTAGGCCCATTTCTATACAATAAATTAAATAGGAAATTAAGTATCTATAAATTAAATAATTACGTCTGTAAAAAGATTATTCTGCAATTTTTACTTAGCTTATCATACAGTGAGACAGAGGATTTACTCATTGTCTGTAAATAAAACATGTTAGTTTTTAAGATAATATCAGTTTTTAATTAGTCTTCTCAGTTTTAATTTTGTATTTTTATATTTTAAAATTCTAAGCACCTTTCTAGCCTGAAACACAGGTTCTACCTAGTTCAGGCAAATGAGCAACTGTGTCCTCTACATATAATTGTTAACGGTTATATTGTAAATCTGCACCATTTTTATAAATAAACGATATTATTATTATATTATTATTCAATTCTGAGTAGCCGTAGTGTCAAAATGAGTGCCAATGATAAAGTTCATTTGAGGCATCGTATACTTTATGAGTTCCAGAAGGGAAATAACGCTGCTACACCCTGTAGAAATTTGTGTAGTGTTTTTGGACTCAAGTGTGTATCTGAACGTGTAGTAGAAAATCAGGGACAATATGTAATTGATTAAAATATAAATAATAGCTTTAAGAACTAACCACGCGTTTTATTTACAAAATCCGACAGAACTTTCAGGCACACCCAATATTTTCTGCATAATTATAGAAATAACTTTTGAAGGAACTACTTTAAATATTAGCTTATACGAAAAAAAAACATTTAAAAATGTTGAATATACATGCAGACATTAACATAATAATTATGCTTGACCTTCGTCCACTTACATATAATTAATTTTAACATTGCAAACGTTCATGTAAGTATCTGTATTTGCTCACGATTTTCGAAGAGGGAACATTCTATTCAGCCTTCGTAGGTATAGTTTTTATTTACTAAAAGCCCCGTACCTACATCAATCACGACTGGTACACGATCTTTAGGTACCTGCTTAGTCGAAACAAAACGATACTGGATGTACTTACTTGATGAACACAAATCATAATATTACCTATCAATTTAAGGGGCAGAAATAAGGCACATAATAATTTTAGCCGATTTAAAAAAAAATAACAAGTATCCCTCTCTCTGCACTCCCTTGAATCTAAAGGATAGTGTCCAGTGTTGATGGGAAGAAAACTTTTTTTTTTGAGGCAATTTTTATATATTTTCATGGATGAACTGTAATTATTATCGACGGCACGGTTGGCGCAGTGGTTAAGCGATTGGCTGCTGCGCTGCGTGTCGCGGGTTCGATTCCCGCACGGAACAAATATTTGTATGACCTACATGTATTTGTTCCGAGTCTGGGTGTTTTTCTATCTATAATATGTATGTATTTACAAAAAAAAAAAAAATGTATATAAGTAGTTTATCAGCCATCTTGTTACCATAACACAAGCATTAGGTTGCTTAGCTTGGGACAAATGGTGCTGTGTGAAATGTCCAGGGATTTATTATTATTATTATTATTATTATTTATGTCAATACCTATTAAACAAAATCTCTAATTACATCCACAAAACCATTTCCCAACGCAAAGATCCTTTGATAAATCAACTCAGTAACTGACCCATAAACAAACAACATTCTAAACCGTCGGTATGTGTGAGAAACTGACCCATATAGTTCCATTGCGTCACGTTGCATAAGTCGTAATCGCAGTTGCAGGTTGCTGCACCGCAGGACATGCGATGTGCACTCGACTGTACCTGAGTTGTGTATTTGCGAAAGTGTGCAATTGCTGTGTATAGACGGCTGTGTTAATTGGGTACCCCTCACGATTAAAGGGGGTAACTGATTAGTGCAATTGCCTCTACGCGTCGCGTACCTGTGTATTAGTTTGATGCAATTTGTAATGGCGTAAGCTTCGGTAATTGGGTGTTACCCCTCAAGTCTTAGTGGCTAAAAGGGGGTAACTATTTAGTGCAATAATAATTGTCTCGACGCGTACCTGTTTATTAGATTTATGCAATTTATTTAATGGCACAAATCGCGTGCCCAGTGGAATTTTCCATGTGCAAAAATTACGAACTTCTATACAAACTTTCAACTCCTATTTAACCCTTTAACAGGGTTAATTTTCGAAAATTCTTAGTGCAGACTATACTATTATGCTACATAACGAATACTTGTGCAAAATTTCATGCTTCTAGACCCAGCGGTTAAGATATATTGATTGTCAGTGAATGAAAAAGTGTAATTAATAAAAAAATGTTATGTAGATTATGAAACTTTTTTCGGAAATTATTTGTAGAGTCGGAAATGCGTAGGTAGTTATCGAAAGTGCGATGATGGTCTGTTCACGCTGCTTTCGGTGCAAACATGATGAGACTTTTCACCATTTTCAGTCTTGTCTAAATTCCACAACATGTGGTGGCAAAAACCAGCTGCATAATATTCTCTAGAATAGGGTATGAAAACCAGTATTAAACTAATGAATGCCACAAGCCTTACAAAATCTACAGGTGGTTTAGTTTACCAACCGCGGGCCGGTGATAGCAAATCTTTGGTGGTATTATGTAAGAAATGTATATGATCGTAAGCCCAGGTTCGAACGAGCGATTTTTAACGCGACGATATTTATTGCGCTCTGGATTTTCAACAGTCGCTGTTGAGCTGAAATCAAACAGAGTGCGTCACAGCGCTGCAGAAAAATACACAGAAAGAAAAAGAAAAAATGTTATTCTGCAAAATAAAAAAACAAACACAACAAACTGTGGAATTTGGCAGGCCTGTTGGTCTAGTGGTCAGTGGCCCTGACTACTATACGCAAGGTCGTGGGTTCGATTCCTACCCAGGACAAATGTTTGTGTGATGAGCACGATCATTTGTTCTGTGTCTGGGTGTAATTTATCTATGATATGTATGTATTTAGAAATATATATGTATGTTTATCAGTTGTCTAGTACTCATAGCACAAGCTCTGCTTAGTTTGGGACTAGATGGCGTTGTGTGAAAGTTGTGAAATATTATTATTATTAATTTTTATGTCTCAGCACTAAGCAGTGTGCTGAAAATCCAGTAGCACAATCAACCTGATTTTTTTCCTTCTGCTGGGACACAGGCCTCCTCTCATCGAGAGAGAGTGGGCTATATTCTACCACGCGGGTCCAGTGTGGATTGGTAGATAGTGCGGGTTGGTTAATATTGAAACCAGCCGTGCGATTCTGTAACTATCTCACCGTTAAAGCTTGGGTGAAGTGAGCGTGGAGTGAGCTGTCATTCGCTAGGGATTAACACTATTAGGTGCTCACTTCACTTATGATTTCACGGTGACATTTTTACAGAATCGACCGGCAGTACGCAATAATAAGTTGCCCGTCGGTATGAGGGCCTGGTCGTCATAGAGAAGTCTGTTACTACATAGTACTCTATTGCATTTGCGACATTTAATCTGACTGCCTTATAAATGCTGGCATTTAGTCCTTGGGTAGTTATCGCTAGAAGATCTAGGTCAATCCAAACAATTTTGCAGTCTTTGCCAACAATACTTCAGGTTGTACAGACGCCAGCACATCAAGCTCCCTGAAACTGTCAACTCAACTTTGAACCTTATGCTGTAACGATAAAGTTGAAAATTTATTAAAGAAATTTGACAAATTGTAGTAGCTCAATGTGCTGGCGTCTGTACATAAGTAAAAATGAGTAAATGGTGTACTTTTTACCTGACTTTGCGACATCAAAGACAGGAGACAGCAGGATCACAAGAACTAAAATAACTGCCAGCACCTACATCAGACTGCTTGAAAAGTGACCTTTTGACATTTCTTAAAACAAAAAAAAAAAAACTTTTACTCGTCTATAGCTCAGCAGAACCCATATTTTACAAGATCTATACTCACTAGGTGCTGGCTCAGTGTTAGCGGCCCCGGCTTACGAGTTGTAGGTCGTGGGTTACGAACCCAGGTAGCTGCTTTAATTTGTGTAAGTAATTTCATCACCACTGCTCTTAAAACGGTGAAGGAAAACATCGTGAGGAAACCGACATGTCCTAGAACCAAAAATGTGAAAGACATGTGACATCTACCAACCCGCACTGGGCCCGCGTGCGGCGTGGTAGATTACAGCCTAAATCCCTGGAGGCCTATGTCCTCGCAGTGGGAACATTATAGGATAAATATGTACTCACCAGGTTCTCCGAGATACAGAAAACCTTTACGTCTCGGTTTCTTGGAAAAAATATCACGATGTATAAAAAGGCAAACAAGTTTACTTCTTTTCGTTGTCGTGTTAACACTAATGCCAAATTGTTTCAGCCTTATAGTGGCCTCAGAAAATACTTACAACGACTTTGTTTTATTGTATTTAGATATCGATACCCATGACGTCTAAGGAGTTTCACTAGCTAATTTTACTTGACCTTAATAGCTTTAATAAATTTGTTTTATAATTTCACCTTATTTCAAACGTAATTTCTCGCACGTTATCTATATTTTTAACCGACTTCAAAAAAAGGAGGAGGTTATCAATTCGACTGTATTTTTTTTTTTTTTTTTTTTTTTTATGTTTGTTACCTCATAATAACCGACTGGGTGAACCGATTTTCATGATTCTTTTTTTATTTGAAAGCTGGTGCTTCCCGTGTGGTCCCATTGTCACCATTTCAATATCTGATGATGGGATCTTGTAGAAATCGGGGGAACTCTTCAATAAATAACAGCAGATTAACCGCGATTATTGCTATATTATATCTAAGCATTGTTTACACCATCACACAACATAATATCACGCCTGTACTCACTACAAAGGTTATAATTTTTTTTATTATAATAATAATTAATACCAGTAAAACAACCGCGATTGCTGCTATCGCATATGTATGCATTGTTTACGCAATCGCACAACATAACATCACGTCTGTACCCTATAAACGCAGATGCAGCTTCCTGTCACTGATATTTACATAGCAAGTAGTGTTTATATGAATTTGATTGGGGTAGATATAACTAAAAAGTGAAAAATAAAAAAATTTATATAAAAAAAAACAACCGACTTCCAAAAAAACACTACAAAGTGAAAAATAATTTTCATTTCGGAAGTCGGTGTCAAAAAACCAAAATGCGGAACCAACGACACCGACTTCCAAAATTAAAATTATTTTTCACTTTGTAGTGTTTTTTTGGAAGTCGGTTGTTTTTTTTTATATAACCTCCAACCCACTTAAAAGGGCATTAAAACTGGTCTGAAACTATTAATTGGTTATAATTGTCCATTTTATTAACTCCGTTCTACATATTTTTAATTTGCAGTTCACCTCAAACGTTTACGATATAACATATTATGATGAGTCGCAATTAGTTGTGTGTATCGTTACATTGCATTATATTATTAGATTGTACCGTTAAATTGCATTATAAGTATTATTAGATTGTAGGACCGCACACTGAAATTACACAAAACACATTAGGCAGGCAATATGTTTAGTTTATTAAACACAGGACAGTGCTGCTAGTTTATGTCCACTAGATGGAGTGGACAGAGTAAGTGATAAACTATCATCTAGCTGGCATGTTCTTTGAATAAAAGTCCCTAAAATAAAAGATTATAAAAAAAAAAACTATCATCTAGTTCCTATAACAAAACAAAGTTATTTATAATGTGGTTTAATCCTGAAGATAGTATAGCATGTTTTAATTTCTGTTTATTATTACACGTTTGCGAAATATTAACGTTCAAAGGTGATCACGTGATATGCATATTTTTTTGAACTTGCGTACATCTTGTTGCTTAGATATTTGAAATAATCACTGAAAGTTTAAAGTAATCAAACAACTATGCGACGAGATATAAGTAAGTTCAAAAATTATGGATTTGTATAAATTACTATTACATTTTCCGTTCGCTTTGATGTCAGCTATCGATTTATATAGGTTCCATGCGTGGTCGCCATTTTGAAAAAAAAAAAGGAAAAAATAATAGAGGGTATGCCACGGACCTTCAAAGCCCTTTGTCATTTCGTTAATCTAGCTGGAAAAGGAAACAGAAAAAAAGAGCATAACTGCATAGTTTACAAAAACAACAAATTAGTTAATCGGCTTTTCACGATAAAACAAATTCGGTCAAAAACTGTTATAACTGCTCGACTTGGGAATCAAATTCAAGCCAAACTGCATAAAAACTAGTTGTTGTAAAGAAGGAAGCTTGCGGTAATTGAGTTTCCTTTGATTTGCAGGATATTGTAACATACATAATTGTTCAATCATTATTGGTTTACTAACATTTCATATAGAGCCCAATTACTGTATGATTCGTATGCTTACACAATGTAATAACTTAATTTATCCGGTTATGCTACTTGCAGATCTTGAGTTTGATCGGTCGATGATCGGATTTGATTATTATCAAGCCAAAAATTATCAAGTCAACATCATCATCATCTGGCAAGCCTTTTCCCAAGTTTGTTGGGATATGCCTCCGAAAATTATAAACAAAAAAATTGTTTTACCGTTAGATAATATTATTATCTAACGGTAAAACAATTTTTCAAATCGGTCCAGTAGTTTCTGAGCCTAGTCAATACAAGCAAAAAATCAAATCTTTCCTCTTAATAATATTAGTGTAGATAATAATCGAATGTTATTAGAATCTTGTGACTAACTAAAAGCAAACAGATACAACACAGAATCGACACGACTGACTTAGGTATTGACCACAAAGTAGACGGGCCCTGGTCTACTATTAAATGAAATAAATCAATCAATCAATCTGCCTATAGTCTTTTCCCAACTATGGGTTGGTTTCTACTATAAAGCTACCATTTACTGGGTACGTCTTTCATTGACTTGAATGTGCCCTGGCAGCTGGGGGTATGTCATGCTCACTCAAATGTCTCGCTGGTGGTGGCGTGTGTGTTGGATCATTGAGTTCCCTTCAAAATGGTTGAGCTAAATGGTGCTGATCCATACGTCATGTTCGTGAACGGGCGCCGCCAGTAGGGACTGGTCATCTCTTAGCCGCCACGGCTTACTTTTATTTTAATCTAAGTATTTTCATTTCTGAATTGTTATTTTTTTTTGTTTTATATTTTTTAGTACGGACGCTTTTAACGTGCACGTCTTTCTACATCGTTCTCACATGTATAATTTCAACTTGAATGATATAAACAAAATTTTGTAACAATTTTTATGATTTAAAACAGGGTCCGTGGAGTTTCTTGCCCGTTCTTCTCCACAGGTACCTACTACGCTTTGGAATGGGCAACTAGCTTCATCTTTCTGACTGACCGACCCCTTGACAATTCAAAAGTGCCTGTAATTGGTTTACTTGAAATAAATGCTTTGACTTTGAGTTTGAGTTTCAGTCACCGTATGCAGCTGAATATCAGAATTTTACATGAAGCGACTACCTATCTGACCTCCACATTCCAGTTACTGGACCCCTTGGTAAGACTGGTTGTCAGACTTTCGGGCTACTGACTTCCCGTAACGCTTGCCAAAGATACATGAATGACAAAGGCTGGGGCGGTTTTAAATTAAGTAAATAGCCATCAATACTGATTGAGTAACTAGTAATGACAAAACACAAGACCCGAAGACTTATTTCCATAATCAACCGTGCGATTCTGTAACCATCTCACCGTGAAAACTTCAGTGAAGTGAGCGTGGAGTGAGCTGTCATTAGGGATTAACACTATTGACACTGCTCACTTCACTTATAATATCACGGTGAGATTTACAGAATCGACCGGCAGGTACTTCAAGTGTGACGAATATGGGGTCTGCAGAATACAGACCACCCTGCAGAGATCACTGACTCGCTAACTATGTATTACTTAATCTAAGTACTTATCACTCATAAAGCTACAAGAACAGCATGTAATACCCAGTTTCCCTTACGAGGTTTTAATTAGGTATTCAAGTTTCCAGTTAACGATTGCCACAGCGACTTTGTGATAGATTACTCACCAATTACTTTGCTCGCTTTGCTAATGTGAAGCATAATTCTTTTTCGCGCGAAAATATTCTTATTTTGGTGAATGTGCATTGGTGATATATTGTCGCATTTGTTATGTGGTGATGTTAACTGTATTGCTGTTGTGAAAGAGAATCGTGCATTATTATAATCAGACTGTAATGTTCCCACTGCTGGGAGGGGCGGGCCCCGTGGCTAAATAATAACAGCCGAACAGGTCGATCGATCAGGTTAAGCTACGCTTGCCGCGGTTGGTCTGCGGATGGGTGACCATCTTTACATACCGAGACCCCTCCGTGCCTCGGAAAGCACGTTAAGCCGTTGGTCCCGGCTGTCATTCGTAGATCTTTGACAGTTGTTACGGGTAGTCAGAAGCCCGAAATTCTGACAACCAGTCTTACCTAGGAGTATCGTATTACCCAGTAACTGGGTTGTGGAGGTCAGATAAACAGTCGCTCCATGTAAAATACTGGTATTCAGCTGCATCCGGTTAGACTGGAAACTGACCTCAACTTAGTTTTAAAAAAGGCTAGGCAGATGATGATGCTGGGACACAGGCCTCCAGAGGGGAGAGAGGATGTAATACACCACGCGGGCCCAGTGCGGGTTGGTATGATGATGAAGTAATTTACACAAAGTAAAGGGCCTGTCTGGGTTAGAACCTACGACCTATACTCGTAAAATAATTAGTATTTTTGATCAGTTGTAGTTTGCGGCGTATAAAGCATTAGCTCTCTGTCTTGCAAAAAATGTACAATATACCCGTAATCAGCAGAATTATACCTAAATGTCTGTGTAAAGGCCTTGATTATTAGTACCTCTGGCAATTTCAGAGCATAGGCTACCTTTATAGGTAACCTACCACAAGTGATATACATTTTGTAATCGTAGATATGTAATCTTCATTTATTTTATTTAGTTTCCTTGATCATTGAATATTGAAACCAGCGGGGTAATAGCATAACACACTAACAGTAGCAATCGCTTTCATTTTGGCAATTCTACAACATTCATTGCGTTATTTACGTTGCTGTGCAGACCAAATTTTTAGACATATGAAGCAATGTCTTTGCAATATCCATCAAAATAATTCAGATTGTGATTGAAAACGTCTTGGGTACGCAATTAGGATGCAGGGAGATTTAAAATATAATCTGCCTTAATTATATTTTTGTATTTTATGGATAGATTAGCATAGGTCACTGTCCTATATTTTATCAATAAAACCACTGCATTCGCTCAAATCCACGTTATATCTCCAAATCCAGAAACGTCTTAGTACTTGCATAGGTATCGAAAGTGAGCGTTGGTTAAATTGCGGCTGGATCGTGACTTGCCTGGCCTACATACTACAGTACCTACATACTACTTAATAAATACTAACGCAACACAATTTACGAGTTTCTACGGTTAAGTGACGCGTTTCTTCCTTATGAAGCAAGATGCGCCTAAAACATTTGATCTTTCATAAGTAGCTGGACAAAATGCCAGTGCTTGCAAGGTTGTTGAAATACCGGCCACATTGTATAGGCTGCGTCGTAGGTCTAATGGTTACAAATGATACTGCTGAACATGAGGTCCTGGGTTCTATTCTCAGGTCGGGGTTTTTCCATCACGAATTTCTCAGTGGCAGCCCAGAAGCCGGATTTGTGCCAGGTTGATGGCAAACGGGTCGACCCACGACATGGGACTATAATATAACTGGCAGAATGTGGGTGTTACTATAGGTACACGTCTATCTATCTCATCGGAAACTGCAGGCGTGATGTGTGTTGTAAAGACATATTGTTTAGAACGAGGTAAACCTGTCCAAAAACAATGTTGCATTCTGGCCACTGAATGTATCCTTGTAAAGATGTGTCTAAGTATCAGTCATCTATCATTTTGTCCTACAAAGGAGCATGACGATGTCCCGAGTGTCAGTAATTCGACGAAGTTTTTCTACAACTGATAATACAGTTATTTTACGTCTTTTATTTTATAATCCTCTAGATGGTCATATAGGTACGAAATATAACATTGAGCGTTAATAGATAAAGTCGCCAGCACATTAAGCTACTACAATCTGTCAAATTTCTTTAAGTAGTAGATTTTAACTTTATCGTTAAACATAAGGTTCAAAGTTGATTGGGAAAATTTGACAGTTTCGGGTAACTTGATTTGCTGGCGTCTGTACCATAGCAGTATAAAAAACTTAAAAACTTACCTAAAGTTTGAAAAACACGACTAATATCGCCTGTGATTTAAAAAAAAAATACCAAAGAAAATGCTTGTACTATTTCGACTTCATCAGAGAGTGATGAAGTCGAAATAGTACAACCATTTTCCTGAATTCCTCATCCGAAACTGTAAAACTATTGTTATATCTGCTGTTGTTTAAAAAACAAGTCATAAAGCAGATAAAACAAACAAACATGCCTCACCCTTTAATTCTCAAAAGCGAACGTTTATTGCGTAAAATAATCGTACACCGCTTTACACCGGCTTGGTATTAAAACAATTATGGTCGCCACGGTAACTTGCTTATAATGATTTAAACGAGTGCCTACCCGCATTCGTCTTGGAGTGTGTATAGCATGTACAGACGCCAGTACATCAAGCTACCCTAAACTGTCAAATTTTCCCAATCAACTTTGAACCTAATGCTTTAGCAATAAAGTTGAAAATCTATTAAATAAATTTGACAGATTGTAGTACATTGATGTGCTGGCGTCTGTACCTGTTTTAAATGTTGATGAAATCACCATCGAATGGGGAAGAAAAACGATGGATTGGAGAAATTCAAAGACACGACGGTTCGACTCCAATATTATTATGTTACGCCCGACTCGAGAACGTAAACCCGTGATCAGCTGTTTTAGTTAGGTAAATTAAGACTTAGGAAATCGTTTCTTTTTGTTTTAGAGCCCATAAATTCACAATAATAATAATCATTAAATCTGTGAAGTTTTGCAGTTCATTAAAAAAAAATATCTATTACTTATTCTTTATCTTTATTACCTATCTGATTAATGAAAGTGCGTCCCGTTAAGTTATTGTAACTGAATATTATCTGTGTTGCTGGGAAGTTTGTTGCGCCACTTCTTCTTCCCAGTTAAAGCACTAGGAAGTGGTGAAGGGCGAGCATTTTGGGGTATTGTCTTATGTAATGTTGACGTTCAAAAAGTGCTGATTCTCAGCCTAGTTTGAATGAATGACTTTTGATTTTGAGTTTGATTGTTTATTTCATTTTCTCTATCTATCTTTTACCTTGCTAAAATTTGTACTGTCTCTTCTTACAGAGGCGCTAGACGTGATCAAAGAAGAGCACACGATGCCGGCACAGAGGCGGCGCGACAAGAGAGAGGTGCCCTTCACGCATGACGAGAAGAGAATCGCTGGGGTGAGTGTCTAACACCTTATAAATTAAATTTACTGCCTAAAACACCACCATATTCACCTTTACCCAAAAAAAGCTGAAAGCTGAGAGCTTGATAATGTGGGTGAAGCCTAGCAGTAACTAGCCTCAATCTGACATCATCTAGTAGCTCCAGTTTTATCCCCACGGATAATTGTTGTAGATTTTAATGATTAATTTGCAACACCAACATTAAATGTAAAATCTCATGTAAATAGTGGCAACACTATTCCCTTCCATCTGTGACACTGGTCCAATACAGACGTAAATTTTACAACTTGCCTTTTTTTATTCAACCTTCCCCGGCACCAACGTACCAGAACCTCATCAGCTACCCAAAATCCATAAGAAGCTACACAATAATGTACACTTATCAGACTAGCATTGCCATGGTGTAGCCTATATCTATCGGTATCCTGTTATCAACGATCTGATTTTGAAGACCTGCCGTGTGATAACCATCTCACCGTCAAAACTTGGGTTAAGTGAGCGTGGAGTGAGTCGTCAATAGTGTCAATCCCTAGCAACAGTATGACTCAGAGCTCACTCTAAGCTCACTTCACCTTAGTTATCACGGTGAGATTTTTCCAGAATCGACCGGAGGATTAAACTTATTTTGGAAGTAGTTCACCGAAAGTCCGTTCATTGCACTTAATTCAAACGGAAATAACAAAGTGAACGTATTTAATGATAACGATTATTTTTCCCCTTACTTACAAGACGTCTTATCGGTAAATAAACTGTTTGTTCCCAAATTTATTATAGTCTTACATACACTTTACTTTCTTTATTTTGAGATTGTCTTCTATCTTTCGTTTATTTGTGTCCATAACTAATCAAACTTTTTTTTTTCTTAATTCCAGTGCCTGCTGCAGTGCGTGTACCGGAAAGTGAAAGCTGTAAGTACTAACCCACTAAGCCACTGCATCCATCTATCTTATCTCAGTAACTGCTAACTCGTTTGCAGCGATTTAACTGATAATACGCAGGGCTGTCATAATATAAGAACATATGAAAGTTTGAAAGAGTGACTTGAAACCGGATTTTCTTCATACAAAAAGTGGACTGGGTACCAATCCAACCACCTATAATAAAACTGATATTCTTAGGGTTCCTTACCAAAATGATAAAAAAGAACCCTTATGGTGCTGTCTGTCTGTCCGTCTGTCTGTAATAGCTGAATATCTCAAGAACTACTAATGCTATCAACTTGAAATTTGGAATAGTTTTAGACGACGTTTGCCCAACTATTTTGCAAAAAAGAAATAAATAAAAGATGGCGCTGACCTAAATCTGCAATATTCTACACCGCAGTGTTAAAATTTCTGACGAATATCCCCGCCTCGCCGATGAAAATTTAATATATGATGCTACGAAATCCTCGGTGCGCTAGTCTGAGTCGTTTACTTCCAATATTTGCCAGATTGAAAGTACTTGCATATTTGGCTAAAAAGGTATGTTACTACTGAAACAGATGAATAGATGATGAATGAAGATAATGACCCACATAAAAATTAATGAAAGTAAGCAGGTATTAAATAAAAGTTTAACAATAAATATGCTGAGGAAATATAAACCAAGGTCAAAAGAGCAGGCCCATTTAGCAATACAAATAAATAAACCAACAGCACAGACAATCTGAACTCCAAAAACTACAATGTCTTTTACGAAATGCCCAACCTACCAAAAAAAAAACAGATCCTAAAGTTCGAACCTAAACTCTTTACATAATTTCTAGTCTTTGGATGCACCTTGCAAGTTTGCAACCCTGATTGTCATCGACGCAATTCACTTTTTGTAGAGCAAAGAGCGATCAAACGAACTTTCTGTTACACCGAGAATGAAGCACTTTTTATTTACCTCATTATGGAGAGAAATTCATATTGTTCGTCGTGGATTCTGGGTTTAGGGACCATATGTCATGTATGATGAAGTGGTTGAAACTTTACACTTTTTTATCTTGATGAAACTATGCCCCGGTCTTAGAAAATTTTCACAGAGAATGTAAATTAAGTAATATATGATAGGAAATTGTGCAGAGGGGGGTTGCGTGGTGAAAAACACCGACTGCGTAATAAAATCGACTGAGTTAAAGCGCAATTGCTTCATTTAAATTAATGATCATGTGCAGTTACTCTTAAAATAACTGGAATTTTAACTTTCGGTCGATAAGTCTTTCAAAAATCAAAAAAACATTGTGAAATGGAGGTACGTGCCCATTTCGAACTCATCAAGCCATTACCAGCACGACATCGACAAGAATAAATTAAAAATATTATGAAAATCTCCGTTTAATGTTAGGCGGCTATTCACGTACGAGGATCGAGGTCAACCCTACTCGTAAACGAAAAATAAAATAATTTTAAATCGAGTTTTAATGCTTTATAGTTCTGTCACGAACTGATTGCTCCAATTTGTTAACTATAAAACATGAGGGGTAAGCTCGTAAATCTGAAAAAGAAAAATTCGTTGCTTATTTATTATACTTGAAATCCTTTGAACAGGAATATTACGGCCATAAAAGATCTTCGGTACACGCTGTAATTTGTATTTTATTTGTGTTATATTCAAAAAGCGGTATTGAATTTAGTAGTCGGGGGTCGGGCCCATCAGTTTGTGCTTGTCATACCTTTTTTTCTATATAAATTTCTTTTGTATGAAATATTTTATTGCAAGTATTACACTAGTTAAGATCGTCAATAAAATCTCGAACGACTTGCTATGAATCGGTTTCAATAAATGTTATTTTTATCTCCGCAGTCATAATCGTAATATTATTATTCAAGTTGGTTAGGTTTTCGCTGGGATCTTTCGATTTGGGCTTTATGAGATAATAGTCTGTGAAATAAATCTGTAAATCCTCCGTCAAATACGACAGGTCTTTGTGCAGCAGTGGAGAGAAATATGTTATGCATTGATATATAAATATGATATAAATTAATAATCTTCTGTACCTTTGCACGTAGTTAGAGTAGTTAGAATGATCATAACTTATCTGTTTATAGGACACTAGCATCCGCCCGCAACTTCGTTTGCGTAGAATTCGGAAATTCGGAATTTCCGCCGTTTAAATCCTATTACCCGTTTTCCCGTAGGAATGAAGCATTTTCCCGCGGTAAAAAGTAGCCTATGTTCATCAGGGATAATGTCGGCTTCTAATGGTAAAACAATTTTGCAAATCGGTCCAGTAGTTTCGGAGCCTATTCAATACAAACAAACAATCAAATCTTTCCTCTTTATAATATTAGTGTAGATAGCATTTTATTTGTTGTTGTTATCGCTCCAAAGCAGCCCTCGGCTAAACTACGCACGTCTAATTAGCTTCTTTGTATTTAAACGTCGGTAGGATCGTCCACTGCGACGCACGGCACGCCACTGACACCACGCATTCAACGCGTGGCTTGAAAACCAATGAACCGCGCAGCTAATGTGGTCACTCCACTGGACGGTAGGGTTAGGTGAAGTTATACTGTATACAGCGTGTAACGGAAGGGGGGTATCAACCCTGAAGGAGGTGAATGTGCTCATGAAACTCAACAACTTTCCCCAAAGAACATAGGTCGAAATATGAAAAAAAAATTTGGCCCTCTCATAGTAAATCATAGTTCATTTTGTTTATATGTATGTATATATGTATCTATCTATCTATTGTTATTAATTCTTGTATTGTATAGTAATTTCCTAGCTATCTATCCCGTATGTTGCACCTACCATATTTTGTCTCTGCATCACCCTAAGGTTGACTGGTAGAAAATGCCTCAGGCATTAAGTCCGCCTTTGTACAGTACTTTTATACTTGTGCATAAAGTTTTAATAAATAAATAAATAAATAAATCAATCAGCTGGTAGTCAGTTTTGTAAGGGAGGGCCAAATTTTTTTTTCATATTTCGACCTATGTTCTTTGGGGAAAGTTGTTGAGTTTCATGAGCACATTCACCTCCTTCACGGTTGATACCCCCCTTCCGTTACACGCTGTATAGGGTGCCTGGTAATTAGTGACCGATACTTAAACACATGATTCTACTCATCATTACAAACAACTTTTACTATCGGACCAAATCCGAAATCGCTAAAAAAAAAATCAGCTGTTCCCTACATTTATGGTCGTACGAGTCGTCAAAATGTAGGGAACAGCTGATTTTGTTTTCGTCATTTCACTTTTTGTCCCATTATAAAACTTGTTTGTTGTCATGAGTAGAATCATGTGTTTAAGTATCGGTCACTAATTACCAGTCACCCTATATAGCACACCTACAATTCACCAGTCATGTTAAGATCTCAAGAATTAAGGGGCGAGCATGTTGCCATAAACGGGGTAGAACAAAGCCAGACTTCTAGTAATTCTCAATAGAATACCCAACATCAAAAAGAAAATCTTCCTAAACTAGAATTCCTACTAATTCTAAACTCTTATATTTCCAGGTGGACGGTTACGGATTCCCAACACTGGAAGGCCTGGTGGGCCTGTACTCTGATGGCGTGAACGAGCGCGGCTACTTTATGGCAGTGCTGGAGGCATCCAGAGAGTGTCTCATGAAGAACCACGACAAATTCTCTAGAACTGTGCCCATGGGTGAGTATTTTGCTTGGAACTTTACTCATGTGAAGTTATACGAATTCTCGTATAACTCACAATCAATCGTTCGTAATCTATTCAGATTGTGAACAATAGATTAAGAATTTTGCCATATAGCCGCGAAAGTGGCAGAACTAAGGAAGCTCTGGACGACATACCTACTCCAGTATGACAAGATTTTGACCTACAGCATCATGTACTCATCAATCCGCTGTCATTAACTTGTCACAAGAACTGCCAATTCATGGCAATTCACTAAGCATTACTTTATGCAAGTGAACCGGAAGCATAAGATTTAACATCAATTAATAGGAAATTCTAGCTATATGCTATCTATCTCCTATGAAGCTATATACTTGATTTCAGGTACTAATGCTGATTAGAGCGCTTTTTCATGAAAGAAAAAAGGTTTTTGGAATTCAGTTCTTACAAAACTACTGCACAATTTGATATCAAATTCATCATCAGCCTATACCAGTCCAATGCTGGACATAGGCCTCTCCTATTGCACGCCATTCAACTCGATTTTCGGCAACTCTCATCCAGCTGCTACCAGCCATCCTGCGAAGATCGTCGCTCCACCTAGCCTGAGGGCGTCCTACCTTACGTTTACCGATTCGCGGTCTCCACTCAAGAACACAACTACCCCAACGGTAATCCCAAATGGCCGGCCCATTGCCAATTCAGCTTACTTATTCTGTGAGCTATGTCGATAACTCGTTGCGGATTCCATCCCTCAGAGAGACTCCAAGCATAGCCCATTCCATAGTTCGCTGAATGACCTTGAATTTATGGACCAACCATATCGTGAGTGTCCACGTTTCGGGACCGTAAGTCATAACTGACAGAACGCACTGATTGAAGACCTTAGTTTTTAGGCTCTGTGGAATACGCGATGAGAAACTCTTACACGTATTCTTGAACAACCTTGAGAGCACCGCCATTGACAGCAATCGGTCCCGGGGCAACGTGTTTGTTGAACATAACCTGGATTTTGCCCAAGTTCATCCGGAGACTAATGTGTACAGAAGAATCATATAGACACCGATAGGCACCGATTCAGCCAGTATGACGATGTCATCTGCAAACCTCAAGTGTGACATGTAGTTGCCGTTGATGTTAATGCCGTGTCCTTCCCAGTTCAGAATCTTAAGCACATCCTCCAATGCGTTAGAGAACAATTTCGGGGAAACTACTTCCCCTTGTCTCACCCCTCGACAGGTTCGGTTCGCTGGTCCTGAGTTTGGACAAAAATCAAATTCAGAGAACTTTAATTATAACAAGAAATTTATAGGTAAGCATGGCATAATAGGGAGAAGGCCTTCACCCATCAGTGGGTCGAATAGGGCTAATGATGATTATTGATTGATTTGATTTAAAATGTTATATAAGCATGTTTTTTTTTGTGCCTCGTAAAGCACGTTAAGGCGTTGGTCCTAGCTGTCATTCGTGCATCTTTGACAGTCGTTACGGGTCGTCTGTAGCCCGAAAGTCTGACAACCAGTCTTACCAAGGGGTATCGTATTACCCAGTTATTGGGTTGTGGAGGTCAGATAGGCAGTCGCTCCATGTAAAATACTGGTATTCAGCTGCATCCGGTGAGACTGGAAGCCGACCCCAACATAGTTGGGAAAAAGCTAGGCAGATGATGATGTAATTTGTTATCATTTAATTGTGCTTTTGTTTTTTGTGCTGTCTTTTGTGTGCACTGAATAAATATTTATCTATCTATCTATGAGGCAGTAATAACCTAAAAATATGCGTGATAACATTATTTTTTCTGTTTACAGATAACGGTCAAAACTGTGACATATCGTTCGACATATTCGAGTGTATTTCTGACCGCATCGGCGAGTACTGCGGTACCGCGGGACTGTAACCTACTACATTGATGCACCAGCACACTGCCTTCCTTATAAAGTCCTAGTAAAACTGTCGATGTAGGTATAACTCTATTGAAATTAACCGTTCGTATAACCATTTTAAATTATGTAATTTCTGATGTTTAAAGATGTCTGAAAATTGTTTTTTTTTTTTTTACTTTGTCGGGTATACACGTTACTTAGCGCGTAGGTACTTTAACTCAGCGTGTTTCCTGTCTCTGTTGCACAATTGTCAAACTACAAGTGCAAAATAGAGACAGGAATAGGTATGTCTAAGTCAAAGCACGAGCTAAATAGCGTTTATAGATCTCGGCGTAATATTTGGTATCAAGTTATATTTCATTGATTCAGCTTAATCAAAAGTATAATTTGCAACAATTTTGCCAAGAATAATTTTGTATGAGTACTTATTCTAACTTTTACCAATTTCAATTTATCTTTTGCACTTAAAATTCTTCATAAGTTACCAACACGAAAAAACCATTAGAAATAAGGTACATAAAATAAAATAAACATGTACATAGATTGTAATTAACTATACTAAAATGTGATGCTCAATAATTTTAGTTGTAAGGTAGCTCCATAGATTTCCCAGGAAGAATTTTTATATTACACAGCTCTATGAGTTTTGAGGCTTGTTTTTCATCTCTGGATAGGCACTATTTGCCAGATAAGTTACAGAATTTGTATGAAGTTAATTGAAACTTATCTGGAGGTAGTGAAACAGGCCATCATTTTCGGAAATCTTAACCCGCAAGCAGGCCAACTATATTTTATGTCTAAACCTTTTACAAACTGAATTGCATGAGACTATGCCAACACTGTTACGACTACTTTTACTTCTTAAATTAGGTGATCCTTAACGAACTGATAGATTTAACATAGCTTTAAGTTTTATGTAATAAAGTTCTGTATATATCTACCCGCTGTTTTATTTGTTCTCCTACTAGATACTCGTATACCCACCTACTCGTGCGTAGAAACTATTTTTTATAGCATATCTTCTGTTCACCTGAGGGGCCCGTGGCTAAATAATAACAGCCGCACAGGTCGATCGATCAGGTTAAGCTACGCTTGACGCGGTTGACCTGTGGATGGGTGACCATCTTTACATACCGAGACCCCTCCGTGCCTCGGAAAGCACGTTAAGCCGTTGGTCCCGGCTGTCATTTGTGGATCTTTGACAGTCGTTACGGGTAGTCAGAAGCCCGTAAGTCTGACAACCAGTCTTACCAAGGGGTATCGTATTACCCAGTAACTCGGTTGTGGAGGTCAGATAGGCAGTCGCTCCATGTGAAATACTGGTATTCAGCTGCATCCGGTTAGACTGGAAACTGACCTCAACTTAGTTTTAAAAAAGGCTAGGCAGATGATGATGCTGGGACACAGGCCTCCAGAGGGGAGAGAGGATGTAATACACCACGCGGGCCCAGTGCGGGTTGGTATGATGATGAAGTAATTTACACAAAGTAAAGGGCCTGTCTGGGTTAGAACCTACGACCTATACTCGTAAAATAATTAGTATTTTTGATCAGTTGTAGTTTGCGGCGTATAAAGCATTAGCTCTCTGTCTTGCAAAAAATGTACAATATACCCGTAATCAGCAGAATTATACCTAAATGTCTGTGTAAAGGCCTTGATTATTAGTACCTCTGGCAATTTCAGAGCATAGGCTACCTTTATAGGTAACCTACCTACCAATACAATATCGGACTACAATAGTGACGATATTATTAAGGTGAACAGAAGATCATCATCTGCCTAGCCTTTTCCCAACTGTGTTGGGGTCGGCTTCCAGTCTAACCGGATGCAGCTGAATACCAGTATTTTACATGGAGCGACTGCCTATCTGACCTCCACAACCCAGTTACTGGGTAATACGAAACCCCTAGGTACGACTGGTTGTCAGATTTTCGGGCTTCTGACACCCGTAACGATTGTCAAAGATCTACGAATGACAGCCGGGACCAACGGCTTAACGTGCTTTCCGAGGCACGGATGGGTCTCGGTATGTAAAGATGGTCACCCATCCACAGACCAACCGCGGCAAGCGTAGCTTAACCTGATCGATCGACCTGTGCGGCTGTTATTACTTAGCCACGGGCCCCTCATAATCGACCCGTAATGTTCCCAATAATAGTCCTATAGGCATTTACTCTACGAGAGTCTCTCTATGAGAGCTGGGGGGCAATTCTCGTAATTTTAAGAACGTTCACAGTCTGTTCTCAATCTGTCAAACATACTTCTAATATCCCTACATGTTTGACCAGTTTTTGACATTTGTTTGTCGCCGAGATGAGACTGCTAGATTTTGAACGTTTTACATTACGAGAATTGACCTTCTGGACACCATTTTATGTAAGGAATCATAAAAATCCACTGCTGAAAATGGGCCAGAGAAACACTAGAGTAACTAAAAACCTGTTTGTTAAGCAAATGCCTGTAGAATATTGTGGAACTTAACCCTCATAACACACTCAATGCTATGTTTCAACTTAAAGGCGTCATCACGCTTTACAAGTACCGAAACTACCTGCACGTATGGCATGACAACCATAGAAACAGGTTTTGTCGAGGGAATAATATACAAATGACAGATAGAACAGATCAAATGACAGGTTTCTATAGAAATTTTCATCAAGAATCTTTTCGTGAAGACTTCATCAATCTAACGAAGGCCATAATGGCCCTTGACATTTCACGCGTAGCAATACCAAACGACAATAAAATAGTAATAAATGACAGATAGAATAGACCAAATGACAGGTTTATATATGTAGATTTCAACAGAAACCTGTCATTTGGTCTATTCTATCTGTCATGTTGCCTATTCTTCCGTCGATAAAACCCGTTTCTATGGCGGTATTGCAACGCATGAAATGTCACGGGACATTTTGGTCTTCGTTAGGTTGGTAAATTCATAACCCCTCAGACGAGAATCGACCATTTTCGGTCGGCAAGAAATGGCCACTTATCCGCGGGTGAACATCTCTATTCGCTGACTGTCAACCGCGCACTTACTTCTGGGTGACCTCTTGCAATATGGATTTCATTCAATAAACCTACGCCGGTCACTGAATGTCTATAAGCGAATGCCTTCCCTGTCTTATTCTTTACACATTGTGTATGTTAGAAAAGGGTAGGAATAGAGCAGGATGTAGTTACGCTCTTTCAAGTAAGTCAGTTCACTGAGACCACTTGTGGAAAAAGATGATTGTTATGTTGTCGGTTTTGGTTCAATAAAGAGAATGTTGTAAAAAATCATAATCCATTGATACATTTGCTGCATAGAAGGTATATGGTCAACATTATGATGAGGTTATCTTATTAAATGGACCAGTAATAATACAAATAACCATTTATGATTTATCGTCTATACATCTTATCAGCCTACAACATTCCCACTGATTATGTTTATTACTTACGACCCTAAAAAGATTCCCAAGCTCTCAGTCTGCTGTATAACATTTTTTTTACTATGCGCCTGTTCAAAGACTTAGCAGATTGTTACATTAGCGCTCGCTAGAATCAACCGTACCTGTTTTTGTATGCAAATCTTTCTATCTAAGCAAACATTTAGTTTCCATAGCTAAAACCAAGAATTACAGAATTAGAAAATACCTCATGAAAATGACAATAATACTAGAGCGACCTCGAGACTTAAGTCTAGAAGTAGAAACGAAATCATTCGACTTCATACCGGTGTTAGCAATATGAATATTATATTACCTAGGATGTTTATAGTTTCAGAAACTCAGTAAATAGAAGCAAACAGTTGCAGGTCTCCACATCGGTAAGGAAATTAAAGATTTTGGTATATTCTAGTAACTAAACGGTGTCTACCTATCTAAAAAATACGTCGTGAATAATTGAATATTCCTTCACAAGCAATCGTTTTAGCGCTGCGATAGTGGTGGTCATTATGGAGACAAAATGTTCAGCAGATATAAATATATCAGACACCATGTGTGTAATGTGATGAGGATGTAAGTACCTAGTCATTGAAGGTAAAGCATGAAATTCTACACGTCACTAGTATATCACCTTTAGTTCGAATTTAGATAATATTTCGAAACAACTCACTAATGACCATAATTCGTATCCCACGAGTTTTTGTTTCCTGATTCAATAAAATTTGACTTTATCAGCTTAGAAATATCAATTGCGTGTTAAAATATAAATTATTGTTAGGCTACGACTGTTCAGATCGTGAGAGATCTTAGAAACTGCGGCCAATTAGCTTGTAAGGCTTATGGCCAATTAAAACAATGACAGTTGATTGCTGGAACTCCTGAAAGGACTGTTTGCGTAATACTTTGTTCTCGAAGGGACAAGAAATTACTAAGTTATAGTCTTTTATTAAGACCGACAGGAAAAAAGCTTAAGAACAGAATAGAATATTTATTTGCCAGAGACATGGTATGTGAAAGGTGTTCATATTATGATGCGTAAATGTATGCAAAATCAATTTACAGTTACATCAAAACAATTAATTTTCAATTTACATTACATTAATTTTAAAATTTAAATATTATTTCGATTCTTAAATATTTTTTTTATTTTTAACCCAGTGCTCAATACTCGTATGTTCTTGTTAAAGCCTATTTCAGAACTTTTACATAGAGAATAATATTTGAATGTTAATTTAAGAGATTATATTATATTACTCATTAGTGATAGTTGAGTTGACAAAAGAAAAAGCAATTATGTCTCAACACAATTACTTTTTCTATTATTATGAACTTGCCGAGCAGACGAGGGGATAGAAACGAAAAGAAATGATCACAGCATTTAGATCGCATAATTTTACAAATGAACCAATTTGATTGAAATCCTGACAAGTTTAAAGAAGTTTCTGCTGTGCTCTGCTGTGTCGCTTGCTATTTTTCCATAATTAGGATCGAAACTGAATACAAAGAGCTATTTTAACGCCAATTAAAATTGCTTATTTTAAATTGCGTAGCACACTTTCAATAACAATCCGAGGGATTTGAAGGAAATTGTTAATCCATTGCAATCTTTGTATTTGTCTGCTCAGCAACGTAAATAACGCAGTGCATGTTGTTGAAATGACAAAATTAAATTCATTGCAATTGTAATAAGTGTGTTACGTAATCACCCCGTTTGGCAACCTACATAGTCATCTTACTTCTAATCATTCACCCAAGCTGAGTTTCTTACGAAGACATGAGCAATTTTCGTATAGCTATTGTCAGCTCTAGAAAAGAATTAGTATTGATAACCACACCGATGTTAATCCAATCCTAGACAACATCCAACTCCTTTAAACCCACGTTAGCACCAACACTTTATACATAGGAAAAACCTACATTTATGATAATTAAAGAAACGCAAAAGGTGAACCTTATCACGCTTGTACAATTGAATTTTGTATTTAAGCAGATTCGTATTTAGTAGTTAAGGTCGTGGGACGCACTGGCAGACACAATGACTGATAGTGATCATCAATTTTACTCAAGCTTTGTGTTTCACGAGGCATTATGACTAGGAAACGTATACAATTATATATGCTGATTGAGTACGTAACACTTCAAACAGGAATTTGTTTTATTTGTGACTGTGAGGGAAGAATATTGTAATGATGAGATTGTAGGTTGAGTCTAATTAGTGAAGCGGAAGTAATCGGGAAATGAATAGTTGTTTTTGGTCTTTAGCTATCTTCTGGTAATACACAGAAGACTATTGGCACTGACACAATCTACTCAGCCTATCGCAGTCGGTTTCGGTTTAAAGAAATTTATTTCTCATAAGAACATACAGTCCGCTTATAATGAGATACAAAGTAATACAGTACAATACAAATTCCTCCAGAGTATTAGAAGTTATAACGTACATAGGTACATGTTCCTTAAGTTTTTTTTTAAATATATTAACATTAGCGCACTCCTTAATATCCAGTCCACTGCTGGTTATAGGTATCTCACACGCTGTGCCACAACACCCGACGCCTTCCGCACCCACTCCGTCCTAGTCACCTTCTTAAGGTCGTCGGTACATCTAGCTAGAGGGCGTCCCTCACTACGCTGGCAGATACGCGGTCTCCACTCTAGGACTCGTCTGCTCCACCGGCCATCAGTCCTTCAACACAATGAAGCAACATAACAAGGCACTCTTTTTCCAAAGATCGAGCCAGCCCTTAGGTCACGCGAAGTGTCGATCAGCTTCAGAGCAGTTTCCTTAAAGAGATGTTTAAATAAATTAAATATTTGTTTGTAAGTGAGCTCATTAAACCAGACCAAAATACCTTGTAATCTCAACATCTCTCTTAATCTTGTTAATAAACTTGTTAATAAATACAAGTTTTTCTGACTAAGAATCACGTGGAAATCTAGAAACTCATTACAGAAACACTTAATTTTTTTACAGCAAAGTGAACAGGATCTTGCTTATCTGTACTATCTTTTGAGGAAGTTATGTTGAAGAACATTTTATCACGCAAAGGAAGTCGATGTTCAGACTAACATATATCTACTAGGTATAGAACAAAAATACATTTTGATGAAGAGATAAAGCATTCTTATTACAGAAAACTGAAATGAACTGTAAACTCTAATAAGTTTTTCAATGCCTGAGACAAATCTTGCAAAATGGATCGACAGAATCCAAAGCTAGTATCAATTTTATTTTAAGAATACAAAAAAAAGTTTATTTCTTGACAATAGTTCTTTACATTTTGTTGGTGAATGGCGCCTCCTTTTAAGCAGATAATGCCTTTTTTTTTGGTATCGGGTTGGAAAATCCTCATGGAGTCCCTCCGCCCTTGGGGAAGGGCGAAGGGGACTGTCAGACTCTTACTGACTAAAAACCAACCCGTGTTCCTCATGTACCCGTGTGTCAGGGGGCGGGTATCGCCGAAGCATTCGTCGCTACCCCCCGACGGGTATTGGCCCGCCAGATGGTCAGGCGGGCCCCGTCACCCACTGCGGCCGTCACCCCGGCTGCAGGACTTCTCTATGAGGCGCGCGCGGAACACGACGCCGCCGCCTCGAGGCCTGCTGCTGGTCAGACGACAAGACGCCCCAAGCCTGCCGTCCGCAGGCCGCGCCCTACGGTGGCCGGAAGTCGGCCAACCTACGACGCCCAGTGCGTCTGTTGCGGGAGCGGAGAGAGGAGGCAGCCTCTCTCTCCCTTTTCGCCGCCTCCTTTGCGAGCATCACGGCCTCGCAAAAGGTGGCGACGGCACTCCACCCTGACACGCTTCCGACCCACCACACAACACAACAACACACAACAGCCGACACAACAGCCGGAAGCGAGAGGTTTCCCGCAGCACCTACGGCCGCGACCAAGTCACGGCGCTGCTCGGCCCAGGCTGGGCACTCCGCCAACGTATGCAGCGCCGTATCGTCGCGGCAATCACCACAATGGTGGCACTGGGACGTCGGCTCCCGGCCTGTGCGACACAGATACTTCCCGAAACACCCGTGTCCGGTAAGCACCTGAAGCAGATAATGCCTGTGTTAGAAGACGCTAACCCAATTTTACCAGTTTTATTTCCGACTCTTGAAAACTAGAAAGAAAGAAGAGTACCCGCCTTTTGTGCGAGTATCCCATTGACAGCGATGCGGATGACTTTTTTGATGCCCAATGAGCTCCTCCATTTTCTTTTATGTTTTTTTAATGTACTTGTACGATATCATATATATATATATTTTAGTGTTAGCTTGTAAATTGAATTAAGGTTTTTGTTAGTAGTGTTGTCGTTGTGAATAAAAAAAAAATGCTACCAAAAAAGAAAGAAAGAAAATAAGTTTATTTGTGCCTAATATCACGCATAAAAATAAAAATAAAATACGAAAAAGAAACGAATCTAGGAATGACCTTGGTTGACTGGTAGAGAATGCCTAAGGCATTAAGTCCGCCTTTGTACCTTTTGTGCGAGAAGTTTAAATAAATAAATAAATAATAAATAAATGAACTGCCAAACTTTCCTTAACTGGCATCAGAGAACTTGCCATTGATATTTTAAGCTGAACCTCAGTGTCGCGAATGTCTGTACCTACTGTTTGTGCGTAACACGTAAACATTTACAAATACGAAGCCGCTTTCAAGAAAACCTCAAGGTCTCACTCAAAATTTCCCAACATGATTGAATATCGGCTGAGGAGGACGGAGGTCGTAGGGCACAATGGCCGGTCTCGAAGGGCATCTCGCATCTTCACGGTGGGCGGGCACCGGCGCGGGCGCCGCTTGTCCGGCCACCGGCAGTTGTCAAAACGAATTCTTAAATGAGTACCACATTCACATAAGTACCCTCTGCTTATGTGATTGTGGTACGCACTATCATGTGCTGAGATAAATAATATATTAGGTAGGTATAGGCACTCGAATAGGTATTCCCGGTCAGTGACACCTTGTCGTCAACACTGTTGACGACAAGGTGTTACTGATCGGGAATATTCGGGTACACTCGAACTTCATAGATCTATTTTTACTGTCGTTAGCTTAAAATACAACCGGATGATATTATGGACTTTATGTTCTACTCTGGATTGAGGAATTAAAAAACTTGGAAAATCAGAAAGTCAAGAACCATCCTAACGGCTACCATTAATACCTAATTTGGGATTCAATCCGTCGTAAATCTTATGACACATTCCTCATATTCTACTTCAACTAATTTCCAAATCAGAAAGACTAACAACATATTGGTTCTCACAGTACACAAAGTCTATTGAAGTATTTGGAGCAAAAACCAACTACGGCTTTGGTTGCGAATAATGATCTGTTACATACTTAACTTTAAAGGTATTAAGAACCCTCTTAAATTTCGGTACTGAGCGTGCACCTTTTTTTTTTTTTTATAAATGGCATTTCGCAGTTCAACCTATGAGGTTGTCGTCTGCTTAACTGGCCTTTCCTGTGGATGTCTCAATAAATTAAGGCCTCCAGCCAGGGCGAGCGCGCATCACCGGCGCAGTGAAATATTTAGTACTTTTATTTTATTTATTATAAATCAAAGTATCAAAATATATATATATATATATATTATTGATATTGTTTAAGCAATTATCAGACTATTTTTGTATAAATACCACGTGAAAATGATGTAGAAGTTTGGAGATATTCCAGTACAAAATTGAATTCGTTCCAATTGTTTTTTTTTTTTTTTGTTTTTATAAGGCATATAGCAAAAATGTATTCTATTGTTATAAAAGTATATGATATTTGTAATATGAGAAAAATTGTTTTGATGCATTATATTCAACAGAATCTGCAGATTAGAGCTCTCAAATAAGCTCTCCATGAGTTTTTCTCTAAACATGCGTCAGGAGAACGATTATTGCTAAATAAATAGATAAATAATAAAAAAATCGCTTTATTACTATTGTAGAAGAGAAAACGAACTATTTTTTTTCCAATTAATGCTTATTATACCAACCAACGAATAGTATTCAATTTCAAGGAGGAAATCATGCACCTACAAGCATTTTTGTAATACTCCTCTTAATAATAAAGAAGGAACAAAGTTTACAAGTGACTTGCCAAAAGGGGCAATAAAAAATGTATGAAAACGTACCATACAAAGGTGCCTTTACTCACCATACTGAATTTTCTTGCAAAAACAATCAAGTGATACGGGAAACGAATAATAGTCTGCACACTTGACGATTGATCACACTTATTTATTGATAATTACGTATTTTTACATAGTGATAATAACGTATTTATACACAGTTGGGCAGAGTCTCGACTTAACTCATGTACGGCAGCAAAATGTACCCGCAAAAATGAGCGATCCCAGTACTCATACCCTTCGACGGTCGGATGTGACGTCACTAACGGTCACTGGCTGGCTTGGCTGACAATTTTAGGTCCAAATTATCGTTAAGTGGCATTGGCTTGGCATTGGCTTAGAGTTGGTTTGGCTAGGGTTGGCGTTGGCTTGGCATTGTCTAGGCTTGGCGTAGGCTGATCACATGACAAGGCGGAGGAGGGGTCGAAGAAGACGTCAGTATGACAGTCATCTCCGACTCCTCCCAGGTGGAAGCCAGCAGGCGACGGGTGCGGGGGTTTCACCCTCGCTTGCATTGCACAGGCTTCCACCAGTGCTGGACGGAAATGGCCAGGTGTTCCCGGCCCATCCCGTAGCCCCCCACCCGGGGGGACATGCAGGGCCCGCCAGCTAGGCGGGCATGCGCCGGGGGGATTGTGGACGCAAAGGCTGAGCCAGATTCCCATGACCCCCCCCATCAACGCGATGAGGGAACCTCGCTGAGTTTTAGTGGGTATACTACCACTCTGGCAGGGAGTTCCACATACTCCGTTCCGTCCCCCGACGAGCGGAGATGCGTAATGTCACATCTCAGAGACAAAAAAAAAAAGGCTGATCACATGACGTGGCGTTACACAAGAAAATACAGGTCAAAAGGTTATACCGACGAATTTCAATATCGGGTATATAGCCGAACTACCGAAGCGTTCAGCAGTTGGTTTAACATTGAATGGGGGTAGGAACGGGATGTTGCCAAACCAGTCCGAATATGATGCTGATACATTAGTGATAACTTCTGGCTGCTACCATTGTGTGAAGCCACGCATTGTTTTCGCTAAGTACAAGAACTTGAATATTATAATTGAGCTGAATATACGTATAATTAATTTAACTCTGATTTAGATTGTGTCCGGTTAGGTGAGAAGTTGAGGCCAAAAGGCTACGTATCTTGACATCTTGCTGGTTTTTCCAGGCTAGACACAATAAATCTGTTAACAAATAAGTTAATTTAAATTCCGGTATTTAATTATTAAGTAAAAACGCCAGCACATCAAGCTACACGAAACGGTCAAGTTTTCCCAATCAACCTTGAACCTTATGATTTAACGATAAAGTTGAAAATTTATTAAAGAAAGTCAGATTGTAGCAGCTTCATGTGCTGGCGTCTGTACATTTATCCAGATAATCAAACAGCAATGTAATATTTCAGCACCTTGTTTATAAAGAGTACAGCGAACTAAACTTGTAGCCGATCTGATATCTCTATTTCCACCAATAAAGCATAATTGATATCCTTTGATCTACTTAAATTTGAGACATTAAATAGTATGTCCTGTTGAGTGTGTTTATTTCTTTATTTAGTGTAATCCAGCTGACTGACCAACCATCAAAGCTTCGACCTTAATTATCGCAACTGACCAGCAAATCGCTATTGTGCTGCTACCTATCATTATAAATCTTCGGGGCAAACCAAACTTATATATCGCACAAAACAATAGTACAGGTGGAAGGACACATGCAAATGCGCCACATAGGACCAGTTTAGCTTGAACTGTGTGATTAAAAGTGGCTAGAACAATTAGGTGTAGCATGTGAGGTCAAGTTAGATGTTCGCTTCACAAGTCAGCGAGTACAATTCGACACTATAATCCGAGATGATCGCACCGGAACGAGCATCGGAGAGACTGTTTTCATTGTAACACTATTACGGTTGCAAGCTAGTGTGGCATCTGAACTTGTTTATACATTTTGAACGTTGCCATTCTAATCAAATTATTCTAGAATACTTTTACCGTCGACGAAGACCGAAGTCGTCATCGTTACTGCCCTTATCCAAAAATTTCAGAATTAATGCTACTACCGACCTATGAAAGCTCTATTATTTTCTTCAAATTGTATAATAATTGTATAATCTCTCAGTTTCCATGTCCAACAATTTGATTACCCTAGTTGACTAAAACTTTACCATCTTACCAAGCAATGCGTCTCATCCGACATCACGCATTACCATGCAACCGCTCTTAACAAAGGTCTCTCATCAGAATTAGACATTTATTACAGCATTGTGCTACATCCACAAGGCTCGTCGGACAGGGAAGTGAAACAAACGCCGGACGCTAATATTAATTAAGTCGATAATGAATAGAGACCATTGGCGATGGTCCCAGTATGCATCCTTGAAGTATGCGCTAGAAATGGCTGCTTCAGGGAAATCACAATTGAAGGAAATATGTCATCAAATTATTAATCGGTTATTGTTAACCGATTAGAAAAGTTTTATTATTGCTTTTCATGTTGAAACTACTTGATTTTGAAAAAAAAAAAAAAACATGCAATGACAAGATCAAATGCTTTGAAGTAAATTAAGTTATACAAAATTATAAGCTACAAATATCTGACAGGCAATTTGTATGTGAATCTAGCTAAGTAGTATCTTATTCAAACAAATGCATACATAGGTGACTATATTATTTCTGTAGGTGTCTTTTAATTAACTAAAATGTTAATAATGCTCATTGTTAGCATACATGGAGTTATTTTCTGAATGAATGCCAGGCTAGTCAGTAAGAGCATTTAAAGCTTGAGAACTTTAGTTATTCCAGCAGTTATTCTGGATACGCATCTATGTTGGTGCATTAAGAAGTATCTATCATCTGCCAATTATGACCAAAACTAGTTCTTTAGATGTGAGCATTTGGTAAAGTAATCCATCGTATTCAATTTTTAAGGAGAGGTATTTTCCAAATCATATTTATGGCAGTCATTTTCCCAAAAAAGTACGAGACGTCGCACCTTATTTTAGTTGTCCGTTGACCCATTTTGGATACAAATATTGGTTAGCATATAATATTCCCACTGCTGGGACACCCCTCTGTGAGAGGGAGTGAGCCATAATCTACTACGCGGTCCCAGTGTGGGCTGACAGATGTCATATGTCTTCGTATTTTTTGATAAGACATGCCGGTTTCCTCACGATGTTTTCCTTCACCGTTTTGAGAGCATTGGTGATGAATTAATTAACACAAAGTAAAGTGCCTGCTTGAGTTTCCAAGAAATGTTGGTTATTTTAACTTAATTTCTTGCCAAATAGAAATTATCATGATTTTATGGACCAAAGTCGTGTCGTGTCGTAGTGATAAAGACTGCTGCACTCGATAGTGTATTGATTCTATTAAATTCTACAATATGTAACCTATTATAATATAAAGAAAGAAAAAGTATTAAAGGCAATTCGTACAGGAATATCACAAACTAAACTAAACAGAGTCAAAAATAAAAAACCAAACTAAGTAAAAAAAAGGAACAAAAAGAAAAATGAAACAGATGTCCTAGACGAAGCTAAAAGGCAGCATGATGCTGTAACGTAATATGTATAATAAGTTTCTTCTTTATAAGTTTCAAGCTATCTAGTGCCGGCCTCAATCTAGTCCAGAAAAAGATAAGTCTTTATTATGTTTTTGTTGTAGCTGCATTGGTGTTAGTTACAGAATTGAATAGTCTATTATGAATGTGTATTACACGAATTATCAAATAATTAGTGTATTGTCTGGTTCTTAAGTGTTTAATGGTCCGAATGACTTTGCAGTGATTCTGAATTTAGTTGAGAATTACCTGTCTGCATTTATCCCAAAAATGTCTCTTGACTTAGATATACCTAATGACGACATAGTATTATTCTTATAAGAAGTATGTCTGTACTTAGTTCTTAGTAAAATTGGTAGCTGTACACGTGTAGTTTACAAAATATGTATAAATAGATCTTAGGTATATTAATATTGATTCTTTACAAGATGTCTTGAAATAGCATTGCGTCTATTCTCTTTAGCCATGTTTTCTTTTCTGAGTTCAGTTTATACAGACGCCAGCACATCAAGCTAGTAGTTGATTGGGAAAATTTGACAGTTTTGGGTAGCTTGATGTGCTGGCGTCTGTACATAGAATAACTGCCGTCTCGACCGTACATGTATAAGCTATAGAGGGTTGATCCGGAGACTGATTTTGTCCTGACTATCCCAATCATCGTTGAGCTAGATGATCGCAGATAGTAAAAATATCCAGGTGTCTGGGTACGGTCTACCTGGATCTACTTAAACTTTGCTAAATCGTTACAATACTCAGGTAGGTACAGTCACGAGCATAAATATATTACTACGAACATCTCGGCAGTAATATCTGATTGCATGATTCATCCATTCATATATGACGGCAAATATACAGCATGTTTTTTTTTTACTGTCTCCAAATTTTTACATGGTGGTCTACCCATGAATATGAACAACTTTCACTATGGAACCAACTCTGAGATCACGAAAAAAAAATCTGCTGTTTCGTACATTTTTGTCAAGTAGGTATTGAAATTTTGTATTAAACAGCTGATTTTGATTTCGTGATTTCAGAGTTATTCCTATAATGAAAGTTGTTCATATTCATGAAACACCCTGAAAAAATTTGGAGTCTGTAAAAAAAACATCCAGCACGTGATGATTTGTGGAAGGCATATACAAGTGGCAGCACAAATAAGTGACATCGAAGGAACATCAAAACTATCTGACGAGACAAGCGACGCCAAAATGCAGATGCTGCATCGGCTTCAAAAATATGTGCCAATGCAATATTAACGGACATGTCACGTCTTAAACATCTGCCTACTCAGTTAAATTCAGAAGAATGTGATACCTCGTTGTGATAAAAAAAATATCTGCCATCGCTTTGGCAGCATAAATACCTTACACTGTACTTCTAATAGCAACGAGAAATAACCACTAAGCACCATATAATTACAGTTCAGACAATCCGCCTCAACTTCTTATCTAGTGGGCTCTAAAGAAGCGTTATTAATTTCTGAGCACATAATTACCACCATTTGGGTGAGTATTATAATGATCGTAAACGATTTGTTCCTGGTTGGTTCTTTAGAGGATGTGGCCCCTGTATCTCGCGGCGCCGCGCCAGCGCTGCATCTTGTTTAAGCTTGGGCAAAGTGAAAGATATGCTATGACGATGTATGCACTGGTATTTGTTTCCAGAAGTAATTATTTGTTTTTGTTTGGTAAAAATGCGTGGAATGAACTTTAGCAAATAAAAGAAAACTCGATAACTTTTCATAAAAAATTAAAAAATAGAAAATCTTTGAGCTCCATTTAAACCTAATATTATCCGTAAGTTTTTAGATATGTTATTGTTTACTGAACAGTTTTTTAAACTACTGAGAAGTCTTTGCCTCCCATTGTAAATTGGGCTTTCTTCTAAGCTATAAACCATCACTGAACACACATGGGGTTGTTTCGTAAAGCCCCTGGGAATAGGCTTCGAGATATCGTTTTGGACCCGTGTACTGTAAATTAGAGCAAAACCAAGAACATCTACAGCCTTTGCATACACGAACAGTCGAATTACCTACGTCCTCTAAAACGTTATTAAGAACATTAGCTTACAGCCCTTAGCTGTACAGACGCCAGCGCATCCAGCTACCCGAAGCTGTCAAATTTTCCCAATAAACTTTGAGCCTTATGTTTTTGCGATAAAGTTGACAATTTATTAAAGAAATTTGACAGATTGTAGTAGCTTGATGTGCTGGCGTCTGTACATGACGATAAAAATGTGAATTTTACTAGACACCGGTAAAAAAGCTTTACAAGATGCAAAAACTAAGCGCGAAGCTATACTTCATAGCTTCCACTACCAAACGACCCTAATATTAATAACAATGACGTCCGGTCGTTTTCACGCGCTATGCCTCCACTGGACGCTCATTTTTACCGCCATATATAAGTGCAGCCAAGTTTTTTACCTCCACAGTTACCCCGAATTTGAACGAATCAACATATAGTGTGTGATGCAATAGTAAAATAGTTATACAGTGAAAATGTATTGGACTTACAGAAGTGTGTTTGTAGTGTGTTTTTGTGCCGGAGTCAGGACTCAAGTTATTCCCGGGAAGGCTAGGACTAGTGATGGAGATTACAACAATGTGAATCCCGATGGATCGTTTGATTTTGGGTAAATATCGCGTTTATTGATTGGTTCATGAATTTTGGATTAATTACAATAAAACCAGATGCTCTTGAAAATTTTAAATTCAAGTTAAGATAATGAAATAGATTTTTGCGCTTAAATGTTCAAAGAAAGTGTATTTCTTTTTTATGTATTTAATATTTTGCTTGTTTAATTAAGGGCTAATTTTTCAATCAACAGATAATTTTTATTCGTGGAATAAAATTGACGCATCACAGATTTTGTGTGGAGGAACTGTCACAAATTCAAAATTATTCCTCCGATAAAACAGGGCGTTGGAAAAATCAGCCCAAAATTAAAAAATATTAGGTTAGATAGTAGTTGCGTATTCATATAAATGCCGAAAAAAATTATTTCAACAAATATTTTGAAATTAGATATGAAGATGTTGTTTTTGTTTTTTAAAGGACTTTACCAACCTCTTTTTATAATTGGACTGGAATTGATTTCCAGTCGAAATTATGTGCAGTATAACATAATTGTTTATTTAAATAAATTACCCTGTTTAAGAAACCTTTTAGCTGAATTGTTTTTATTAATTCAGATTAAAGTAAGCTTCTCTTTACTTTCTCACTTTGAAACATCTCCCCTCATTTGTAACAAAATCGGGTTCATTTTCATCATTAGTTTACAGTAGTTCACTGCTGGCCTGTCAAAATGGGGTTAAATACCACTTAATGCACAAAAAAAATCTAAAAACAAAACGTAAAAAATTATCTTCAAATTAACATCCAAGGATTCCCAAACGGTCTATTGTCAGCAGCATTTAGGTAGTTTTTTTGAAACATTATCGCTGTACTGCATACAAAGCTGCGAATTAAGGCCGTTGCAAGTGAATGATATCTGATCGCAGGTACGCAAACAAGGACCGAGGGGCCAGCTATCATTTGGCACATGCCAACACTAATGGCGTCGTCGGTGGAAGGTTCGGGGCTAAGGATCCGGCTACAGATACTGTGAAGGAGACTGTTTATACAGCAGGTCCTAGAGGGTGAGTAGATTTAGAGTTTAAAAATACGTTAATTTTGAAACCATTAAATATCAAGTTAGCGCGTTTACTGCTGAAATTATTGGCAAATATTAGCATAATACTTAATGCAATCTTGCAAATGCCAATAAAGGGCAATCATTTTTGCGATTTCGTCGGCCAAAATATCAATCAACAGTGAAAAATCTTTTATTACAGAAGCGAGTTATAAAATTTAAGTATCGACCAAAATAATTCAATAAAATTGTATCGTGACTAATTTAGATCTTTTTGATTAGGTACGAACAAGATAGACAACTATAGACGTGTAAGAATAATAAAATGAATTTGATAACAATCAAATTGCTCAATAAACCACCTCCAGTCAACTTTTCTTAATGCCTTTTTCTCCGCCATAACAATTTCTTTAAATCAGATTCCGCGCGAAAGGACCAAATGTGCACAGAAACATGGATCTAGACCAAAGACCCCGGGGGAACATCGGTAACAAGGATGACCCCTACTTTGACCCCAGTGAAGACCCCAGCTACTCGTTCAAGATCGACACTAGGACTTACACCAAGAATGAGAATGCTGACAGCAGAGGGGATGTTACGGGTTTGTAGAACGCATACTCATTTACACTAGGTACCTACCTATTACTACAAAGTAGGCTTACCTAATGTACTACCTACAAAGTGGCCCGGGGCGGCAAAATAAATGCCCCCCCGTCATCTGAGTTAATGTAGGTAATTCTGGTAAGATTTTGCGAAAAAAAAACAAGGATAACGTGCGTATTTATACCCTAACTCGGACCTCGCACCTTCCAGCATATTTTTTTTCAGGGAGGTGCATTTGCATCTCCTCAATATGCTATTTACGAATAGAGCGAGGCAAGCTCGGAAAGTTTTAGCACCCCGTCTCCGGATTATCGGTTAATTTTCCATTGATACGAAATTAGAAGTTGCTTTGTCGACTTATGCAGAAAAGTTTTATAGTCAGAGCTTGAAAATTTTAGCACACCGCCTTGTTTAAGTAAGGTCATTTTCATTTATCATTTATCATTTGGAATAGTCTAAATAGGAGTTACTTTGCGCATGCAGAAAGTTCGAAAATGTAGGCAGCTAGAGCGATTTTTTCCACTCTACATTTATATTTTCCATGCGTATGGGGCCTCCAACTCCAAACTGCTTCTTACTGAATATATTTTGACCGTGTTTTGGTATTTGATTAAAAAGTACTTCTTAAGATTTGCCCTCAAGGCTTACTACTTTCTATTATTCCCAACTTCCTAGTCTCAGTATACCAAGTGATTTTGTGTGTGTGTTTGTTAAAAATACTTTAAAACAAAAATCTACTCACCAGGTCACTACTCCTTCGTCGACGACGTGGGCGAACGTCACGAGGTGTCCTACATAGCTGGTAAGGACACCGGCTTCCACGTGTCCTCCGCTGTTCCTGACAACCCCAGCATCATTGGGTCGCCATTCCACCGAGTGCCTCTAGTTAGGGGAGAGACTAAGGCCAGGGGAAGGACTGCTGTGCAGAGGGGCAGGGATGGGTCTTATAGGTATGGTGTTTCTTCTTTCAATAATGAGTTACCCAGTTTCTTGAAAACACAGAGAATTATTTCTGTTTTCAAGTTAAAATTTTGCGCAGAGAAGTGAGAGTTCGGTTTTGAACTAACAAAAATATGAGGAATTGAACTGAAAAGAAGATCTAGTAACAAAAATAACTAAGCATTCTAGCGTTCTCTCTAGGATGGCGAAGCATAGCGTACTATGATGGCCTGATAACTCACCATCAGATGTGCCGTGGGCTTGTTTCATGTTTTTCATCCAAAAAAGCTTGTAAAAAACTGATCAAACTGGTTAACTTTAAACTGTATCGACTGAAATCTCTGCAAAATTGTGTTTTTAAAAAGAAAAAGCGTGTTACTGTTCATATTATTTTTCCCACAGGTTTATATCAGCGGGTCCTGACCAGAGGAGGACAGAGAGCAGTGACTCTCAAGGAAACGTCAGAGGATCATACACTTTCTTAGATGACAAAGGTGTTCAAAGGTATGTTGTCATCCCGACTGCTAAGAAATTCATGATGAACTGGAATGAAGGCAAAAGATAGAACTTGAGTATACAACGTGTAACGTTAAATGCGCAAAACCTGAAAATAGTTTGATCAGAATAACGAGCAGAATTAATTGAGCTACTTTTTAATATAGGTCACATTTAAAAAAAAAAATCTTCATTAAAAACGTTGCCGTGTCTATTTATTAATAGGTCAAGCAACCGAATGTCAGCGCGGCGCAGCGGCCCGGTGACGAACTCCTCCCTCGATAAAGCGTCGTCGCAGACGCAAGAAACGATTAGAATGGCCAGTAAAACTAAAACAGCACATAAAACCTTTACAATTTTTTAATGACTTATTTTCTCTGTGAAATAGGTCAATTGAATTAAAAATCAGTTGGGGTGTCTGAGGTTTTGCGCATTTAACGTTACACGTTGTATATTTACGAGAAAAGAGCATCTCTGTAATTGATTAGATATGGCAATGGATGTTCGGTTTTGATGAAACTACTTTTTGTTTCTTTAACCAAACAATACCTGACATATTGTCAGATTGTGATTTGATTGGCTAGATAATAATAATTTAGTCAGTCAATAACAGCCTTACATCATCTGCCTGCCTTTTCCCAACTATGTTGGGGTCGGCTTCCAGTCTAACCGGATGCAGCTGAGTACCAGTATTTTACATGGAGCGACTGCCTATCTGACCTCCACAACCCAGTTACTGGATAATACGATACCCCTTGGTAATACCGGTTGTTAGGCTTTCGAGCTTCTGACTACCCGTAACGACTGTCAAAGATCCACGAATGACAGCCGGGACCAACGGCTTAACGTGCTTTCCGAGGCACGGAGGGGTCTCGGTATGTAAAGATGGCCACCCATCCACAGACCAACCGCGGCAAGCGTAGCCACGGGCCCCTCAATCACAGCCTAAAATGAGTATGAAAATCTGTTAGCTAATTTATGACTTTCCTAACCTCTCAGAAATCTTTTAAAATGTATCAGCCTTACACATTAAGCTGTTACTGTTAGCCTGCATCACTCCACATCTGGGCAAAGGTCCCCATGACTTCCCAGCTCTTAGCATCATAAAATCAACACTAAGCTAGCTTTCTAATTCATTTCCTCCTTCTATTTCCCAATAGGACAGTAAACTACATAGCGGGTCCCGGTATTGGCTACCGCATAGTAAAGAACAGTAACGACCCTTACATTCCGCCATACTTCCCTACGATTCCCAGTCAGTATGACCCTGAGTTCATCAACGCTGGCTCCAAATATGGCGCCGGAAGCCCACCTGCTGCGGCTGCTGATGATGTATTTAAAGGTACGGGGCAATGTTTATTCTTTTCCAGTGATTTAGTCTCTCATTTTTTTTTCTTTTGCAACACTTGTCATATCATAGGTATTTTTCCTTTAACCAAAATGCCTTAAACTTGAAGGTATGTTGTGAATAAATAATATTTAGAGGTGTGATTGCTTCATTTTAACTTATATTTAGCGTCTTCTATGTATTACTCCCTCCACAAATGAGAGCCAAACTTCAGCCTCACTTAAGCATCAACATTGGTTAATAAATCCTCTCTTACAGGACCAGATGGCACCGCTGCATCAGGTCACGTAAAACCGCCTCCGTTCCCAGTCAGCGACTCAGACAGGCCTAGTAACACTGTCCCAGCATCAGGACCAGAAGCCCCAGACGCTGGCACTGCCGATGGTAGCGAGTCCCAGTACAAGCCCCCAAGCTTCACTCAGAATGCAGGGGCCGGTGACACTTCAAGCTTCATAGACGAAGATCAATCTCCCACAGGACCATTCGGACCTCCTCAGTCGACGAAAGGACCAGGTGATGCATAGCACCGGCAATGATTGATGTTAGTGATCTTGTTTATAATTGTAATAATATTTACCGCTGAACTTCACGGTCTTCAAAAACTACGCGGTGCGAAGGACCAAAATATTGTTGAAGTCGGTCCTTCGGCACCGCGTGGTCTGGGAAGTCTGTGGTTCGAGCGGCTGTATCGATCCTTTTGGACAAAACTTTTTACGGAATTTTCAACTTGTAGGTTGGCTTGTAACTTGAAAATTCTGTTGAAACTTTTGATTCTTGGTTAGTGAGTCAGACTTGCGATTTTCAAAAGAAAGTTCAACGCACGAAGTTAACCAAAATCCAAAAAGTCGATCGTAATCAGGTGACACAAGATCACGAGTTTCAATCCGCTTGCGACGCCTGAAGATGCACTCGAATATTATTTATTATATTTGCTTGAACGCAATAAATATTATTCACAACCAATTTGGTTTTTATTACACCAACACACCTTACGGCACGCAGCACACAAGCACAGATCGTTATACTAAACAAGGAAATTTGAAATTATTAAACAATTGCAGGCAAACCGAGCCGACCGTCGAGCAAACCGTATAGGCCGGCGAAGAAACCGTATGTGCCACTAAAACCTTTCCAGACACCAAACGATATAAACGACGGAGTTGTAGATGAAGTTATACATGATAAAAACACTCCAGACTTTGCTATAGGATTTAATATAAACCATAATAAGCCCGGTACAACGATAATTAGGAATTTAGGAAGAGATTACTTTGGCGTCCCTCCTGGGGTGTCAGTAAGGGCTCATGTGCAAAGCATTGACTTATACCCTTTCGGTTCTAAGCCCATATCGCCTGCTGAAGCGCTAGAAAACGACTAAACGTAACCTTTGAAAAGTATACGGTCTCTCTAAGTAAGTACATCGAAGTATTATTTTAAAGCTGTAAGTATTGTAATTTAAGCAATAAAGATTTATGTAAATTGTTTAGTGTTTGATTTTTAGACATCTTGGTTCTTTTGGACGATAAGTAATCAGTATAAAGATGTAGTACGAAAATATCTTGCTTGAAATTGTATTGAACGTCCTAATAATCTAAAAGTACTCACCAAAACCGAACTTTAAACCACCCTTCACTAATAAATGTAAACTTTAACCTCTAGACAAAATAATTCTTGGATATTATGAATACTTCAAACTAACGAGCTACACAAATACCTACACAAAACCAACCATTACTCTTCTGAAAACTGCATTAGAAAGAATAAATAAAACACAAACAAAATAATTTTTAAAAAATTTATTCGAACAACACGACTGTATTAACAAAATGCAAAATAGTATCTGTTACAAGGAGTCGGGTTGTATGTATGTGTGTGTGCATGACGTCATTCCGTGCCCCACTCCCGCAGTCCCCCCATAAGATATAACGATATAGGAAATATTATGCAAAAAGGTGTAACAAAGATAACAAGAGTAGGATATTATTGGAAGGGTCAAATTTGGCAATCTCAAGTAGTGAAATAGTAACAGGAAAGTTATTGGTGTTAAATTAATTTATACTAAATAGATATATTTACTTTTTTTATAATTAAGTACCTAACTACTCGATTGTGAAATTGATCAAACAATGTCTAATATTTTTTTTCTTAATAATTTCAAAAATGTATAATTATTGTTTACTGTTCGCTAGGATATTCAAATAAATTAATATTAATGTATAAATATTGTAAGACTTCTTTAATAAATAAATTACTATAGTTGTATACGTTTGCATAATTTAAATAAACTATTTTTAAACAGAATTTGTGACTATTAACTAAATTAAATGTGTGCGATATTATACACGACCAACATTTTTATTAACCCGTAACTGCTTACTGTACTCATATGAGTATGCAATCCTCACTCATATGAGTATGTTATGGAATCCTCAAATGAGTACGCTAAGTGTGTGTGTGTGTGTGGGTTACAAAACAATGTTCAACTCCTTTCTTTCACCAAACTTCACCATCAGAATTTTTATAATAACTAACTATTACTCTATAACAGACGATTTCTAACTATTTTCCTTTATTAGAACTAGAAGACTTTTACAATTTTGTGAACATTATAAAAACTTAAGTAATAAAAAAATATCACTTATTCGAAAAATACAGACTCAAAACTAAGATATCGATATACATAATATAAGTAAATGTAATATATTTGATACTACAGTAAATAAACTTTAATTAACAGAAGCTTTGCTCCTTATGCTTACCGCTACACTAGGGATGTATATAAAAATCTATTTATATGGATTGAAAAACATTACATAGAAAAAGACTATTAAAGGCAAATTAGCAAATCACGAGAAGAAGCCGTTATTGAGCGAATAATTTTATGTGCGTGCTTACGATTAGATACAAGGGCTATATATACAAAGAATATTAGACCGAATTCTTAAGGCCTTAATAGTCACAATACTTTGCATTCTTACCACACCCGACAAATGGAAAAAGTACTTTTTAGAACACTGTTGATTAGACAATGTTACTTCTTGAAGTATTTTTTACTTACCTAGTATATTTATATATAGTTATATACGATGACAACGTTCTACAGATGAAATATTAGACCTTAAGGTGCAAAGCTAAAAATCTGAAAATCTACCTTTATGATGTCAATGTACCTATTTGAGACTTAAGGGTTTCTCTAATACATTATTGGGCCCAAGGCGTTAAAATGTAATCTAGGCGCTAAAGTTGGTCAAATTTTTTCATCCGTAGAAGTACACAACGCTGGACTTACGCTACTATCGTGCTATTTCTATCTTTATCACTTTCAATCAAGTGTAAAAGAGACAGATGCAGAAACTTTCATCTCTCAGCTGAAGTAATAAAAGTTGTTGTTATTACAAACTTTTACATAGCTTATACTAAACTGTAATTCAGATCTGCTGTTTTTAACTTTGTGTTTGTTAATAAAAACTACATCAACACAATTTAACCGACGTATGTACGACTTTGATCACGTATCACAAATAAACGATTTGATTTGAACTTCTCAAGTTTAACAATAAACAGCTAAACAAATCGTTTGTTCACACTTTGAATTGTAACTCTCACCTATGGGTTAAATTGTCATCACCATCTGCCTAGCCTTTTCCCAACTATGTTGGGGTCGGCTTCCAGTCTGACCGAATGCAGCTCAGTACCAGTAGTAGTACATGGAGCGAATGCCTATCTGTCTTCTACTAAACCTAGTTACACACATTGGTAAGACTGGCTGTCAGACTTTCGGGCTTCTGACTAACCTACTAATTCCCGATCGGTTAAATTGTGTAAGGGCTCTTTCCCACGGCAAGATCCCGTTTTTTGCAGGATCCCGTTTAGTAGTGCACGTGTTTAAATATACATATTCACACAAGCATCCTGTTTGCCGGATACTGCAAACAGGATGCTACCAGAATGTGTATATTTGAGATCTTGCCGTGGGAAAGAGCCCTATGATATGAAAAACCAAAAATGTATGTTCATTTTTAACTTCGATGTTTTTTTACAAAATCATTTAGGTGTGTTAACTATTACTTTATTTATTCGTCTAAATGTATCCAATAAGTATATTATAATGGTACTAAAAGGACTGAATAATGCTTGTTACACATTAATTTCACAGCCAATATTTAACCTACCGAATTTACTAGTTTTATTATTAGACGAAATTGATGCAAATTATGAAGCTCAAGCTACTCGTAGTATATTTATAACGAATAGGATAGGGTATGTATATAAGCAGAATTGTTTAATACAGCTTAAGTAACTAGGTATTGGGGATGAAACATATAAATAATTTTTAAACCATTATTATTTTCTCGAGCCAGTTATGAATAATAGTTATTTACTTGGGTTTTGAAACTTAGACTGATTCCTGGATTATGGTTTTATGGATTTTGAAAAGAAGACAACCTGCAATAGATTAATCAATTGAATTTTGGATTATTATTTGTTAAATCATGTTCTGATCCTATGACCGGTTGAATGCCATCATTACAGAAACAATTAAAAAGTCATTGATCTCGCGCGGATCCACGTTATACGATCCACGGCATACGAAGAGTTAATGCCGCGTGTATTCAAATAAGAACAAAACGAATTAGCGCTATTTTTACTGCTTCTCAAAGTTATTCGTTTACTTCTTTTAAGAATTAGTGGATCTCAAAAATTACATTATAGGATGTAGTCGAAAACTTACAGAGCATTCATGGTAATCACTTACTTTCAGGTAGATCTTCATAGATTTGGGGAAATTAGTACTATATGGACATGTTAGTCACTAAATACACGACATATTCAGTAAATTTTAATTAAAATCATTGGCAATACTATGCAAACTAACAAGCCTAAGATCATTAACTAAACAAGTATATTTGTGCAATTACTTGGTTTAAAACTAAGAGAAATAACTATGTAACAAAAATGTATGAAAATATTGATTTTATACATTACAATAATGTACAGACAGGGTTAGTTCTAATCGATAAGACAATCATGTTTAATGTAATACTATCATAGCGCTAGTTCAGAGTGAAAGCCAGAAAAAAAAAATGGTAACATATATAAATGAACAATAAAAACCTACCTGTTCTTATCTGGTTCTTAACATAAGTAATGTTTTAATAACAGGCTTTAAAATACTGAAAAGAAAAAGACAAAAAATTTCAGCCAAAATTGTATTTTTTTTTTCTTTCTTCTAATAAAACACTCATACTTCGTGTGCATACACACGAGCGACACGCGTCGATGACAGAGGCAACTGCAACCGTCGACGCATGTTAACGACAGCCGTCAGCGCGTGTCGATAACGTGTCGCTCGTGTATTTGAGTACGGTGCTCAAATACACGCGCAGTTGCCTTTGTCGTCGACGCGTGACGCTCGTGTGTATGCACTCCCAGATGATTAGAATTTGTTAACCACTAAAGCCAACCAATGGGTTCTCGTTTCTTTTAGCATAGTGCTTTGTGCGTTTAAACTTAGAAAACGGTCTACAAAGAACATTTGTTAAAAGACTAGATTTCGTAAAACTATGTTATAAAATAAACCACACCCCTGAAGTTTGACATTTGAATATTTAATTAATTGGCACCTATAATATTGTAGTGTTAGTTTATTGCACATTCTCAAACAGAAACGCTGAAATCAATATTTTGTTACTAAGTAAATAAATATTACTTAATTAAATTAGGAAACCATTTTCTGAGCACATTACAAACTTGTGTGTGTGTGTGTGTATGTGTGTGTTTGTTTGTGTGTGTGTGAGTGTGTGTGTGTGTGTGTGTGTGTGTGTGTGTGTGTGTGTGTGTGTGTGTGTGTGTGTGTGTGTGTGTGTGTGTGTGTGTGTGTGTGTGTGTATGTGTGTTGTGTGTGTATGTGTGTGTGTTTTTGTATATTTTACTAAACTCAAATTAAGGCAAGAGATAATATTTTCACTTTGGTTCTTAAGAGACGAAAAACAGCTTTTATGGACTTTGTATACATAGTAAATAACATACGAGTACGTTCCTGACAAAGGAATCAATAACTATTTCAGTACGATTTTACAACAGTTTAACTTACAAAAAACAAAATACTCGTGTCGATGTCAGCGCGTTGATCACTTACATAAAAATAACGATAGTGGAATAATAAATCATTGTGAATTAAGGTACGTATTTGAAGTAAACAAAATCATTATCAATTCAAGATACACACTTTTGCTAAATCACAACAATACATTTGTGTACTTAACATAGAAAATTATAGGCATTCCTTAAACAAAACGACCTTCAAACTATACAGGACGTCCCAAAAATAGTGTCAAGCGGAGGTCCAGAGATATAGCACCCCTTGGGGTAGCCGAATCTCCCCCATGTATGGCCCGCGATTTTTGATAGTTTTCGTGTTATGATTTTTTATTGCTGAATTTTTGAGAATTTTCGAACCTGTTTAGATTTTTAATTTAATGTTGAAAATTTAAGTCATTATTCACCAACCATAAATTTTTGGCTTTACTTGGTGTAATTTTGGTCAAAGTTACTAAGCTGATTATTTTATGCATAAAAGTCAAATTTAAGATGATTTAGTTGGAGAAAGAAATAATTTAAGAAGTCTTCTACTTTTAATTTAAAAAAAAAATCGTTTTTTAGGTCGAAAATTGTCAAAAAAAATCATAACACGAAAACTATCAAAAATCGCGGAACATACATGGGGGTGATTCGGGTACCCCAACGGGTGCTCTATCTCTGGACTTCCGCTTGATAAAAATTTTTGGGACACCCTGTATATTATAATCCAAAAACTATTTGCCACTTCAACGGGCCCCATCGCACACGAGCAAGCAAGTTACAATATATTATCAACAAGCATTATATTATCCCTATACAACCTTAGTACCGCGCCTTACCGTTTGGTGCCCAGACGCAGGAAGTTCAGCCAATATTACGTGATTTTCATTTTCTTGCTGGTCTCCTCCAGCATGTCCTTTATTTTCGTGAGGGGGGAGCGCTTACTATCCCCCCCTTTTCCAATGGGAGGCGGGAGATGGATGTGAAGGGGGTCGCGAAGACGGCCCAGGTCTTTCTCTAATTTTGCTATCTGAAGTGGAAAAAATTGTGTTATGTAAAAACTGCTCTAAAAAATTTTCAAACCAAAATATGCTTGACAAGACTTAAGAAACTCTATCAAGGTTCCTTTATTTATTTTTTTATTAAAACTTTATACACAAGTAAAAAAAAAATACTGTAAAAAGGCGGACTTAATGCCTGAGGCATTTTCCTTCGAAAACTCTCCTAATGTTCGGTTCCTATAAACAAAAACGAATTGCTTTGCTTACCAATGGTAGCGTTTTTTATTGCCAAACTGTGCATATAAATAGATTCGTAAGCTAATTTTACGTGTGATACTTTCATATGAGGAGGGTCTACTATGCAAAGATATGAGGTCTTTGCTTTATTATTGGTAAAGACACAAGCATCTTAATTTTGACCAATATCATCATCTGCCTAAGCTTTTCCCAACTATGTTGGGGTCGGCTTCCAGTCTAACCGGATGCAGCTGAATACCAGTATTTTACATGGAGCGACTGCCTATCTGAACTCCACAACCCAGTAACTGGGTAATATGATACCCCTTGGTAAGACTGGTTGTCAGACTTTCGGGCTTCTGACTACGCGTAACGACTGACAAAGATCCACGAATGACAGCCGGGACCAACGGCTCAACGTGCTTTTCGAGGCACGGAGGGGTCTCGGTATGTTAAGATGGTCACCCATCCACAGACCAACCGCGGCAAGCGTAGCTTAACCTAATCGATCGACCTGTGCGACTGTTATTATTTAGCCATGGGCCACTTAATTATAACCAATAACGGTCCGTAAATTATAGGAATCGGCCATAAAAGGGCATAAGGGAAGCGTAGTAATTAAAATTAAATCGATAATTAGGGTCGTGCTCACCTCATCCTTGAGGTTATTATAGTGGTTGATGTCGAGTCCGATCTTTTTCGCCTTCTTGTGCAGAGTCAACAGGTGCTGTCTGTCCTTAACATCGGGTAACACGTACTCCTGGAAAGATAAGTTACAATTTATTTGTAAGAGGATAAAACTGAAACGGGCCATCCGCAAACGTAAATATTTTATATAAAATATTGCTGACAATCTATTGCAGCCATACTTTGCAATTTAAAAGCGCCGTAACATCGCCCTCTTGCGCGTACCCCAATTTATTTGGGGTTCGAGTAACCCTTCTTTTCTTCCATATCAGAAGTGCCGTAGAAGTATGCCTAACAAATAACCTCACCTGTTTAGTCAAAACGAAGTAAGCATAAGTGGCCATCGCGGTGCCGTACGTAACGAAGTAGGTGACCGGCTCCATGATATCCCAGGAGTACTCCCACCAGGTCAGGCGGGCTAGTACCCCGAACTGCACGCCCATCAATCCAAGACCAATCCACGTCAGAGCTGAGGTACGACGGGTTGTCTCCACTTCGAGGCTCAAGCGTTTCTGGGAAGTTGACAAAGAATAGGTAAGACACATCACGCTTGTAATCCCAAAGGATAAAGCAGAGGTAATTCTGTATAGGGGGAGACTCTATTGCCATCAACCGGACACAACTCCATACTCCATGCTGCTACTGAGAAATTCCTGATGGAAAAACCCAATAACACTTTGCGCGACCTAGGTATCGAACCCAGGACCTCACTGTCAGCAGTAGCACTTGCAACCACTAAACCAACGATGCGGTGCATCGTGGCAGAGTACGTAAGAATGATTTAAAAACACGCCTTGTGTGTCACAATATAAGGCAGAGAATAGACTACGGAAAAAAACAATTTTAAAAAATCCGCTTCCAGATAATTTCAGTAGAATTAAATATCGCTAGGTTCAAGGGTATATATACTTAAAAGTAACACTTTTTTTTTTATTTTCATTTGATTATTCTAAAATGTGGGGACTGCTACGTGTATTTTCCTGTCAATGTGGTTTTGCGCAAACATATCACCCAGGCAGTCGCATCAATCAATGGCACTTCAAAGTTCACTAATCATTCGAGAAATTTTTGCTTTGAAAAAGGGTAACACCTCTTTATCTTGGAAATCTCCGTTCCCATTTACGAAGGACCTTACCTCCTCCAGCGGCTGCAGCTCAGTGGACAGCTTCTCAAGCTGCGCTTTCAACTCCCTTTCCTTCTTTACTTGGTGTTCGCGCACATTCAACGCTTCATACAGCTGGTTTACCAAGTTCCGCACGTCGCTGAGTCGCGTCACCTCCTCTTGGCTCAGGCGCTCCTGGAAATAAATGATTTTTTTTTTAATGATAAATTGAAATGGGATAAGATGACGTCACGATTACTTTGCATGTAACTGGTAGATACACTTATTTCAATCCCAGACAGTAGGTATTTTGATTTCGCTTCTGGAATTTTGGTTGGGAAAAACAATATGCTCTTATAGTACTTACACACAGACGTCTATTATGTGACGAAAACGAATACGTGCCATACTCTTTTACGTCCTCATATAAGGACAAGTAATGTACCAATATAAAAACCAAATAAAGAAGTAAAAATATTTTATTTGGGAACCCACAGGAAAATACAAACAGTAAAAAATGAGCATTTAAAACTAACATAATGATCATTACAAACATTCAAAAAAATAAACAAGAAAAAAGACCTGTGCGAGGACAAGGAAGCTCCTATCTCAGCATAATGCTATATTCAAAAATTAAATACCACGGCGCTCGTATTCTGATGTATCACTTGAATTTCTGCGTAAACAATGCCTCCGAAACGACATAAACACAATAAAAACTAAATAATTTAATGCACATGACGTTTACGAGGTTCCTAGGGAAAATGTATTGCGAATTAAAGGTCATGAAAGTTGTTGTTTATAGGTACAAAGGTAACAATTTGTAAGGACGAGCGGGATGGTACCATTTTGTTTGCTAACACGGAACGTCTCATGTATTATGGACGGATGACGTGTAGTTTAGGAGGAACATACGCTAGAGTTCAGATGGTTGGTTGATTGTGTTGTTCCACGTAAGTATATAAAGTAAGTTGTAAGTATATTCTTGATTGATTTTCCTAATTTAAAGATTGTATCGTGATTAAATAGATTATACCTAAATAAGGAACATCTTGGCTGTTCTAGTATTCCAAAACTATTTAGGGGCCATTCAAGTATTACGTAAGCACTAAAGGGGGATGGGGGGGGGTCTTTGCTTTGCTTATTTTTGATGACACGGGGTATGGGGTCTGGAAGGTGATTACGTCAGCAGTATTTATTTCTTTACTTTTTCGGATTTTCTACAAAATTTTGTGATTTTTGGTTTGAACACATATTATTATGACAAGTCTACTTGTCTATGCTTGAAAACGAAACGAATTTTCAGGGATTCCCGAAAATAATGAAATAAATAGTTATAAGGGCAGCAGCCTCATGAATCAATAAAGATACCAGAACACATTAATAAATGCATGTACAGACGCCAGCACATCAAGCTACTACAATCTGTCAGATTTCTTTAATAGACTTTCAACTTTATTGCTTAAGCGTAAGGTTCAAAGTTGATTGGGAAAATCTGACAGTTTCGGGTAGCTTGATATGCTGGCGTCTGTACCAATGTTTACGTAAGCATGGGGGGGTTAAGAGCTTTGCTTACTTTTGCTAACGAGGCAGGAGGGGGGGGGGGGGGGGGGGTTAATAATTGCAAAAAAATCTGCTTACGTAATACTTGAACGGCCCCATAATATAGACTAGACTAAGTAAAGCAAGTGCAACATAAAATTGTTCGGTGTACTTTGTCTTGGACCGAAGGACCAATTTTTAAAACTATCATTCTCACGATGAAATAGCGAGCAGATTAATACTGGATTGATGAAAAATATTCGCTATGATCACTAAAAATATCCTCCATCGAATAACAGGGATTACGCCCATATTTTTTTGGTTTCATTTCTCTATTTTTTCAGTACGAGCTTTTTCATGCCAAAGCGGATTAAAACCGGTTTGACATGAAATCAATGCGGCAGTACTATGTTGTTGCTAAAGCCCACAGATTTCATTGAAAAGTTTACAAATAAACCCACTCGGTTTGATTTCAATCAAACCCCAGTTCAGAGCTAGTACAGCATAATATTTTTTTTTTTTTTCTAATGGCTACTCGCAGTTCCACCTATGAGGTTGTCGTCTGCTTAACCGGGCTTGCCTGTGGATGCCTCAATAAACTAAGGCCTCCAGTCAGGGCTTAAAAAAAAAAACTTAAAAACTAAGCGACTACACGCTGAGGGCCCCCCTGTGGGGTACGAGCCTCGACTTAGGCCATCGCTGGGAGAAGGCAGTAAGGGACAGGCTGGATCGGAATTATTTAGAGACGAATTTAAAACTACAAGCTCAGCGGCGCGGGCTGGCTCGAGCAAGGGTCGGGGCGGACATGGTATGGGGCGTTACGACGGGCCTCGACGGCGAGGACAAAAGGACGACTGTCGGGGCTTGTACTTTCTGAGAGTACTGATGGCCTTACTACTCTCCTGGTGGTAAGGTCGTGGCGTCGTCGGGGATGGTAAGGGAATGCCTCGGTCGGCAAATCGTACTTATGCGGGTGGGAGTGAATCGGGCGGCTGTGGCTTTGTGCTCCTCTCTCTCTATTTATAGAATTTTTCATTTCATACAGTCGTCCAGACCGCATTTCAACCAATCTCAACCGAGACTAGGTTTCGCTGCGAGAGATATTATAGTGCACAAGTGTGTGCGCAGACACAGGTGCACTCACTCTTTCCTCACTCTCATAATCCGATGGGGCGTCAATACGACACGACCGGAGAGTGATCAGGCGGACCAACGGACGGCTTAACGTGCTTTCTGAGGCACGGGAGTAACACACCGCCAACTTCCAAACTCCGGGCTGTTATAAAGGAATTCCCGACCTGGGAACCGAACCTAAGACCTCAAACCCAGCAGTCGCGCTTGCGACCATGTGACCAACGGAGCAGTTAAGTTTATTTCATACTAAGTGTGTACCTGCCTCACTGCAGGGGAAAGTTAAGTCTCTTCAAACACAGAGGTGTTTGAAGAGAACTTTCCCCTGCAGGAAACTATTCGAGCTTTGGTCAAGTTTTGGCCAGAGTCCAGCGTCAAGCAGCCTGCTGTGGTTGTGACAGGACTAAACTAATATTTATCTTCTGTCCTTTTCTTAAATAAATAGAAAGAAAAAGATGCACTGAACTTAAATTTAGTTTATTTTGTGAACAAGGGAATCGACGCCATTGTTGTCTAACATTAGGGGGCTTCCCATCTGATCACTCGCACTTGCCTTCTTTAGTAGCTATGATCAAAAACAATTACAACCTTTTTATAAGAAGCGTTTGTCTAACAGTAATTAAGCTTCCATTTTATTGAATACTAATTGTTTTTCCGTATGCTTATGAAGCAATAATAATAATAATAATATTCCACAACTTTCACACAACGCCATCTAGTCCCAAACTAAGCAGAGCTTGTGCTATGAGTACTAGACCAACAGGCCTGTCAAAATGAATCCAAAAACCTAGTTAATATGACCGTTAAGTACAATCAATGTCAAAATGAACTAACTATATTTTAAGTTACATAATGTTTATTAATCTAATGCTGACTGTACAAAAGCCTCACATTTAGTATTACCCGAGTAGACACGTGTGTACAAACTCATCAGCCTAATGCATTTACTGGTTGCACTTAGCACTTAGAACTCAAGTGGGATCGTTTTATGGTGGCATTAGTGGTATAACGTATTAGCTGTTACACAAGCTCAAGTAATTATACAATTATTCATGAACAATGCTGCTGGTCGATTCTGTAAAAAATCTCACCGTGAAATCATAAGTGAAGTGAGCACTTAATAGTATTAATCCTGAGCGAATGACAGCTCACGCTCCACGCTCACTTCACCCAAGCTTTCACGGTGAGATGGTTACAGAATCGCAAGGCTGTTTATACAAATGTTATATTTGATGGATCTCTTTCTCTTTCTTTCTTTTTTCTTGTGGTCTTTCATATAGTGACCTAGGATCGGTGATGTTCTTCAGAAAGGTCATGTGCGTAGTACTCACAACCGGCGTGCGTGTATGGACAAATATATGAACGTAAACGGAGCAAAAAGAGTATGTAAGGATCCTATCAGGTGACGTTCTGTAGTTTCTGCCGACCCCCCATGGGGAGAAGGCGTGCGTGCGTTTATGTATGTAGATATGTATTTGTCTGATGTTTATTACAGGTGGGAAAGAAATGAAAGATTAAAAAATCAAGGTACATAAACTTTTATGGGCTCAAGAAGAAAAACCTTTACTCCGAGGAAATTTATAGGTTGTGCACGCACCATTAAACCCTTCCAGACGATAGAATTTAAATATCTATGTATTTTTGTGCTTAGAAATGTGCGTAAGTTTAGGATTTTAAAGGGGCTGTTTTACCAGCGATGTATTGAATTTGATACTAGTTTACGTCTACTTGTGTGAGGAACTTGTAGCTAAGTAATAACAGCTGCAAGGATCGATCGATCAGGTTAAGCTACGCTTGCTGCGGTTGGTCCGTGGATGGGTGACCATCTTTACATATCAAGACCCCTCTGTGTCTCGGAAAGCACGTTATGCCGTTGGTCCGGCTGTCAGTCGTAGATCTTTGGCAGTCGTTACGGGTGTCAGAAGCCCGAAAGTCTGACTACCAGTCTTACCAAGGGTTATCGTATTACCCAGTAACTGGGTTGTGAAGGTCAGATAGGCAGTCGCTTCATGTAAAATACTGGTATTCAGCTACATCCGCTTAGACTGGAAGCCGACCCCAACATAGTTAGGAAAAGGCTAGGCAGATGATGACTATTTTACGCTGTAGGTACGTTCAGTAAAACTATAGGCGCCATTTGTTTTGAAGATAATCGAAAACATTGGCGTGGTAAGTGTGCTAAAATCAAAATTGTGCTTATTATTAATAGCTTGTGATGTCCCGATGAACTGCAAAGGCCTCCCTACTCTCTTTCCACTTCTCTCTATTCAAAGCTGCTAAGGACCAGTTTTTTTGCTTATTGAAATAAATGTTATTAAAATATTTCTACTTTTCTTATAAAAAATGTAAATTTGACAAAGTGGAATCGCCCTCAATTTTTTTTTACGCTGCAGCTAAAATACCTAAGTATTGCTGTTTTACAAAAGATTGTCTAGCATTTTTCTTTACTGCATTGAAGAGGATTCTCATCTAGAACCAGCAGACGTTGCTTGGCAATATACAATATTGGGTTAAGACACACCTGGTCCAGAGCAGAAACTTACTTGTTTTACAGCATATATTTGAAACGGAATTTTTGTATGTAAAACGGTAAACAGCATCGTCTGAAAAGGTTCTGAAATATCTACTGATATGTTACACTATAAAATAATTAATTTGAGAGCTCTACGATATGAATCTTCTGAAAGAATTTCACGTCGTTTCATGTCAGCCATTTCATCTTGCTTCTACCAAATAATCCCTAAAGTACTATAAACGAGATATTTCTTAAAATATCGATTTTAAAATAAATGCGAACTAAACTGGAATTCCAATATGTAGTAAAGACGCTTTAGAAATCCTCAAAATCATTTTTAAAGAAAATGGGAGAAGATGGCATTGAAAACAAGAAGGTCGTTTAAGTTACAGGTCACATTATCTGTAATAGTCGCCTGAAGAATTCGATTTCAATTTTTTTTTTTTTTTTCAACTCTAATCTATTCTCATTAAAATACCAAATCTAATATCTAACTAATCTTTTGGAATGAAAGAGTGTCATTACAAAGAAGTTAGTAAAATTTTCTTTGTTTACAAAACTTGACAATATTTTTAGGGTTCCGTACCTCGAAAGGAAAAAACGGAACCCTTATAGGATCACTTTGTTGTCCGTCCGTCCGTCTGTCTTCCGTCTGTCTGTCTGTCAAGACCTTTTTTTTTCAGGAACGGGTGGAGGTACCAAGCTGGAATTTATATCAAATACTTAGGTCTACTGTCCCTTGGAGTTGTGAAAAAATCAAACTTCTAAGCCAACGCAATCAAAAGATACAGTCGTTTATGCCGAATGTTTTCGACACTCGCAAGGGAATCAAAACCTACAGGATACTTCCCGTGACTTCAGAATCTTGAAATTTGGTAAGAAGCAACGTCTTATAGCACAGATAAAGGAAAAATTGCGAAAACCGTAAATTTGTAGTTACGTACCTACAAATTTGTACGGAACTCTCGGTGCGCGAGTTCGACTCGCACTTGACCGGTTTTTTTCAACTGCGCTCCAAATCACAAATCGCTGACGTCATCAAAAACGCAGCCAAGCTTAAGTGGGACTTGGCCGGACACGTTTGCCGCATATCGAACGAGTCATGGGACAAATCTACCAATATGCCCACATATTTCCCAGAAAACGTCCGGCGACATCGAGGCAGACCCAGAAGGTGGCGGGATGAGCTTGACGCCGACAGACAGGATTGGTCCAAACTAGCTCAAGACAGAGAGGAGTGGAGAGGAGTGTTTGCCCTGCGGAGGGACACATAGTAAATAAATATTTTTTTACACATTTTATTTTGATATTTTTCGAAGCGTTCAAAATTCAAAGTTAAATTATTTTATTTCTCATAAGCCTACATGGGCACTTTGAAACCTCAGAAGCTAGGTGTACGTTTCCAATTGGTTGTTTTCAATGGAGAAGACCCAGCAAGAAACTCCACGGTTACTCTTTTCAAAATAATTGGCTTTTACAATGTTTTCATGGGAGGACAGTGTAGGCCTGTCAACAAGTACTAGGTACTTAACAATATAGTAAATGGCAAACAAATCGAAATATCTATGAGTCTACAAGGCCGACGTTGTTCTCTCATTCACCAAACAGAAAAGAATCTATGTCTATTGCCCACAAATTAGACACAATAGTTAAACAATCAACATGAATCATAAATAAAATAATAACACTTATTGAAAAATAAAAATTAGACCAAGTGAGACATTTTGTTTCCTAGGTATCCAAATTGACAAGGTTCTAGTTTCTCTATACTTATCTACTCATCTTTTACCTTCATGAGCCGTTTCCTACCCGGAAGAAGTAAAAGTTTCCTTATCTTATGGGTAAGCAATCGTGCCTACAGAAGTTTTCCTGTACGTCGCTTGGCGAGAGGGTCGAAAGGGCCGGCAAGTTCTATCGCATTTTAATTTATTTTCCTACTTGGACAAATTGCTGGGAACTTACTGGCTCATAGTATCTTCATTTGTTTTATACGGATTAGTGAAGGTTCAGCAAATACAGTCTGTTCAGTTATTTTACCTGTGACAGTAGCAAACTAAAAGGAACCTTATAGTAACGAGGATAAAGATCACAATGATTTTGGCAGACTTGTCAATGGCAGTGTAGGGATATCTACAACGCCACATGCGAATAACGCGTCATACTGACGGCACGCAAAACCATTTATAGCCGTGTTTTTCCCATATAATAATCATGATGTGCTCTTTTATAGGAACAACCTTGTCTCAAGAAAAGCTCGCTGTACAGAAAACAAAGCCATTCAAAAGACGCTCCAAGATGACCGAATTTTCCTCCCATAATTATGTCAAGGACTCTAATGATATACACATTCATACCAAGTCAAGGCAACCGCCATTTTCCTTAAGACCCCACATTACAATTTCGTGGAAGAGATAATCAGGAGACGCCTGTATTACGACTTGAAATCACGTAGTTTTATTGCTAATTCTTTACATTTTTACCTTTCGTATACAGGCTGTTCTTTTTTCGCAAAAAAATATCAGGTATATCCTATTCCTACTGATGTATTCTGTAAAAATTTCACCGTGAAAACATAGGTGAAGTGAGCTCTCAATAGTGTCAATCACTAGTATCAGGTAAAATGACAGCGCACTTAAATCTCACTTCACACAGACTGGTTATAAAGAGCTTATCAAAAAAGTAACAATACAGTTTTATTCTTCTTCCAAATCGAGCTCATAGTTTCCTTGACTACCTTGCTCTTTTGTATAGGTACAAGGTGTAACAGAATAAACGCAAGTCCTGGAAGTAGTTTGTTTATAATTGACTACAGAATCGATTTCAGTAACTTTTAATATGCCTCATGTTTCAAAAATTATGTATTTTGCCATACTGTCCGCCGATTGAGCCAAAGAAAATTAACGCTTATTCAAAGAACATAAGGCTCAATTTTAAATGCATAAAGTAATCCTAGGGTCAACACGATTTTCTTAATAAAAAATAGTTAGCTCTAAAAGAAATAAGTATTAGTCACTGTATTGTGCTTTTAACTAATACTCTAATTGGGATGAGTCTTGCGTTAATTATGTTACATATTATATATATCTCAGTTTCAGTTTTCGCCCTCGAATCCCTTGGGGTTGTTCATTTATTACGTAACACAATTTCAACTAATTTCTGACCCCACTCCCCCCTACGTAAGAAAAAATAAGACTTGAATGAACCCCTCCACCCTTTGAATCTTACGTATGACTCCCCCCCACCCCCATGTAAGAAGAAATAAGACTTATTCGAACTCCCCCCCTTCCCCTCCGAAATCGTGTTACGTAATATATGAACAGCCCTCATCTCAAAAAATTCAGCCTGTACGTGTAGGTAAAGTTTAATTTAAATTCAGGTTGGTGTCACGAGAAAAATCTCGTCGCCAAATATGCAAACAGCAGATGGTTTAATTTTGTGTCCCGACATGTTTCATTCAAAGGTTTGCGAATTGTTTACATGTCAAACGATATTAAATCTCTAGAGTTTTGATTAAAACCAGGATGTTTTGAAGTTTATGAACAGGTCCAAAATTGGCGTTGAAAACGGGGTGAATTTGTTGCTGCTCGATTTTGATGGGTTTTTTGTTTATTTGAACAGGTACACAAATGAGGGGTTTTTCAGCGTTACACACGTGTTTCGTCAATTATAATTCTTCGTTTTATTGAACAAATGTGTAGGTTTCATTATGTACATAACACACAACTTTTAAGCAACTAATATTTAGCTAAATAAGTAAAATTATGTGCTAAGAACAACACGTGTTTATTAAAATTGCTATATTTTTTTTAAACGAGCATTTAACGTAAACAAAATATTATTTCTACTTTTGAATATAATATTACTGTAGGTACCACTAGGTATAGAAATAATCAAATAATAAATCTAATCGTATACCTTCCGTTATCTTTTGAGTAATCAATCCCAACTTTTATTTCATAACAGAAACCCCTAATGATATCAAAAAATGCTTAGTTGTGACGTACTCCCGTGGACGGTCAGTCCTAGCCACAACATAATTATACTCTTGGCCATATATTACCTAGATGTATTACTATTCGTGATCTGGGGGGTCATCACGATTCCAAACTTATATTTGATAAGCATGTTGATGCCATCGTTGCTAAACCCTCAAAATCCATTGGTTCATAATGCGATTATCCAAATGGTTCACGCAAGCTAAAACGTTAAAAATTCTTTACTGCACTTTTGTTAGAAGCCACATGGAATACGCATCTGAAATATGGAGTCCATGCTATCACAAATATTTTGACCGTATTGAGCGCGTACAAAAACGGTATATAATTTTTTTATGCTTTCAATAGAAAGTATCAGTCCGATAACTATCTGAGTCTCTGTAAAAAATAGCATCTCATACCATTGAGTAATCGTCGTGAGATCTCTGACTGTATATTTTTGTTGAAGACGTTTCGAGGTGACACAAATTGTTCTGATATTCTGTCAACTTTCTACTCCAACATTCCAAGTAAATCCAAAGGGTTCAATCCACCATTACGGGTGCCATTTGCATCTACTAACTGCAGATCAAATTCGTACGTTGTGCGTGTAAGCAGATATTTTAATAGGGTGTGCAAACAGTTCGACTTTGATCTTTTTAACACAAGTGTGACCTTGGCAAAAAGTGTTAAGCAATGAATTTCTTTGAAGCTTGAATTCTTCAGACTTTGTTTTCTTTTTATTTTTTAAATTGAATTTTTAACATCTTGGTTCTCATGGGAGATAACCTGTCACAATTATATTAGTTTTTTATATATTTTAGGTGATGATCTACCTGCATTTTTTTTTCTTTTTTTTAGCAATATTTATTTTGTTCCCCAGTACTTTTATACCAGACAAGCTCTAGACGTGAAGACCTGTATTTGGCTGTCAGATTATTGCACTGTTATCACCATTGTATTTAGCTGTAAGTCTGCCAAAGTCCTTAAATAAATAAATAAGTAAATATGGACAACCGACCCCTGCCACTTCCGTTAACTCAGTGAAACTGAATGCATATTCTACGGCTGCTTAAATTGATCATAATGATTACCAAGTCTGAACGAACCCGACCCTTCTTTCGGGAAATGTTAAGAGAATATCGAGTTCAACCATTAAAGAACGATCAAGTATTCATGGTGCTTCCAAATAAGGGTGCCGGGGGTAAGTAGGCTTGTTGCTATTTATAATTCCTGGGTGTTTTGAAATTGTTATAAATTCTTATGGCGGTGTTCGTATTTAGGGCTAACTTTTTCAAACCACTTGGGGTTTATTTCTAATTTAAAACTTCTGCCCGTCGATTCTGTAAAAATCTCACCGTGAAATCATAAGTGAAGTGAGCACTTAATAGTGTTAATCCCTAGCGAATGACAGCTCACTCCACGCTTACTTCACCCAAGCTTTCACGGTGAGATGATTACAGAATAACACGGCTGGCATGTAATACCTAATAATTAATAATTTAATAGTACTATTGTTATAGATTATTTTGTATTGTATTAAAGTTCTCAAAACTTCAAGCATGTTCATGGTACGGCCCCATAATATCGCTTAAAGTATGTCGACGAACAACTATTTTTATGGTTTAGGTTTCTCCAGACTGATTCTAGAAAGTATAGCGTAATTTCGTACACTTAATTTTGGTATTTAAATTCTTTTTAATAGCCTCACAATCTCTTTAAAATGCTACATTCGCCTGACATTGTTGAGGTTGAAAATTAAGTAAACAAACTAAAAAATACGAAACTGCAGACCACGTAGCCACCAAAACAACTTACACTTTTTATATGTATACTTTTTACGACTCCCTACAATGTAAGCATGGAACTACTCTACATACACGAAGAGCCGTAAACTAAAAAGCAGACGGAGCTACTTAGTTAGGATCAAATATTCAGTTGCACGGGCAGGAGCACCGACACGTGTTGTGTTAACTTGTGATAGGGAAGGAGGGCGGAGAGTGCTGAAATTATTTGGTTTTGTACAGTCAGAAGGTTTTGTTTAACGTATGTAGGTACCATTCAACTTTTTCGATTATTCAAAATCGGCTTTGTGATGGTGCAAAGGAGGAAGCGCTGACAGAGTAGTTGTAAGAACCGCTGCGGCAAGGCTCCTACGGAGCACAACGAAAAACTGCGCGCTGCGAAGCCGAATACCCCGGTGTATATTTCCCGTCTACACTACACCACCGACGCGGAAGACATCGTGAAGTACGTACACCAAAGGCTGAAGTACGCGCCGAGAGTGTAGCTGCTGGAGTCGCATCGCAACGTAAATTTTAAGGCGTTTGTGTTGCGCATACCAACTTGCTACCTGCATCAGGTGATGGACGAGAGCTTTTGGCCACAGGATGTGGTATTCCGACGCTTTCGCGGGCAAGTGCCACCGGAGTGCACAAAGACTTAGTGCAACCAAGTGATACTAACATAGTTTTTAAGTTTTATTTACTAACACAATTGTTATATTGTTATATTATGTATACTTAAGTTAAGGGGTCTTTGTTACCTGAAAATAAATGGTTTTATTATTAAAATCAGATAGCACTATGACCAGTCTTGAGGAGGAGTTTTTTTTGTTTTTTTCCTCAAGAATTATTGCCATTCTGGCAGGTCAACGTATGAGGTTGTCAGAAGTTTAACTGGACTATCCTTCGAATGCATGAATAAATTAAGGCCACCCGCCAGGGCATAAAACTTAAAAACTAAGCGACTATATGCTAAGGGCACCCGTTGTGGGGTACGGACCTCGGCTGAGGGCGTTGCTGGGGAAGGACAGCAAGGGACAGGATGGATCGGATCTAAAAGGGCGTGTTTTAGGTACCGTTTTTTTTTACCTTCGAGTAGCGCTGATTCTCACCCCTGTATAAATGTTATTTTTTGGTTCGATACCCATTGTCAAGAATGCGTGTGTGTGGACGATTTAGTATTCATAAGCATTAACGCAATCGATCACAGAGCTTAATGGATCTTCTGCTAGTACTTTATCACAACTAGCCTCGACAGCTTTCGAGTGACGTCACAATATACGGTGTATAGAGCACGTCAAATAGCAGTCTAATAAGCCAGCAAGCGACGGGTTTATGAAAATTTCCATCGAGTTTTCAATGTTTAATATTTTCATACGGGGTTTAAAAGCTTAGAAGGTTGCGGGTTTTATGTAATCTATACTAATAGTAAAGCTGAGTAGCTTGTTTGAACGCGCTAATCTCTGGAACTACCGGTCGGATTTGAAAAGGTCTTTTTCACTTGTCATGCTCTAAAAGGAGACGGGGATTTCTGGGCCTGATTGTAATAAGTTGAGGTATGGCTTAAAAAAAAAGGTTATATTTTTCTATTCCAAAATGTGAAAAATCAACTCAATTTACAATCTGGAATATGAGAAATCCAATAATTAACTTAGGGTTACCAAGTAATTGGAATATCGATTCAATTATAATCTATTACGAAAATGCTTTCACCAGATAATTAATTCAATTAAAATAATTAAATCTTTTAGAATTAAAGTATTAAGAGTTTAAACTAATTAAATATCTACATAATTAAGATAAATCAATTCACGTTTACTAATCGATTATTGTATTTTTAACCTGTGCTAACTCTGACTTGACATGCATGACATGACATAGACACTCGTTCGTATCTATATCTATGTCTTTTTATTACTATTATATTTATTACTATTATATCTATCTCCCATACTTTTATTGATATTTTCTTCGACCCCTGCTTTCCTACGGACTTCTGATCTTCCTGCTTGTACGACCCTTGCCTTGCTACCATACCGGACACGGAGAACCCCGCTTAAACATTGAACTTGGACTTGTTATTTTGGATTTTACGAACGACCTACCGATTGGATATTGATTGACATCATGGATCGTTGTGTAAATTGTGGCCCCTCCTTCGTCAGTCGGGTAAAATATGACAATCCCACTTCAAAAATCGGCTGTTAAGTACAGATTGTTACGTAACCTCACTTTTCCTAAATCTCTTTTACCTTGGCTCTCAGATTGCCAAAATCTGCAAAATTTTCAGTGATTGTTTGTTAATATAGTAGCTATCAATTGACACCAATTTCATCTTTTTACATCCAGGCCCAAAATTATATGAAAGCGTATCCGTCTCCTTTCGTCTTTATGTTGTGCGTAGGCGACATAAAGTCGCTTTTTATGCTCTAGTGCATAAAGTTTTTTTTTTTTTCTAAGACTAAGATAATCAAGCCCGACAGACACACGCACAATAAAACGTCGCAGATTAAAGTCGTTATTTTATTTCATTTCTTTTAATTTATACTTATCACTTCCGTGTTTTCTATCGTTAATTGAATAAAACCAGATAAAATAGCTGTCATTTAAAAACGCAAAGAAACGTTTTTATGACTTTGCAGTCTGAAGTGTACCCAAGTCGAATGACACATGTGGAAAATAAAAAAAAAAACTTTTAAAAGTTTCGTGGCGGGAATTAGCTATTCTCTTCTTCAATTTTGCAACATTTTTGAACAGTGAAAATACTCTTATGTACTTTATGCCTGTTTCATTCTCTCGCAATCGAAGTGAAAAGCAGAGTGTATAACGCGGGCATAAACGAGCCATTTTACCTCTCGACTTAACTAGTAAAATAGCTTCTTTTATGCACTAGTTGTACAATCTACTATTTGCATTTGCTATCCCAATTCATGAGGAAGCCTATAGGCTATGTATAACGTCAGGCTCACCCTCAAGAGCCGAGCAAAATAAAAAAAATGCGATAATATGCGACGGGGTGGGCCGGAACAGAAGCTTGTGAAGATATACAACATTATTTTTAGTATATACGAGACCCGAAACACGTGTCTAGTATTTTTATGTATAGAATCTATGTACAAAATTTCAAAACCATGAAAAATCACGAAGTTATAAGCTCGTTATGTTACCTGATTGTCCGTACAAAAAGTTGGTTACCACTTAACACGCGCCGCCGGCCGACCGGCTGTGACCTGTTTTGTGCGCATATTATTGCGGATATGTACTTAGTGTCGCTCCGTGTCCAACTTGTTACCTTTTTAAATATTTTTGGGACAAAATATAACATGGTTTCAAAATTATTGGAATCGATTCAGTTACTTATTCAGCTTTGAAATATACTAAAAATAATGTTGTATAAGCTGAACTATTAAAAGTAACACATAATAACATCAGAAATACATTTACCAGTTTACCTTATAATAATTTAACTATGTAAAATTTTACTATGTCAACACTTTGAAATTATAATAGTTATGACATTATCAATTACAATTTACAATTATTTTTATTTATTTTTTGACATAGGTATAACTTTGACATCGATTAATTAATTTGTTCCTATAAATCCTTATGCATTACATATTATTTGTTGTTGATGTCTATTTTTTCTGTTTTTGAATGTACCTAATTAAAATAATATCATTGTGCACGTTAAAATTAAATATTTGCACACCATCTGTAATAGTAGAATGTAATGTGGCCATTATAGTTTTAAGATCATACATCGTAAACCTACATTCTGGTAAATAAATGGATTTGTTTTGATTTCATCTGTAATAGGTAGCGAGTCTATTAGCATCAACTGAACACAAATCTAAATTTCGAGCTGTTTGACTGACTAAAAAAAATAAGACTTTCATATAAAAATGAAGTGTATTTCTTCTAAAAAAGATCTATGCAATTGCTTTGTATATTTTGCTTTTTCTTTACAGTCTGTTAGGACGGTTTAGATTTGGACTATAAATACACAGGAATACTAATGATAACTTCAAAGTATATACTCGATGCGAACAATACTCTTCGCGTGTCAGAGCTATGTTAACGATCAGGGTATAATTTTTAACGCAATAATTGCATGTCAACACGTAGCCATGTACATTCAGACAAGCTATTTGATATACAGGCAAAAAATATTCATCTATCCATCCACAACACTGCCAATATTCAGTTTTATTCTGTGACACAGAAAGGCTTTAAAAAAAATTATAACGATTTTTTTTAAATTCTTTACCATACTTATTGAGTGATGGGAAATAATTAACTATTTAGCATACTCACAACATTGTTTAAATATGTAAGTTAGCGCCCTGCGGGAGTAGTTATGGCTCAGTGGTAACGGCTCCGAGTTACGAGTAGAGCAGAGTAGTAGGTCGTGGGTTCGAACCCAGCTTTACTTTGCGTAAATAATTTCATCACTATTGCTCTCAAAATGGTGAAGGAAAACGTCGTAAGGAAACCGGCTTGTCCTAGAATCAAAAACTCGAAGACATGAAACCTACCACTGGGCCAGCGTGGTAGATAACTGCCCACTCCCTCTCGTCGAAAGGTGGCCTGTGTCCCAGCAGTGCGGACAGACAATCAATCAACTCAGCCTATCGCAGTCCACTGCTGGACATAGGCCTCTCCCAGACTGCGCCACAACACCCTGTCCTCCGCCTTCCACATCCAGTCTACCCCAGCCACCTTCTTTAGGTCGTCCGTCCATCTAGCTGGGGGGCGTCCCACACTACACTTGCCGATACGCGGTCTCCACTCCAGGACTCGTCTGCTCCACCGGCCATCGGCCCTTCGACAGACATGGCCAGCCCACTGCCACTTCAGTTTGCTTACTCTGCAAGCTATGTCGGTTACTTCGGTTCTTTTGTGGGGACAGTATAGGCTGATTATGCTAGCGGCCTTTATACCCGGCCTTTATACCATGTATCTTGTTTGAATGTAGGTACGTGCCACGTGCTTGCATTATTTCATCGTCTATCACATGAAAGGGAAAATTGTTTATTATTGACAAAACGTAATCATGTTTTCATGTTATACCTTGACATTTCTGCATCGATAAAATCTATCATTCGTGTGATTGTCAACCCAATGTAAACTTGAAACTGTGTGGTTTCTGTTTATGATATTATTATGATGGGACCGTGACTTTATAATATGACACATGTATTGGAAACCCTAGCCGATCTATTCCGTATAAATCTTACGGAGAAAACTAAGGGCCCTATTAGACCTATCTCACTAGGACACCAGTGGCGGCGCAACCATGGTCGCACTGCCAAAATTATGGTTGGTTGCGCAACCGATCGGATGCCTGGTGACATACCCACCATAAAGATGTGTATTTTTCGCTGGCAACGCGACCATGGTTGCGCCACCATGGTGTCCTAGTGCCTTAGGAGAAGAGATTAGTGTGTTAACAACGTCAATCCCTAACATCAGATGAAATGACAGCTCCCTTCACCTAAGTTTTCAGTGAGATTTTTACAGAATATTCCAGCTGGTTATTGCTTATGTGTTGCCGACACAATCATGTTCAAAAGTCAGTGTGTGACATTGTAATAGCAAGTACATAACTAAGGCAGTTGTCCCACCACCGACGAGGAAGCGACTAACTATCGGCTATTTTCTCGCGCAAGAAAAGTACAATAGATATATTAGGTGGTTGCATTAATTCCCGCTGTTCACATATAGATGTGGGTAGCAATTTTTACACCGAACTATAATTACTGTGACTTATACATTTTTGAAGCTTGAGGGTATGTTAATAAAATCCAGTTGACAGTCGGCCTTTTTATATTCATTAAGTGATATTTAACGTACAGTGAAAAATGGATCGCGATAAGTTGTTTTTCCGATGTGTACTTCTGCATTATTTCGATTTGAAAAAAAGTGCGGCTGAAGCTCACCGATTACTCGCGGAAGTTTATGGGGAATCTGCTCCATCCGAAGCCGTATGCAGAGATTGGTTTAGAAGGTTTAAAAGCGGTGATTGTGATGTTTATGACAAAGAACGGCCAGGCCAACCGAAAAAATTTGAAGATGAAGAATTAAAATCGTTATTGGACGATAATCCCGCCCAATAATCCCGCTTAGAGAATTAGCTCAACAATTTGGAGTCGATATATCAACTGTATTGCGACATTTGCATACCATTGGGAAGATCCAAAAAGAAGAAAAATGGCTGCCACATCGATTGACTGACAGTGCTATTGCGAATCTGCTAAACAAAACAACACCAACCAACTGCAACCAACCAACCAACCAACCGCATTTCCAACCACCAACCGCATTACCAACTGCATTTCATAACTTGCAAAGCAAAGAAAGAAGAGTTTCTGATGGCGTATTGTGACCAGAGATGAAAAATGGATCTATTTTGATAATCGAAAACGAAAAAAATCATGGGTTGATCCTGGCCAACCAACAACATCGACTCCAAAACGGAACATCCACGCTAATAAGACAGTGCTCTGTATTTGGTGGGATATGGAAGGAGTTGTGTATTACAAGTTGTTAAAGCCGAATGAAACAATAACCGCTGAGCGTTATGAACAACAGTTGGAGAATTTGTACAAAAATTTGATGAAAAATAGACCATCAATAGCATCGAATCGACGAAAAGTGATTTTTCTTCATGATAACGCTCGGCCTCTTGTTGCTTTGAAGGTCAAACAAAAACTGATGGAGTTTGAATGGGAAATCCTCCCCCACCCAGCGTATTCTCCAGACCTGGCTCCATCAGAATATCTGTTTCGATCGATGCAGCATGGTTTAGAAGACAGGCATTTTAAAAATTATGAAGAAGTCCAAAAATGGATTGCTGATTGGATAGCCTCAAAGGATAGAGCTTTCTTCCGCCGCGGAATTCAATTGTTGCTAGAAAAGTGGGAGAAGGTTGTAGCTGCCAAAGGCGCTTATTTTGATTAAAATTATTACAATTTTCATCATAGAAATAAACGTTTAAAAAACATAAGAAACAGCGACTTTTAATGCAACCACCCAATACATTCCGTGTAAACAAAAGAGATGCATATATTAATAGTTGATCGCTGACTGTTCACACTGCCGCCGAGGACTCGCTCCACTGGTTTGTCGCTGAGAGACAAGAGCTATCAAAGATAATACTCGCTCAGCGATGCTCGCTTGGCGGTCAGAGCTCACGCCGAGAGACCACCAGCGGTCATTTCTACCTATAGTGCGGATCTGAGTGCACATATTATGAATTCAGAACAAGTACTAGAACTATCATTATTGTTTAAGTTCAGACGACCAAGATGACGTATAATGATGTTGAATGAATGATGATTATGTTGAATGTTGTTGTTGTTGTTGTTGATGTTGGAAATTGTATGATTTGAAAGTTCTAGTGTTTCTAACCGCCCCGAGCGAGTATTGCGAGTAATCGCCCGTCGCACTCGGACACTCGCTGATAGCCCAACGACAAAACTATCGGAACTACACACTCGTTGCTCGTCAACTCGTTTCCAGTTGCTAGTTCTACTCGTTCATCGCCGGCGGTGGGACAACTGCCTAAGTATACAAGGTGGCAGGGACACCACTAAATTACATTCGTACGCACATATTTTGTTTATAACCTACATCTACACTTTATCACAATTCACATTATTTCTTCTTATGAAGCCTAACGAGGTAGGCATATTTTACCATACTTTCGTAAAATGTAAAAAGTAATGGATATATGTAGATCATTATTACTCTGTCCTCATTTCATTTATGCTTCATATGAAGATTGATAGACATAGTTCATATGATTGATCGTAAAAAGAGAAAATTAAGATTAAAGCGTTTTCGCACGCAAAATTCGCGTGGATTTTTACTAGGTAAATTGAAGACTTAAGAAACGATTTTATAATTTATTAGTTGATTTAATTAAACGAAATTTAATCGAACGAAAACGATGATAGCAATAGAGCCAAAAAAATGCCTTTTGCAGAAAATCTAATAAGTACTCTATCTTAAAATACTTATTATTTTTCACCTATGGCAAACCAATTTTTATGTCCACGCAATCACTGTCCATTTCAAGATTGAATGGATGAGATCGCAGAAAGCAATAAGGCCGCCCGTTGTGTGTCTTGTAGTGTCAAATGTATTTTTTGTTCTGGTGCACATTACAAATAAATACAATTCAAGTAGGTATTTTGTTGACGAGGGCTTCAGGAGATAATTCATTACACCTACAGTTTTTCAAGAATCCAGACATTTTCTTCAACACTATCCTACACAAATTACACTATCAACACTGAGAATAAACCACAATAAAAATCGAGGCCACAATCAGGGTTACAAAAGCCACGCTGGCGAAATAACGAGCGGCAGTAACCAGCGCCGTAAAAGGAGGCTTTTTTCAGCTGACGTGCGACCGTATAGTTTCACTTTATGCTGTAAAAATGGTCCTCTAAGGTATTTATACTAGGAGAGTTTGTCGCCTATGGAGGGAGACACGAGACTCGCCAGGCAAACAAAAAGAGCGAAACTCAAACTGAAGTACAGTCTGTTTACAGTAAGTTATTTTATCTTTGACAGTAGCAACCTTATTGTAACGACAATAAAGATCACAACTATTTTGACAGACCTATCCGTGACAGCAACGCAACAGCAACCTTTTTAAAATTAGAATAAAGATCACTGTGATGTTGACACTGACGCAAAATCAGCAGCCTGCTGTGTTTCATCGATGCGTGGGAGTGCCAGTGCCTTAGGCATCTTCTGGGCACGCTCATTCCATCATAGACCTCATCCATCGTTTTCCATCAGGCGTGATCGAGGTCAAAAACGGGCCCATTCAGAAAAAAAAGAGGTAATATACCGGTGACAAACTTGTAGGTGCGGTTATGTCATACGATACTCTTTCAAGCTGTGTTTTGACAATTCGAAATATGATTTATTTGTACCTTCACGGTTTGTAGGGGCAGACGCGTCCAATTATGAAAAGCGAGGCGGTTCTCGCATTTATGACATGCACTCGAACGTAGGTACAGTCCACAGTTTTTTACCGCTGAGAGCAGCAGCCCAACGGGAACTTTATAATGGGTGATTCATTCGGAGTTACTTTTTCCAAAACTAAAAAAAATATGAATAAAACAAATTTATCGGGTAATCTTTATTATAATACAAAAGAACCATTCCTTACATTTACTTTTTAAAGATTATTTCTTTCAAATGTTGTCCGTAACCGCGATTAAGGTGGTCCATTCTGGAGTTCCAGTTTTCGATGACCCGATCGAGCATTTCCAGTGGTATTTGGCGAATAACGCGAGTAATGTTGGCTTCCAGTTGATCAATCGTACGCGGCTTATCCATATAAACTTTGGACTTTACATAACCCCACAGAAAAAAGTCTAAGGGTGTGATATCACAGGATCTAGGCGGCCAACTGACTGGTCCGAAACGCGAAATTAACTGTTCACCAAATTTTTCTCGCAACAAAGCCATGGTTTCACGTGCTGTGTGGCAAGTGGCGCCGTCTTGTTGGTACCAAAAGTTTTGAAGATGACGGGCTTCAATTTCAGGAAACAAATAGTCCGTTATCATGGTACGATAACGGTCACCATTGACAGTGACGTTCTGGCCGGCTTCGTTTTTGAAGAAATATGGACCGATGATTCCACCACCCCATAAACCACACCAAACTGTTGTTTTATCTGGATGTAATGGTAGCTCTTGAATCTCTTCAGGTTGCTCTTCAGACCAAATACGGCAATTTTGTTTGTTAACATATCCGTTGAGCCAAAAATGTGCCTCATCGCTAAATAACATTTTCGTTGAAAACAGTGGATTTTCTGCAAGCTTTTCAAGAGCCCAAAGACTAAATCGGTGGCGATTAGGTAGGTCAGTCTGCTTCAATTGTTGCACCAGTTGAAATACGCCAAGTTGTGGTATACGACAAGCCAAGCTGTTGCGAGCGGCGCCGAATTGATTCTTCGCGATCATTGCGTACACTCTCAGCTACCGCCGTAATGTTTTCTTCAGTGCGAGCTGGATGTGGTCTATTTGGTCGTGTATTGTCTAATAATGAAAATTCCCTTTCAAACTTTTCGATGGTATAGCGAATAGTGCGTTCGGTAGGGCGATTATGTGGACCATATGTTGCTCTAAGTGCACGAAACACATTCCTCGTAGAACGCTGATTTTCGTAATAAAGTTGAATAATTTGTAGGCGTTGTGCCGTGCTTAGTCTTTCCATGATGAAATGTCAAACTATAGTGAATGAAAATATTAGGTTAGGTTGTCATGACTGACGCTTTATCTGTCAAAAAATGCATAGACAAAAAAGTAACTCCAAATGAATCACCCGTTATAACGAGAATGAAGATCAATGTAATTTTATCATACATGTCCGTGGAAGCAACTTAACAGTATCTAATCATATTACAAGGAGTATAAAGATCACTATGATTTTGACAGTGATGCAAATCAGAGGGTAAAATAGCTGTGAATGAACCGATTAAACAAGCTAACGTTTTTATCTTCTCTCAAAAATCGCCTGTTCGAAGCGAGAAACTCTCCTCTATGCAAATGAGCGTTTGTGCTATAAAAAGGTCCTTTGCAGGGAAACTCGTTAAAGCCAGACACTCATTACCGGCGAACAGCTGAGAATCAAGGAACTATTAAAGTTTTGCGCTGTTGTCGAGTTTATCCTGCGAATTTTTTAATTTTGTTTTGTTCGTTATTTGTCTGGCACTAGGAGCTTCGGTTGCATCGTGAGTTTATAATATAAACTCCCAAATATAACATTAAGGCTTGATTTTTCAATCGACAGATAATTGTTATTCGTGGAAAAATTGACGTCTCACAGATTTTGTATGGAAGAACTGTCAAAAATTCAAAATTATTCCTCGGATAAAATTATCTGGCGTTGGAAAAATCAGCTCTAAAAGTATTAGATATCGGACAGACAATTAAGTCTTAAAAAAATATGTACAAGTTTATAAAAAGGAAAGAGTCATTGGTCATGATAAAATTCGTCCGCATCTGTCCGTATCTGTATTCCATACAAGTACCAAGTACTAGGAATCACCGAAACTGTTGTATATCTTGTGGGAGTCGAACTCACAACCAAATCAATCATATATTTGCAAAAATCCTAGCTTAGTTTCAAGATATTTAGATATCAGGAAAACTCACCCTAGCTTTGTTCAGGATAATTGCAAAGATCCCACGTTACAATTGAGCAATCCAAGTAAGCCCACGTACGCACGGACGTAAAAATATCGCGGCGAGATTTTATAGCGCATTTGATTTTCAACTCGCGGTCAAAAGAGCACACTGTTGGATTTTCAACTCTCGGCGCTAAACAGTGCGCGAAAAAAATCGCCGCGGAAAAAACGCCCGTGCGGACCTGGTCTAACAGACACCTGTCACGAACCGTGTTATGCAATGTTAAGTCATAACATGGCAAAGAGGGATGAAGCTATTTATCCTGCATAGCTTCATCTCTCTCCCATACAGAATAAATGACGCTTCTAACATCTTATGAGGTCTAAGCCGGTGCAAAAAAGGGATGATGCTACTTGTTCTGTATAGCTTCATCTCTCTCTCGCAGTGAAAGAATGTTGTCTATAACATGAAGTGCTTACGGACTGCTACCTGCAAAATGCTGGCATGTTGATGTGCCATTATTTTACAATTTGTTCAATAGTCAGTAATCAGACCGTAAAGTTCCAGCGGTAGATCAAATACAGCTGCAATGCGGTGTCTTGTTCCACTATGACAGACAGATTCATGGTCGCTGTATAATTTGAATACTGTAAAGACTGCAACATTGCATTCTGCTAAAGTTTGATCGCTTTCGTTGTTAGTGAATGTCTGTGAAAGATTATTTTTATAATAATAATATCATTTATTTCAGATCTGTGACCCATATAAAACAAAAATGGATAAAAATACAAATATATAACACACAAAAATTATTGCTCGGCTATCCAAATCCAAAATGTCAGAATTACATTAGAATTATATCAGAAACATTATTGAATTCAAATGTCAAATACACAATCGATAAAGAATAAATTAATAGATGTCAAATTAAATTATCATATTATTAAAAACACAAAATACAAAATAAAAAAATACGATTAAACAGACTAGACTGGACTGGAGACAGACTGGTGATAGTTATATTTGGCTATTATAAAAGTATTTCTGCTCTAAATTTGGTATTGAAATTCAATACCGTTTTTTTTCCGTTTTAATCTGCACTGTCATGCTACGAGTATACAAGCTATTTAGGTATTATAACAAATAACGAATAAATTTCTTACTTAAAGCATTTCCCTGAGGGAAATATTGAACTAATTCTGTAAAGACTTATGGACCTTCTAATGATGTACACTTTTTTAAATTAATGAAACTGTGAAAAACCGCGCGCGAGCCGAGCAAGCGAAGCGACAGTGGCAGCGGCCGGCGAGCGCTACATCCAAGTTGGTCGCAGTTACTTGGCTATTTATTTTTAGGATCCCCAAAATAGGAATTATTAGAGGTTCACAAAAAGAAGCGCATTCCTTATATCAGAGTGCTCAATAATATTTTTAGGAAAGCAAAATGGGAATTATTTGAGGTTCGATTAAACACAAACTTTCGCCGCCTTTACACATCCTACCTAGCTAAAGATTTTACATGAGAACTTTCTATTTCCCGATACAAAAAGGGATAAAACAAAGTAAGCACATACCAGATAGCTTCCAAATAAATTTATTACCACCACGAGTAGATTTACCGGTAACCGACGAACCTTATTAGTCGGTTTGTGGTCATTAGCGCTGTTCATTTATTCAGTAAAGTACTCTGGTTGTGTCTAGAAATAAATAAATTGGTCAGTTTATTAATGGGAATCTGATATGTGGAGCAGATATGGGGAGAAACAGATTTGTCATCGAATAATAAACGTTTTATGTAAGTATTTTTAAGCCAAGCTTAATTCGAAATCAATTTTTTCCGAAAAAGAACCGTTAAAATCGAATACCAGATTACTATAAAAATAAATATTTAGGATATTTTACGCGTTTCATGCAAACGATCAAAGTAAAATGGAAATAATGTTAGGTATTTAGGTATCCACAACATGCGTTAAAAATATGTGAAAAACTATTTTTTTGTTGCTCTGATAATCTTCATTAAATTGTATTCTATTTTATTTTCTTTTATTAAAGTTAAATAACTTTGTTTAAATTTTACTTTTAGTGTAGGCCGCTTCTGTCCAATGTTTTTTCTCCTTAAATGTTGAGTATATCTAAAATTTTTGTACACATAGCAGTTACGCCTTTCCTAAATACTAGTATGAGTCATATTTGCTGTTGGTGTTCTTTATCAAACAAATAAATAAGCATGTTCGGTAAAGAGAGAATACAAGGTTTGAGTTCAAGAGCCACGAAGATACCTGCTGGACAGGAACTATTAAAATTTCAGGTAACTCGTAAGCAACTTTTTTAATGAGATTACATAGTTACCGTGCACTTGTAATTGAGGAAGTTAGAAGCTTATGTCAGTAACATGATCTGGGACAGGGAAGTTCTTGATCGACCTACTTCGCTTTCAATCGACTACTTCCTTGTTTGTATGCCTATATTGAAAAAATTGTGGTGACACGTGGTCGCTCACAATGGGCCTCATTAGAAGGCTAAAAGTCACCAAAATTGCAATGGAGACGACTATGCTTGGACTTTCCCGACGTGAACGATTCAGAAATGAAGAGATCCCCAGGAGAACCAAGGTAACCAACACAGCCTGAAGAATTGCTAAACAACTTCATTATTTTGTCTTTTTATTTTTTATTTTAAGTTATCTCTTCTTTACTAAATAGTAAAGAAGAGATAACTTAAAAAAACATCCTTTAATTGCACATACCATCAACTTGAATAGACAAATACATTTCAATAGAACTATACTTGGAAATTGTATGAAGATACAGCATTTGTATTCAGGATACAGGTAGTTTGTATCTCAATGTGATGTATCTCAAATAATACAGCAGATTGTGATGCCAAACTGTGCTCTGCAGGGTAATTGCGTAATACGCTATCAGTAGCAATGGTTTTCATTTTGACAGTTCAACAACATTCATTGCGTTATTTACGTTGTTGAGCAAACACATTTTTCGAACATATGGAGCAATGGATGAGCAATATGCTTCAAAATGATTCAAATTGAGAGTAATAATGTGTGACGCAATTAGGGTGCTGATCCCCTATTCAAACTGACGGCATGTCTGACTGGGAGAACCTACTTGGCTATATAACCTAGCCTGTGTTTTGGTTAACTTACTATTATGTTTGCAGAACATACATAGGAGTGTTTCGAGAAGCTCTTATTTTTTCTTTGGACCTTGTTCCGTGGCCCAGCCTGTATACTAGGTCAGATTCAATCAGTTACCGAAACTCTGCAGAAGTGATTGGTTTAGCAAAATTTAAAGGAGATTTTCTCGTGGAATAAATATTGCAACTTTGAGATAAGACATGTTAAAAATAGTGTGACAAATACGCTGATTGAAATTTACATGCAGCTACGAAGTTCATCAAAAGAGCTGACAAAGTTAAGGCGGAATCTGAGTCTCAACAAAATCAAATTTTTGCTTACGTATAAAATTAGCTGGTTTATCACTGATATCCGATCTCTCTACATGGTTGGACAAAAGCTTCTACATCATGATGACCGAAGGAGACTTTCAAAAGACGCATTTTTTACAATCAATTGACATCGTTAAAATAATAGAATCTGAAAAATTATGACATTCAATTTATGTTTGTGGTAGTCTTTACGTGTACCGTTAAATCCACGAATCAATTTATTGCTGCCGTAGGTAAATTAGGTATTAAATCAGGCGATGTATTCAGCAGCATCTGGGTATACAAGGCCGCTGTGAGTACCGACCTGCAGGGTAATTGCGTAACACACTATCAGTAGTAATGGGTTTCATTTTGACACTTCAACAATATTCATTGCGTTATTTACGTTGTTGAGCAACACTTTTGTCGAACATATGGAGCAATGGATTAGCAATAAGCTTCAAAATGATTCAAATTGAGAGCAATAGTGTGTTACGCAATTAGGGTGCCGAACTAATTACGACTATTATCGAGGCTTCGCCAAGTCTTGGTTTATTGGCAAATTGGGAAGCAAGTTATTTCAGAGCATTTCGTGCACGCCAGGTTGTGCTATTAATTTGAAAGGAAAGATTTGTGGAGGAAGTTTTGTTCGTTAAAGTTTCATTGTAAACGGTTTATTCTAATTATCTTTTAATTGTAGGCATGATATATTCCAAGTTCAGAATCACTATTTCGACACAAGGAGGCAATAGCATTATCCATACTTCTATACTAATCCTAACTAATATTATAAATGCGAAAGTAAGTTAGATTGTTTTTTTTTTGTTCCCTTTTCACGCCTAAACTACTGAATCGATCATCCTGAAATTTTGCATATACGTTGTCAGCTGTACAGAAACGGACATAGGGTACCTTTCATATCGAAAAAAAGTGCTATTTCCGAGGAAAACAACAATAAAGTTATTATGATAATAGATGGCGCCACGTGTCTTTCGAATCATGATTATATTGTATTAGAAACTTTAGTTTTTTTATTTTTTTTATTTAAGCCTAATACATTTTGTGAGTCTAAAGTGTCGATAGACCGGACATACAACATTGTTTATAGGAACGTCCTAGAATAATGTTCTGTTCTGAGCCCATGAGTGCAACGGCCAAACGAAAAGCAGAATACAACCCGATGTGATTGTCAAATTCTAAATTAAAGCGAGCGAAGCCGCGGACAAAAGCTAGTAATATTATAAAGAAGTAAAGTTTGATTGTATTTAGAGGGACTCTAGAACTATCAGTCGGATTTGAAAAAAATCTCTTTGCATGTGATAGCACAATTCTTGAGAAAGGCTACAGGCTATATACTTAACCCTAAAGAGCCGAGCAAAAAGAAAAAAAGTCAGAAAGAACACTAAGTGAAAACGAAGTACTAGCGCAGGCAGGCGCTGTGAAGCGACTGTTCATAATCTCAAATTACGCAACACACATTCAATTACCAACCGAAGGATTTTGAAGGATATTCCTAATCCATTCCGTCATATTATGTTTGAAAAAAATCGTCTGCTCAACAACGTAAATGATGCAAAGAATTTGTCAAAAGGAATGGAATTCCTATTGTGCGTCTGGTACGCAAATAACCCGCAGTAATAATAGAATGGAACTATATTCTTCCTAACATCAATTCAACCAGAAGATGCTCTAAGCTAAGCTGTGCTCTTAATTCATTTGGACATCAAGGCGTAAATCCGGAAATGTCTAAAGATATCTAAGGACATTAGGGACTTGTGGCTTAACGAGCTTACACAGACCAAATATTTGCTGAAATTGATATCTTAATTGCGATGAACAGAAAGCGAAGATAAGGTTTGCTAATTAGTTGGATTCCATATTCGGATTAGGGATTTTTTTCTTGGTATACAGGCCTGAGAACTTTCACTATGGGATAGGAATTGAAAGGAAAATGGCAATTGAGGATCTTTCCAAAACTGCCATTTAATAAAATTAAAAAGGATACAAGAACAAAAACCTAAGATACGGCTTCACACAAAGAAACGACTTAAGTCAAAGAAACGACTTCAGTCAAAGAAACGAATTCAGTCAAAGAAACGACTTCAGTCAAAGAAACGACTTCAGTCAAAGAAACGACTTCAGTCAAAGAAACGATTTCAGTCAAAGAAACGACTTCAGTCCAAGAAACGGCTTCAGTCAAAGAAACGACTTCAGTCAAAGAAACGACTTCAGTCAAAGAAACGACTTTATGTATTATTTGGAAGTTTTGGAAAGATCCTCAATTGCCATTTTCCTTTCTATTCCTATCCCATAATAGTGCTACAATTTTGTTGAAAGAATTGAAATAACAACCGCATCAAAACTTTTTATATTTATAGGGTGTAAAGTTCACTCAACCTACATAGAAAAAAAGGGAGGATTCTGCGACCAGATGAGTGTCGTGTCTGGCGGGCTATGGCCCGATGATTCATGTCGGGCCATTGCATATGTCGCAGCCAACTGGTTTAATTAGCCGTTTAGTTAACCGTCTAGCCTTTTAACTAAACGGCGGTCTTACAACTAACGGCCTGAATGATATTCAATTACAGTTAAGGTTGGAATTGTCACCAATCACGCGCGAGCCAAATTGGTCGCAACAACCTAATCCATTTGGTCGGGGTGCCCTGGCTTAGTTAGCCAGGGCACCCCGACCAAATGGATTAGGTTAGGTTCCTCTTCCAGCCCCCCTAAATGGTCCAGGGGCGACGGACTCGGGGACGTCCGTCACCCCCCACACATCATGACCCGAGGTGGCGGTGCGTAGTGTTCCACGCGCGCCCCTCTTAAACGTCGAACTCTAGGGTGGTTTTTAGTCAGTAAGAGTCTGACAGACTTTCCACCCAGGAAAATAAAAAAAGGGTAGAACTGTGATCAACCGCGGGCGAAGGTTATCCTGTTCGTAACAATATGTAATGAGGGTTTTCACAAAAATTTACGCCACCAGTTGGCGCCACTTTGGCAAGAGGTCTTCCATTTCGGCAATTAATTTAAAATATATGATGACGTTCATCATTCGTTTCATTCATTCGTTTTTCATTCAGTCAGGACTAAAGAAAATATAGGCGCTTTGACACTTTTGACAGGTACTCGGACCTGACGTCTCAGTGCTGCCACCTAGTGAACGTCATTTCAGGAAGCCCTCATTGAATGAACATTGTTTCATTTAAATTGATTTAATTAAATAATAATTGCAACAATACAATTGAAAGGTTCAGCGAATTAGAGGCGGAATAATCATGGTTCTTTATTTATAATCAGTTAATCTGAATATGAAATAACTAATAATAATCGAAGTTGACCTTGGAATATCGACGAATGACGCAGATGTTGTACTTGGAAAGAGTTCCTTCATTGAAACCCTGAGGTTCTGAGTATATTCAATCAATACAGATACTTACCTATAATAGTTGAATGAGTAAGTAGGTACATAAAACCACGTGCCTTTTGTTGGATATAAAATTAATGAAACTTGTAAATAGGTTTTGCTAAGAAAACATCAATACATCATAGGTACCTTTTACATACATTATAAGAATGTTCTTTCTTTGAACTACCATTAAATAATATTTTTAGTAAAACACGCCATCGAATTAGAATGTCATTAATAATTCTACTAAAAGTAAAAAACAAAAATCAATTTTCAGGTACAATACAAAAGATTAGTGAGCACGGTTGTAAGTTTTTGCAGAATAGCACTGTAGTGTAATGATATTTTAGACTGACTTCGTCTGATCTGCTTCTTCTTCCGTCTCTGGTCCCGTAATTTGGGGTCGGGTGTCCTCACTTTTCTGCCAGCTCGGCTTCGGCTTGTCTTGTCGGTTCTGGCAATTGGGCTTTATTTTTCTTGAGGTCTATTTTTATATTTTTGACCACCACGTGAATAGCAGGCGGCCTCTGCTTTCGCCAGATACCAACACAAAATAAATTGTAAATCATAATTTACTTCATACCACCTCGAAAACTCCCATCATCTTTCCAAATTCTTCAAGAGCTTATATACCCAACATGTGTTCTCGCTAGTCGAGAGCACAGCTTAATTCACTGCACTCTAAGTAGGTTGACCATTAGGAAATCTGAAAAGTTCGGACAAAAAGCCGGACTTATGCAAAATATTCCGGACATACATTTTATTTTTTAATCTTTCTTTTTCAGTACCCTTTCATTTATTTATTTTTATTTAATAATAGAAATTCCCTTAACTTGAAAAGTCCGGACAAATGACAAGGCCGGTCAAGCCTGGGCCTCGGGCGATAACGCCGGATATATTTGGACAACTCCGGATGGGTGGACCTTTAGCTCCAAACCAGTTCTGGACGGGTGGTAACCCTAACTCCAAGCCAGTCAAATGCCATCCAACTGACAGCCAGCTTAGTGACGGCTTAACTCGCTCATCGAGAGATGTACGCAAGGATTAGACGATCTTCTACGAGAAGTATCAGTTTATGAAATAGCGTAGGAAGAATATGAGTTTTGGGAATGTAATTTTGGTTTAACTTGTTTTTGTGATGTATTGGCAGAAATGGCAAAAAATTAACCTTGAAAAGGTTTTTTTTAAGAGTCTAGTCTGCTTGACAATATACGCTTAGTGTGCATACACACGAGCGACACGCGTCGACAACAGACACGTGTTGACGATTGCAGTTGCCTCTGTTGTCGACGGTTGCAATTGCCTATGTCGTCGAAGCGTGTCGCTCGTGTGTATGCACACTTACGACTAAACTTGTTGAACTGACAGCAAATAGAATCTGACATAAGAATGACAGAAAGCTAAGCATACCAAAACTTATACCTCCTCTTTTTTTATAATCATTCTAAATACTCAGTTTAACGAGTAAAAAAGAAATATGAAACTCTAAACAAACTCTGCATACTTTACAGTAAATAACAAAAAGTTATATTTAAAAACCCTGCCCAAACGCACTAAATTGCTGTCCCACTCCCTGTGTCCCAAACAAATAGAAAAAAACGGGTACAAAAGTGACCATGCGCAATTACAGGAGGTACTTAATCAAATTAATTGCACCATTGGGCTCCTGATACAGTAATTAAGTATTAACTAATTGGTGTGCACGTGGCACGTAATTCAGGTGACATGGATATAAAGCTACTACGAACGATCCCTGGTTGTAAATTATTTTTGTGTCAACAATGAATTGGCTGCCAGCCAAAATTGTGTTTTGATTTTTTTTTACGAAGTAATTGATAGGCCATATTGCAAGTAGAATGGATGGCTGATAGAGCCAAAAAGTCCCCGACCCACAATGTACCAGAAGCTGTAGCGTGGTTAATTATCCTCATAAGCTGGACTATACCTAACTAACTTTGTGATTTTTCATGATACAGTTTTCAAATTTTGTACATATATTGTTTACATAAAAATACTAGACACGTGTTTCGGGTTTCGCATATACTAAAACTAATGTTGTATACGCTCGCCCCCTATTAGGTACATGGGACTTAAGCATAACTGGCGCCATGTGGGTCTACTAAAGTTACAGCTCAGCTTCTCTTCGGGGAATAAAGATGTGTTGTTGTATTATATGTTATGATGATGATGAATTAATCATCATAATATGGACCTGGTGATCAATACTCATTCCCTTCTTCATGAGAAGAGGCCATTACCCTTACTTGTAACAGCTACCCACAGGACGATAAACTATCTAGTATATCTTCTTAGGTAGTTGCAATTACATAAGTTGGTTCTTTATTATAGGTACAATAAAGGTTTTATGTGCTACCTTACTGAGAGAGAGGAATTGTGGCTTTGTTGGGCCAGATTTATTTGGTCCTCTTCCTCTTTGGTATATATATCGTTTGTAGAGGACAGTCGTGGATTTAAAAAGGGTCAGGAGTATATATTTACGGAACCAATGAGATCATTCGTCTGACACTGTTTATCTGCCGGTCATAGACCTCTTCTCATGCCACGGTGGCAGTATGTATTGCACGACTAATAATGCGAAGCATTAGAGAGTGCTTTAGAACGGAGATTTTTTTTGCCTTCTTTCTGCAACTGTTTCTATTGTTATACTCCTGCTAGTACACAGAACCTACTTATTTTTTTCTTAATTCTATACTATTTCAAAAATTTATTTAATTCAGTAGAAACGAAAAATACATCAAAATATATAAAGGAAAAATCAATCAATTGAGTCATTTTTTTTTAAATAGATTCGTTTCACCCATAGGAGAAACCCTCTAGAAAATGGCTCTTTTATTTTATTTTTTTAAAGTAGTTTAATTATAATTAATAAAAAAAACTAACTAATATAATATCTTTATCTGTTTTTTATACGATCAAATGAGAATTATGAGTTTACTTTTGGATTTTCCAAATTTTGGTGTTTTATAATCTACTAGCAGCGGTTTCATCCACATACTTATAAGTCGCCATCCCGTGGGAATATCCGGATAAAAATATCCTATGTCCTAATCTAGGTCTTGGTCTACCCATAAGCCAAATTTCATCCAAATCCATTCAGCCGTTTTAACGTGGAAGCGTAACAAACAATCTTTTCTCTTTATAGTATTAGTTTAGAAGAACCATTTTCCTTTAGTCTCCACCGCAGCCGGGTAAAAATAGCCCAGGTTTCCCAGTAATCCTGTCAATTATTAAGGTTAACCTAATTACCCAACATTTAAAAAATCACCCAACTTCCACTCTGAACTCGCAACCCACTGGTTCAGAAATGATTTAATCATTTGGTCAACACAAAAATATTCTCCCCAGTTACAATTATCTTGTTTCAAAAGTTTTATTACTTTGTAACAAACTTAGCACTTCGGCTTATAACTAATTAATCAAAAAAGTAATAAACGACGAGAGTGATTGCCAAATTGTATCGGCTACCAATCCTACCATTTATCAAGATTGCTTTTTGTCGAGGACGTATTTGTTAATTTCTCGGAGAAAAGCGAACTCGAATATTTTCTTTTATTGGTTTATCAAGATGGCGACCTACTTCAAATTACATTGACCCATATTTTCACCTGTGACTATTTCTATTTGGTAAATAACTTTTTCTGTTACATTTCATATTGTTTTATATTTTCTTTCAGGACTTTATTTTCTTTTGAGCTATTTGAACAGTAGGTATTCCATTATTTTAAAGATCCCTACGAGTTACTATAGCACTCGTTACGGGAAGTCGGGAGCAATAGTCCTAAGTGTAATTTAAGGTCAAGAATGATATTTATCTAAGTCTTATAGCACGTCAAGGTTATTTTGGCGCCTGACCAAAATCATAACTAACGCGGCCATATTGTTTTTTCTATAATATTATTTCACAAAAAAATTCACAAGTGTTTATTAACAATGCCCCCCTGTAAATGACATTCAAGCGGTTCCAACAGTTCAGTGTACTTGAGTGTTTCTAACTGCCAGCTTGATGTACAGTGAATGCCTGACTTTACTAAGATACTCTATACAACATGTCTCGAAATTAACGCACACCACCAAACGCCCCAATAGAAATATTATGTTATAATCATAATGCATACATTGAATGAAAACAATGTATAAAACATTGTTTATTTATTTTAGTTATACTGACTGTGGGAGAAAATTGTGATCACATGAAGTCCCATAAATGTCTTCGATGATTGTGTACTTACTTGATATACAATCATCGCAGACGTTTATGGGTCTAACGTAGTATGTACTTTATCCATTTTGGTTTGTCTTGACTGTACAGCGGAAGTGTGGCTGTAATTTACGTAGTTTAAATTATTAAAAATTACAAAAATCGATTCAGTAAACGGACCTGAACAAACCACTTTCATAATGTGCATTAATTCAGTTACACATTGCACAAGTAAAGATATACAAATCCATGAAACAAAGTCTGGATTCAACTCATCTGATTATACGAGAATAGATTAGGTCCTTAATCAGACCATGCCTCAGAAATCCAGTAGGTATATCCCTTAAACCCCGCACACACTACATCAAAGTCGCCAGCTAATCGAAGTGGTATTGAATAATCATCTAAGGGTTGTTCACACGAGCCGAGTTGGCTCGCCGCCAGCCGCCAATTAGACCGTATGACAAACACAAACGTTAGTCTGACCGAATATCAATTAGGTTGGTGTAAATACCCGTATTTGGGAGTATATACTTGTTGTATATAGCTGTAGAGTAGGTCAATGTTTAGATGTGTATACTGTGTTAGTATATATGTATGAGAAACAAACATAGTCGCACTCGTTTGTTTCTTTAAATTTCGTATAGACGAAACGACTGCATTAATTGGTTGTAGCTCAAGCGAACAAAACGTTCTAGCAACGGCCGCCGAGGCTTCTTCGTACTCTGTGTTCATGACCACTCACTACCTCACAGCCTAACAGGAAAGGCAGTCCTTCACCTCTTAAATGTCGTATGAGGCCATCGGTTCATAAGAAAAATACACTGGAAACGATAATAAATATAATCGTGAAAAACGTCGAGCGCTTACATGTGGCTTCTAGTAGGCGAGCATTTGACGGGTTAAGATTGTGATGTACTGACCTGAGCCGGAGTCTTGACATAATATTCTGTGTCGTTGATGATGAGCCGGAAGTCAGTCTCGAGCAGCGCCTCGATGGTGTCGCTCGCGGCGATGCGCACGCGTTCGTCCGCCGCCAGCGCAGCCGCTCGCTCCACACCGCGGTCTTCGGCCTTCACCTAGAAATAAACAGACAGAGTAAAAACACATTGCAATGTTCATGGGTACAGTGGAGGTGGAGTCAGGAGACTTGATTGATAAGCGAATTGATTAGCTGTCTGTATCTGTAACTTAAGCCCACGTTCGCACAGACGTAAAAATATCGCGGAAGGATTCTATCGCGCACTGGATTTTCAACTCTCTGTGTTGAGCCGAGCATTGAGATTCCAACAAAGCGCATTCCAGCGCGTCTATACACAGTTAGCCAGAAAGTTGAAGCTTATTTATTCAAAATCAAACGGAAATTAATTAAGACAAACAACATCACAACTATCTATTATTTGGCGATTGTGTTTCTTGTCATATACAATGTGTAACGTTAAATGCGCAAAACCTGAAAATAGTTTGATCAGAATAACGAGCAAAATTAATTGAACCACTTTTTAATATAGGTCACATTTTTCAAAAACAGGGCTCTGAACCGGTTTAAAAAGAGCGGTTAATTTCGATGAAATACCGGTAAATATATCGTTCCCTCATTAACCGGTTAAACAAGTGAACTGTTCATATGTAACCCAAATGACAAAGGTTACCGGTTACATAAGCACAAACGGTTTTGACACCCAAATTAACCGGTTAATTCCGTAAGTCGTAAATATTTTTCGTCTACTTTTTTAACACTTCCAACAAGTTATAGTGACATTAGTACATTTAGTACCCCAGAAAACATTAGGAAAAAAAATGTTTGATCTGAGGACGTCAAATACAACCGGAGAACTTAAATGGTGCGGGTAGATTCATGTTGCGACCATCTTAGTTAGGGGGCGGGGGGTGTTTAACCGGTTAATTTTCACTTTCAAAACCAAAATTCATGAAAAACCGGTTTCCCGCAAAAACCGGTAAAAACCGGTAAAGTGCAAACCTTAACCTAAATCGATTTCGGTTTGGGGTCAATGACCGTAACCGGTTAAGAATTTCAACCGGTTTCCGAGCCCTGTTCAAAAAATCTTCATTAAAAACGTTGCCGTGTCTATTTATTAATAGGTCAAGCAAGCCAATGTGAGCGCGGCGCAGCGGCCCGGTGACGACTCCTCCCTCGGTATAGCGTCGTCGCAGACGCAAGAAACGATCAGAATGGCCAGTAAAACTAAAACAGCACATAAAACCTTTACAATTTTTTTAATGACTTATTTTCTCTCTGAAATAGGTCAATTGAATTAAAAATCAGTTGGGGTGTCTGAGGTTTTGCGCATTTAACGTTACACGTTGTATATCATCATATTTATGCAGTTTTTGCAGAACTTTAACTGTTTTAATTATCTCTCTTGTTTCTAAAAATGGTAGAAGCAAGTATAGATTCTTCTTCAAAAATTGCACAGGAATTGAAGCTTTATCATTTATAGACTCGACCTATGTCTTACGGGTCGAACATAGACATCGTCGTATGGTAAAAAAGGGCCATTCAACAACGTATACTGTGGCCAATTGTGTCGTGAATGGCAACTAAGGGCCTGTTATATGCGTTTTATGGGCACGTGTAGCAAGCATCTGTGTCTACAGGGACATTGTCGTATTTGGTAGTGAATTGTGAAGAGTCAATTCAGGAGTCAACCGCAGCATATTCTCGGTATGGAATAGATATTTGGAGGGAAACATGGAAGATTCTGAAATCCTCGTTTCAGAATCTTCCTAATTAGAGTGTTAGTTTAAATAAGGGTCTAAGGGACATATGTACTCGTACTTTAATGGAATGTAGTACTCATGAAAATTAACAACTTTCACTGTGGGACCAACCCTGAAATATGAAAGATCTCATCATCAGATTTTCTCTAGAAAGTGCAAACAAAATGTCGGGAACCGGTACGTTACCGTCACCTCTGAAACAATAGAACGAGACTTTTAATAGTTTTGCTCAAGTCCGGTCGCTTAGCATTTTTCGGGAGAAGCTTGCATCCAGCAATAGAAGTCATATGGCTTAAATTATGATGAAGTCAAGGGTCCTAAGTACACTCTAATAAAATTGTTTAATTGTTTTAATATGGTTGGAATCCTGCCAGCGGCTCTTCAAATAATGAATATTATAGATGCAAAGGTGACCGCTGACCGGTTCATCCACCTGTTGAAATTCCGCTCCCAACAATTACTTGAAGGGTAGTGAATAAGTTATCATAATAAACTGGTTGATAATTTAGGGTTACCAGACAATGTCAAGGAGTGTTACTTAACCGTTTTTGCTGAGCGTTCAGCGATGTGACAGAGACAGGTATAACAAAAAGTACTTAGGCAGTTATCACACTGCACCAGACACCGCTGCGGAGTACGGGTGCTGCGGTTTTTAACTTTGACTGTAGACCGCACGGAGTATTTATACCCTGCGGTATTTGTACACAAATCAAGATTGTAGAGTAAAACTTACAACCCGCAGCACTGCACACCGGAGCAGGTGTCCGGTGCAGTGTTTTAACCACATTATGTTTTTTTTTTTTTTCTTTTTTACTAGAAGATCTGTGCCCGATGAATTTCCCATCGGCAAAAATTACAAGCTGTCATCTACTATTTAACAAAAAAACGTATTATGAATTAAAAAAAAAACCTTCCTTAATACCTTCAATATAGGAGAAATTAAATGATTTTTTGCACAAGAGATCCTTAATCTCTTGCTTTTGCTCCCAGCGATGGAGGCAGTGTCTGACAGTGCGAATGAATGCATTTAAGTTTATTAAGTAGATGTTGCATAGCTTTATTTGCTAACCCTTTTAGGGTCCCTTTTAAGATCCCGTTTTTTTCAGGTACGGTTTTTTGCTGGATCCCGTTTAGTAGTCTACGTGTTTAAATATACATATTCACACAAGCATCCTGTTTGCAGTATCCGGCAAACCGGATGCTTGTGTGAACATATATCTTTAAAAGCACAAACACCAAAAAACGGGATCTTGCCGTGGGAAAGAGCCCTTAGGCGAACTACAACGGATCTTTTTACTTGCAGATATTATTTAAAGAAGAGTTCTCACCTGTTCTAGTAGATCGCCGACGGTCTGCGAGACTGGACGTAGTGTGAATCGGCATCTCTCGCGCCGGGACGGCAGCGGTACGGTGATCACCGGCAGGCCGCGCCGGTACGTCACCGTCACCTCTGGAACAAAAGAAACAGAATATAAGACATTGTTTTATTTAGAACCGGCAGCAGCAGACTTTGAATACCGTACTATTCTGTATCTCAAGGGCGCTGAAACGATAGTACGAGTATTATAATAGTTCAATCCAAAACATTTTTTTTTTATTAATTTTATTAATAAGGAGGGACCCGTGGCTAAATAATAACAGCCGCACAGGTCGATCGATCAGGTTAAGCTACGCTTGCCGCGGTTGGTCTGTGGATGGGTGACCATATTTACATACCGGGACTCCTCCGTGCCTCGGAAAGCCCGTTAAGCCTTTGGTCCTGGCTGTCATTCGTGGATCTTTGACAGTCGTTACGGGTAGTCAGGAACCCGAAAGTCTGACAACCAGTACCAAGGGGTATCGTATTACCCAGTAACTGGGTTGTGGAGGTCAGATAGCCAGTCGCTCCATGTAAAATGCTGGTATTCAGGTGCATCCGGTTAGACTGGAAGCCAACCCCAACATAGTTGGAAAAAGGCTAGGCAGATGATGATATTTTTGTTATTAATATTAACATTTTCTTCAGAAAAGAAATGTCTCGCATTTACACATTTGAAAAAAAATGTATCATTATAAGCCAGTATTAATTATTCTGTTGTAAAAAAATAAGTTGAATTATGTGGCATCGAATAAGATCAAGAATCACCTTCACTATGTTCAATTTAGTTTTCTTAACACATTGAATGCCGTGGTGGTCACCGGTGACCACCACTGACCACCACTGAACTTTCCATATGGGCTGACGCTGATTCGCGATTTCGGCAAATTTTACACGTTATTTTGTATTGGCTCATACGGTTCAAAATAGTCAAAAACTCCACTCTAAATAATTATTTTTTATTACTATTCAAAGAATTAACTAAAATAATTGCTGTCGCTCACCGGTGACCACCATGGCGTTCAATGTGTTAAAAAAAACTACAGTTCAAACAAAACATCAATCAAGTCAACATTCAAGTCTTTCATATCCTGCCCCAACACCCATTGGCTGCTGTTCAAACATCCTCGTTTCTACAGCGTCTTGTGAGAAGCACCCTCGGGCTTATTGCCGTCTTTGTCTGCGCGAGGCTCAAACACTCCGCCAAAGTGGTGGTGGAACGATCGTGAGTAGACTTGGTGTTTTGAGGTTATGAGGGTGAAGTTCTGTTGATCAAAAGTATATTTTAGAATGATTTAACTAAAAGGAGATGCGAGGACGAGTTAAAACTTACAGCGGTAAGTTTTAATTCGTCCTCCCATCTCCTTTTCCCATTTTCTTTTTTTTTACCGTCAATACTGCATGGTTAAATTGACTTTAATCATTAATTAATTAAAAGCAACGTTTATAATAAAGGGGTTGATGTGAAACATTAAAACACGTCCAACAATTTAGTACTTAACCCGTGAGAAGGCGCGCCTAATTTTCTTACACGAGTAGGCGCGTGCGAGCAAATTGCTCACACTATCATAAAATGTTTATATTTTTAGTGTTTCTATATTTATTGGCTTATAATGTATTTAAATAAATAACACAAGGTTTAGTAAGTAAGAAAACAAGTATTTTAATCAAAACTATTGAACATAATAGCAACTTCTAACGCAAATAACAAAACAACCTAGTATTAATTAATTTTTTTGGCACGTTTCATAAAAATCACAATAAAAACTGTTCCATAACAAAAACTAAAAAGTGTTATTCATCCATTAAATCTACACTAATGTGCCTCTCGAAACACACTGAAAACATGTATTTTACATGTTCGGTGCAAAGTAATTGCTGGGCGCGTGATGAGCAAATTGCCGCACGTTGGTACATGGCCTCCACAAACGCCTTGCTGCGCGGTCGCAACGCCACTGAGCGGATCGAAAATTGCGTCAGGGGAGAGGGGGTGAATATTTAGGAAGGTACTTAAGTGCTTGAATTGGTGTGGCATGGGAAAGACAAAAAATTTTTGAATTAGATTTTTGTGTGAGCAAATTGCTCATAGCGCGCCTTCTCACGGGTTAATCCACTTTCTAACAAAATTATTCTAAACTATACACAACATACGAGGTAGTAAACGGATTAAAATGGAACGAACAGAAACTCATTTACACTTGAGCTGATCGAAAACGGAACTTTTATATGGAACCACTTCCCGAGTAGGTTTCCCGTAAAACCTTCGTTTTGGTACTACACGCGTTAAAAGCGTTTCTTCGTTCGGAAATTTCGGGACTCCGTCTGGTTTTCCGGACACCGTTCGGGAATTATCGAGACTACGACATTTTGTTCGGATTTTTCCGGTTTTTTATTACCAGGCCCCACTAGTGGCATCATAATAATAAACGGCAGGTAACATGTAGTTCTACTAGACAATTAAAACAAAAAATAAATAAATGAAAAGAATGAAATTAAATAACACAACAAAAGCAGTCATCAATATCCTGCCCTTATCCCAATTTATTTGGTGTCGGCGCAACATGTCTTTTCCTTCCACACTTCTCTATTAGTCGTCGTCTCGGTAGTCACCTCTTTCTTAACCATATCATCACTCTCACAGTCCATCCATCGTTTCTTTGGTCTTCCCCTACTCTTATGGCCATCGAAATTCGTACTCAAAACTTTCCTCGCGATATTTTCCTCATTCCTCCATACCACACCACTTTTCAGTTACCGCCTACCGGTGCCACTTTCAAAATTCCCCTTGTGTACTCATTTCTTATTCTATCCATTCGTGTACCACTACACATCCCTCTTAGCATTCACACCTTCAATTGCCTTTCATTCATCCTTTATGTGGCCGAACATTCTGATTCATACAAGACAGAAATACAAAACCATTTTGACTTAGGTGTGCACACAGTCTTGATAATATAAGAATAGTTTAAATTCAACCTAATATTTTAAATTAGAAGAAATTACTTACATTTTTCTATAAATAGTCATATGGTTCCATTGATAATGGTGTAGAGTGGTCTAAAGTAAATTGTTTCATTATACGCGGACGGACACAACCTGATTGTCCGCACGCTCCACTTACCGCGTACACTGATGCGCGAAAGTGTTAAACATTGTAAGAATTTATTTATTTACAAGTAGGTATATGCATTAGATACTGTATTTTTTTTGTTGGTTTTCAAACTTCGCATTGCCTACTTACATACATATTTTATGGCACTAGGAATATTAAAAAGAAGAGCAGAGGTAGCCCAGTGATAACGGCCCCGACTTACGAGTTGTAGGTCATGGGTTCAAACCCAGGTAAGCGCAGGCATTTCATCTCCACTGCTCTCAAAGCAGTGAAGGAAAGCTTTGTGAGGAAACCGGCATGTCCTAGAATAGAAAATTAGAAGACATGTGATATCTACCAACGCGCACTGGACCCGCGTGTTGGATTACAGGTCACTCCCTCTCAGAAGGAGGAGGCCAAATGTGGGAAAAACTAAAGACATCCAATGCTTTCCCAGAGCGACCAAAGCTGTCGCCCTCTTTCTCTCGAGAGAAGGCCTGTGTCCCAGTAGTGGGAACATTATAGGCTGATTATCCTAAATAACATGTAAAAACGCCGAATTTTTGCGAGATAAATATTAAACTAAAGAAGGAATAAACTCCACACTTTTCCAGGATTTTCTATTATCCGACTTTTTTCGTAACTAACGTTAATCTCAAGCTTTAAAATAATAATATATATATATTTATTTAAAAATCGAGTCTGCTCGCCACACAGCGCAGAATAAGGTTGGGGCTGGCCCGCACGCGTCGCACCAGGGAAGCCATCGTTTTCTCATCGTTGTATAAAAACAGTCGACTTGAGTTTCAGCGAACATCCCTGACGCACTACAGAAGCGGGACCACCTCATCAATAACCTAAACGCATTATTATATTGTACTCGAAGGACGCTGTACGATTTCTGCGTATAATCGGCCCACAGACTGCACGTGTAAAAAGGAGTGTAGTATGCACGAAACAAAGTTATTTTAACACCCCGTGAGCAACGTGCAAATCTGCGAGCTATCATATTTGCCCTAACCGAAAGCGCTCTTCGCTCTCTCTTAATATCGTCATCGTCCTTCATGCCCGCGGTCAAGACATTTCCAAGCTATTTAAACTTGTATACCCGTGTAAGCGGAGTTCCATATATTGGTATAGATTCTAGACACCGTCTCCCGCAGACACCTCACTCTTAGACACATTGTAGACCAAACCATTGAGCTTGGCACAGTCTTCACAGATGGCCACTAACCTCCTAAGTCCACAAACCGAGGCGCTCAGCAGAGCCGTATCACCAGCATAACTGATATTATTAACACACACCCCATCAATGTAACAGCCAGCTCGCTCTCTGCTGAGCGTCTCAATCAGCTCATTAACGTATAGATTGAAGAGCGTAGGTGAAGTCAAATCCTTAACATTGTTGTATGTCTAAGGCTCTTAAGTAGATAAACTACAGGAACAATAATTAATTATTTCGCAGTACACCGCACAATGGGGATTTCTAACCCTAAGCTACGGAACCAACTGTTGCGTGACGGACGATTTTAATATTTATGGCATATTAACATTTAAATGTATGATGTGTCCAAGTGTACGACATGACATTTAAACAGGAAACCTTCTTGAGTGTGTAAAGACGGAATCCTTGTCATAAATTGAGGACAGTATTTATTTTCACTTTTGTCGATTTACGACGAAAGGAAGAAAAAACTTTTTTTATAAAAATAACAAAAAAGTTGACTTCCAAAAAAACTACAGAGTAGAAAATTAACTTTAATTTTGGAAGTCGATGTCGTTGGTTCTGCATTTTCGTTTTTTTTTTTTAAAGAATGTTTTTATTTTTCACTTTTTAGTTCTACCTACCCCACACAAATTCATATAACACTAGTTGCTTTGTAAATATCACTGACAAGAAGCTATCAAAACATCATCAATATAAACTAAGTGTACCGTGGTATACTGAACACCTCTGCGTACCCGTTTAGAGGGAGCAGGCGTGATGTTATGTTGTGTGATTGCGTAAACAATGCATACATATGCGATAGCAGCAATCGCGCTTGATTTGCTGACATTTATTAAAGAGTTCTGTTGTCTATCTCCGAAGCTCATCATCAGATCTTTACGAAATTTTAATGGGACCATTTTGGAATAAACCTCTTTAGAAAAAATATAAATGATCTTGCAAATCCGTCGTCATATTTGACGGAGACATGCCCGAACATACATAAAAAAATATATACAACGTGTAACGTTAAATGCGCAAAACCTCAGACACCCCAACTGATTTTTAATTCAATTGACCTATTTCAGAGAGAAAATAAGTCATAAAAAAAATTGTAAAGGTTTTATGTGCAGTTTTAGTTTTACTGGCTATTCTGATCGTTTCTTGCGTCTAAGACAACGCTTTGTCGAGGGAGGAGTCGTCACCGGGCCGCCGCCGCGCCGCGCTGACATTGGGTTGCTTGGCCTATTAATAAATAGACACGGCAACGTTTTTAATGAAGATTTTTTGAAAAATGTGACCTATATTAAAAAGTGGTTCAATTAATTCTGCTCGTTATTCTGATCAAACTACTTTCAGGTTTTGCGCATTTAACGTTACACGTTGTATATATATAAACCACCAAACTGAGAACCTCCTCCTTTTTTGAAGTCGGTTAAAAATAAAACAACAAAGTTCCGTTTGTTCCGTTTACAGTAACAAAAAAGTCGTTATATTCTGACGTTTCGTCAAAATGAATAGTGAATTAATATGAACGATCCTGCACGCGACTGTACAAAATACTTTGTTAAACTTTCAAGCAGATTAATCGTTAGAAAGAGACGTACGATAATTATTTTTGGTTAAAGTCACAAGTGACAGCGGGGAATGCTAATAAGATCGCTTCTAAAGTTTCTGGTAATTATTCCTACTAGCTGCGAGGAACATTTGCGTAAGCGCATAATTAGTGAAATTAAATTCTGAAGTAACTCATCTGCTAATGTAACTCAGGAATTGGGAGTATGAAATTAATACTTTCTGAGATTTAACTTGGTATATACGAACACGACTATATTAATCATAATGCTAAGTAAGTGATTAGCGAACATTTCAGGTAACAGGCTACTTGAATTTCTGTCGCACCATCTGTTTTGGCAACTGTCATCCAAAACTGTAGCCGGAGCCGAATCCCCAGTCTGTCGTACTTTAAAAATGCTAAATGCCCTTCTGACTGTCAACCCTGAATGTGATGTGTTGGCGGATGGATTAAAATTATGCGTTTATGTCTGATGTTCTATGAGAGAAAGTATGCAAGGGAGTCCACTGTTCCGTGTTAGTTAAATTAAATTTTATACAACATAATTATTGTCAATGTAATATAAATAGTTTCTCATTTAAAATAATTGGTGTTGTACCATTTTAACTAACTATAAATAAATATGGGAACTTACTTGATATTTTGTATCATTTTATGCTTATTTATCCTGTACTTAAGCTTTTCAAGTTCGTACTCATCATCATCATCATCTGCCTAGCCTTTTCCCAACTATGTTGGGGTCGGCTTCCAGTCTAACCGGATGCAGTTCGTACTATCAAATAAATATGATAGGTAAGTATATGGTTTATGTATTTATTGATGTAAATGTTACACCACAGACTACCTGCAGTATTGTTTCTCCTTCTCCCTTTAATCCATCCAAAGGTCGTCTGTAAAAGATCGCTTTTAGCTATAAGACCTTTGTGTCACCCTATGCAAAATTTCTACATGGTCTGTAATTTTTATAGAGTACTTTGTAAGGAGTATTCTATCAATTTATGCATCGAAATATTTACCGAGACTACTTTTACCATAAGACTCCCAAAATTTCTTTAGTCAATGCTTCCGTTATAATAAACTTTCAGGCGTTTTAATAAAAATAAAAGGATCCAAAACTCCATAAATATGGCCCTGGTGAGCCATTAAGCAGTGACAAGCCCCTAAATAACTTAATAAATTATTTGTTACCCACAGGTGGTCGTGGTCCGTATTCAAAGACCCTTAACGCCTATTTTGCGGTGGGCCTACTTAATATCTCAATCAAAATTATAATACATAAAATTCCCTTGGGGACTCCTATGGCCTTGTTTTTATCGATTAAAATAATCGGCTTGTATTTTTATCTATACTTATAAGCTACCATTTTTAAGGAATTCAAAAATAAGGAATGTAAAAATATCACTAAGCTATAAAAACCTGTGTCCTGGTAAAAATACTAAATTTTTATCAACACACAGGACACAGTTTTTTATAGCTTAGTGATATTTTTACATAAGTTATAATACAGAGGTTTTACGCTAATGCATTCTACACGTTAATCCCATTAGGACATTAACCGGATTTACCTTATTACCTCCTAAACAGACGGTAATTAAGATATTAAACGATATTATTATAGACTACTGCATTCCGCACGTCGGTTTTAGCAGATAATGGTGTCGATTCTGTTGGTTACAAACTAAACTAAGTTTAAGTTCATTGCATCTTTTTCTTTCTATTTCATTAAGACAGATTTCATTAGGACAGAATATAAATATTTGTTTAGTCCTGTCAAATTAGATACTCCATAGACAAGTTTAGACGTGATTAGAAAATTGGCTACTAAAAATGCGTCAATTTACGTCAGGCGCTGACTAATTTGACAGGCCTTAACTAATATTTACCTTCTGTCCTTTTCTTAATGAAATGGAAAGAAAAAGATGCACTGAACTTAAATTTAGTTTAGTTTGTGAACAGGAGAATTGGCGCCAATGGGTGCGAGTAGTACGAGTAAGACAGGTGGTTGAAATCTTCAGGCAATATACAGAGTGGCAGTGACCCGACACACAGCCTGTTACCATAGATTCAGTCCACGATTCTGAACCCCCTTGCGTTGAAATATTTCGTCGGCTATAGGCTGTTTCACAGAAAAGTCTAGAATCCTGTGCTGAATTCATGGTTTCAGTTTGCGCGTCTTAGATTTTTTTGGTTCTAGGACGTGCTTCACCGTTTTGAGAACAGTGGCTATGAAATTAAATACGCAAAGTAAAATGCCTGCCTGGGTTCAAACTCACGACCTGTAAGACAGGGCCGATATCACTGGGCACCACTGCTATTTTAGATAACGTACTCTGATGTTATTTTAAGTTAAACTTTCTCAATACATTTTCATAGTGTTTGAATTGCTTCTGTTATAGTTTCCCTATCCGCTCCCGTCACCTCCTGTGCTTCACACCGCCATATTAAGTATGCGCGTACGCAGCATAAAGTGACGCCCGCACAGTGGGCAGACGTTGTAATTGCCCTGTCACTTTCCTAATTATCATCACGTTGTCCAGCGTTTCTCTCCAATGTTTGATTTATAGATATCACTTTTGCATGCGACGATACACATTACTCTTTTTATTAGGTTTCGTTTTATTTATTTAATTAACTTTTCATTGAGATCGTGCTTTTTTTTTCTCTGACACAATTTATGCGAAGTACTATTAAATATAAAATTAAATGTTAACTATGTTTATTGCATGCGATTCATTAATGGATTTTGTTTGACAGCCTTGTTTGCGTTTTGCGTACAGAAATTAATCGCACTATTATGAATATTGCAAGTATCGCTGATGTTTGCTTTGGTAAGTCTCGCTTCAAAATTATAGCATTATATTCCGTAATGTGTTTATTTATACCACCACAGTGAAATACTCTTATTGTAAAAACACGCTACACACAATAGCCGCGCAAAATTGTCGGTTTTCATTTATCGAGTAGAATTTTATCGATAAAAAAAACCATTGACCAAAGCGATTTGCGTTTTCATTAATTTACATGGTGACATAATATCGATACATTCGATGTGTTCATTCATCCTTTGTTGTCGACGCTCCCTATTGTAACCTTTGTTCGAGAAACGAGATTAAAAATATGAAGTCATAATTGTTTATTTAAACGTTTTCATAAAACAATTTATTTTCCATTTCATTATATTCTGGATATTTACAGACCTCGCCAAAGCAAACAAACAGCCACCATTGGATGGCCAAGCGGTATCAGCCCTAAAGGTTTGTAGGTCGTGAGTTCGAACCCAGACAGGCACTTTACTTTCTATATTTAATTTCACCATTGCTCTCAAAACGGTGAAAGAAAACATCGTAAGGAAACCAGCGTGTCCTAGAACCAAAAATTGGAAGAAACGTGATATCCGCCAACCCGCACTGGGCCCGTGTGATGGATTATGGCCCACCAGTGGGGACATTATAGGATGATTATGCTAAAGGAAATAAATAGGACCTAGGTAACTAGGGGTAGGTAACTAGAGGGTGCATAATACGCCTAAACTGAAAACCTGAAGATGAAAGTCGTGCATTTAGATACATTTAACCGTCGAAACCTTTCTTAAGATCCAGTTTTCTTCTTTACATTATTTTATAGACAAGTTTTAGGGTAAAGATAATATTTGTAGAGAATGACTATACCAACATTTTTTTCCTTATAAAATAATGTCGTCAGCCTTCATACTTTCACGAAAACATGTTTTGAATATGTTATTTTTAAACATGCCTAAGTCGACGATCTCAATGTCCTGAACAAACGAAGATTGTGCCCGTTTCCGACATTTAGGTTCGTGTATTTCTTTACATTGACAGTAGAATTGTGGAAATATAAAATAAGATAAAGGTGCCTAGTCAAACGCACTTTCATTTGAGTAGGGAAGTCCCTACTTTCTAACAGAAAAAACTCATATACGTACCCACATAGACGAGTTTTTTCTACCGATTTTCAATTGGAGACAAGCATAACATTGATAGTACTGTAATTGTTGAGTGAGTTGTTGACCCAAAATAAGTGCCAAGTGGACTCTATCAACGAACTTATTCAATAGAAAATATCATAATCTTCCTTGGAATTGACTGCCTCGTTGGTCTGGTGATCGCAAGCTCGACTGCTGAGCGTGGGGTCCTGGGTTCGATTCCCGGGTCGTGCAAAGCGTTATAGGGTTTTTCCATCTGGAACTTCTCGTAGCAGCCCGGAGTCTGGGTTTGTGCCCAGCTGAAGGCTGCTCGCCCTCTATTACATGAAACTAAAATAACTGACATAACTGGCAAAATATAGGCGCGATGCTATCACGATTCATGATCTTTAACATCAGCAAAATTCCCGTACATCAAGAGTAATCTTCCCTAATACATCTATTGCTTTTCGGTTCCTCCCACTTTCCTTGATTGTCGCTATTTCGGCATATTATGGTGATACAGATTGAAGCAACCTGTCATTATTTGTCAATCTCGACCTTGTGGCTCTGCTTATAAGGGAGCAAATCATTTGTCAAAGTGTTCCTTTTCAGGCAATGCTGTGGAAGTAACGTGAATGTTTTGGGAAAAAAAAAATAACGTTATCTATCGTGAAAGTTAGTAAGATTTCCTTTGTTATAGGGAGAACTTCAGCTGAAAAAACTTTTCTGAGATAACTGTTTCAATAGCCTTCATACAATGTGGGGCCAAAAATGTTGTACGAAAATAAAAATAAATGAAAACACTGGCTAAGAGTATAGCCAAATAAATCCTACTACTAGACTGTGGGTTTTATTTATTTATTAAAACTTTATGCACAAGTAAAAAAAGTACTGTACAAAGGCGGACTTAATGCCTGAGGCATTTTCTACCAGTCAACCTTAGGGTGATGCAGAGACAAAATATGGTAGGTGCAACATACGAGATAGATTGACAATTTATTTATTTTTAATTTGTTTTTGTTTGACAATTTTAATTATTACTATAATTATTATTTTTTAATGAGTTTGTTGAATATTTAAATAATATGTCTATAATAATGTATGTGTAAATGTATGTAATATGTATAATGGTGGTAGGTGGTTAAGGGTTAACCCTTAACCACCTACCACCGCGGTGGATACAAACGATTATAAAATGCTCACCTATAAATAAAAGATCACAACGCAAAGTCGTTATCTTTTTTTTTTTGTAAAATGCTATGAGTTTACTATTAAAAAATGAATTATAAGTGTGGCTGCATCTACATCGCATTACACGTACTACGCATCGCACTGACGTCACGCAAAATCCTGCATCGCGCAAGCAGAGTTTACCGCGCAACTAGCATATACAGGGTCAAATGAAATTAGGTAGCGAAACTCCGCAGACGTATTGGGTGTCCCCGACCTCAATCGTTGGGCAGTAGCCCACCAGACTCAACACCCGACTGGTTTGAGGATCCTTTCTTTTCTAAGGAGGATGAATAAACTTTACCCTGTTCCTCATACCGCTATATTAGGATAAAGCCAACCATTCCTGCCTAATGATATTAAACACAAAATCCTTATTAACTCGCTGCCTATTAAATAGCAAAAGTAAGCGAACTAAATATATACAACGTGTAATGTTAAATGCGCAAAACCTGAAAATAGTTTGATCAGAATAACGAGCAGAATTAATTGAACCACTTTTTAATATAGGTCACATTTTAAAAAAAATCTTCATTAAAAAAGTTGCCGTGTCTATTTATTAATAGGTCAAGCAAGCCAATGTCAGCGCGGCGCAGCGGCCCAGTGACGACTCCTCCCTCTATAAAGCGTCTCGTCGCAGACGCAAGAAACGATCAGAACGGCCCGTAAAACTAAAACAGCACATAAAACCTTTACAATTTTTTTAATGACTTATTTTCTCTATGAAATAGGCGAATTGAATTAAAAATAAGTTGGGGTGTCTGAGGTTTTGCGCATTTAACGTTACACGTTGTATAATGGTAAGCGACGCAGGTACAATAACAACATGCTTATATTAAACCTCCCGGCGGATATCAAGACACAGTACCTTTGGGGCGCGTTTATATTGGGCAAGTAGGTAGTCTAGTACAGTAAGTAGGTAAAGTTCAGTAAGTAGAAGTATTCAGAATGTGTCCTAAAAAAGATTCAAGGAAATACGCATACGTGGAATGTCGTATAGTGGCAGGGACATGGCGCGTAAGCTCTAACCATGAATTCAGCACATGATTCTAGACACCCAAACGTAGAAACTTCTCGTCAGTTATCAAAAAAAATCAGCAGCATAGAAAAGTGCAATACCTACGCGGTCAAAATGTATGCAATTTTTAGGGTTCCGTACCTCAAAAGGAAAAAGGAACCCTTTTAAGATCACTTCGTTATCCGTCTGTGTGTGTCAAGACCTTTTTCTCAGGAACGCGTGGAGTTATCAAGTTGAAATTAATATCAAATACAATCTGCAATCCCTTGAAGCATTGAAAAAATCAAACTTATAAGCCACCGCAATCAAAAGATACGGGCGTTTATGTTCCGTTTATGCAGCAGATTTTGACACTCGCAAGGGAATCAAAACCTGTAGAGTACTTCCCGTTGACCTAGTATCATAAAATTTGGCAAGAAGCAATGTCATGTAGCAAAAATAAAGGAAAAAATCCGAAATCCGTAATACCTACAAATCTGTACGGAACCCTGGGTGCGCGAGTCCGACCCGCACATGACCGGTTTTTTTTTTTAATAACCGACAAAAAAAAAAACAACGCATTCATGCTCAGAATTATGTAATGAATCCATGATGTCATTGTCATCCTGTATAAAACTGAAAGTCGAATAATAAAAGAAAATGGAAAACTGGAAGGTGAAGATGGTGAGACGAGCTCGACTCCTACATTCTACAACGTGTAACGTTAAATGCGCAAAACCTCAGACACCCCAACGATTTTTAACTGAATTGACCTATTTCAGAGAGAAAATAAGTCATTAAAAAAATTGTAAAGCGTTTATGTGCTGTTTTAGTTTTACTGGCCATTCTGATCGTTTCTTGCGTCTGCGACGACGCTTTACCGAGGGAGGAGTCGTCATCGGGCCGCTGCGCCGCGCTGACATTGGCTTGCTTGACCTATTAATAAATACACACGGCAACGTTTTTAATGAAGATTTTTTGAAAAATGTGACCTATATTAAAAAGTGGTTCAATTAATTCTGCTCGTTATTCTGATCAAACTATTTTCAGGTTTTGCGCATTCAACGTTACATGTTGTAGAACTGGCAGAAGACAGAATTGCGTGGAAAATGGAGAAGGAGCCATTTGCTCTGTAGTGGGACAAAACAGGCTAGTTAGATTAAAACTAAAACATAGTAAGATATTGTGATTTATTGACGTTAATCAAAGAGTGATTAATTTCGATGCAATTGTTGTACGACTTACGAAACGAAAACGTAACGATTTTTCCTGTGTGAACTTAAGCTAACCAGCCAGTTAGCATAATAGTAGTTTAAATGCTACTCTACAAGTCTGAGGGGCAACCCTCGTAATTTTAAGAACGTTCACAATCTCAATCTGTCAAACATCATCTGCCTAGACTTTTCCCAACTATGTTGGGGTCAGCTTCCAGTCTAACCGGACGCAGCTGAATACCAGTATTTTACATGGAGCGACTGCCTATCTGACCTCCACAACCCAGTTGCTGGGTAATGCGATACCCCTAGGGAAGACTGGTTGTCAGACTTTCGGGCTACTGACAACCCGTAACGACTGTCAAAGATCCACGAATGACAGCCGGGACCAACGGCTTAACGTGCTTTCCGAGGTATGGAGGGGTCTTGGTATGTGAAGATGGTCACCCATCCACGGACCAACCGCCGCAAGCGTAGCTTAACCTGATCGATCGACCCGTGCGGCTGTTATTACTTACTCAATCTGTCAAACATACCTCTAAAATCCCTACATTTTTAACAAGTTTTTGACATTGATTGTCGCTGAGGTGATATTGGGACTAGATTTTGAAAGTTTTTAATTTCGAGAACTAGCCTTCAGCCGGTCGATTCTGTAAAAATCTCACCGTGAAATCGTAAGTGAAGTGAGCTTCAAGTGAGCAGTGTCAATAGTGTTAATCCTTACATTTACCTACTCTTGCAAATGTAATCACGCCCTTACCTTTTCTCGGTTCACAAAATGGGATGTATTTTGTGTGTTATTATTATTATTTACTCCGTATTTTAATGAGCTTTATATATAACGAAGTCGGGAACATGTAATGAGAATTCGCGAAGACTGAAAATTAGGTCACGAACCCATGTACTTGGGAAATGAAAGTCAATGGAGGAATACAACTTGTTGGAAAATTTGAAATCAATCCGAAGCGAGATATTTTGGCATATTAAAACACATAACATCACGCACGAATTAGTCAAAAGGCTAGGCAGTGTGGGTGGATATGTGGATCGATATTGTTGCAGTAAAATACTTCAATAGTTAACAGATTTTTATAATTTTAATAGAAATAATAATCATTTTAGTTATTTACTAGGCATTAACAAAAAAGCTTCATAACAATCGACATATATGAGTTATAAGAGGGTTATAAGAGGTTATAAGAGGGGAAATTCTCGTACTTAAAAAAGAGTTCAAAAATTCAATCTCAACTCAGCGTTAATCAATGGCAAAACCTTGTCAAAAATATACGTAAATTTATTGTATTTTTGACAGATTGAAACTGAGAACAGAATGCGAATATTCTGAGAACAACGCAAATTGCCCCTCTGGGATATATATTTGATTAGAAGAGAATAAACAATAGACCTAATAGTAATTACCTACCTGCTTGTAATAATAGGTAATAGTAAGCAAACTATGGAAAGATAACAAAAGCTCCTATTGACTACACCGAAGTATTTTCGTTTTAATTATTAACGGTATTAATTATTAACCTAATAAATTATTAAATTATTCCCCAATACACAATGAGTGTTAAGAACAACAAAAGGTTTAATCACTATTGTGCGCGGATTATTGCTCCACAATACTGCTGATATCCATTATTCATGAGCATGATAATACTACGATAAAGGACATGCCACACCAACGCGCGTATTGCTCACGCATTTTGGTGGAAAATCGACGAAATAATGCAATGGACATAAAATCTGAATACTGTGATTAATTGGGACTTTATTATTTTTATATTTATTTAGTTTATTTTCTAAAACACTTAATTTAATACACATTTAGTTTTAGCCACACAACGAAAACGTGTAAGGGTTTGTCTGCATGTTGGCGAGCCGTGGTTTCGTGTAAGCTAATAAGGGCACATATTTTTGATAATTAGTGGTGATCTTACTAATTTTTTTTTTTAGGTTAAAGCATCTCGTGTTTTAATGGATCGTTAGTTAATGTTTCACTGCCATTTACGTGGGTGGATCAAATATAAACCGGACTTAAGTAAAAAAAATACGCACGTATTATTATACTCGTAAAAAAAGGAATATATTTTATTTTTCTACATAATCTCCCCTTCTATTAACACATTTTTCCCAGCGCAGGGGATGTTTCTTGATACCAGTATCGAAGAATGTAGTCGGTCGTGCCTTTAGCCAATTGCACACAAATGATTTCACTATCTGGTCAGTGTGAAAACGGCGTCCTCCACTTGAATTTTTTTTTGTGCCATTCCTACACTTGAGTTCTTGAAAGCGTATTCTTATCGAACTGTAGAGTCAATGGATGCAAAATTTCGGAAGGTTTTATGCCCTCCCGTGTTAAAAAAAAATATGATAAGTCGTTGCTCAACAGACTTATATACCTCCTGCTCATACATGATGCTACTGGCGCTCAATAAACTAAAGTGAGCCGGAGCAGTATACCGCCCTCCCCTAGATGATCCCCCCTAACACATACAACAGCACCAAGCGCGTCACTTCACGCAGCGACCAGTAATAAAAAAAAGTCCTGTTTATATTTGGTTCACCTAATAATAGCATATCGTGCACACAGCATCACATTGTTACTTAGGTAAAGTCAGGGAAGTTAATTGTCAAACAAATTGACACCCTTTATAAATTTGCCGCGTATTTTATACAACTGTCAAAGAATGACAGTTGCTATATGAAAATACGGACCATTGCTGTTGGTAGACAATTTGCTTACAACTAAATTTCCTGACTTCACCTACTTATTCTTCTAATAATATGGAAATGTGACGAATGAAAATAAGTCGTAATTTCCTTCTGCAAAAATTCACATACAAATTTTCCATTGTAGTGGAGTTCAAACACATACAACAGACACAAACCAGCAAGTACATATAACGAGTGAAAGCCAATTAATAAAAATAAAAACGTTCATATTTTTAATCACCACCCATCTCAGTGGCAATCAATGTCAAAAACTTGCTAAAAACTTTGGTGAATGAAGGTAATTTGAGCAGTAGTGGCCCGGTGGTAACGGCTGCGGCTTAAGAGTTGTAGGCCAGCAATGGGCAGCTCGCCGCCCGGTAAGGACCAGGCCCGGGTCGACGGCGCGTTGTGTTCCACGCGCGCCTCAAAGAGATGTCAACTGACGGGGTCCGCTGCGCTGGGGCTGATGCTTGCCAGGATCGCGGGTTATTCGAAAGAGTTACCGTGGCCTTTGGCACAGGCAACTGAAGGAACACGGGTGGGTTTTAGTCAGTAAGTTTGACACGCCCTCCCGCTCCGTCCAGAGCGGGAGGGCGTGTCAAACAAGAAAAAAAAAAAAGTCGTAGGTTCGAACCCAGTCACGTGCTTTACTTTGTCTTAATTCTTTCATCACCACTGCTCTCAAAACGGTGAAGGAAAACATCGTGAGGAAATAGCATGTTCTAGAACCAAAAACTCGAAGAGATGTGATAGGTATCTACCGACCCGCATTGGGCCCATGTGGTGGATTATTGCCCACTCCCTCTCACTAAGAGGAGGCCCGTGTCCCAGCAGTAGGAATATTATAGGCTGATTATGTCTAAGGTAAATTGATTGTATTTTTGACCGACTTAGACAGATCAGAACGTTCTTAAAAATACAGAAATTGCCCCTCTCATCTTTGACATTCATCTGATCATGGCTCAATTTCTTCTCAAAATTCGAACACAATCCTAAGACCTACTTACACGGGCACAAAGCCTTTCTCACTACCTTTATCCGGATGAGGATAGGTAAGTGATCCGGATCTCTTTACAAACGAACCTTCGTCACCGCCCTGCTGATTATGACATCAATGGACACCTGTTTCAGGAGTTATTTCTTGGTAAGGAATAAGAAGAATGTATGATAAGTTAGGGGACATAAGTGTAACTTAATCTGACGAGTTTTAGAACTTAAGTTTTTTTATTATTTTTTTATTAGCTTCAGTCCGCAACTTCGTTCGCGGGAAGTTTCTCGTTTTGATATAAAACGTATCCTATGACACTCAGCGATAATTTAGTAAAGATTTTCGGAATCGGATCAGAGGTTCCGAAGATTCGGAACGTTACCCCTACATACAAACTCACAAAATTTACCTCTTTAAAATATAAAAAGTATAGATTAGCGAGGAATTAGTTTGCGAAATATTTATATTCCGCAATATGATCGAATAAGCCCTTGTACTCAAACGATCCATTATAAATGCGAAGTAAGTTTGTTACCTTTTCACGACTAATCCACTGTACAGATCATCATGAAATTTTGCATATAAGAGTACTTTGTCAGGAGTATAGAACAGGGTAGATCCTCATCAACAAAAAAATACTATTCCCGAGGAAAAGAACTTTCTGAGCAGTATTCTAGCAAAAAGTACTAGGCTTGCATGAATTCATAACAGTATTTCAATAATTGCTTTTAATAGGATTTGGCACACGGATAGTTTATTATAACCTGGATTAACACATAGGATACCTATCCTGGTAGCATGTTCCCATGGGATAATTTCCGACAACCACACGGAGGAAACCGCAGCCGCGGACAAAGCTAGTTTGTGATATTGTCGCCGATTCCTTTGTTCACAAAGTAAACAAAATTTAAGTTCAGCGCATCTTTTTCTTTCTATTTCATTAAGATAAGGACAGAAGATAAATATTAGTGTAGTCCTGTCACATTAAGATAGTCCATAGACAAGTTTAGTCGTGATTAAAAAATCGGCTACTAAAAATACGTCAATTTACGTCAGGCGCTGACAAATTTGACGAATAATAATGAACGAACAGCATAATCATTTGAACTAAGAGTATGTTGATTTTATAAACAAATAGCCCCAAATAATATTCTATGTTCACTTACATTTTATTATAACGTTATCACTACGTCTAAAGGTCCCTATCATACCAACAGACCCATAAATGTCCGTACGGTCAAGAGGCGAGGGCGGTACAACTTCATTCCGAGATACGACCCCGGGAATTCACTTATCCGCTTCACGGGAATGAAAAATGTCCGGTATTCCGTCACGTATCGGGACCTAACCCGGAATGAGTTCAAATAAAAAAAAAATACCTGGTATATTAGGATTTATTTATTAGAATAAAAATTTCGTGTGTGGTAAAAATGGTTTGTTGCCGACCAACTCATAATTTTCAATTTTATGATGATTTGCGTTTTGAGTTAGGGATGGCACTTAGTGTTGTTTTAAAACACAATGAATATTACACACACAATAATAATAATGTGGCGGGATGAGCTGGACTCCTTCAGCAAGAACTGCCCCTTAGCAGGTTTACACAGAGGGAAGTGGAAAAAGAGTAGGGAAGACTTTACCCTGCAGTGGGACATCACGGGCTTTAATAATGACATTGATAAATATCGACTGCTGCGTCGTTAGTCTACTGGTCGCAAGTGCTACCTGCTGAGAATAGAATAGAATAGAATAGAAAACTCTTTATTCGTACTCTTTATTTTAACTCTTTTTTTCTTTTTCTTTTTTTTTTTTGAGCATGAGGTCCTGAGTTCAATTCCATGGTCGGACAAAGTGTTATTGGGATTTTTCATCCGGAATTTCTCAGTATCAGCCCGGAGTCTAATTTGTGCCCGGTTGATTGCAACAGGTTTGCCCCATATTACATGGGACTTCATTACAATAATAACCCCCAAACCTAACAAACAAAGAAGATATTTTTACAGGTATACGCTAACAGTCTGAAAGATCAAATTTATTTTCAGTCAAAGCATAACTTCTTAAGAAAACCGGAAACTTTTCTATCAGTTTAATTGACAAAGTCAACCTGAGCCACCCCTAATAAGAGGAAGTTATAATTTAAGGGGTGGTTCGAGTGAAATAGAGCCAATCCCGGTTTACACAGAACATCACTTTTTACCATTCCTTTTATGTGCTTTGTTGAACAAGTCCGTAAATCATTAGTCTTTTTATGAAGTATGACTTTTATTGTACGAGGAAAGAATTGCTTAGTCAGGTTAGTTAATGAGGCCTCACCTTTTGCAGGACCTTTGAATGGTATACACACAAAACATCTCGCCTGTAATCCCTGAAGGGTTAGGCAGAGATGTGACTATAGTACACCCCACATTTCGCCAGAAAGGGGGCATACCTATTGAATAATGTTGCCGATTCCCGTGTTGACAAACTAAACTAAATTTAAATACAGTGCATCTTTTCAGGGTTTCGTAATCATCGTAATCTTCATGAATAGCCTTCGGTGATAAACCCTTCTTATGGAGGTATTTAATGACATCACGCTGCTCGATTTGCGCCATTTGCGGAAATCGCGTCGGATTGCTTCACAAATATTTTTTTTTAATCCCAACTGTCTATCGCATACGTTCCAAACTTTGCACAGTTAACAATAATTAATTTAACTAACAAATGAAATAGTTCTGTTTTTAATGTCGACTGGATCAGTGTCAGGCCGACTATTTTTCAATCTACCCTCGTATTTGTTACAGATATCATAGCATTGTCAATCATATTTATTAGGAACCAACTTTTATGGTGTGAACATTCCCACAAAGTGTACTCGTAACAGTAAATAAAGAAGTGTGTTAACTACAGTTTTCCAATCGCGACGTACAAGAGATGTCAATCAGGTGGTGGTGGTGGTGGTGGTGGTGTTAATCATCGCTTCGATAGATCAATCATACTTCAGTTAACGTGTGATTAAGTAGTAGTTTCCACTGTGGAGCTCGTCTTCGGAACGCTTGTTTGAAAGTCGGCCATTGCAAACACCAAATTGTTTCATATGGCTTGAGCCTTTTTACGACATTATGATTTTATTAATTATTTTGATGAAGCTTATTTGCTGTCTCTCAGAGAGAGGAAGTCTGTGTCCCAGCAATGGGAAAGTTATAGCCTCGTAAGGCCAGTGCCCTAAAATAAGGACAAACCATTTCAACATATTTTTTGCATGAAATAAGTAACTTTAGATATAGGAAATACCCCTTAAAAGAATTTATCCAAAATCATTGCATTTAAGCACTTTCTTACTAATACAAAGTACTGGGCCGCAACTACCTGCACCTATTTTTAGTACAGACGCCAGCACATCAAGCTACTACAATCTGTCAAATTTTTTTAATCGATTTTCAACTTTATCGCTGAAGCATTAGATTCAAAGTTGATTGGGAAAATTGGACAGCTTCGGGTAGCTTGATGTGCTGGCGTCTGTACATTCGGTCGTAATGTATATCGATCTAAATTTAGGTTGGGTCTTACGAGGACAGGCTGATTATTCTTTATGCTTATTTGCTTGTGACAGTCACTTACTTAGCACTAGCTTTTGCTGTACAATGTTCACATCTGCTACCCCTTGAACCTTGATTGCCAAGACGACCATCATGATACTCGTTTCTATAAACATAACAAATTCTCAACCGTCAAACCTCGTATTAGCTGTAGTTATAATCAGTCACAAAATACCAAAACATATTCATATACTTCTGCTTTGTTAGTTTTAATTGATGACTTTTTTTTTGCAAGAACAACACTACTTAAAATTCACAACAACTTCATAACGGCTCAATCATTAATTCCGGAACTGAAACGCTAAGTGGTCATTCATTAAGAATCATTCCCGCTCCACTGGCCAGATATAGTCAGGAGGTTAATCAGTCACCGTGGCAACTAAATGGCCATGTGGACAGTCAGCTCTCGGTTCCTTCCGGTGGCACATGCGACGTTTCCATCGGGAAAGCAACCGCTCGTGTAATTAGAAGAAACGAGAGCGAAGCGATTTCCGAGGCGGATCGCGCAACAATTAGTAGCCCGTGGAGGAGGGAATGTGAGGTGTAAGAGGACGGCGGGTAATGGATTAGGTGTTGCAGATTGACAGAACCCTAACTATAATCAATCAATCAATCAACTCAGCCTATCGCAGTCCACTGCTGGACATAGGCCTCTCCCAGACTGCGCCACAACACCCTGTCCTCCGCCTTCCGCATCCAGTCAACTACTATAATAATATTATTTAATGCGAAAGTGAATTTTCTTGAATGTTTGTTACGCTTTCACGGTTTTTCTTCTTTTCGTGTCAATGGTACTCTTCCTCGTTGTTTTTTGTTTTCTTTTTATATAGTTTGAGCCTACTAGGCGGCCACGTTGATTGCGGCATCAGTGGCATTCATTAGGTCATCCAATGTCCACTGTACCCCCCATTCACCTGAACGGGCTCTTAGGACACTCCAACAAGTGGGCCATGGTCTGATCAGAAGCACCCACTCGCAATTGGTGTTGGATGGGTCAGTAATCCCCACGTCGGCAAAGTGTGCTTTCACGATAAAACGTCTGAACGGATTTGGATGAAATTCGGCACACAGATAGACCATGATCTGGGCAAGAACAAAGGCTGCTTTTCATTCTGGATCGCATACGATGGGCAACAGCTAGTTGCTTAAAGACATAGGACAGTAGAATATTGTGAATGTAAACAAGTGAAACTATTTTTTCTTTTTTTTTAAAGTCATCTTTCGTGTCTTTTTGTACCAGTGAAAAAAGTTCTGCATTTGTGATCAATAAATTAAATATGGGGGTCAGAGTTTGAGTTTTTGTTTACCCAAAGATACAGTTCATTTTTTTTGAAACTGTACGATATGTATTTGCGATATGATGTGAATGTCCCTAAGTTTCATACATTGATGAATATGAAGTCGAATTATGAAATAACTAGCAGCTTTTAAGAATAAGAATGTTGAAATAAAGTTTAATGGTTTGACGTTTGGTCACGAATGCAGAACATCCTGCGCAGAAACTAGTAAGAAGTTTTTAAAAAGCTTTAATATAGTTTTACTCGTTTAGTCATAAAAGTAAAACCTAAGTTACCATTTACTGACAAACCCTTCCCTGATTCAACGTTTAGAAAAAATATCTTATCTTAAAGAACCAACCAATCGCTCATCATCTACACCCACAAACCCGCCATCTGCTTCTAACACAAACTAATTAACAATAACGTAGATCTTGCGCGTGCGCTGCGCATGCGACGCTACGCTTCACATTCGCGCCGCGAGCCGCCCGGGCAATACGTTGCGGGCTATCGTCAACACCACGGCACCCTGAACCTTCCACCTTGAACCTCACCATACTAATTACAACCACGCGCGCTTGATAGCCTACACGAGTCATAAAAGTCACAAAAGTCGGAATAGTCAGAGAAGTCGGAGAAGTCGGAAAAGTCGGAAAAGTCATCGTCACTGTTTCAGTGTGGGGTGTCGTTGGTGGCGTGTGTCATCAGTGACGGTGTGTGTTGTGGAATGGGTTAGCAATGGGGGCAGGACATAGCGCTGAGGGCGAGGGCTGCGCGTACGCAAGCGACCCGCCCGCCCATGATCGGCGCAAGACACATAGTAGGAGGCGGAGGTTAGTTTAGACTTAAGCTTATTTGTGATTATTTATGATAATTTTGGAGGTATAACATGTTTGATATACATGGTGTAAAAAAAAAATGGAATTTTGTGTTCATGAATTTTAAACTAAAGTTTACGATAGAAAACAAGTGATTTGACATCAACTACACGAGTAGTTTCTAAAAACGCTTTTATTCACACATTACTGTGAATCCGTGAAGAGTGTACAAAGCAATTTTAATTGATGACGTTCATAATTACAAGGCGTAAAACTAGGGCAAACTAGAGATTACCAAGACAAACGCTATTTCAGTCGCATTTTTATCGCCATCTCGGCAGATACATAAAAACATTTTCTAAACAAAGTGTTCTATAAACACATACATATTCAAAAACATGCAAATATCATTGAAGCGTTTAATAACGGAACATTTTGCGTTCTTAAATGTCATAAAATGTCTATCATGAACACATGAGCGTGAAAAAATTTTACGCATTCATACTGCCTAAGCCGCGTTGGTAAGCTAGATTTAAGATAACAAGAAGCTTAAACGGAGCTTCATTATACACCTTAGTTGTTTAATCATAAGGTTTAAAATCGATAAACAATGTCTTTTTACTTAGAATACGGTTTTAAGAGACAGCAAAAAGCTTAAACCTAGCTTCACTATACACCTTAGCCATTTAGTCATAAGGTTTGAAATTCTTTAGCAAGTTGTACTAACTTAGAATACGTTTTCATTGCTTTGGACTATTAACGGAGTGCGCTAAGTGATTTAGTCTTTAATCATGCTTTAGTAAATATCGAGCGTATAACCGATGGAATGTGAAACGGTGTACAACTGTCAACTGTAACACGTAAACTTGTAAACAATGTGACAGTAAAGTGTAAACAAAGATTTTTGTGCAGAAGTAGGAGTATTTTTGTTGTGTTTATTGATTTATCTCGTGTCGAGTTTCAGGATAAGAGTTTTAAGCAGAGTGATGCTTAGCTGGTGATGAACATGCCATGTTAGGTTTAGGCATACTTATTTGTTTGTATCAAATGTAGGAAATGAATGAGCGATGAAAACATTTTTAACTTTGCAGAGACTGTTGATAATTTCTTTAATATTATGTTTTGTGCCAAAATAGGTGCTACCGAAAAAAAATCTGATAATTTTTGTTTTCTGGTTTTTGAAGTCTCCAGTTATCTTGTTAAGTTTATACAAATGTAGGCCATGTTTATTATTCATAATTACTTTCATCCGTTTTCAAGTTCAATCACTTGTTCATATAAAAACTGTATGTGTAAATATTTGATTATCTTAGACAAACCTCAATTACAATATGGTGCCTAAATAATTAGATAAGAATTCAAAACAATAATGTGCGGCATACTCTCTGAATTTGAAGAAAGTAACTAATTGTATACTGAAGCTATAGTGTAGTATGTACACGGAGAGAAAAATCTTAGAAAAATTACTGTGCTGTCTTATAATCTGAGTGCATTTGAGTGGTAATGGAAAAATTACCATGCTAGCACAGTAACAATTCTTATGCTGTACAGTAAAATTTATTGGACAAATAGTGAATTTTTCCCAATCTCACTCAGAAAATTTTCTGTAGATGTCACTTGCACTCACTTTACAGTGACGAGCACAGTCATTTCTCTAAGAATTTTCTCTCCGTGTAGACATTAAAACCCTAACCTAAACTCCATTGATAATCTTATCGTTGACACAAACACATTTGACCTAATAAACAAGTCAAAGGTCTTGAAACATTACCATCTTCACATTATGTGAGCAGAGATAAATCAATCTATAACCGACTATGATAGGTCAAGGATTAAGTCTGGACTCAGTCTAGACTATTATTAGTCTTGACAGCCACCCAAGGTGTTTTGTTACACTACATCACGCAAAATTGAACCTAAAACTGTCTCAGTCGGAGATCAAAACAGTTTAACAATATTGTTTCAAGTTACAGACAATCCAAAATTAATCTAAAAAGTGACGAGGTTAGAGATCAAAATTGTTTGACGAGTGTGTTAAGCTACAATAAGTGAAAATATGACGTTGATAAGTTACATTTGCTAGAAAGGTTTTTATACATAGATTTAAAATTAGTGAAAATATCTTTTGTTATCGATTTCTCACGTGGAAAGAAAATCATTAATATTTTATGGGTTATTAATAATGATGGTAATTGAATATAGGACAGTTTTTCATAACGTGGAATACCACATTCTAACCAAGCCAACCAAGCATTCAATGAATGACGTATCATCAAGTTTTGGGTATGAATATAGATGGTTATAAGAATAGACGAGGACAAAAAAAACGATGCATGGACTGTGAAAGTTGATATGGCTAGAGAGAGAGTGACTACTGAGTTGACAACTAATAGAAAAGTAAGGAAAAGAAGACATCTTGCGTCGACCCCAAATGAATAAGGATAAGCCCAAGAAAATGACGACGATGACTGTACCTCAAGTTTCGAACGTTCAATGAACGAAATGTCGAAGTGGAAACAGACACAAATTGAAATAAGTGGTCGGACACATCGTTTTTTTTTTTTTTTTTTTTTCTTAAACAAAAATGCTCCATTAATTTATCTATTTCTTCATTCGACATTCAGGATTTTTGTCTGTTTTCTGTTTCCGCTTTGACATTTCGTTCATTGAACGTTCGAAACTTGAGGTATGTACATGATGATGAAAGTATCACCAAGTACCTACCTATCTACCGTCACTATGTGTAGATAACCAGCCTACAATGTTCCCACTGCTGGAATACAGGCATCCTCTCGTTGAGAGGGAGTGGGCCATAATCCACCCCACAGGCCCAGTGCGGGTTGCTAGATGTCACATGTCCACGAATTTTTGGTTCTAGGAAATTTCGGTTTCCTCGCGATGTTTTCCATCACCGTTTTGAATCCAGTGGTGATGAAATATCGTCGCTTTGAGCTCCTACAATTCAAACATCCCAAGATAAAAATACAAAGATCCCACTGAACAAGTAATTTCAAAAGGTTTTAAGCCTACTCAAATAGTTTACCAGCTTAATTTATTTAAATAAGCTATCATGGTCTCACCCCCGTACCTCCCCCTATTTTTGTATTTACTAAAGAACCCAACGAATTTAATTACGGGGCCCAAAAGTATTTGCAGTTAGTTTTAAATAAAATATCTTATTTACCGACCCGATTCAAACGCATTTATAAATATCTAGAAATGTTAATTGTATTTATTTTCCGGTAATGATATAATTTATAATAAGTGTAACTAGACCAAACAACTGCGCGGGAGAATGTTAATATTTCTGAAAAGGTAAATGTTGTAACGAAGTAAATCTAACTGCGAGGTACCTATATCTGTAATTAATAAGTATACAAGGTGTAATATACTAAACGCAACTCCTGAAAGTAGTTGGTTCATAATTGAGTACTGAATCGATTTCAGTAACATTTAATATGGGTATTTTTTGCCATACTGGCTGTCAATTGAGCCAAAGAAAATTAAATCTTATTTCAAGGCACTTCGACTCAATTTTAAATGTATAAAGTAATGCTCGTGTCAAAACAATCTTCTAAATAATACTAGTTAGCTTTAAAAAACAGTTATGGTCATTGTATTCTGCTTTAATCTCAATACTCTGGTTGGGATGTCTGAGGTCTTGCGTTAATTATGTTACATACTGTTGTATATTCATAGTGGTGAAATAAAGAAGAGAAAACTGGTAACCAACCGAAATAACGCCTCAAAGGAGAAGTTACCAAACTGTGAAGTTCAAATAAAAATACATTATAAAAAATAATTAAAAAGTCAAAAGCGTTTCGTAATGGGGAACGCGAAGTTCCCGGAGCTATTACATTAATGAGGAAAAAGTATGCGCCAGATTTCGTGAATTTTGCCCCAAGGAAGCCAAGAACGGTAACAACTTCGTCCTTGGTCTTAAATGCATTTATGACAATTATAAAGATGATTTAGGACCATTTTATAACATTAACTACTTTCTTGTTCGTGTCTAATAAAGAAATTAAGAGAAGAAAAATACAGAGGCTAGTGTAAAATACAATTTGCGAACTGCGAGCGAAAATGTAAGTTAAAAATGATATCAGAAAAATTCTGCAGTCAAGCCGAAGTCCCTCCGAAGTTGGGTGTAAAGCCCCAATTACGGAGCCTTAATAGGCCGAACGATGTTCGAAATATATTATATATATATATTTTTTTTAATGCTACCAAAGACACGAAACTGGCCATCTTTTCCAAATAGTAAAGTTGTGAAATATGTTCCTAGGAATGCTGTAACTATGGCAGTTACATGCACATGTTCCGAGCTGCTAACTTAAAGTTTCGTCATTTGGAGCTACATGTTTGGAATTGTTTCTATATTCTGTTGCACTCATTACACTTCCGTTGTCATACTGGACAAAGAAGTGTTGCACAACCCATAAAACAGTTTAGTTCCATTTTATTCAGCGTAGAAATTAAACATATTATCTAAACGATATAATAGATTGATAGTCTGTGTCTTATTACTAAGTAATTTTTCTATACAGATCTTATACAGGTTCTAAGTTACTAAAAGAGTCGTGGAAAACATTATCGAGATAAGAATATTATTGAGAACTTCTTCATGTCTGAAGTGACATTGGAAGGAGTTATAGAAGAAAACCACGAGTAATTGCATGTGTTAGGTCCCAAAAAAGTCAAGAGATTAATTATGTATATGTATTATTATTTATATTATATTTTATTTTTATGGTAATGCTGTATTGTTTATTTTTTTTAAAGGTTGTGAAAAGCTATATTTTCCATCAGATTGCTATTCACAATGAACTGTTCTTATTAGTCACGTATGATCACTGATCAAGTCATCGATTGTGGTCTTCCATATTTTTATTAATAGCACCTGTCTTGTCTACATGAGATATTCGCGTGTTTCTTCTACTTACGAGTTATTTTCACAACACTTCGCACTTTTTCTGACCAATATCGTGTGCTTAGATGATGCATGATTAATATTCTATAAGTTATTTATGTATTAGCATACTGCAATGATCGAATAGATTACAACGTGATGTTCAATGACTCATGATTTTTTTATAGTCACACGCTTATTGTCAGCGACCATGGAAAACATAATATGTTGTTATAAGTACTACTTCAATCAGAATTTGTCTTAGTTCAGAGAGCAAATTGATGTGATTTACAGAAATATATATATAACATATATCTTCATTTGTTCTCTCTTCACAAAGGTTCACACAGTCATAAACATAGAGACAAGAATTATAGTGTTTTGATATCAATGCACAAATATGATCCATTGCGAGAGGCGGGCGTCCATACTAATATACCCTGTGTGATGTAGGCTAGGCTCTCACCCCGAATTAAAGCTAAAATATTACAAAAAATATTGCATCAGCACTTACTACTTTATGCTGAGCTGGGGCCCTTTTGGCATTATAGTCTTTGTTTTCTGTTTTATAGTTTTAATGTGTATTTATTTTAATGTAATGCCAATAAACGCATTTTATTTCTTTCATTCTTTCTTTCTTTTACTATTGAGAAAGGCACAACGCTAGTAAGGTTTGTGAAAGGGCTCGTTTGGAAATGAGCTGCCCTGTACCTTTTTTCTGTCGAAAATCGACATTGCAGTTTTCGCTTACATGGCTCATGTCCCGGGGGTATTTCAACGTGGTCTCTAAAATTGGCAATGCAAAAGCAACCCTTTTACTAGAACAACCGGTCTATTCTGTAAATATTCTCACCGTGAAAACTTAAATAAAGTGAGCTGACATTCCACCTGATGCTAGGGATTGACACAATTGACAGCTCACTTTACGGTCTCAGTTCTCACGCTGAGACTTTTATAGAAAAGACCGGATGGTGTCTAAAGATGGTGAACCAGTACCTATGTGATAGTTTATCTGGAAGTTAGTGAAAATTAAAAAAGGTACCAAATAAAGATGTATTTGGTACCTTTTTTCTCTTATCTTCAGCTTTCATCTGCCAAGAAAAATCCGAGAAATTAAAACCAAAATCAAACGTCATTTATTCAAACTAGGCTGAGAATCAGCACTTTTCGAACGCCAAAATTACACGAGCCAGTCCCCAAAACGCCAGCCGCGAAGTGCAATAAACTCCCCAGTAGAACAACTGTCTGAGAAACCACATAACCTCTCAAATACCTCAGCAATTTTGCTCAACAAACGCTTCCTGATAAAAATAATAGTATAATTATCATCGATCTTAACGAGGTCCAGTGTGATGCGCCCGCGCACCGGTATAGCAACAATTGGAGCATAGCCTAACTGAACGTGTTCCGAGCTCCGTTATCAACGTTTTTTAGCTATCAATATGGAAAAATGCTACCGTTTATAATAATTTAATACGTGTCGGGTACTTTCTAGTGTTCATTTTAATGTGGTAACTTTGTAAAAACTTGTAAGTAACTTAGGCAAACATGTAGATACTTGGAAGTAAAACGCCATCGCAATTTTAGTTTTTTTTTTCTTATTGTCATACACCCAAAGGCTATGCAGAATAACTTTTCCTGATTTTGACCAACTTTATTTTATTGTTTACTAGCTGCGCCCCGCGGTTTCACCCGCATAAGTCTCGATCCCGTAGAAACATCGGGATAAAAAGTACTCTATGTGTTAATCCTGGTTATAAACTATCTGTGTGCCAGATTTCATCAAAATTGGTCCAGCCGTTTGAGCGTGAAGAAGTAACGTATACGTACACACACACACACACACACTCACAAACTTTCGCCTTTATAATATTAGTGTGATGTACAGACGCCAGCACATCAAGCTACTACAATCTGTCAGATTTCTTTAATAGATTTTCAACTATATCGCTAAAGCATAAGGTTCAAAGTTGATTGGGAAAATCTGACAGTTTCCGGTAGCTTGATGTGCACGGCGTCTGTACACAAAGTATTGAGTACAAAGGTACTGTTTATTTTTAGGCAATTTCTTCCAGCAGACCTGCGAAAGGAGAAATGAAAAAGAATTCAGCCCATAATGTTCCCACTGCTGGGACACAGGCTTCCTCTCTATGGCACCATAATCCACCAGGCGAGTCCCATGCAAGTTGGCGGATGTCACAGTCTTCAAATTGTTGGTTCTAGGATACTCCGGTTTCCTCACGGTGTTTTCCTTTGCCGTTTTGGGAGCTGATGATTAAATTTTGGTAAATAGAGTAGTAAAGTGCTTGCTAGCTTGGGTTCGAACCCACGACAACAGAGCAGTAGCGGCCGTTACCACTGGGCCACCTACATTCATGTGTATTATTAAACCTAATGTGTGTATTACCTAAGTGTCATCATCTGCCGAGCCTTTTCCCAACTATGTTGGGGTCGGCTTCCAGTCTAACCGGATGCAGCTGAATACCAGTATTTTATGTGGAGCGGGTAATACGATACCCCTTGGTAAGACTGGTTGTCCGAATTTCGGGCTACTGACGACCCGTAACTACGGAATGACAGCCGGGACCAACGGCTTAACGTGCTTTCGGAGGCACGGAGGGGTCTTGGTATGTGAAGATGGTCACCCATCCACGGACCAACCGCGGCTAGCGTAGCTTAACGCGATCGATCGATCCGTGCGGCTGTTATTACTTAGCCACAAGCACCTCGTGTGTAGTAAGTGTATTAAAACTATTAGAAGCAGAAGGCCCAACGGTGGTATTAATCGTGTTATTCAAGCATATTGTGTATTTGTTAAGGTCCTATAGACCGATATTATATTTCTCAGTAATTCGAGACGCATGTACCTACTACGTAATGCTCCTAAACAACAGTAGCAACAATACGAGTAAATACAATTCTTTTCTACTTTATTATAAAGTGCCTTCTTAATAATGGTTCTAGCGTGGTACCTACATAATATAGAGAATTTTTCTGTGCCTGAATTACGACCACATAAAGATTTGGAACCTAAAAGAGATTTGGCAAATGGGGACACAAACCATACTATTTATTATCAGTATGTCCCATAGGATTCCTCCTCGTTTAAGTTTCGCGGTTACTAGCAATATTTCAAAAAGAAAATAAAACGTTGTACATAGTTTAGTAGTAAGTACATACATATATCTAAATTTTAAGTATAAACGTGCGTCTGTATGTCACACTTATTGATCTTCTTTATTTAATTAGCATTCATATAAATTCTATTTTTGAACAGAATATAAAAAAATACAAAAAGCAATTTAAAAATATTCAAAAAATAGTAGCCCACTGGTATCGGAGACAGGGTCCAAGCTACCGGCGGTCAGGACTCCAGAAAGAGGAACCTCATAATAAAACGAGCCGTTTTCAGAAGTCCAAATGCCCAAGCTGCGCAACGAGAGCATCCTCAAAAGTTGGTCGACACCCTAGCTAAGGGTGTCGACCAACTAAGACATTGACAGGTCACACTACCCAGTCCAGATTTGTGATTTATTTCCAGAGTAAAGTTATTAATCTCCTTAATACTGTTACACAAAAACAAACATCAACAGCTGTAAATGCAAGAAAATCTTAGCAGTATATAACAGAAACTATCATAAAGACAAGCTAACGGCATTCAACGGCATAGCAGCAATTAAACCTAATTCACAGTCGTATTTAGCGTTTTCATCTGAACATAAATCATTAACACTTAGCATTATTTCCGATATAAATTATTTATGAATGTATAATTAGTGTCTGCATTTTCATAATCATAAGTACTCGTAGTAGAATTAACGTATACTCTTAAACGCAGATTTTATGTCTTGTTAGACGGGGTGCCTATACTCTGTTCCAAAACTTTTTGATAAAAGCATAAACAAACTTGTTCGGGATAAATTCTTACGGTGATTTAGAATTAGAATTTATGAATTTGGGGTTTAAGGATTCAAGTACCTACCTAATGTATTAAAATCCGTCTGTTTGTAAGTAGCTCTACAATTAGCCAGCCACAGGTCCGTTTCCAGTCTTCGACAAATGGGTCTGCCATTTGTTTACGTTTTGATCAAATTATTTTGGAGTGAGCTTATGTGGTCGTATATACTCTATAATATAAATGTTGTGTAATCATAACTCATAGTCATAAGCTTATCATGTCACTGTGTTTAATAAAAGTGGACAATTAATTAATATAGGAAGCTCTAACAAGATAATTAATTACTTTTCACGACTAAAAAGCTACACGTCATATGTGCTAATGGATTTGTAACGTTATACTTTATTACTGTAAACTGAATTACGACGGGTCACGCAGCGGTGTGTTTTTATTTTAATTATTTACAGATTACCTTTTACGATTTATTCTTCATTTGGCCCACTGAGTTTTGTCCTAAATAAAAATATCCAGGGTCGTTCCAAACAATAACGTTAAAGTTAAGGAAAACACGAAAGTCCTTATTCCTTCCGAATTTCTCTGCCTAGTCTATATCTAAGCTTACCAACAATCAAATAAAATAGTCATGTCTATCTACGTATATCTTGTATTTTACAAATCGTAGTAATATACAGTAGCACTAAGTATAGTTTTCATTATTTCTTCTGTCCAGCGAACATATTTTCCTTTAAAAGTAAGTATGCCTATTTTTTGTGAAATAAAACCATACAAAACCGGCAACTTTACGTCGAAGACGTACATACTAGGTGGCGCCACATCACCACGTGTGAGTACTGTTTGGACATGACGGGAAGAGAGCGTGACGAATCGAACATACATAATAAGTGACTACGATAACGCTTGAAGACTCACAAAGTAGCATTAATAAAATAAGACGAAACAGATCTAAGAGTTTGTTGTTAGGAGAGACTACAAGAATTCAGTATTTCAAGAAATATAGTATATAATATACAACATTATTTTTAGTATAATATTGCAAACTTGAATAAAGTTTGTTCAAAATAAGTAACTGAATCGAGTCCAATAATTTTTACACCATGTTATATTTTGTCCCAAAAATATTTACAAGACGTTATAAGTTCGACACCGAGCGACACTAAGTACATATCCGCAATCATATGCACACAACACAGAGCGCGTGGTAATTGGAAACCATATTTTTGTACGGACAAGCAGGTAACATAACAGGCTTATAACGTTGTGATTTTTTCATGATACAGTTTTCAAATTTTGTACATAGATTCTTTACATAAAAATACTAAACACGTGTTTCGGGTCGAATATACTAAAACGAATGTTGTAGTTTTTAAGTATTTTTATTTAACGAAAATTTCTGTAAACATACACTCCTATAAATCTTAACTTACGATTAAGATCTGGATACCACAAAAGGCAATACTGAAAATGAGAGATCTGAACTAAGAGTGTTTCGGCCTTCCTGCTGACACTAGTCAGATAGGAAACGCTGCAACTAGTTTGTAAAATATTATTTACGTATAAAAATATTTGTACAAACCTAATTAGAGAAATGAAATCATTTAGTTTTCTAAGTGAGTTTCGGGTGAAGCAGTACTGGAGTTTTGACGGATTTCAAAGAGTAATACTTTTCCAAAGTGTAAGATGTCAGAACCACAAAAAATATAAAGCAGGTAAACACCTGCTTCAAAGACAAATAACAGTCAAATCTCAGCCAAGAAAAAAATAATGAAGAGAAATTGCGATAAGGCAAAAAAAAATCACCATCTTTGCCACATTACCGCGAATTTGGCAAGGGCGGGAAAATGGCGAGTACATCGTTATTTAAGAGCCCTGGCGCCCGCAATCAGTGGCCTATGAAATTCTCTTTTACCAAAAAATATATACTTATTCCTATAAATCGTTTAGATTTATAGGAATGTCGTAAAAACTTTATATATCATTGTGAAGATGATTTTCATCAGAATCTAGTTATTTTTTATTGTTCTTCTTAAGCTTTGTTAGTGTTATTTTGATCTTTATCGGCGTCGTTGTTTTAGCGGCGAATTTATCAATGATTAATCGTCATTGAATGAAAACATTTTTGAAATTCCTATAATTTTGTGTAATCTTATTGAAATTAAAAATTATGAGCGATTGTTACGAACTGCCTGAGTTGAGCTTAAAAATCTGTGCCGGAATTGGTTGTCTCAACTATTTTTGGAATCATAAAAATACTCGTTGATAGATGTGTTTTATGTAAATCAATCAGAACTACACCCTATTTATGCCTAGTTATAATAATAATAATTATTATTATTAAACTTACTCTAGCTCTCGAACTCTCAATCGATTTATTTTCATAATATTCAGTATTCCCTCGACAGATTATTTCTTCAGAACGGCTTTGCCGAAGAAAAATATGTTTTTATATCTTCAGAAATACTGCATGAGCATGATTATTCAGAATCGTGTTTTGTAGGAACAATACACAGGGTTGATTTTAACAATAGTTAAAGTCCTTGTCCTTGCTGACCCATCTCAAAAATCCAACACATAACCATGTATGTCTGGAAGTAATACACGCAAAACAAAACAAAATACAAATAATTTAAAATGCGAATAACACCGTTTGCATCAAAGGAATACGGCGTTCAAGGCCACGCAATACGAATGAAGACGATATATTTTGACGTTTTTTTTTCTGTCATATAGAAGTAATTTTGACAGACAAAACGTCAAAAATATGAAAAAAATTTAGTCTCGTTTGAATTAATGTGCATTTCGTACAGTAGTATCGACTGGCTCAGAAGTATGATAATGTTTTTATTTTAATCAGAAAGTATGATACAACATACGTCACAGCAACAGTTTAATTTCTTTAGTGACCAAATATTGACGTACTAAAAGATAGAGTAGCATTTAGGAATACAAACAAATATTTCAGCCTAGATCCCGGGGTTTCTGCCAATCTAGGTGGGATAAAGCGAGCTTCTACCGCACCGCGAGGTGCCTGCAAAATTCAAAATTCATGCAGAATTCAGATAGAAAGCAAAGTATGTTCAGAATTTATAGAATTAGGTAAGTGGAGTGTTTCATTTTTGTTATTTTAAAGCTTTGAGATATTAACCCGAATTGTTTCCTGAATCTTTGTGAAGAAATAACGAATTTAAGGAAAACAAAAACATGTTTTTCTTAAATGAGTAACAGTAAAATCAACGCGCAAACTGTAACCATGAATTCGGCACATAATAATAATTATTATTTTTTTATATTTTTATTATTATTATGATCACTATTTTTTTAAATATTTCTAAATGTTTTTATACTTATTTTTTATATTTTAAGGAATGTTTATAAATATAACAAAATAAGATAACTAAATAAATAAATGACATAATAATAATATTCCACAACTTTCACACAACGGCATCTAGTCCCAAACTAAGCAGAGCTTGTGCTATGAGTACTAGGCAACTGATAAACATACATATATATTTCTAAATACATACATATTATATATAAATTACACCCAGACAAAGAACAAATGATCGCGCTCATCACACAAACATTTGTCCTGTGTGGCAATCGAATCCACGACCTTGCGTATAGTAGTCAGGGCCACTGACCACTAGACCAACAGGCCTGCCACATGCACACAACGGCATGGGCTGAACATGTTTCTAGATTCCCTAGCAGAAATTTTTCGTCGGTTAAAAAAAAAAAAAAGCTGTTTCATAGAAAAGTGCCAACCTACGCGGTTAAATCATAGTAAAAAGAGGGGAAGTAGGCTATCTCCGGCCCAATCCGCGATATAATTGCCTACTGTCTTAGGGTTGTCACTTTTAGGAAAATTTTAATTCAGTGCAAACCAACACAGAAATGTAAAACAAATACAGAAATGTATTCAAGATTCAGAGCAGTATTATTTATAAAAAAAAGGGATAAAATAAACCGGCGCGCGGCGGGGCGGTGGGGGCGCGACTGTCCGCTCTTCGTCAGATTCGGTTGTCGCCCAAACCACTAACAAATATTTATAGACTAAGAGCTCGTATATCATATACCTATATCATCGTAAAAAAAAATACAAAAAACTGACTAGTATAATTATATACTAGTCAGTTTTTTGAATTTTTTTTTGATAGGCACAATGTAGTATTTGTACACATAAAGGACCATATTTATTTTTATTTTTAATTAATACAAATCTATTGAATCACACATTTATTACAAAATTACAAATTAACTACAGAAAAATACTTTCTTCGGTTTCGACTATTACGAAACGCCTTGTTATTAAACTTTAATGTGTAATATATCCGTATCCTTATAAATAACTTTTGCAAATATAATTTCGGAAAGCATGGGCAGGGCGGTGAAAAATGTAAATCTTTTATTTGTTCATAAACAAAAGCCGCGACGCGCGAACCTCGTGCGGTGTTAGCCCCGGCTGGCGCTGTGAGAAACGGGTCGAGATTTTGTTTAAGTGTGCGTGCGGCGACGCATAGATACTTTGGCGCACACATACAAGCCACGCGCGGTGCGTTTGTATGAAGATAACTTACTTCCCCTCTTTATACTTTGGTTAAATTGTATGAAACGGCTATTTATTTATTTTTATTTTTTTCGTAATAACCGACGATGTACTGAATCCATTGTAACAGGTTAAGCTTTAGAAATGTGTGACTCTCCTGAAAATTTCCAGTCAAAAGCTACCAAGATGAGATTCCATTCTTGTACTCCATACTCATACCTAGAATCAAACAGTATCAGGGTTTCATCTTAGCTAATTTTATCTTCAGGAATGAAATTATCCGGAAAAGAACCAGAGTTACCGACATAGCTTGCAGAGTAAGCAAACTGAAGTGGCAGTGGGCTGGCCATGTCTGTCGAAGGGCCGATGACCGGTGGAGCAAGCCTATGTCTGGTGGAGATCGCGTATCCCCCCTAAAAACCAAACTAAAATGTAGTGGCCAGGTGAAAGAGATTGACAACTTTGTGCAATTCACTTCTAGAACAAACACAAGTAATTAAAATGGCGGTCGAGCAGAGGTGTTTAATTAAGTGTTTTTGCGTACGGTACGCCAAGTGCGCTGACTCTACTGCTAACACTGCATAGTCTGTGGTCCCTATGTAAGCGGGGATTCATTTGACACGCTAGTTTTGTTCAATGTGGTCGCCGTACCTACATATATTTCGGCTAAATTACTTTGGTCGGTGATGTTCTTCAGAAAGGTCAAGTGTGCTACCGGCGTACGCACGCCGGTAGCACACTTGACCTTTCTGAAGACGAAATGCAAAAGCTATGTCGAAATGCGAAATGCTATGACGAAAGCAAAAGGACTATGTAAAGATCGTAGCAGATATAGTTTCCGCCTCCCTCCTTGGGACAAAGGTGTGAGTTTAGGTATTTGTACGTTGGTAGGAACGAACGTTTTATTTTGTGTGTTATTATTATTAATTCTAAGCCGTGTACCTACTAACAAATTCCACGTCCGATTAACTATTCACGGATACTGTTTAACTATTGCTATATGAGCTACGCGGACAAACCACGTCACAAGCTGGGAACAGCTTACTTCAAATAAAATTTTAACCCACTCACTCAATCTTCGCACTATTTCTATTATTGTTTTAAACAATAACACCTGCTTGCATAACCGTAACGTTTAATGCTTACTGTAATCAGCATCGCAAACAAAATCATGACATAACAACGGTTACAAAACGCTACCCGCTATCACTGTGACCGCTACACACTTAATATTATGTGTAAAAAAGCGTTCAGCAGAGCGTGATCGCCTCTCTCGCGTTTCTCCACACCACATACTTCTCGATGACATACATGTAACGTTGAATCGCTTCACGCTAGGCGACTGAGGCTGACAATATCGGATCTTTATCGAAACTGAGATATGTTGTTGTGTTTTCACTTGCACTGATGTCGTATCAGGGCTTATTGGTTGTAGATAACCTAATATTACTTATTCATTTATTTCTGTAACTGCCCGTTACATCACAGCGGGCCCTATCAGAATACCAGCACTGCGACATTTATTTTTTAAATATCGCAGCATCATGCTGACATGCTGCCTTTTGGCCTCGTATAGTAATTTCTGTTTCATTTTTCTTTTTGTTACTTTTTTAATACAGGAATACTTTTAACCAGTGCGCAAACTGTAACCATAAATTCAGCACACAATTCTAGACCCCTAAGCGTAGAAATATTTTGTCAGTTACAAATAAAAAAATCAACTGTTTCATAGAAAAGTGCAATACCGATGCGGTCAAAATGTATGGTAGAGCAATTTTTTTTTTTTTTTAATAACTGATGAAAAATTTCAGGTTTCTTATTTTTGGTTTTTTTATTTTTGACTGTGTTTAGTTTAGTCGGTGATCTTCCTATACTTTTTACTTTTTCTTTCTTTCTTTAATCAACTCAGCCTATCGCAGTCCACTGCTGGACATAGGCCTCTCCCAGACTGCGCCACAACACCCTGTCCTCCGCCTTCCGCATCCAGTCTACTCCAGCCACCTTCTTTAGGTCGTCCGTCCATCTAGCTGGAGGGCGTCCCACACTACGCTTGCCGATACGCGGCTTTCTTTAATATCACGCCTGAATCTCTGAGAGTTTCGGCAGGGTTCTAGGTACAGACGCCAGCACATCAAGCTATCCGAAACTGTCAAATTTTCCCAATCAGCTTTGAACCTTATGCTTTAGCGATAAATTTGAAAATCTATTAAGGAAATTTGACAGATTGTAGTAACTTGATGTTCTGGGGTCTGTACATGCGAACGAAATCATGGACACAGCTAGTTCTACATATAATATGATGGCCTATATTAACCTTCAAGCGGGCGCGCGGCGTCGAATCGACCGCGATGCGATCGATTCTCGATACATTTATGATGCCAAATTGCTTACAAATCCAAAGAAAATTAGAATATTATTTTGATTTTATAATTTTGTTTATGTCCTAACATAATGATAATGTGATAAATACAAAAAATATTAAATAATTAGTGTTTTAAATCCCTGAAATATCCTATAGGTCTTTTAGGTTACGCGCGACCGCTGGCGTTACAAATGTCCGCGCGCCCGCTTGAAGGTTAAGAAAGTTTCTATCCCACAGACGTCACTCAGGACGTTGACGGGATTGTAGGTTAATTAAGATGTCTCCGAACAGAGGTTTAAACCAATTCCTTTTAGGCTGATTGATTTTCATTAATGTCTTTGTTTTCCAAAGGGTTTTGTTTAAATATGAAACTGTCAAATTTTCCTAATCAATTTTGTACCTAATGGTTTAGCGATAAAGTTGAAAATCAATTAAAGACATTTGACAGATTGTGGTAGCTTGATGTACTGGGGTCTGTACCTACTTTCTAAGCAAACAAACGATTATGATTTCGAATGACTGAACAATAGCCTACTTTTCAGTCATTCATAATCATAATGAGTACCTACCTACTTTTCAGTCTGCTAGATTAAATTCTGTGTTCTCATGCCCTAAAGTTTTCTATTTACATTTCAACATATTTGCATTTCTGAACTGAAGTTTTTATTACTTTTTATAGCCACCCCGAAGCTCCAAAATTTCCACAAGACATTCTACCAATACCAATCCATCAGAAGAAAGAAAGAAAAGAAAGAAAGAAAAAACGTTTATTCTGCACAAACAAAACGCACGTTACAAATAAAAAACAAAATAATAATGAAAAATAAAAAATAAAAAAATGAAAAGACAAAATATACAATGTAGCCAAAAGCCTCGTTCTCAAGCGCTTGATGTCAGGGCCAGGGACCAAAGACAACACATACATTAATCAAGATGCGCCCGCGACAGCGGCAGATGACAACTAAACAATAACATAATAACAATCAAAACAAACTAAAAAAAAACAACTTTTGTAACAAACAATAATAATTATAAGTATAATAAGCCGTGCGTCTCACATGTGTGCCATGCGTGCGTCGCATCTGTGCAAGAATAGGTCGTTGCTCAGCAAAATGCTGTGACTTCGGCCGAACCTATCGTCAACAGCGCTGATTTTCAGCAACTACCTCTAGAATGACGTAATGACGTCCCACTGTGTGACATAATAAATCGGGTAAGTCTAGTTTTTCGCATAAATAAGTGATCTAGCTGAACATAGTGTGTACTTATAAATAAAATAAAGACAAATATAATTCTGTATTTATGCGTAACTCTTATAGTAAATTCAAAAAAATAAATAATACATAAACCAAGAAATACAGAAATAGATGCTGTGTACAGTGTGGTGTGTTTTCTTATTTACTTGCTAATTAGTAATTATAACGTAATCTTTACTCCATAATGAATTAAAGAAATCAGCATTGATAAACCATATTGCTTAGATCGAATGCACCATGGGGAATTGGGATCGCGATGGCGGCCATCTGCAAAACGGCGTGCATGGCGTTGGCACACTACAACCATGCTTTTTCCGACATACGCACCCAAGGAATTCAGAACCATACCGCCTTCATAGCCTCCATGATCTTAATAGTAAGTATTATTGTTGCATTCAACAGAAATAAAGCCCTACATTAAATAAACTAATTGTGACACTTCATTAAATATTCTACCTATTGTCTAACTCAGATAATGCAGCTTCAGAAAGACACACAGCAAACACGCCCAAGATAACTGAGGACTACCATTCCTCCTGTGACAAGGACATAGACCAAACCCAAAAAAATAGGGAGAAATCAGACAGAGGCCACTCACTCACACTGCTGGAAAGCCATATCCATTGCCCATAGGCCGTGACCCTCGAGGTGAGTACAAAAAGAGCATCTGTGGTTATTAAATATCAATTTACAATTAATTATGTGGATTGCTGTATCTGCATGAAATATTTCTTTAAAATGCTCAAAAAATGCTTTCTTGTTCTCAGGACTCTTACTGGTGGAGGAAGGTTATTCCAACAGTGTGTGGCAGCATATCTGAAACTCCCCCTGAATGCTGCGGTTATGTGTTGATGTACAAAGAGGTTTGGTAGAAAAACGTGGTTCGTATTTACTCTGTCTCCAACTTAACTTCTCAAACAAATACTGAGGTTTTTGTGTAGTGACTACTCCAAAAAGTAAACCAGCCATATGTAACCTTCTCCTAGCAGCCATTTTCAAGATATTATTTTCATTTATAAAAGGTGTGACATGACTTCTACGAGGTATGTTTACACAGAACCGTGTACATGCATTTTGAATGCGTTGTATCAGCTTCTCAGTTCTTGCTAACAGGCATGGGCCATACACGGTATCACAGTAGTTAAGTCTTGATAAAATTAGACTGTCCACTAATTGTTTACGTAGATCAACACTCAGGTAGTCTCTAATTGAATATAGGAGTTTCAATCTATAAAAACAACTCCTCATGGAGTTACTGATGTGCTTTTCAAAGCGTAGCTCTGGATCCATGGTTAACCCAAGGTTGCATGCTATCTCTACCCTATCTATCTTTTCCCCCCTGATAACAACTTCCGGATTGGCTGACAGTATAGTGCTGATCATCTTCCTACTTCCTAAAACCATAAATTTAGATTTCAATGGGTTTAATACAAGTGAGTTTTCATCCGACCATACTACCACTCTTTCAAGATCGTCATTGACTTTCTTAACTGCCTGCAATGTTTCAGTTGGTTTAAAAGTTATATATAACTGGATATCATCTGCATACATATGATACATGCAATGCTGGAATGATTTAATAATGTCTGCGCTGTAAAGGATATACAAAAGGGGGCCTAAAATTGATCCCTGAGGCACACCACGTGGCACGTGGCGAGGGGGAGATGACAGCTTTGATCCATCTTCCTTCTGGATTTCAACGAGCTGTAACCTATTTTGCAAGTAGCTAGCGAACCACTCTATTGTTTTAGTTGTAAAACCATAATAGGCTAGCTTAGAAAGTAACAGAGTGGTGTTTATTGCATCGAAGGCCCGTGAAAAATCAAGAAGTGCAAGGATTGTTCCCTCCCCCCTGTCCCGCGCCTCTAGGATATTCCCCACTACATCAGAAAGGGCTGTGGCTGTTCCACGGCCCTTCCTAAAACCCGACTGAAGGTCGGGGAGCATGTTGTTTTCTTCTAAATATCCCAGCATTTGGTTATAAACCACCCTCTCTAATACTTTTGATAAACAAGGCAAAATGCTGACAGGACGTAGATCTTTGAAAGTGCTTGGGTTACTAATTTTGGGTAGAGGACGCACAATAGCGCACTTCCATAAGTCAGGGAAAGTGTGGGTATCTATCGACTTGTTTATTATTGTAGTGATAGCCTGAAGGGTGGTAGGTAATGTTAGCATTATCATATCCAGACTTATTTCATCCATCCCTTTAGCATTTGACCCCAAACTTTTAATAATTTTTAGAATTTCTTCCTCATTAACATTTCGTAATTCGAATTGAGTTTCACCAAATCTATTTGTATCAAAATATGTAAGCTGCGATGTGGGTAGGATACACTGGCCTGGTACATTCAGAAATGCCTTGTTAATTTCGTCTGGGTCATTAAATTGTCCAGGAAGCATACCCTCACTATGTTCAGCAAATACATCTGTTTTAAGATTTTTCCAAAGTTTTTTGGGGTTTTTTAGCTGGCTATTAATGTCCCTGTCAAAGTATACCTTCTTTTCCTGCGTTAGTGCTGTAATAGCTTGTTTTTTTAAGTCCAAATAATATTTTTTTGTAGTATCTAGCTTGTCCTTGTGATAATTATTTTTTGCCTCATCTCTCAGCCTCATCATTAATTTAATATTTTCTGTTATCCATGGTGTGGGCCGGTCTCTAAAAATCTTACTCTTTATGGGGGCATGCAAGTCAAACAATTGAATGATACAGACATTAAAATGTTGAGTCATGCTATTAACGTCCGACAGTGAGATTATATCAAGCCATGGCATTAATTTCAAATCTACTATAAAATAATCCATCAGTATATCCCTTAAAGGCCGATATACTACTAGCCTAGGTTTGCTATTTACCTTCTTGATGACTGTATCGCATACAATAAATGAATGATGACCAAGTTCATCGATATGATTGACCAGTACATTACGAACCCTTACATCAGTGCAGATCACGTCTATGAGAGTACTACTATCCCCTACAAAATGAGTGGGTGACTGCACTACCTGATTTAGATTAGTATAATTTAAGAATACCAGCATGTCTTTTGTTTTTGTGTTGTGTGTATCCAGTAGATTAACATTGAAATCCCCCAGCAATACCAAGTGATCATAAGGTGCCAACGCGCTAATACTGTCAGTTATTCCGTCCAGAAATTTTGCCAATTCAAACCAGGGCGGCCTGTATGCAGTGCCAACCAACAACTTTCTACCATTGATAGTTAGGTTTAGCCACATTTGTTCTACATCAGACTGCTCTGAGTGCGGCCGTACGCGCGCCCTTATCCCCGTTTTGATGTAAAACGCTACTCCTCCGCCTCGCCCCCCACGTATAGTCGCAGGGCGCGGCACATGCTTCAACTTGTATCCTGGAACCTTAGGCGCGCGTCCCTCTTCCCCAGGTCTCAGCCACGTTTCGTTAATTGCCATTATATCCACTGAGTGTTGTGCCATAGCAATCAGAAACTCGTCCTGGTTTGTTGCCAGAGAGCCCGCATTGAATAAACCAAACTTTAATGATTTTGATTTAGTCATTTTATGTGGGGAGTAATGGCTGTATATGTGTATTTATATAGTAGTGACGGCATTTTATTCATATAATATGTATTATTATTTTGTTTATTTCTTTTGACTAAGTAATTTTTGTACATAAGTTTTAATTCTAGTAGTATAGCAATAAGTGTGTTAAAATCATTATGAGCTGCAAACAATATATATGTATTATTTGTAAATAATCTTTTTGTTATTGTGTTAATTATAACATGTGTACATATGTATATATCTATATTCCTTGTATGATTGTAGTACTCACTTTCATATTTCCACCTCCCCAGATCACAACAGATACGACACTCAGACACCATGTATGACAACCGACTATTACGTAAAAAACTATCAACTAGAGATAAAATATATTCAGCATTGAACAAAAGCTTATTTGTTATTGTCTGTGTATGGTCCAATAAACTGCTGTATATCTTCTTCAGATACAATCCTTTGTGTGGAGTCGCCAGGCTTTTGCCGAACCAAGATACGACCGCGCTTCGTCCATACGAATCGCCATCCATGAATACCCGCAGCGGCCCTGGTTTGACGAAACAACTGCTGGTTGAGTTTAGTAAGCCTCTCATTTACAAAGAAGCGCACAGGCTTCCCAGAGACTCCAAGATTCTCGGTCGTAGCTTCACGTCGCACACGGGCTCCGTTCAATACGGCGTCACGCTGGTCACGTCGAGCAAGGCGCACCATGATAGCACGAGGGCGAGGCTCTGTAGAAGCTGTGGGGCTCGTAGCTTTTATATGTCTGCCCCCGACTCGCTCCGCGCTCACGATGTCGCGGTCCTCCAATGCGACTCCAAGCTTTGTGGCAATTAGCTGCACCAGGTGTACCGGATTTTCTGCTTGCGACTCAGGTACATTTGCTATTACCAGATCGTTAGCCATGAGTTCTTGGTCCCTGTCATTGAGGTCCCTCTGCAGCTGCTGAACCACACTCTCCACCGCACTTAAACTTGTTGTGGGACCGGCATCGTGACACATTTCAAGTGCTTGTAGTCTGGTCTCGATTCCCTCCATACGGCTGTGACACAATTCGTTGCACGTCTTTATCTCCGCTACGTCTTTCCGAAGCTCCATGACCTCTAACCGCAAGGTGCGCAACTCCTCCACCACCAGCTTCAAAGCTGAGCCTACGTCCGACGGAAACTCAGATATCGCCTTCAGAGCGGTGTTGTCCATCGCCACAGTTCCGATCGGAGGTGGCGTTAATACCTGCATAAGCGCCTCCACCACCACAGGCGACGGCGGTGCAGCGCTCGCCTGGGGTGTCAATGGTGCTGCAGTAGACAGAATCGTCGGCGACGCGGCAGTTGACAGCGGCGTCGTCGGATACACCAACATTGTTGCCCCAGTAGGCGTCGCCACAGCTGGTGGCGTTGGGATGGACACCAGCTCCTCACTCTGCACTTCTGCTGCACTACCTCGTACCGGCGTTTCAGCCTTATTGTCTCTACGGATATTTTTCCTGCACTCAGGACACTGCCAGGCGGACACTAAGGGGCCCTTCGTAGGAAGTCCGACGCACACTCGGTGATACGCGACGGCACATTTTGTGCACCTCGCTGTGTCAATTGCTGACAAAAATTTGCCGCATCCACCACACTTCACCGGCATTCTTGCAACAGGACCTCAATGAACCTATCTAGACGATACACAGTTTGTTTATGTTGTCAATATAGACGTTGACAATTACAAACCACCAAACTAATTTTCAAAAGTTCGTCGCAGTTATTTTCAAAAATTGAAGGTATATAAAAATGGTTTGGTTTGTGTGTGATTTTGGTATTTATTATAGCTTAAATTATGCACTTCAGGAGCACTCACGAAGCCTCACTACACTGTATATTTCGTATTATGTTCTTATACACTTTATTAAATACTTTTCTGACACTGTATCGTGGTTGTTTTATTTTATTTACGTAAAAAACCAGACAACAATACCACCAGTACAAACGTCAAAACGTCATCAGACCTACTCATTTTAAAATGTTCCCAGTTACTACATAAAATTTTTCCGACTTCCAACACAAATACACAAAAATCCTCAATGTATATTCCACTAGCAGGTATATACGAGTATCGTGTAACTGGTACCACACGCATCCATCACGGTACACTGTTACATTTATGCTAATACAGCATTCTAATTGTTTCCATAAACAGCCTGATGGTTTCACTTTCAAAACGTAACGCTTTTGTTCACATAAGATTGGAACTAACCCATATGTAAAGATAAGGTGGTATGTAAATAGGTTTATACAACATTAGTTTTAGTATATGCGAAACCCGAAACACGTCTCTAGTATTTTCATGTTAATAATTTATGTACAAAATTTCAAAACTGTATCATGGAAAATCACAAAGTTATAAGCTTGTTATGTTACCTGCTTGTCCGTACAAAAAGATAGTTACCACTTACCACGTGGTGCCCCCGCGCCGCTGGCCGACCGGCCGTGACCTGTGTGATGCGCATATGATTGCGGATATGTTCTTAGTGTCGCTTGGTGTCCAGCTTGTAACCTTTTTTAAATATTTTTGGGACAAAATATAACATGGTGTAAAAATTATTGGAATCGATTCAGTTCCTAATCTGAACAAATTATATTCAGGTTTGCAATATACTAAACGTTATGTTGTATAGGTTAGCTTCCCTAGTTTTAGCATAGATTAAGCCACCCCCTTTATGTTTTGTGGCTTTGATCGTAGACGATTTCTGCTAACTCTCATGTTAAAATAAAGTTCTTACTTCGTAGGTATCTCCGTAACAAATAATAATTTAATTAAAAGCTTCTAACAGGCCTCTGCGAGTTGGATTCGACCCCTCGTAAGCCAACGGTCCGGGACGTCAGGGTCCCGAGATATGTCTTTGACACTTTGAAAGACACTTTTAATAATAATGAATACATAATTAACGACAACATAGTTAAGATAGTTATATTGTAAGTATTATTTCCTAACAATTTATGGAATGTTAATTATTCTGAAATAAAATAATTAAAAATATTATCATCTGCCTAGCCTTTTCCCAACCATGTTGGGGTCGGCTTCCAGTCTGACCGGATGCAACTGAATACCAGTTTTATATGGAGCGACTGCCTATCTGACCTCCACAACCCAGTTACTGGGTAATACGATAGGTACCCCTTAGTAAGACTGGTTGTCAGACTTTCGGGCTTCTGACTACCCGTAACGACTGCCAAAGATCTACGAATGGCAGCCGGGACCAACGGTTTATGTTGCTTTCCAAGGCACGCAGTCGTCTCGGTATGTAAAGATGGTCACCCATCCGCAGACCAACCAGCTTAGTCTGATCGATCAACCTGTGCGGCTGTTATTATTTAGCCACGGGCCTCTCAAAATAATTAATAATAATTAGTATGAATACAAGAAATGATGTGTCAGTGTGATATTTGGCTTAGATTAGGCCATAGTTTCTCTCTCGTTATCATACAGTAGTCTAAATTTGAAAGGGGAACCTCTCAAATTTAGACTGGCACAGATGGGTCCTACCCTTCGACCACTATTATTAATGACCGAAGGTGTTTCCAAAAAAATGTGGACACATTTCAAAATTGTAACGTCTAATATAATAATACGAGTATTACCACTCATAAAAACCATGTGTAAACTAAAAGACAGTAAAACACAGTGTTGTGGTGTCCGAGAACGGTATTTTGAAGCTTTGAAAGAGAAGGCTGGAATCTAACCCTTATTTAAAAGACGAAGTTTATATAAATTAGCATAGATACATAATGTAAGGTATGGTATGTTTCCGTATGCTCTCTGGTGTAGATTATGGCCTTCCTTGAGGCCATTAAAAGATTGTATCGGTTATGTGACTGCCATTACGTAAACAGTGGTATATTTCGTAGAGGTTTAGTATGTTACTTCTCACTTCCGTGACTGGCTCGTAGCTCTATTGGTGTTTTCATGTTATACTTACAAAAATTATTCAAATAATATTCAAGACTAAAGTAAAGTATACTTAAAGATGAACCTGCATATTTTACAATCCCAGAACAAGAAAATTGCTTCTAAAAATAGAAGTTGTTAGTCTCAGAGAGAAAATGAAAGGAATTGAATTTACTTCGTCGCTATAAAGTTCTTAAGTTTATTCTAAAAACATGAATTAAACCAAACTAAGTGGAATATAATGAAAAAAACTATATTTACCCTAAACTTTTAAGTTTAGTATACAGGGATATTGACGCGGAACTTTTTATCGTGGATTCAGTACAAGATTCTGAACCCCTCAGCGTTGAAAATTTTCGTCAGTTATTTAAAAAAAAATGCTATACATTTCGACCGCGTAGGTATTGCACTTTCTTATGAAACAGCAGATTTTTTTTTTTTTATAACCGACTGCTATCGTACCCTGTATATACGTGCTTAAAACATTGCTGAAAGGCCTTAAATTCATTATTACACAGATTTAAGTCTATTCTATTTATCACATTTATTTCATTTCACGTTCCTATAAAACTAAATAATTCTATACAATGACATTTTAAGGTTTTTTTTTTGTTGCCTGAAAAGTAAGGACACATTTCAATAAACATATAAATGAGTCCCGAGTTTCTGAAATTGCCCGATTACAGCCGAAACATTTTGCCAGACGGCAAGCTTAAATATAGAGTCCCTAAATCTGGAGAAAATGGCTGAAAACGGGACGGCCTAACATTATCTAAAGTGTTGAGCTTTAAAATGATTATGGCGTATTTTTTTTTTTTGCAATGTTTATAAACGTACCTAACATAGCTTGGGTTGGATAACCACAATAACACTTACTATATTAAGACATACTATCTAAAATACTACGTTTATATACATTAACATGGTTATAAGGTATGGTGTGTTTCCGTATACTCTCTGGTGTAGATTAGGCCCTTCCTTGAGGCCATTAAAAGATTGTATCGGTTATGTGACTGTCATTACGTAAACAGTGGTATATTTCACAGAGTTTTCGTAGAGGTTAAGTATGTTACTTCTCACTTGCTTGACTGGCTCGTAGGTCTAGAGGTCGCAAGCGCTATTGCTGATCATGAGGTCATGGGTTCGATTCTCAGGTCGAACAGTGTGTTATTGAGGTTTTCAGGACACCTTTTCCACTTTCCCTAAGCGACACCTTAATATAGTTGCACTGATGGAATTTCAGCTCTCGCTGAGCCGAACGTTCAAAATCCAAGTGTGGTTTTATTTGAGTTTTGTTTTTAGGCATTACATTAAATGAAAACGAGTATTAGGATTCTTCTTCATAGAGTACGAGTATCATCATCATCTGTGTGTTGGGGTCGGCTTCCAGTCTATCTGGATGCAGCTGAATACCAGTATTTTACATGGAGCGACTACCTATCTGACCTCCACAACCCAGTTACTGGGTATTACCCGATCCCCTTGGTAAGACTGGTTGTCAGACTTTCGGGCTACTGACGACCCGTAACGACTGTTAAAGATCCACGAATGACAGCCGGGACCATCGACTTAACGTGCTTTCTGAGGCACTGAGGGGTCTTGGTATGTGAAGATGGTCACCCATCCACGGACCAACCGTGGCAAGCGTAGCTTAACTTCATAGAGTATCGATCACAAAAAAAACACGAAAAATATTTATAGTTTTTAAATTTGTTTGGTCCAAAATTCAGCAACGCGAATACCGTTCGCTGCAGCTTAGGTCCTCACGTATGCGAGGTGCAAGATGGTGAGCCATTGTCTGTGGAGAGACGCCACATACACACCGGAGGTCTAAGCCATCCATGAACCCGCACTTGTGCAGGTTGTCTTTGCTGCAGCCTACTTGGGTACGAAGTCTATTGTATTTAAGGTTTTCCAAGTAGGCCACGGTAACTTATGCCCGGATATGCCGGGAGGTTTAAGCAGTTCTTGCCAAAGATCACGTCTTCCTGTGGAGAGTTAGGGCTTAATAGTATTTTACTAGTGCATACCAACACCCAGTTTCTAATAATGTATGTAACACTAATTTCCTTCAATAATCTATTAACCCAAACCCTACCGTTCTCTGTTTAATCACTTGTTGAGTCAATGGTCCGACACCGAATGGCATTTGAATATATTCACCGTTTCCGACCCGTTTTCACACGTCCCAACTTGCTCATATTACCTTGACATACCCCTTTCAACAATATGATTCAGCGAATTAATGATAATGAATAAAACGGACAATGTAAGGTAATTTATTAAATGGGCTAGAAAAACAGTCGTATTTCATTTTGAGTTATTGTTATATGAAAACAAGTGTGTTAGTGTAAAGCTATTTACCTCACAATGGACTTTTTCTTAATTATTTACTAGCGACCCGCCCCGGCTTCGCACGGGTGCAATGGAGAAACACTGATAATTTTAGAGCCATTTTTCTCGTAAAAAGTATAGGATAAAAAATGGTTATTGTGGGTTATCCCTAAGAGATAGACATATACCATTGCGGACTTTTTTGTAGACCTTTTTAAGGTGTACAATACTGTAGTACATTATTTTGATCTATCTCGACGGGTTCAGCCAGCGTTTACAATGTAAGCGCAAAAAAAATGTGTTTATTTACGACATTACATTAGAAACCTCTAAAATGATCAGTGTTTCTCTACTATATTATGCATGTATTATACATATAAACCTTCCTCTTGAATCACTCTATCTATTAAAAATCTATTAAAAACTGCATCAAAATCCGTTACGCAGTTTTAAAGATCTAAGCATATATAGGGACAGACAGACAGGGAAGCGACTTTGTTTTATACTATGTAGTGATTGCTTACACATATGTTGGGGGGAAACTATGGGCCTGCATTATTGCACAAAATATATTGTAACATGACATAAAAATAATGTCTCCTATTAAATGCGCCATTCCACATGACTTTATTTAATTAGGCGCTGTGCGTATTAACTAATTTGAGGGTCTCGTAGACGATAACAGCCGCACGGGTCAATCGAAGGTTAATCTATGCTTGCCGCTGTCGGTTCACGGATGGGTGACCATACATTACACATCAAGACCCTCCATGCCTCGGACAGCACGTTAAGCCGTTGGTCCTGGCTGTCATTCGCATATCTTTGACAGTCCTTACGAGTTGTCAGGAGCCCAAAAGTCTGACATCCAGCCTCACCAAGGGGTATCGTGTTACACAGCAAAAAGGTTTTGGAGGTCAGATAGGCAGTCATTCCATATAAAATACGGGTATTCAGCTGCATCCGGTTAGACTGAAAGTCGACCCCAATAACAAGACAACAAGTAAAAAAAAAAAAACATCCGAAATGGTTCAGAAACAACGCGTGCTATTAAATTAGCGTAAGGTCGCCAACACAAGTGGGGTCGCGGGTCGCGGTCGTACGATGCCGGGCGAGACCGAGTGTCAGCAAAAGAAAGAACTGCAGAAGGTTTGTGCTGTTCTTATTTTACTGTCAAGTTGCTGGGTGGTTCTTTGTGTCCAATAGAGGTACATATCATTTCTAGTCTTCTAGCAGGAGATTTTGACCTCAGATAATTTCTAGTCAACTGAAACGTGATTTTGAATAGTCGGTATTAGGTAAGACTTTAATGGATACAGGTACCTTGATTGTAATAAAACCCTCTATACCTACACTTAATTTTTACTTTAGACAGCTATGAACCTGCCTCTATTATATAATAAAACAACCTGCCTTGTTAAGTCCAATTGTAAATGCTAACAAATTTTGCTTATATTTCACATGATAATAATTTGAACGGTTTATTTGTGCACTTCCTATAGCATGTACCTACAATCTACTAGATGCTAGAAAAACCTTGGCTTGACCTTCTGTGTATAGTATTCAATTGGAACCGATTTGTTCAAACAGCTTCAGCTCTGACCTTAGCAAATTAATGTTATGTGCGGCTCTGGGCAGTGGCAAATATCATACGTAAGTACCTACTCGTAATTTTATCCCTGACGTAGTCTTAAGCGAAGTGTGGGAGAAGCAACATGTGGTTAAAATGAGGGTAGCGGTAATATTGAGAAAGTTATTTTTATGCTGATTTGAAATTACAAAGAAGAGAGCTGTTTTGAGATTTTTAATTGCGAATAAAATTGTTCAAGACCTGTTTGCGTAACAAATGTAATATTGCAACTTTGACGGCACGGTTGGCGCAGTGGTCAAGCGATTGACTGCTGCGCTGCGTGTCGTGGGTTCGATTCCCGCACGGAACAAATAGTTGTATGACCTACAAGTAGTTGTTCCGGGTCTGGCTGTTTGTGTATGTGAGTTTAAATGTTTGTAAACGCACCCACGATACAGGAGAAATTCCTAGTGTGGGGCAACGTTTAAAAAAAAACTTTTCACCACTTTTCCGCTTTTTCACTTTTCCACTTTCCGCTCATAGGAATCCAGTTAATATTTCCGTGGTTCCACAACGTATTTGTCAATTAGAGCCACAATTAAGTAACCATTCACTCCTCTTCCGCTAAAACAGGTCCAAACATTCTCCCGATCAACATTTTCTCAGTACGAAATAAGGAAAATCCGCTACAAATGGGAAATGTAACCACAATCCTTTTAAATATAATTAGCAATCTTGCTCACTTATGTCACATCGTGTCTCATTATTGGGAAATATGGAAAACGTTCTAGAATTCAAGATGGTGCCCATGACATGTGATAGAATGGCGCGAAAAACATCGTACGATCAAAAGATGGCCAGGCGGCCATCTTTTGATATCTACATTATTTATGAGATTCTAACTCAAAAAACCTTTTCGATAGCACCCATTTCTCGTACAGGTAGATATATGAAATTAATAGATTTCCATAAATCATAGGAATTTCGGAGGTTGATTTAACTGGGTTTGTAAATGGTGCAGATAATGTAGAGGATCCATATCCCGGGCTTTTATGAAAGGGAAAGTAATATAGTGTTCGCGATAAGTGGTCCTATAAATCATTTTTGTTGGATAGCTGAATATCATACACGACCGGCCGAAGCCACTATTGTATTTGATAGCATTAAACATCATGCTAAGACGCCAGCACATCAAGCTACTACAAACTGTCAAATTTGTCCTTTAATAGATTTTCAACTTTATCGCCAAAGCTTTAGGTTCAAAGTTGATTGGGAAGACCTGGAGAGAAGGTTTTTTTTAATAATAATAATAATTTAATAAACGTATTTAGTTGAAACCTTAGAACCCCAAACTAGGCAAGGAATGCCTGTATTTTGGGGGTCTGTTGATTCCTCCGTGTAGTTGTTAAGGGGATAATCCAACTTGATTTCCGTACAGACTGGCAAAATTTACCTTTCGTCACGTACCTAAATTTCAAGGGTCATTAATTAATCGGAGTTGCAACTTAAGGAAACAATGGAAAGGCGCTAGTAACTTTAAATGTTCTTCAGTTTTGTAGTAGTTAGGAAAATGTATTTCGGGAGACGATCACACACGTGTTCTTTCGGCAAGTGTTTAGCAAAAACATTGAATTTCAAGAAACAAAGATTTTGTGGTGTCGTTGATCTGACATAATTATAATATCTATACATATTACAAATAAAACTCGGTTTGATGTCTGTCTGTGTGACTGTGTGACCGCGTGGTTCTTTTAAACTACGTAACGAATTATGATGCGATTTTCACTATAATCCAGGCAATTTATTCCGGAACGTTTGTGTTTATAATACATTAATATTAAACTTACATAATAAATAAATGTCGATTTTTTTCCAAGTCGTAAAAATCGCGCGAAGCAAAGACGGGTCCCTAATTTAAAAATTAAATTTCCATTAGGAGAAAACCAAAGAGGTTCTCACACTCACACAAGACTAAGCTGCCTGTTATAATCAAGTCTATTCAATAACATGCGTACCCGTATTTGAAAATCGTTCGAAACAAAAGCCTATATTATATAAAACCGAACAATAAAAAAAAAACACGATCTATTTTTGGAAACACACATGAAAGAATAACAACGCATCACGTTTATAAATGAACAGCGGAAAGCAATCAACCGTTGCCGTTGAACTAATAAAGAGTGTATATAAACAGGAAGAAACCCTTTGATTAGAACGTTTGGTATAAGGGTTGATCTTGGCTCACAGAAATATCGAAGATATATCATAGGTACGTCAATTGTATTCCCAGTATGCTCAAATTGTACATATTACGGTCTGTTGCGGGGCCCGTGGCTAACTAATAACAGCCGCACAGTTCTATCGATCAGGTTAAGCTACGCTTGCCGCCCTTGGTATGTGGATGGGTGGCCATTTTTACATACCAAGACCCCTCCGTGCCTCGGAAAGCACGTTAAGCCGTTGGTCCCGGCTGTCATTCGATAGATCTTTGACAGTAGTTACGGGTAGTCAGATGCCCGTAAGTCTGACAACCAGTCTTACCTAGGGGTATCGTATTACCCAGTAACTGGGTTGTGGAGGTCAGATAGGCAGTCGCTCCATGTAAAATACTGGTATTCAGCTGCATCCGGTTAGACTGGAAGCCGACCCCAACATAGGTGGGAAAAGGCTAGGCAGATGATGCCGGTCTGTTGCTGTGAATGAACTTTATTATAAACTAGGTTCCCCCCGTTGCATCGCATCGCCTGCCCGCGCCGCGTATTACCTACTTCGTTTTCGCAAATCGTTCTTTATGACGTTTTTCTTTTTGATCGGCTCCTTATCGAGTCCTAGCGTGATGTTAAAGCCTTCAAGAATTGAGCTATCAAATGGAAAAAGTTTTTTTTTTTAATCCGACTGGTAATTTCAGATATTAGCGCGTTCAAACGAAGAAACTCTTCGGCTTTATTATTAGTATTTTATGGATTGTACTAACAGCTGTCAATGTTTTATTTTAGTCTGTAATATAAGCTTTTTTTTTCCATCATCATCATTTTACCACCGACAGCATTTTTTGTCTCAATCAATCAATCAATCAAAAGTCATTTATTCAAACTAGGCTGAGAATCAGCACTTTTCGAACGTCAAAATTACAAAAGACAGTCCCCCAAAACGCCCGCCCTTCACCACTTCCTAGTGCTAGTCTAAATTCAGGGTCAAAGGCTCCTCCCTTTAACACCACTTTTCCCTGTTTTTGCACAGCACCCTAATTGCGTAACACACCATTACTCTCAATTTGAATCATTTCGAAGCATATTGCTAATCCATTGCTCCATATATTGAAAAAATGTGTCCGCTCAGCAACGTAAATAACGCAATGAATGTTGTTGAACTGTCAAAATGAAACCCATTACTACTGATAGTGTGTTACGCAATTACCCTTATGGTCTGTAATTTTCTCACCCAACTACTTACTAACTCAACTTGCAAGGTGTTGACAATTGATTGGTACAGACGCCAGCACTTCAAGCAACTACAATCTGTCAAATTTCTTTAATCCATTTTAAACTTTATCCCTAAAGCATAAGGTTCAAAGTTGATTGGGAAAATTTGACAGTTTCGGGTAGCTTGATATGCTGGCGTCAAATAATTTGTGGCACAATTCTCGTGTAACCTGTAAATGATGGAAACGGCCTCTACCTACGAGCACGCCATATCGCCTCTGTTTCTACAACGTGTAACATTAAATGCGCAAAACCTCAGACACCCCAACTGATTTTTAATTCAATTGACCTATTTCAAAGAGAAAATAAGTCATTAAAAAAATTGTAAAGGTTTTATGTGCTGTTATAGTTTTACTGGCCATTCTGATCGTTTCTTGCTTCTGCGACGACGCTTTATCGAGGGAGGAGTCGTCACCGGGCCGCAGCGCCGCGCTGACATTAGGTTGCTTGACCTATTAATAAATAGACTCGGCAACGTTTTTAGTGAAGATTTTTTGAAAAATGTGAACTATATTGAAAAGTGTTTCAATTAATTCTGCTCGTTATTCTGATCTAACTATTTTCAGGTTTTGCGCATTTAACGTTACACGTTGTATAATCCGAGCGCGCGGTTGTACTCATGGGTTGGAATATACATGCTGGTGGGTGGGCAAAGTCTGTTATTATGGCACTGTGGTATCGTTTGTCATTCGATCGGTCGGCTCTCGTATCGCGAGCTTACTAATTACAGCTGTCGGGTAATGTATGGTTTTACAGATAAATAAATGGATAGCGGTTATTATCTAGTTGTTTGTGACGTATTAATGTGTATGTTTTTAGGGTTCCGTACCAAAATGGTAAAAAGGAACCCTTATGGTGCGACTCTGTCTGTCTGTCTATCTGTCCGTCTGTCACAGCTGAATAATTGAAGAAGGACTAATGCTATCAACTTGAAATTTGGAATAGTTTTAGATGACGTTTGCCCAACTTTTTTTCAAATAAGAAAGAAGTTTTTTTTTTTTGCAACATGGACTGAACAAGTCTTAAAAATTCGAATTTGCACATTCTCAAACATTTTTTTCTCTTTTTTAGGCCGCATAGTTCTCGACTTTTCATGAAAAATGTAAAAAAAAATACCGTTCCCCCTTATGTCTAAAGTCTGCATAGAGAAAAATCTGAAATTATTCTATATGATAGAAGTTTACGTAAAGTTAAGAAAAATATAACGATGAATCTAAATAGCACAGTTTTTCAGAAATCATCAACAAAAATTACATTAGTTCCGTTATCTTTCAAGAGATAGCGCTGACCTAAAACTGCAACATTCTACACCGCAGTGGAATCCTCTGAGGAATATAGGCCTCGCCAATGAAAATTAAATATACATATTATGGTACGGAACCCTCGGTGCGGGTACGGAACCCTCGGTGCGTCAGTCCGACTCGGTCTTGACCGGTTTTTTTTTTATTGCTTTCGTTACTGAACTCTTGATTTTCATACATTAATGTAAAATGCTACTAAAGGCCCATTTTTCAATCTTCAGCTAACTTTTATCTAAGGAATAAAAATTATGGTTTGACAGGTTTCATATTTATGTATAAATATGCCAAACCGCCATATGTAATCTTCAGATACAAGTGATCTGATTATTGAAAAATTAGCCCTAAAGATAATAAACCAACCCCGTCCGTCCCCGTCCGTCTGTGAAGACGCAGGCAGCCATTTTTGTTTACGATCAAAGGACCTACTAATACGGTGATAAAATTATAACGAAAACACCCTTCTCGTTACCTTAACGAGATAAGACGAGTAAAAATAAACACAGAAAAAAACAAAATATTTCAAAAACATCTACCCACGGAAGGTTTTTACACTTGTCTGATCAAAGAACGAAACTGAAAAAAAAAATCGATAAAACCTCACGCTCTACTTATTCTTTTATTCATATCAATAGCATTTTGTATGGTAAGTAAATATAAGGGAAAAAGAAGGAAACATCTCAAGCAGATTCCATTTTTATGCGAATTATTCCGAACTGATGGGGTCAGCGAGTATTATTCTAATTCGTCTCATTTACACTCTTTTTATAAAAAAAAAAATCTGAAGCTTCTTGAAGTGTAAGAAAAACATGGAAACTGACTGAATAAAATTACGCAAATGGGACAAATTGATCTTTCAGGAGCTTGTCGACAATACTTTTGAAAAATTCATGAGCTGTATTTGAATCTACGGCTAATAATACACAATTATTATAAAATTGCTTTTGTTAAACAATAAACACCCTTAATTTGGTACCTTGTTTGAATTTTAAAGTCGGAGAATTAGGTAGGTATTGAAAGAATTAGACATTTTTACAAACTAATGTCGACGGAAAATCTATGCTGATTCTGATGCTTCTAAAAACGACTGTCTTTCATTTATGTATGAAGCATCTATCATGACGTTATAGTTATTTATACATAGAAAGACTCATACATAACATCACGCCTGTAATCCTGCGGGGTCGGGCAGAGGTGTATCTGTAGTACACCCACATTTTGCATTTCGTATTTCATTGTTATTTATGACGTTAAAATGTTAATTTTGACTCAAGTGTCAACAATTTCCATATGACACAGTAGGTACACATAAATGACATATAAAAAGGTTTCCCTAGCAACCGGCCTGAAAAACGAAACGCAAAAAAAAATCGTAGCACGAAAAAGTAGTTTAAATTGGACTGATAAAAACTGCAGCGGAACTTCGGATGTCCAATTAACTAGTGTCCACTACGTGATATCTCTGTACAGGAGTGAGAGAAACCAATTTTAACATCTTTTTTAGGGTTCCATACCAAAAGGGTAAAACGGGATCCTATTACTTAGACTACGTCCGTCCGTCCGTCTGTCACCAGGCTGTATCTCATGAACCGTAATAGTTAGACAGTTGAAATTTTCACAGATGATGTATTTCTGTTGCCGCTATAACAACAAATACTAAAAAAACAGAATAAAATGAATGTTTATGTGGGCTCCCATACAACAAACGTGATTTTTTTGTCGTTTTTATAGATAATGGTACGGAACCCTACGTGCGCGAAGCCGACTCGCACTTGGCCGGTTTTTAAAAAAAATAATACTACGAGACATCTTTATCCGATAATAAACCGACTGTTCACTTTATCCGTTTCACACTAAAATGAGCATATAAGTTTTTGCTATGTTGAAAGAATAGCCAGCAATTTCATCGTTTTTTTTAGAACCAGCTGAAGTGCAACTAATAAATATAAGTTATCGTTATATCATTATTATTATTATCTCGTTTATTTATTTTCATACTTATTAAAAACATTTTTAAATATTTTTATTAAAAAAAAAATTAAAAGAAACATTTAAAAGTATAAAAATACTGGTCCGCCAAGCTACTGGTGGCTTCAGGTACTGGAACTGAGTCATGATGCGAGCCGTATCGAGGAGTATAACTGCCTTCTTAATCAGGCCTAATATATAATATGTGTATATATACATATGTTATATTATATTTAACTTACAAATTCGTACTTACTGTAATAATTTCAGGAGAGCAACAAGTGTCTATTTCAAATGATCTTACCTGTAACAAAAAATAAACACAATAAGTAAAAGACGAAGATCTTAGCTAAAGAAATAAAAGTACCTATTGACAAAAAGAAATCTGACAGAAGGACCATCAATCGAAATCCGTATTATTAAAACAGTAGCAGCGCCCCTCGGTTTCACCCGCATAAGTGTCTATCCCGTGGGAATATCGGGATAAAAAGTATTTATGTGTTATTCTGATGTATAAGCTATATTACTGTAATGTTTCATCAACATCCGTTCAGTAGTTTTCGCGTGAAAGAGTAACAAACATCCATCCATCCTCACAAAGTTTCGCGTTTAATATTAAGTAGGAAGTAAGATAGAATAGTAGGGTTGAGATAGAAGGATCGATATCCTTTTGCTTTAGTAATTAGCTTAACGTAAAATCACACCTGTATTTCCCGAACGTTGCCATCAATTAGGCACAAATAATCCATACCCCGGACTGTTATTGAGAAATTCTAGATGTAATATCAATTCTACTTACAATTAGCAACATCTCTAAATAACTCTCAGCTCCGTCTATATTTCCTTGTATCAACAAACATCAACTGAAGGGAAGGTAATAGGAACTCTCGTTTACAGAAGACTAATTAGTTTAGTACAATGGCCTGTCTCTAGCACTCATCGGCTTCGCTTTTGTTAATCTTAGCTCCGTATTACAGAACATTCCTCAAGTCCAGTTTGATCGTTAATCAGTTGATCATTGTTTAAGTATAGAATCAGCACTTGAGGGTCGTCCTTATTCCGGAACGGTAATCAATCTATACTCAGCTGAAGCGAGACTCGAATCGAGCCTCAAGCACAGATGTGTATTGTCTATGCATCAGCCTGTTTTCGTTTACGATTTATTTTATTTACCAATTTTGTTCTGATGTTTACAGGATAACAAATATTATTATAAAATGCATCATAAGAATGTTTGGGCATTTAGGAAAGAGCGTTATTTTGTTAACTTCGATAGCATAGACGCCAGCACATCAAGCTACCCGAAACTGTCAGATTTTCCCAATCAACTTTGAACCTTATGCTTTAGCGCTAAAGTTGAAAATCTATTAAAGAAATCTGACAGATTGTAGTAGCTTGATGTGCTGGCGTCTGTACAATACCACTTTTATTGTTATTTAATTCCACAAATTTTGTATCTGTCGTGACTTTGACAGACGTCTATAATTTCATTGGAAATTTTTAAATTGAATAAAATAATTTAATAAGTTTATTTTTTGTTTTCGAGGGTAGCAATGAAAATAATAAGGTCCAAGAAATTTTATTTCCCAAACAAATTATATGTTATCACATGCATATTTGAGTAGACATACGCATATCAAGATAGGTCTTCACCTCTTCACATACGCGCTTCAAAAACCCAAAGAAAACTTAAAAAGGATTCAGAAAATGTGAATTTCCCATACATTCTATCGGACAAGTAAGACATAAACAAGAGATTTTCCTGTCTACACTTTGAGCCCGAAAAACAAACCCATTCTACGAGTACGTCAGTCACGTCGAATCAGTATTCACCACAACCCTAACGAAGTTATACGAAAATATCGTAGTTCATTAATAATCCGGTTTAAGCTACTTTATTGGCTATTAATCTAAATTACCGATAAGTGTCGATGAAGAAGCTACAGGAAATTGAGGAGATTGTTGATAACAAGACCTTGAGCCCGCTGTTCTTAGAGCGAATCGTAACCATAACGTAACTATACAAGCTAATGTAAACAAACATCATACATGATGCTGCTGGGATTCATCGTTCAGACTATACCGGTAACGGTTTAATCGGATGAGTGCTCTGCGAAGGAAATTGTGCAATTCAGTCAGCATATCTCTAGGGGGTTCGCTGTGATTAAATTCAAACCAATATCACAATATTATCGCGTCCATCTACTCCGAAATGAAGTAGATTCAATTGTGTAAAGCTTATATCTTTAAGAAAATCCGGAATTCGGAATTCTCCCGGAATTTTGGACATCGTCGAATTCGAAATGAAAGGCGTAATCAGTTGCTACAATAATGCAAAACCGGGAGAGGACCCTATCTGATATTTTGTCGAGAATCCAAAGGAAATCGCCTCAGGCAATCCTGTACGAACATTTTTATACCGAAATTGGTAAAATAAATCTAAAAAAATATTCTGAGGATTTTCTCTATACAGGGTGGAGGTATAATCAAATTTTAATATTGTGGTCGAAGGGCAGTTAAGATGGTATCGGTATTTTTAACGATCTCATTACAGCACAAGTGTTTGCATAAAAATATAATTCATTTTGGGGAATAAAACTACACAGTCTCGGTTATTTTGCTGGCTCCAGCTCGGATTAATTTGTCCAGGGTAAAATTAATTCTAGATTTAGGTCTGAGCGTTGATGCTAAAGTACCTTTTTTACTTTTAAGCTTATGGCAGTAAAGCATTAATTGCTAGCCAGATTTATTCCAAGAACTGTGCAAAGTACTTTTCTTTTGATTTTCCCAACAGCACAGTTTTGCCCCCTCTACCCTACGGACCCCCAGAAATGCTGTTTTCTTTCATGCACAATTTCACATCAATTTTCACTTATCCCCTTACAATGGGAATTATTAAACATAGTTTTATAACACGCCTTCACAATTCTGGTGCGAATAATAAATAAATCACGTCTTTGCATAGAAATTGAGTTAATGCTCACTAGCGATGGCTTAATGGGTTCTTCCATTTATAAACTACAACAGAACTGCTCATAACTCATGGGAAATAACTATTTTCATACCATACAAAAATATTGCTGATATTTTATTTACCTGAATATTGAAGTGCTAACTTTTTATGCTATACAAATTGTTTTTCGCACTGTTGTTGTGTTGCCTTGTTACTTTTAAGTACCGTACCCAACTTTTTATCTACTAAAATGATTTTACGAAATTTTGCATCAATAATAATAATATAAAAATTGCAGTATGTGCAAATGGAATATCTAGCACAAACCTATCAGCGTCGACGAACCCGTGCAATTTAACATTCTCTGAAACTACGGGTACGACGGCAATTTGAACAACTTCATGCAATCAAAATACATACGCGCTGCTCAAAAGCCGTACCTGACGTGTATCTGTTGAAACGCCGACACACAGAGGGTCGTTAATCTGGACGGCAGTATACGCCGAATGTGAAGGGACAGTTCCTGAAACTCTACACTTCCCAAAACCAACCGTATTTCGGTGTTCGAAGGTGCAATTTTAGTTGGTGTAAGTTTTTGTGTATATTGATGAGGGCTAGAGTAGTAAAATTACTTTCGTGTTACATTTGCTGGAATAAAATTAAATGGCATTGCTTTTTTGGTTACGTCACAAAGAATCGTTTTGGACATTTTTATTCTGTTTTAAATAAAACTAAAAGATAATTATTATTTAAAGCTCATATAAAATTAAAGTGATGAAGGACTGCAGTATGTAGAGTAAATAGCGATCATTCATTCAACCAGTCGTATGGAATGTGTCCGATTTGAATCTGGGAGAACATGTCTAACAAATGCCTTTGAATTAAACAGACTGGATTTTGGCACATTCAACGTGATTCTTAGTCAACCCAATTCTAAGGTAGCAAAGTGTCTGTTTGAATTAATGGCATTGAAGTAAATTGTTATATTTATAATTTTAGTATAAGCAATTGGCAGTCCGATGTGGTTAGGGTATAATGGGACTGGTATGCACAATGTGTAAAAGTCCTTATAATAAATTTAAAAAAAAAAAAAAAAAAAAAAAAAAAACCAGTCGTATACAAATTGATGCATTGTTTTGTGTTCAATACAGAATGCAACGTAGGTAAATCGTCTAAAAACTTTTTGAGCTTCTAATAATGCCCACTTTTTTAAAATAAATGAACCTCTTTTTTTTTAATTTTGGGCGTTTTCTCACAGTTGGTCGCTGTATCTAAGCTAGGAAACCCCGACCAAACGAGTTAGGTTAGATTAAAACTCGGAACAACCACGCGCGAGGTTAGATTAAAACTCGGAACAACCACGCGCGAGGTTAGATTAAAACTCGGAACAACCACGCGCGAGGTTAGATTAAAACTCGGAACAACCACGCGCGAGGTTCGATTAAAACTCGGAACAACCACGCGCGAGGTTCGATTAAAACTCGGAACAACCACGCGCGAGGTTCGATTAAAACTCGGAACAACCACGCGCGAGGTTCGATTAAAACTCGGAACAACCACGCGCGAGGTTCGATTAAACACATGACAATAAGAATTTCCTATTTTACCAGCCGAAAATCAAGCTCCATGATATTTATTTAGTCATGATTTTATTTAGTCATTTTCTAGTTATCTATCCCGTATGTTGCACCTACCATATTTTGTCTCTGCATCACCCTAAGGTTGACTGGTAGAAAATGCCTCCGGCATTAAGTCCGCCTTTGTACAGTACTTTTTTTACTTGTGCATAAAGTTTTAATAAATAAATATACCATGGAAATAGTGATTCAATAGGATTATATGAACATAGAGGGTTGTGTTTATGATTTTAAAGATTATAAGTCTGTAAATACAATACTTGAAACGGCCGCGGAAGATATTTTGTTCAACATACAATCTGACACTGGCCTACAAATTGAAAAAAACGTAAGAAAATTTTAATTTCGTAGGCTACCCGAGCGCTCCCCCTTAAGAAACCCATATCTGATTAATTTGAGTTTAAATTAAATACAAATGCCACATGGATGATCGACCATCTTTACACACCGAGACCCCTCCGTGACTCGAAAAATACGTTAAGCCGTCGGTCCCGGTTGTCAGCGTGTTCTTTAATAGTCGTTACGGGTAGTATGAAACCCGAAAGTGTAACAACCAGTCTTATCAAGGGGTACCGTATTACCCAGTAACTTGTGGGGTTGGGGAGGTCAGATAGGCAGTCGCTCCATCTAAAATACTGGTATTCAGCTGCATCCGGTTAAACTGGAAGCCGACCCCAACATAGTTGGGAAAAGGCTAGGCAGATGATAATTTATATATCTTCTTTCATTTGTAATACCTAATTTTAGGTTTCTCTAGAGAATCTGAACATTGACAGTCCAGTGGTAACGGCCGCAGCTTACGAGTTCTAGGGCGTGGGTTCGAACCCAAGCAAGCGCTTTACTTTGTATAAATGATTTCGTCACCACAGCTCTCAAAACGGTGAAGGAAAACATCGTTATTAAACCGGCATGGCCTAGAACCAAAAATTAGAAGATATGTCACTGCCAATCCGCACTGGGCCCGCGTGGTGGATTATAACCAACTCCTTCTCACTGGGAGAAGGTCTGTGTCCCAGCAGTGGGAAAATTACTGGCTGATTATGAAATTTCTCTACATAACAGACTATGTGCTGTAGAGATTTTAGCCTCCTTGGCTTTACGAGTACCATGCAACCTTCTGGAGTATTTTGTAAGGTGATGGCTTGCATAATGAGAGCACAGAAGAGATAGAAAAGGGAGGGTCAGCTTGGAGAGCTGACAGAGCGCGTTATTATGTAAAATCAGTAGCATCTTTTTTGGAGATAATTGATATATTAAGTAATACAAATACGCCTTTCTCTTAATAATCTCGGAAAATACTATAAAATAAAAATATAAAATAATAAAACCATTTATTTTCAGTATACTTATAACAATATAACAATTGTGTTACTAAATAAATCTTAAAAAACTATATTAGTATCACTTAGTTGCACTAAGTCTTTGTGCGCTCCGGTGGCACTTGTCCGCGAAAGCGGCGGAATACCACATCCTGTGGCCAAAAGCTTTCTTCCATCACCTGATGCAGGTAGCAAGTTGGTATGCGCAACACAAACCTTACCTTACACTACTTGCCTTATAGTACTTCAAACATGCGGGCAGACTCTAGATAAACTAGTAACCTTACCAAATAAACATGCGATGTTCGCACAAACGTTGGTATAAGTTATTCCTTAACTTACACGGGATGTTACCTATTCTTCCCATACTAAGCACAACAAAACTTAACAAGTTTCGCTTACATCCGCTTCAAAATATCTAACCAAGAGCTAATTATTAACCCTGCGGGGTGATTACGTAACACACTATCAGTAGCATTGGCTTTCATTCTGACATATCAACAATATTCATTACGTTTTTAAGTTGTTGAGCTGACAAGTTTATCGAACATATGAAGCAATAGATTAGCAAAATGATTGAGATAGATAGTTTGGTACGCAATTAGGGTGTCGCTCATTTTGATAATAAAATGTTCGCTTACGACAGCACTATGAATATTCATCTAACAACGAGACTATGCATACTGAATAATTGAATAAATACTCCAAGCAGCTTATGAAATTTTATATGTAATTAATTAATTTTAATTTCCATGCTACCGGTTATTAAAATACTTGGGAGTATATTGTTGTAATAAAAATAATGTAATAAACTTTATAACGGTGGTTAATATTATTTATGGACTAATTTTTTTTTCTAAAATCTCACTGGATTTAGTAGAATATCCAATTCAATATTTATGTTCCTATATTCAAGTTCGGTAATTATTTCCCAATCTATCTATTAGCATTTTACATGGAGCGACTGCCTATCTGACCTACACAACCCAGTTACTGGATGTGAGACTGGTTGTCAGATTTCGGGCTTCAAAGATCCACGAATGACAGCCTGGACCTACGGCTTGACGTGCTTTCCGATGCACGGAGGGGTCTTGATATGTAAACATGGTCACCCATCCACAGACCAACCGCGGCAAGCATAGCTTAACCTGATCGATCGACCTGTGCGGCTGTTATTAATTAACCACGCTCCCCTCAATTATTTCAATTACAATCATAAATCTTTATTTATCTATACATCATATTACAGACACTACACTGGGTAATAGAATGCACAATCTTTAATAAAGAAAGGAAGGTCCTAAGTTGCAGGCCACCCGGCTCATTAATTTATGTAATAGTTTATTGATGATTATTTAATTAATTCGTAAATAATTGCGAGACTACTGAAGCACCACAAATAAATATTAAACTCGTAAAAAAAACATTACTTTCATAATATTTTTTCCGAATAAATTAGCAGTACTAAACTCAACAACTAATTTAATCTTAACCCTCAAAAGCTGCCGCATTATTGGAACAACGAAAGTTTACGCAATGAATTAATTGAAAGGGTTTCTTGCCGATTTTCTTCCTTTCCTTGTAATATCTAAGAAGCGAGCTAATTCTGATGTTGAGTAAGACGCTAAGATTAATACAAACTTGATTAGATTTTGATTGCGAACGTCTCTACTGATTGATTAAACTAGTTTCAAACAATTATTAACTAGAATTCCAGATAACATAACCTAAATTTAGAAATGATAGAAAATGCGGGGATAAAACTAGGTAATTTCGATCAGTCCTAAAGATTTCTCAAACAAAGTATAGTCCCAAAGAACTACGGGAATTCGGAACTAAAACTACGACAGATGTCGAAGTTAATACAATTGTACTACACAGTGATTTTGAGAGGTTGCTCCACCTGTCGTGGATTGAATTGTACAACACGTTTCCCCTCAGGCTTTATAGACGTGCGTGGAATAATAATTAGCTGAAATGTTATGTTTTTCTTTTACTATCAGATCAGGAAGTGAAGATGTAAAAACTATATAAAAATATAGAGACTGTTGTTAGTTAGCTACATTTTATTACGGGTCGTCAGATACCCGAAAGTCTAACAACCAGTCTTACCAAGAGGTTTCGTGTTACCCAGTAACTGGGTTGTGGAGGTCAGATAGGCAGTCGCTCCATGTAAAATACTGGTATTCACCTGCATTCGGTTAGACTGGAAGCCGATCCCAACATAGACGGGAAAAGGCTAGGCGGATTTATTTATATTACCGCATCCTCTGTAGAGATATTCTACAAATGATTACCAAAATTTTGTCGGGGACAAAACAGTCGGCCATTTTAACATGGAAAACTGTGTCAAAGAGCCTAAATTTAAATAGAATAAATTAGTTTGTTAGCCCAAGGTATATTTTGACAAAAAGTTCTGTGAAAAACAAAACTTAAAAGAGTAAGGGGGTCAACTCGGAAGTAGAGGGTTGAAAGTACGAGTCAGGAAATGCGTACAGAGCCCTCCCTTCCCCCTTTTCAGTTTCCGCATTGCGTCTCGTTTTAACATAATGTTAGTTATCTGTAGTGAGCGGTTTAGTAGTTAATTATACGAGTGAAGGCAGTGTTCATAGAAAACGATCTTTGAGTACGCTTTTAGTTTGATTTGATTTATTTATTTATTTTATTTATTTATTTATTTTATTTTAGGAAAGCTTACAGACTAATAACATTATAGTAACAAAAATATATAACTAAATTGCTAATTACAAGCCTCCACAGATGGATACAAAAAAAAAAAAAATATTGGTTCCCTAGTACAAAATAATCTAACAAATTAAACAAACAAACTACGATCAAATTATTGGATTATTAATTTCAAAAGGTGGTTAATTTTATTTAATTGCTTATAATTTAAGCCAACTTGTAAAATAAACGGTTCAAGAGCAAGAAGGTGCCTCCTGTACAAAAAATGGCTTTGCCAATAATTCTCTAACTGTGCTTGCATTGGTGCAGAATAGATCAATATTGGGTTCACAAGAAACTTCGTTAAAACTGCGACTGGCTCTTGGAAAGTATGCATTACGCCTATAATTAGTGATCGCAAAAGGTACATGTAAGAGTGGTCGTTGTCGCAGTCCCATCTGATTAGTGCGTAACGTTAATATACGATATTAAACAAGTAGCATACATCACTAATATGACGTCTACGGTCAAGTGGTAGAAAATGGTACCTCCTGCATCGGTGAGTGTAATCAACAGATACTTGCTTTGCCCTGTAATCAAGGTACTTAAGAAATTTTCTCTGGATGCCCTCAATACGAGACTTGTAGATCCCGTATTGAGGGTTCCAGACTTGTGATGCATACTCACATACATATTTTAAGTACTGAATAAATTATGGTCGGAAGAAATAGGTTTATTTACTCGCCTAGATGTCTATAATATTGTAGATACAAGTACATCAAAGAGACTTTCTGTAAATATTACGTTAATCTTTTTATTGGTGATCTTTACTGGCGTCTGCCAAGACGGGTGTCCCTCTGCAAACTTGTTCAAATATTTAACTTGTATTAACGATACAACAGTCATAAATAACAGCTTGATCACTTCCGATATGTATATATACATGTATATGGTACACAATAGTATACGAGTATAAAACATGACTCATTTTGATGTCGCGCAGTCGGGAAAAAACACGGTCACAATTCATGGTTGTTTGTGTGACCGCTTAGATCTTCTATACTACACAATGGATTTTGATGCGTATGATACCATCATTTGGAGCACTTATTACTGGAAGGTTTATGTGTATAATACACTAATATTTAACTTAGATATAGCACAGAAACCTCGATTTTTTTACATGTCATTGCACCCGTGCTAAAACAGGGGTGGGTCGCTAGTATAATATCAGTCTGTCTGTCACCGTTTCACGTCTAACCGGCTAACGACGGATGGCACACAGGTAGACCATAACCTGGGTTAGGACATGGGATACTTTTTATCCTAGTAGTACATTCCCGTGGGATCATTCCCGACTTGCACGCAGACTGATTCGGGGGAAAGCTAGTAATATATAAAAGTTCGCCATGATTATACATTGATCGATTAAAATACATACAAATTATTATGAACTTCGCTAGTTCAACGTATCGCCAAGGACAATCGATTCCTATGAAGGCCATTATCGCAATTTATAGCCATTGCCAACGCACCATGGGGAGTTTCTTTGTGTAAGTTATATCCTGAAACCCCCATGGGTTTAAGCTATCAAGGTGGTTGAGAAAATAGAGGTCCTCGTGTGTTTTTTTTTTCGTCAGATTATTCTGTGCTACGACTATTAATAGGATTCAAAGACTTTGTATGACAGACTATTGTATGTATTTATCAGCTTACGTAACAATACGCCGATTTTCCTCGAAGGGGTAGGCAAAATTGAACTTCCACATTTCGTCATTTGCCAACTTATTTTTACAAAAAATTTCGAATCCAGGAGTTTTTCAAAACGATTTTTCCGTCTCATGTCACTCTTTTCACCCGAAGAAATCACCTGTATAATGATTAAACGTCACACTATACTATGCGGGTATTTTTCAATAAACCTTGTAACCGAAACGTATATTATGTGCTACCCCATGTTTAAATTATTCACACAAGTAAATATATACATGTTATTGTGTAATGCTTACTTTCCGCATGTATTTGCCATGAGAATTCGGTAGTTAATTGAGAATTCATTAAATGAATCCATGGTAACAGGACGCGCGTTGCTATCCCTGACACCCTCATCACATGCCTAGCCTTTTCGCAACTATGTCGGGGTCGGCTTCCAGTCTAACCGTATGCAGCTGAATACCAGTATTTTACTTGGAGCGACTGCCTATCTGACCTCCACAACCCAGTTACTGGGTAATACGATACCCCTTGGTAAGACTGGTTGTTAGACTTTCGGGCTTCTGACTACCCGTAACGACTGTCAAAGATCTACGAATGACAGCCGTGATCAACGGCTTAACGTGCTTACCGAGGCACGGAGGGGTCTCCGTATGTAAAGATGGTCACCCATCCACAGACCAACCGCGGCAAGCGTAGCTTAACCTGATTGATCGACCTGTGCGGCTGTTATTATTTAGCCACGGACCCTCCCTGACACCCTGTATGTTTAAAATATTATAATTATGTCAACATGTTTAGAACATTCACTATTCGTAATCGCATACCTAGTTTTAACTGAAAGTAAAGGACTTTACCTTGAATATTACACGATGTAGGTCGAAACCGAACTGAATCGTCCCAAAAAAATCCATAACCAAATTGCGAAGCTGATTCGACAAGCTCTAAAACAATATTTACTGCCCACTGAACGGAAACGCAAACTGCCTTTAGAAATTTTGACAGAACGGTTATTCTAGGTAGGTGAACAGTGGCCATAGAAGGTCGTACACCGATTTAGTGAAGGTGTAAAGTAAGTTTATGGAAGCACACAAATATCGCACTGTGTGCATGAAAACTTGTTCTATGAACTATGTACAAACATTTATGCCCGTTTTCACTAACACTAGATGACACCTATGTAAATCAATACCTTAATACTAGCGCGCTGTGGACTTTAGACTTACGGTGATGAACCGAGCGTTGAAAATCCCACAGCGTGTTAAACGGTTAGTGTTGCATTAAAATATCAATGGACACATTGGACAAACTGAGAATGGATTTTATTACTTAATTGGATACATTGTACGTCTATCTTGACTGTACTTTCTTCTAGGTACCAGAGATTCTTTTAAATGTCTATGATATTGATAAACTGGTACAGAATGTCTGAGGCATTAAGTCCGCCTTCATACCTTATTGTGTGCGAGAAGTTTAAATAAATAAATAAACATCTCAAATCAGTTACTTATTGTAGAAAGTTACGGTCACATTTACAAAACAACTTACCTGCGAACTTAAAAAGCCCTGTGGTTAGGGCTTATTATTCACGGCATGATTTAATAATATTAATATTATAACAGAATATAACATTCAAAGTTATGTAATTTGCCTTTGTGAAGGTATCCTTTGTAATATGTTCACTTAGAGGGATTTGAGTAGGTAAGTTGGGTTTAGAAGCAAAACGTTTTTGGGTTGTATTCTATTACAGAAACCTGTGAACAAATAGAAAGAAAGAAAAATATTTTATTCGGGACGCACACAGGAAATACAAAAAGTAAAAAAAGAAACATTTTAAACTAACAAAATTACATTACACAAAAAAAAAGTAAATAAACCAAAAAAAAAAAGACCCGTGCGAGGCCAAAAAGGCATCTCAGCATAATACGAAATAAGCCTCGGTGTGCTAAGGTAACCCGCTATATTCAAATTCTCTTACGATCTATGCCATTTGTAGGTCAGTGTAAAGTTGCACGTTGATTAAATAATTATTCGCGACCGTAACAAATATGTATTTACACAGTTATAATCATTAAAATCAGCAATACAAATCCTTAAGTTAGAATTGGCCTCAAATGTCACGATTTCATTAAATAATAATCATTAAATTAGGTAATATTAACTTAGATAGCTGTATTGATGATGTTAATGATTAGAAATTTAAAAATACACATTTATTACGCTCGCGAGGCATTTTTAGATCCGCATACGAGGGCTGCCTTTTAAGTCGTGTCGTTTGCAAACCTCCCGCAATTATTAAAAAAAAAAAAAACATATTGGTTTTCATCTTTTTGAATTTATAATTCGAAAACAAAAGAATGTTTTTTGATCGGTCGAATAGTTTTATTGTAGCGTCTATTCAAAGGTGACAAGTCAGGTTCACTAGACGTGCCCACGTTGTTCATCTAAACTACGCAATGGATTTTGACGCGATTCTCACCACCGTTTAGAGAAATTACTCCGTAAGGTTTATGTATAGTACACTAGCTTCTGCCCGCGACGACGTCCGGGTGTTTCGGCTCCCGAGCCACCGCGTTGCATCCCATCGCCCGTCTGCGCTATTATCTCCTCTACGCTTAGCGTTCTTTGTGACTTTTTTTCTTTTTGCTCGTCTCCTAAGGGTGCGTGATATTAGCCTTCCTCGAGAATTTGGCTATCAAATGCAATTTTTAAATTCCGACTCGTAGTTTCAGAGACATAGCGCATTCAAAGAAACAAACTCTTCAGCTTTATTAATAGTAATATGGATAGATTCATATAACTTAACTTACATATAATAATGAAATCTCCCCCCCCCCCTCTCTCTCTCTCTATCTCTCTTTCTCTCCCCCTCTCCCACCACCACTTTTGTTTTTTTTTTTGGTTGGGAAATTATCAAATAACTTCTCCCGCTGTGGGCGGAGCGGGAGGGTGTGTCAGACTTTTACTGACTAAAACCCACCCGTGTTCCTTCAGTTGCCTGTGCTAAAGGCCGTAAGTCGTAAAAACCGTGCAAAGCACTAGTAAACAATAAAACAACACTATACCTAAAATTATTTGTAACTAAGTTTTGAAGCCGGCACAAAACTAAGTTTAAATTTAGTTTTCTATAAAAGAAACAACGTGAACAAATCGTTCCCTTTTACACGAACACGAAACTTTCTGATTTTGACAAAGTAATATACCAAAGCCTTTCTATGCTCGCAGCAGTTCCAATATCTTTTGTGGTAAATGTGGAACCAATTCTGTTGCTTTTGAAAATAAGGAACTTTGTAAAAATGTGTACTTATTTCGATTTAGAAGCAAACCAAATATGCTGCCACAGGCTAACACTATGTTATTAAAAAAACCGGAAATTCGTTTTAAATACAACATGTAACGTTAAATGCGCAAAACCTCAGACACCCCAACTGCTTTTTAATTCAATTGACCTATTTCAGAGGGAAAATAAGTCGTTAAAAAATTTTAAAGGTTTTATGTGCTGTTTTAGTTTTACTGGCCATTCTGATCGTTTCTTGCGTCTGCGATGACGCTTTATCGAGGGAGGCTTTTTCATTGGCTTGCTTGACATATTAATAAATAGACACGGCAACGTTTTCAATCAAGATTTTTTGAACAATGTGACCTATATTAAAAAGTGGTTCAATTAATTCTGCTCGTTATTCTGATCAAACTATTTTCAGGTTTTGCGCATTTAACGTTACACGTTGTATATATGCATTTGAAAAAACATCGGTATATTCTGAAAATGAAAGATGAAATAAAGCAATTTAAAGGCAATCGAGAGGTCGTGAGTAAGAACCCCGCCTGATAACCTGTCACTTGAACCCACTTCTAGCAACACCTGTAGGTTAGATGGGGGAGTTTATTATACCTAAATATAGGCATCTCTAAATACAAAGCACCTCCAGCCTTACGTTACTTCCATTTAAAGATCTAATTCTCTACATTTGGTGCCTAAATAATTCGATTTGCTTTTAGACAAACTAATTTCAGTAGGAGACTTGAGTTCATCCGTATAATTCCGCATCCGTGACTGCAAACCAAGATCTGCAAGTTAGTCATAGCAGTGTCAAATAGTTCTAACGTTACAATTAAGTTTATACGTACCAATTATCTAAGTAGATTTAGATATATATTATAATAATGTTGTATCTGATTACACTTTTAATTAAAAAAAAAACATTAATTAATAATAATAATAACATTCCACAACTTTCACACAACGCCATCTAGTCCCAAACTAAGCAGAGCTTGTGCTATGAGTACTAGACAACTGATAAACATACATATATATTTCTAAATACATACATATTCAGTAATAACAACGCACAGTCTAAACCGCTGGATCTAGAAACATGCATTTTTTCGCAAGAGTTCCTCATACAACGAAAGTGAGCACAGTGGCAAATTTTTGAATATTCATGACATAAGGGATGATACTATATGGAAATTCGCCATTTTTGCCGATGGGAAAACCCATCGGGTACACGACTTGTGATATGCGAAAAAATTCACGGTAGTAGTATATACATATAACGAAATTAAAAGGAACACTAGCAGAGCTAAGTAGGCTTTACAAATTTACGAGTAATAGTCGACCAACGTAAATATGCAGTTGCAATGTATGGGAGAACATGATTTTCAACTACAATGTTAAGTTTGTTCTTGGGATAAATACATTCCAACTACGGAACCCTTCACTGTGCGTGGTCCGATATGCATTTAGCCGGTTTTTTTATACACAATGTTCGCTGAAGATAGCGGTCTTGGTGCGACAAAGTAATGTACTGGAAGGATTTAATTAAATACGTGCCATCGATACGATCAAAAAACAGTGAATGAGGCTCTAAACGTGCAAATATACATTTAGCTTTTTTTCAGAAGCAATGTTTTCATACCTAAGTTGTAAATTAAAATTATTTTAATGGCGTAGATATGTAGGTAGTAGACTTACCTGATTTAATGCCTTTTCCCAGAAAAGTTGAAAAAAGCTTCGGAAAAATAAAACTTGTTGATATTGAGATTCATAATAGGTACCCATTGTCATCATCATCATCTGCCTAGTCTTTTCCCAACTTTGTTGAGGTTGGCTTCTAGACTAACCGGATGCAGCTGCGTACCAGTACATTACATGGTAAGAACAGAGGGGCAATTCGGGTAATTTTAAGATCAAATCAAATCATTTATTTGCATAATACATGTTAAAAAGGTGTTACAAGTATAAAAGGTACATTGTATTATAACCTACTGAGTTGGGCAAATGAATATAGGTAGCAACACAATAAGTTTTAAATTGGATTACATTAAAAAATACAATGTCAAATTTAAAAATGTCAAATTATTATACACAAGTCATATCAAAATTTCAATAAGTCTGATATCAGTCTCGATCTGTCAAAAAAAACCCCTAAAATCCTTACATTTTTGACAAGTTCTTAACATTGATTGTCGTTGAGATGAGATGGCGAAGATTTTGATCGTTTTTAATTACCTACATCCGTGCGATTCTGTAACCATCTCACCGTGAAAGCTTGGGTGAAGTGAGCGTGGAGTGAGCTGTCATTCGCTAGGGATTAACACTATTAAGTGCTCACTTCACTTATGATTTCACGGTGAGATTTTTACAGAATCGACTGGCTGGAATTGGCCTTCTGTTCACTGTGACTGTCAAAGATTCACGAATGACTGCTATTAATTACATTATTTTCTTATTTTGATTGTTGTTTTTTATTTATATCTAATCGTATGCTGCACTGGGTGACGTCATCACGTCAACGCCGGCTGAAACTGAAAACTAGCGCTAGGGCTCTGTATAGGTTCTTAGCATTATGCAGAGCGATGGCCATTTTGAGTGGATGTAACGCATGTTTTCCCCCAACTTGTTATGTGTTTGTGTTCTTTTTGTGCGTCATTTTTGCCGCAAATAAAAATATCTTCTTTCTTTTCTTTTCCTTTCTATGTCATTATCAATTCTTCCACGAATTTTATTTCAAGCGTGTAGGTACTAAAATACAGAAACTTTAACCGATTTACTCGACTTCAACACAACCAAAATAATCCCGCAGTTTAGACAAAACGGAACTTAAATCTGGCAAAGTGGGGTCTTAATATAGGACATTGTTTCTCGGTCAAATATTTGGCGAACAGAATTTGGTTTACGCATTGCAGGATACACGACCTCGATGCGTTGGAAGCAATGTATATAACTGATACACTCCAAACATATTATGTAGTAGTTACATTTATGTATACAGTGATATTGATATGTCACTGCAGGGCATGTCGAGACTATGTAATAGAGGTAAATATTTGGATTTTTTCAACAAAAATAACACACTTCGTAGGTACTTCCACTATAAGTTGTTTACAGAGATATTATTCCTTATAAAAACTTAAATAACACTTAAAATGAGATACAATGTGCTTACAGATCTAAATAATAACGCCATATTTGCCTCTGGGGCGTTGGCGACGTTATAGGGTACACACATGTTTTTTTTGTTGATTTGCTTTAAATGTGTTTATACTATCAGTCCTCCGGTAAATCACTAAACAGTTGTGCGCCCTCAACCAATATTGTTTTTTTGCCGTGGTCCTGTAAGTGTAATGTAACTCTAACATACATAACATAAACATTTTAATATTTATTTCCTTCATTCAGCCAAATTGTAAATAAGAAAGGACGTATTTCTGTGAGGAATGCCTTTGGCATAACATCAAGGAAGTTTTGTAGGTTAGTGGCACGCAAAGGAACATTTTGTACTTTTCGATTTGGCTAAGTGCGTTTATCTGCATCGCACTTGATGTTTTTTTTATTTATGTCAGCAGTAAGGGTTCGCTGAAACACTACGATCATAATTCTATTTGACAAGTGTGGTAGTGATGGCAATGTAAATATCGGGTGGTCATAAATATATAGTGCACCCGACGAGAGAATGCGTTCTACAGTTCAGTTTCATACAAACGAATACGTGTTTTGCGAATTTGCTCTTTATCAGATGGAACTGTCGCACTAATCACAATCTGAATCATTTTGAAGGATATTGCTGAACCATTGTTTCATATTTTCGAAAAATTTGCCTGCTCACCAACGTAAATATCGCAATGAATGTTCTTGAACTGTCAAGTGTGTTATGTAATTAACCCGCAGGAAAGCAACAGGATTTCGATCCCTTCTATCTCAATGTTTTAATAATACGGAGTTCGATTGCTGGTCCTTCTCCGTCTGCACCACCGTCGTCCTAGGCGTGTTCAATCACAAATGCCATATAACAATTGTGTTCGCGGTGACAGCAAGCTAGCGGACTGCGAGCTTGCGCCTCGCGGAGGATGCGTAGTTAGCGTGCTGGCGGCTAGCCGTAGCCTAAAATCGAGGCGACGCCGTGCTGCAGCTGTGCAGTTGCGACGCCGGTACAATGTGCTATAACCTTTAGGCTCAACCATACACGTAGGTCTCGGAAATCTTTATGTATTTAACAAAGAAAACATAATACCAACACCATTTTATTTTTAGCTACCGAAACAATAATGCCTGACACCAATAAAAACAAAACTGCCAAGTACGAGTATTTATGATATATGAGGCCCACATAGGCAGCAATCGAACTCGAGCGAGATAAATAAAATATCAACCAAGCTGCGAACGTTCAGGCCTGCGTACTTTTTTTTAGATCCCCCGTACATTTTTTTTAGAACCGTTGTACATTTTTTATTAGGGAGTCACATTCGCATGCTGATTCCGTTTAACTGACACGATAAAGTTTACTGTTCTTGAGATGATTAAAATATGATGCTCGAGAAATATGTATGCGGCAGGATTTTATATTAGAATTTATGAATTTCCCGTGAAAATGCCGAAACACTCTACGCGAACTTATTTATGCACGATGAGATCTTTCCTTAAAATTATCTCTTAAATCTACACCATGTATAAATAGGAATTTTATTACTGACTGTTTAAAAATCCACCCGATATACTCGTACAACATTTTATAAACAACTATCAGTTTTAGGTTTGTTTAAATACCCCTCGAAATCCCCATGTCACACCATATTCCATAGCGTTAAAAGGGGACCGAGACACATGGCTAGAGTACTTCTCCTAAATCCATAAATCTTTTTCGTTATTTGACCACGCCATAAATCCTCATGGGTTTAGAAACTATGGTCCGTTCGGGAGTAAAAACTACATTTCCTTTCACCGTGCCTTTGCCATTTCTTTCCGAAGGGAAATAAAAACGATTGTGAGTCTCGACTATCCTTTGTGCAGATTTTTGTTTTTCAGAAGTCGGTAGCTGAAAGATACGTAATAAACATGCTGAGAAATCGTTAAGCTTAATTAATTGATAGCAGCATTGGATTGACACTACATTTGCATGGACTATATTAGTATTATTCCCTTACATCGGATTTTTCCTATAATTAAAACCCTATATGTGAGGCACACTACGTTTGTGTCAATTGGCAAAATGGCTATCATAGCTAGATCAAATCAAAGTGGTTGCTAATTTAATTGTGTAATTTTTAATTCATATGACATTGATTTTACATTCCGTGATTACTTTAACTCACTCAGTAATTATTTCTTTAAAATGTTTTCCTAAAATTTTATTTAGGAATTCTTTTACAATATTTGTGAATATGTGAGCACCACGTATCTTTTACATAATTAATTTACCTGTCATTGCTTTATTTTTATTTACCTATTGTGGTATGGTAATTTTATCCTTGGGGCTTTGTCTTCACATATGTATCATTATTTATTTAATGTATACAAGATATTGTAAAACATTTTGAAAAGAGTAACGGTGGAGTTTCTTGCCCATTCTTCTCCATACGAAACTACCTTTGATAGAGGTGACTAGAATCAATTTTATTGTTTTGTAAATTTTGACGTTTAAAAATGCCTTATATTTGAAATAAACTATTTGACATTGACAACTAAATTAAATCAGCCCTTTTGGCTGTGAGTGGGTAATAAACATCCAAACTTAATATTTTTTTATGTTAGTTCAATATGGAATAATTACATTTTCTCGATAAACTACAGCTCCATCGGCTGGACTATTAAAATAATTGCTTGGAACTTATAATTAAATTTCACCATTATGCAATTTGACCCAGGGTTCGGTTGCATTGCACTCAGTTGCGGTATCGCTGAAAAGTTCTACTGCAGTATTGTACAGAAGCAAACAAATGAATCGCATCGTAATAGTATTTAAACTAGCCATGCCATTTCAATTCATACTACATTTTCATAAATGTGACAAAAGCTCAAAATGTCTCGTCAATTTTTTTTTCTTTATTAGCTATTGGTGTTCCACTGCTGGGCTAAGGCGTCCCTACTCTCTTTCCACCTCGCTCTGTCCAGAGCTGCCAAGGACCAATCTTTATTAAAGGAGTCCAGCTCAGCCCACCATCTCCGTCTGGGCCTGCCGCGATGTCGTTTGCCAGTAAGCGGGACCCACTTGGTCGTGTGTATGGCCCATTGATCGTCAGACATGCGGCAGTTATTGTGTTAAATACTGTCAAAAACAATCATTGCATAATCAAGGACACAAAATAATCATTTTCTCACAAATAAAAGCAGTGTTAGATACGTTTACTTTTTTATATTTTTTCGAAATTTACAGCACGTAAGCGGTGCCAACGCGCACAAAATATGTACTAGCAGGAATAAAAGTCATTTGAACTAAAACTTTTTCCATTTTTGTCTCAACTGTGTGATAAAGCTAGGTAAGTTGTGGTACTGCTTAGCACGACAGGCTGTGGTTGCCAAATGTGTTGAAGACGCGCAAAAGCGCTTTCTGAAAATTTAACATAAACGATTTATTTTCTGTAAGTAGGTTTGTACAAACACTTTTACATGTCAATCATATTTTTTTTAATTACATAGCCTACATAGCCGTACCACAACGAATTAGGTAATTACTCCAGTTTAGTGATTATTACAACACAGGTCATTGTTTGTTTGGACAAGCCTACGTCTAGCAGTGAAAGTCATTCAGCTAAATAATGATGATGGTTTAGTAACATCCAGACAGTTGACAGGTCTATGTGAGAGTAATACTTATGGCATGTCCTTAAAAGTATGCTTAAAGAAATTTATTTCTCAATAAAAATTACAAGGATTGTAAACATTTATAAGTAAAATTAAGGATAGTCACAAGCTAAAAGGTAGAGTGAACCATTACTGTTGAGACCACTCCACTCAACATCGCCGCGCGCTAGCGGCAGTGAACGAGGGGTGTGGGGACAGCGGGGAGTCAGCCGGCCGACGGCCGAGCGCGGGCCCCCGCGCCACAACGCCACGACAGTCAGCTGTTGCTCGCCTTAGTGCACGGCTGCGCTTGCGCGTCTTAGATACAAATCTCATACATGTTTGTCATTTCTTCAACCGACCGTTGTAATTTCTTTACTTTTCTTTCTTCATTATACTTATTTATTATTATGGATGCCGGTTGAGTGGAGCGGTCTCAACAATTACATTAGACGTCGCCTTTTGAATTAAGTAATGCTTTTTCTTCCACCGCATGCGGTTACTACTGATTCCCCTCGTTCTTATTTCCACTCGTAAAGTAATAAGATTACTTTATAATCCCGTTTTATCAGACGAAATCGAGGTAGTACAGCCAAAGAAAAACGTACTAAGCGATTATTAATATGTATTTTTATTTCAAATTGTTCTACATTATCACAAATCAAATCACAGCTTTCGTCAATTTTACAATTAGTTTCTTCACAATTGCAAAAAACAATATAATATAATATAAAAAAAAATATTGGTAGATTTACAAATTACTTAGGTCTCTCAGATAATCTGTACATAATTGGATCAAAAAATACTATTTGAGTGGTTGCACTTTTTCGCTTAGCTGTATTTAATTTTTAAATTTCGAGCACATAAATGTACAGAGGTGGACTTAATGCCATAGGCATTTCCTACCAGTCAACCTTTGGGTGATGCAGAGACAAACAGTAGTAGGTGTAATCATGAAAATTGAGGAATAAATATTTTGAATATACAGAGACTAATAAAAAAACAAAATATACTAAAAAGATACTATAGTAAATAAATGATTTTTTTTTGTAACTTTCGAGGGGAAATAAGTACCAACTCGAAGTATGCGTATCTTGTGGCCTTCATATATGTGTGAGCGACACCAACTTTTAACATTCTGCCGCGTGTCTCGGTTATGGTCCATTAATTCTACGTAGCTGTTGAAATATTTAATTTTTGCAAGCTACGGTGTGCAAGAACGCTCTTAATAAAATATGTACCTAGATGCGTAAGATAGCATGCATTAAATATTGTGTTTACAAACTTCCTCTCTTACGTTTCACCAAATAATTACAAAACAAAAAAAGATGGTTTGGGCTTATGTCCACACGACTGAAGTGGAATTTACGACTGGAGCCTAATATACGCGATTCAACGCCGAGTTTAAGCAAGTCAGTATCACCGACTGACTGGAGCCAAATATACCCAAGTCAGGTCACCGAACAGAGCGTTACGATTCAGTTCGTTCACTGTTCATAGGCATCGCAAAGTGCACCTAAAGAAGTTGTCATTTCAAAAATAATTTTGTTATTATTCAAAGGTCTTTTAGACTATCAAAGGATGTCACCAAAATCTGCCCAAACGAAGCACCAAGGTACATTTAGTGGCATAATCAAGTTGACAGTTGTCTGCTGTCGGCTTCATCAAGTGTTGTTTTTTACTTCGTTTCGAATATTTTTATATTATTCCCGTAATGCAATCTGAATTCAATAATAACTCTCACTGTATAATCGATTTTCGTTAGGCAAACTTATGTACCTACCTAACATGAGAAAGCATGCTTATTTTCCGTCAGGACAGAAACCAAATCGTGAGGTAACAAGTGCAGAATGAATAGCCAAGTTTTCGGGATAACAGAATCGTCATGCAAACGGAATATCAGAAAGAATAGCCAAGCTATTAAACAAAATAACACAAACGAACAATAGACGAGTATCTAACCCGAAACGCAGAACGAACGGAATGACATGTGGATGACATTTACCTACGAAATAATGTCCACAGAATACATATACTCCTAATGTCAACCCGAGTGTCAACCAAATGTAACGCATTTGTACATACATACATGCAAAGTTGCCACAGGATTTAATTGTGTTACAAGTTATTAAAACTTTTGTGCGGGAATGTTAGGGACTCTTCAAGGAAACTCCAAAAATGCTAACTTCTAGTCAATTGTGTATTGTCTCAGATACGAACAAAGATGAAGTGGGGCGAACATAATATACAGAGATCCTTATTAACTACCTAAATACTAATTACACGCACTGTTGATGTGCTCATTAGAATCGAGCAGGCGTTGGGCTCGAACAACTTTAAATAATTTATTATGTAGTTTTAAATTATTTAAGGATAAAAATAAAATTATTTTCGAATTCCTTTATTTTTCTCTACGATTTGGTGCACGTGTACCTCGAGGTACATGTTTGGGCAAAGTTGTATGGGCTTTAGATGACCTCTCTGTTATATAATTTAGAAGTGTCTAAATAAATAACTCGTAGGTAAGTAAACTTATTTATTTAAATGTAATACGAACGAACATTCATTGCAAATTACAAAACTAAGAATATCCAGATGCATTAAATAACTTCACGAAGCATGCAAAAACAACTGAATTGAATTAAAAAGTTATCTGCGAAATGAAACAGCTAAGTTACCGTTAAGTTACGACAAGTGTCAAGCACAACAATATTTGTTTGTTGTGTTGTCGAACGTCTGTACTGTTTCCACTTGTATGTTCACTGTCGAAACTTTTGAACCTTGATATTATCTCGCTATACATAATTATAATATTACATGAGGGTAAAAAGGATATTTATTTCTTATCGATTAAGAAAATAATTTAAAAAATAATAGACTGAAATATTATTCAGTTGACATTCAGAAATAAAAAGATAAAAGTGTTTCTAAAAACAGAAACACGAGATTATTGTATACTGCATGATTTTTTTTGACCGTCTCCAAATTTTTACAGGGTGTTCTTTCTACCCATGAATATGAACGACTTTCACTATGGGACCAACTCTGAGATCACGAAAAAAATCAGCTGTTTCATACATTTTGGTCAAGTAGGTATTGAACTTTTGTATTAAAGAGCTGTTTTTTTTCGAGATTTCAGAGTTAATCCCATAGTGAAAGTTGTTCATATTCATGGGTAGAATATCCTGTACATATTTGGAGACTGAAAATAAAATCATCCAGTACATGTACGTCTATGTCTACGAAATATCTATTTCGGGTACAAGGGGCGTCCTAATTTTGAGAATTTATAAAAATTTTGACGGCAATCAGGAGTAGGTATTCGTGTAGGTATCATTAGAGCGTATCTTGTAATCTAATTTTTCTACATTATTTTGTGTTTTTATTATAAACTAGCTAATGCCCGGCCATGCGTTGCAATGCCTGTTTCATTGAACACAAAAAGCTAAAGAGGTTTTTGAACACAAGTAAATAATATAAATATATACATTTTTTAATAAGGTAGATTTATTTAGTTGTATAATAGAAATGTTATTATTGTTGTGTTTTTATTTTATATAGTATATTAGAGTATAATGCCCATATTATAAGTGTTTTGTATTGTTTATTAGAGTATAAGTAGAATAGTTAGGTTTTTATATCCACGTGTATGTTAGGTTCACATTGTAAATATTCGTATGCCGCTATTAGCGGCGGATGTGTCCTGAACTTATCCATATATACCAACCAACTTTGTACCTACCATATCCAACGAATAAATGTCTTTGTCTTTGTCTATTGATATCAAGTAACTCCTCGAGCATCCTCGGGCTAACTCAAGCGCGAGATCATTTGTACTTTATGACATTGATAACAAAGTTTATTATTCAATGTCGTCAAAAAATCCTGTGCATTGTACGAAGCCTAGAGAAGCCTTACCCTTGCCACAACGAGTGATCGTAAGGAAATGGGTAAATTGGAGACCGTAGTAAACCTTTATTGTTAGTAGGGGTAGGAAGAATACTGCTCGTTGTATTTATAGCGGATTTCATTCAATATTCATTTAGTGTAGCATTATTAAGACTGAATTTAACTTTAAGTAACTTACCATTGTTAAGCTATAATCTAGACTTTTTCTTCATTCTTTTCATCTTTTTTTTCTTTTTTTTTCTATTTATTTATTTTACCATTTATGTACACACATTATAAACAGACAAGAAAAAAACAGAACAGTAAAATAGGTACAAAGGTGATGCTTATTTCTTAAGAAATCTTTTCCAGCATACCTGCGATAGGACATTAGATAGAGAGATGTATTTTCAGATGAACAATTTAAATCCTGTAAATTTTCATTGGATTTTCGACTTTATTTTAGAGCGACGGTTGAGATATCTTTTACAACAGTAGAATATAATGAAAAAGAAAGTTGCAATGAGTCTACATTTTAATGTTTGTTTCACAGACCTATTTAATATTCAAATGGCTGTTTTCAGTATTGATCAATACTTTAATAACTATTGAACAATTCTGAAAACCGATAGTTATTAAACTGTGTAGGTAGTTACGGGGAAAACGGTTAACAATAAATAAATAAATAAAGAAATAAACAACTAACATAGGTCATTTATCGCTCTAGGTACTGACTAAATAAACGCATTGCTTATTACTATGCAATATGATTAGGTGTCAACTATGTTAAATTAATTAAAAGCCTGCCTCGTTGGTGTAGTAGCAAGGGAAACCCGTTCTGGGTTCGATACCCAAGTCGACCGAAGTGACATTTGTTTTTTTCAATTAAGATTTTTGTTTTAGTAGAAGTCTACATCTGTGCCCGCGTGCTGGCAACAGCCTTGTCTATTATTAAATAATTTATATTATCAAATCGAAGCGAATCTCGTGTAGGATGCGGGATCAAATTCGCTGTCACCGATTGTGTATTTATTTATTTATTAAAACTTTATGCACAAGTAAAAAAAAGTACAGACGAGACGAGCGGCAGAAGCACCTGCAGCCGTCAACAACGTGCCACTCGTATATTTGATATATATATTTTTTTACTCGCCTACGCTGTCCTACTCCTGGTCAAAGTCCTCCCTCCACTCCTTCCATCTCGATTCGTGTATTTGATTACGGTGCTCAAATACACGAGTGGCACTTTGTCTACGACAGCCGTAGACGTGTCGGCGGCAGCAGTTGCCTTTGCCCTTGACGCATACCACTCGTCTATATGAGCACTAACTTGTACGGAGATGTTCAAACTGAGGCGAATAGTCGCGGGACTTCCTAATAGATAGAGCACTCGGCGCGCGCAGTCATGTTCCCACGTCCGTATCCCACGCGCGACTAGTCTCAATGTGGCCAAAGCTTTAAACATAACGGGAAGAATGCGGTTGTAGATCCTAAACACGCCTTCCTGACCCTTAGGAGAATAAGAATTTTATGTAATAATTAATATCATTCACATATACAAGTACATTTGCTCGCATTCCCTTCCATCAAGATCAATGATCATATTACTTCGGAAACAGGAAAAACAAACGTTTTACACAACATTATATAGAATGCTGACATCATCTGACATTTTGGAAAGTTGTACAAAACACGGTGGACATACTCGTCATAAGTCATATTATTTTCATTATTTTATCTTCCTTCTTGTAGTTTTTGCTTAGAAAATATTGTCAGGTTTATGTTGGAAATAAGTAAACCACATTCATGGCCCCAAGGATTATCTCAGTATTTGTGGACGCTATTACATTCATAAACAAAGGGAATATCTGTTGCCTACACAAATATTTCTCACGTAGGGGAAAACACCCACAACGCGTAGTTGCATATTGCTACGAATACTGCTACGGCGTAGCGGCTACGCGACAGCAGCTACGCGGTCCGAATCATCAAAAGCATTCTAAGACAAGCTTTAACAATTTCGCTAACAAAAGTTTTCATGTGACACTTAATTTTTTAAAACCATTTTATACTTTACGGATGTAAAAGGAAACATCAGAGGAAATCTAGCGACCAGAACAGAAATTACATTTTACTTTTAAGAGAAACATAGGATTGTTTTACCGATGTCAACGGGAAAGATTTCTTGAGGAAACAATGACAACGTCCCAAAGGCTTTTGTGTCGAACGGGAGACCTAGATTTCAATGCTGACTGTGTAGAATATTCCAAGAAGCCAAGCGTAAATTCAACTTAGTTTCGAGATAGCATTTTCTTGATATTTACAAACAATGGTGACATATTTTAAATAACTTAACATAAAATCATGCCTCACCCACATTTCACCAGTTATGTTTTACATGGGACTTGAACATGGGGGGCGAGCCTATTGCCCTCCCATCAACCGGGCACGAGTCTAAACTCCGGGCTGCTATGAAAAAGTTCTAGATGGAAAATTCAATAACAGTTAGCCTAACCCGCGAACCAAAACAGGACCTCATTTTCAGCGGAATTTTCTTAACAATAAGTCCTAATATAATACTCGTATATCTGAAAGGTAGAATCCGAGTCTTTTTCCACCGTTTTATACTGGATGCTTTTTTTTACAGGCTCAAAATTTTTACAGGACGTTCTAGTTCTACTCGTGAATATGAACAACTTTCACTATGGGACCAACTCTGAGATCACAAAAATAATCAGCTGTTTCATACATTTTGGTCAAGTAGGTATTGAACTTTTGTATTAAACAGCTGATTTTGTTTTCGTAATTTCAGAGTTGGTCCCATAGTGAAAGTTGCTCATATTCATGAGTAGAACACCCTGTAAACATTTGTAGCTTGTAAAAAAAAGCATCCAGTATAATATATCTGATAGGTAGAATCCGAGTCTTTTTCCACCATTTTATATATTGCTTGCCATAAGTAATCGAATTATCGTCAATTGACTACCCAACTCAAACGAGACGATAGGCACTTACAATTTTCTCATTCCACTGGATTGAGGAGGAATCCTTTTCGAGATGTCTGACTCTATTATTAGCAGTCCCTTAAAATTATTTTAACACAAGTTTTTACGAAGTGTAAGCTGTTAAGAAATTCAATAAAAGTGTTGGAATATTCTTTACGTATTCAAACAAATAAACTTGTTTTAAAACTTTTTTTAGGTTTCCGTACCCAAAGGGTGAAACGGGACCCTATTACTAAGACTCAGCTGTCCGTCCGTCCGTCAGTCCGTCTGTCACCAGGCTGTATCTCATGAACCGTGATAGTTAGACAATTGAAATTTTCAGAGATGATATATTTCTGTTGCCGCTATAACAACAAATACTAAAATACAGAATAAAATAAATATTTAAGGGGGCTCCCATACAACAAACGTTTTTATAGATAATGGTACGAAACCCTTCGTGCGCGAATCCGACTCGCACATTTTTTATTTTAAAACGACGACGATCACACTGAATTGATAGAGGGAATGACTTCACCACCACCTACCACTGTTTGTCTCAGCGTCACCTAGTCCGCCTCCGTACATTTGTGTGCTAAAGGATTAAATAAATAAATAAACAACGCACATTGTTCATCATCAAAGGAAGTGGCCCAATTCTGGTTGAAGCTTATAGAAAATATGGAAACAGAATCATCGATACAACAAAGAAGATCAAACGAAGAATCTAAGAAGGTTAGATACCAGGCTTTCCATAAATACAACCTCAAACATTATTTTACGTCATATAAAAAGACAATTTAAAGACGAGAAAGCGTACATGTTTATATGTACAGACGCCAGCACATCAAGCTACCCGAAACTGTCAAATTTTCCCAATCAACTTTGAACCTTATGCTTTAGCAATAAAGTTGAAAATATATTAAAGAATTTTGAGAGATTATACTAGCTGGATGTGCTGGCGTCTGTACACACATCTTGAATCATCTTTAACCATACGCTCGTGTACACACAAAGCTTCACTTATGTTTTTAATCACATCACTGGGGGGTGGGTAAATTATGTTTCCTCTCTTGTGTACAGACAAAATATGAGGGCTGCGGATGTGCCTTATTCAATTGAAAAACGTATACATTCATGCATAATGCCATCCCAACGGGATGCCGAGAAATCCACAAATTACTCTCTTCGATGGCTGAAGCTTGTAACCACAGTATAGGCAATGGTAGATCATGTGTTTGAAACCCACTTGTTATACCATAAACCCGTATCACGATTAACCTGTATAAGTTCAGTAATTTTAAAGAATTTGCAGGAAAACTACTTTCCTATAACACACATAGCTAGTATACTCACAATAGCTTCAATACGATACATAGAACTTTTTGGAAAAATGAGAGAGAGAGGGATACGCAAAGGTAGCCCGCGTAATTCTACTTTGCAATCAACTTTAGAATTAGCCTAAAATGTTATGACTTCATAAAATAATCATTCAATAAGGCAATTTGAACGTAATGAGTTGTATTGGTAATTTTAATGATTATGTTATAATTCTGTAAATACAACATGTATTCACAGAATTATAATATAATCATTAACGTTACTTTCGCGAATCATATTTTGACCAACGTACTACCTAACACAACGTAAGAAAATTTGAATTTCACTGGATACGCGGCTTTCGCCCTAACTCAATGCTCTTCCAAATAATTGGGTCAAGAAAACGCCAACCAATTTTAATAATATCCACTCAAAATGACGAAGTATTATTCAAAAGCCTATTCAATGATATCATAACGAACGCTTATAATTTAAAAGCAATCAGTTTTATATGAACTTTTGAAAGACAGGCCTTTTATCTAGAGTGAGCTTTTCTCTTGGGATACCCTTACAATCAACCATTTTCGTTATCTTTACGCATAAAAATCTAAATGGATCTCAATAATGAACCTATTTTTAGAACAAGGCTACTGACTGGCGGTTTATTAGAGATATTTTTTTTATTTCTATTTGCTCTAGTCTGGAAACTTTTATGTAGGTACGTCTTTTTTACATCGATCCCAAATATACTTTATTATAAATTAAACATTGCAATATAATTACTTAGTTACAATATAATTTAAAAGAGGTTCCATGGAGTTTGTTGCTCGGTTTTCTCCATAGGTACCTTTGGAATCGGCAACTACATAGTTTCGTCTTTCTGTCTGACCGACTCTTGACAGTTCATTAGTAATATTCATAAGTAATGCTTTGAGTTTGATTTTAAATTATTTATCGTTTTTCTCAAGTGCGGTAAAATTTTGATTGCACGGGATTGTCTAATTTTTCCTGACTCGATTTGGGGACTTATTATGAGGCAAGGTCCCGAATGGCTGTATTTTTGGTCTAAGCTTTAGTAAACTGAAAAGGATTTTAGGCCCAACCATTTGACTTTATATACAAGGGTTGTCGTCATGTTAAAGTTCACCGAGTCAATCAATCAATTCAAAAAGCTTTCGGTGGCTTCACAGCGGTTTTATTTGCTTTGTTTCGGAGTAGCGAAAAGGATTCAGTTAAATAGTTTTGTGTAGCGGGAACCGGGAAATGTAAACTATGGTGGGATTCAGAATTCAAATGATATTCAAGTTTTAAAGCCATTAAAGACTTATACAACGTGTAACGTTAAATGCGCAAAACCTGAAAATAGTTTGATCAGAATAACGAGCAGAATTAATAGATCCACTTTTTAATATAGGTCACATTTTTCAAAAAATCTTCATTAAAAACGTTGCCGTGTCTATTTATTAATAGGTCAAGCAAGCCAATGTCAGCGCGGCGCAACGGCCCGGTGACGACTCCTCCCTCGGTAAAGCGTCGTCGCAGACGCAAGAACCGATCAGAATGGCCAGTAAAACTAAAACAGCACATAAAACCTTTACAATTTTTTGAATGACTTATTTTCTCTCTGAAATAGGTCAATTGAATTAAAAATTAGTTGGGGTGTCTGAGGTTTTGCGCATTTAACGTTACACGTTGTATATGGTACAGTGGGAATATTAAATGCTGTTACATATCCGTCAATATAGACAGCATACCCAAACATAAGCAGCCCAGGTGTCTCTGTATGAGGGAATGGGCAGCTACCCATCACGCGGGCTCATTGGGTTTGAAGTCATCTCTAAATTATCCAATATTGTATAACACCTACATTCTATACTGTAAAACAAAGAGTAACTAGGGAGCAATCTGAAATTAATTATAATTCTTTATTAAAACTTTATGCACAAGTAAAAAGTGGAAAAGACGGACTTAATGAGACATTTTTATAAAAGTCAACCTTAGGGTGTTACAGAGACAAAACATACAGGATCGATAGGACGGAAATAACTATAAAATACAAGAATAAATATGAATAGATACATACAAAGAAAATAAACTAAATGCGTGGGTCAAAATGTACCTCTATATACTAGGTTATATGTGTGTTAAAAATTTAACACATTTCTTTAAAGCAAGAATTCAATTATACTCAAAGACTTGTGTATTTTGGCGTTAACTTCAAGCTTCGTCCAAGCAAACAGCCCGCATTTCAAGTAGCACAGTTACAAAACTTCTCTCATACTCTTTTTGCTTGCCCTAACTAAAACGTTTGGTACACACAATAAAACTTTTTGGTACATGCATCCGTTCGTCAGTAGCAGAATTTAAATTAAAAAACCACCCTTAGTGCTACGAGATAAGGGAGCTGTGAATGTCACATTGTTACTACCGAGGTGCGGCTGAATGTACTCGCTCATAATCCCTGGAGTGACATTGAATGTAACTCGGCGGTGAATGAATGCAAACACGCTGGTTCTTAAATGAGATGGCGACCGACATCTGGGTTATATATGTCGGGATTTCTTGCTTGGAAGACTATGGGTGTTAGGGGTTCTGAAATTTGTGGAAATATTTCTGTATGTGTGAATAGTTGTATTCTTTAGAAAGGATTGTAAAGAAAAGTTGTTGGGTAAGATGTGTTGTCTAACAAAACTGTTTCAATGATAATCAGCACCCTAATTGCGTAACACACGGTCAATCTACATTTGAATCACTTTGAAACATATAGCTAATCCATTGCTTCACGTGTACGAAAAATTCGTCTGCTGAACAAAGTAAACGGGTGTTGTTTAACTGTCAAAATGAAAGCCATTGCTACTGATAGTATGCTACGCAATTACCCCGCTGGTCTATTTAAGTAAACACTTAAATAGACCAGCAGCAGATTTGATACTTAACTTGGTAGTCAAAACATCTTCCAAACTTGCCCGAACAGAGGTTACAGACAAACAATACAAGGTGTAATTGAAATAACTGAAAACATGAAAAGAGGTTATTGTACTAATAAGTTTTTTTTTTTTAAACTTGCTATGGGTGAACGCAGGAATTGCGAGAATTACATTTAATTAATTAAAAACATAGAATATGTGTTGTCCAGTTTATTGGTGACATTAATAATAAAAAGTGTTTAAAAATTGTAGTTTCGCTTAAATCCTCTTTATTAAAAGTACAGTCATTTATTGTTCAATAAAACACTAGTAAAATAAACTCATAACTGTTCCATTAGCAGTGTGTACAATGCTTAAAACGTTTCAATTATTGTTAATTTGTTAATTAGTATTATGTATTCCAAATAATAAACGTTCAGGAGTTAATTACTGAACTCCCACTAAAACCTCAAATTCAGATGTATAGCAACTAACAAAAATATAGTTAAACACAAGTGACTCACCTCAAATAACCTTTACTTGCTTATTAGCCAAGCGTGACCTGAACGTGAAAAGCTTTCAAGTTAAAAGCCACTGAAAACGCAAGTGTAGTCTCAAATAGAACGCCGCACTTATGAAAAGACTTTGAACTGGTGTTAGGCGGTTTCGTATAATCAGCCTATAATCTTCCCACTGCTGGGATACAGGCCTCCTCTCTGTGAGAGGGAGTGGGCCGTAATCCACCACGCGGGCCCAGTGCGGGTTGGTAGATGTCACATGTCTTCGATTTTGAGGACATGCCGGTTTCCTCGCGATGTTTTCCTTCACCGTATTGAGAGCTGTGGTGATGAAATTATTTACATAAAAGTAAAGCGCCTGCTTGGGTGTGAAACCACGACATACAACTCATAAATCGGAGCCGATACCACTAGGCCACCAACACTACTCAAATGCAATGCTCAAAAAGTTTCAATTACTGTTAATTTATTCATTACTATTTTTTATTCGAAATAATTAACGCTTAGAGTTAATTATCGAAATCCCATTAAAACCTCAAATTGAGTTGTATAGCAACTTACTAAAATATAGGGTGACAACTTTTACTATGGGACCAAAGTAGAAATCGCGAAAAAAAAAATCAGATGTTCCCTACATTTTGACGACTCGTACGAACATAAATGTAGGGAACAGCTGATTTTTTTTTTCGCGATTTCGGATTTGGTCCGATAGTAAAAGTTGTTTGGAATGATGAGTAGAATCATGTGTTTAAGTATCGGTCACTAATTACCAGTCACCTTATATAGTTTTGCACCAAGTAATTGACCCCCAATAACCTTTATTTGCTTATTATATATATAAGCGTGTCCTGAACATGAACGCTTTCAGCCATTGAAAACGCAATTATAGTCTCAAATAGAACGCCACACGTCTTATGAAAAGGCTTTGGACTAGTGTTGGGCGGTTCAGTTCACCGCAAAGATTAGTTTTTTTGGAGCAGTGGTGCCCAGTGGTACCGGCCCGGACTTGGACGAATTGTAGGTCGTGGGTTCGAACCCGCACAGGCGCTTTTATTGTGTAATGTATTTAGTCACCACTGCTCTCAAAACAGGGGAAGGAGAACATTGTGAGCAAACCGGCATGTTCTAGGACCAAACATGCGAAGACATGTGACATCTGCCAACCCACACAGGATCCGTGTGGTGGATCACAGCCCATTCTCTCTCTCACAGAGAGGAGGCATTTGTCCCAGCAGTGGGAAGGTTATAGACTGATTTTGCTAAAGATTAGGTTACTGTTGCTAGGGGCTGATTGCTTCAAGGCCAGATAATTTTATCGGAGGAATAATTGTGAATTTTGGCAGTTTTTCCATACAAGAACTGTCAACAGACGTCAATTTTATTCCACTAATAGAAATTATCTGTCGATTGAAAATCGGCCCTAAGTGAACTAAATTGCTGTTCTCGTTTGTTTTAAAAACAAAATGTTGTCGACACATCCACTTTCAGTCTCATCTTTATCATCATAACAGCTTCTCCCTCATCATTTGCCTATCCTACAAACAGCCTTTTTCTATCTGACAGGCCTGTTGGTCTAGTGGTCAGTGGCCCTGACTGCTATGCCCAAGGTCGTGGGTTCGATTCCCACCCAGGACAAATGTTTGTGTGATGAGCACGATCATTTGTTCTTTGTCTGGGTGTAATTTATCTATAATATGTATGTATTTAGAAATATATATGTATGTTTATCAGTTGTCTAGTACTCATAGCACAAGCTCTGCTTAGTTTGGAACTAGATAGCGTTGTGTGATAGTTGTGGAATATTAATATTATATTATTATATCTATTGTCAAACCTAGATATCCTCAAAAGATTTTCACTTCGAACAATTCAGACCCGCATGCACCCAGCGGTTTTCCGCAACAAATCGTCGTTTTCTGTCTGGTTGTTTGAGTGGGCAGACTTTCAATGATCCACTTTTCATCTCACAGTCGATATTCTTTATCCTATCTTTGTAATAGTTGTTAATCTTTCGAACAACGTGTACAGATTAAGTACCACTTTATTTTTTCTAAGGACTTCCTCATTCTGCACCGCCAAATACAGAATCGAAAATATTTAGGTACTGTTAAAGTTGAACAACCAGACCACAGTGTGCTGCCCATGACTAAACACACAAAGAACATAGACCAAGATTTTTTCTAAGTCGACTTCACAATTTCTTAGTTTCCCCACTCTTTTAAACTAGTTTGTGAAAACCACAACACTAGTTAGACGAAGGAACTCGTGTTAAGTTTATATAAACCGGGAGCGAGGCCGTAGAGGAAGTTAAGGACTTTTGAAACGTGTACGCATACGATTAAGTGCGGCTGAGTGTATTGCGTGACTATTCGCTCTGACCGTGGCACAGTTACCGCGCGGTGAAATGCTTTCCTTAATTGAACGGTATTAAATATTGTAATAAGCTAAGGTGTAATTAATATTGTTGAGTATTTAATTAATTTTATTTTTAGTAGCTGCTGTTTACGAATTCGATCACATTTTATAGTTCACGCAGCATTTCTCTTACATCGAAGGAGTCGGCCGATTGATCACCATGCTTGAGTTCGAAACTATTTAAATTCAACGTATTCCAGAACTTTAATCTTTTCAAAAACCACATTTCCATTTCTTTTCTAGTAATGTTAGATGTTAAGAATTCTAGATCAATACCAAACTTTGTATACAAACATAGTGAAGTTTCCCGTATCTTCGCAAATGAAACTTGTGAGTACAGTTAACCAAAGAGTGTAAACGGGCACGACTTATGCACCTTTAAGCTTTGCTGTTGATACGCAAAGTGGTTTTATACACCTTAAGACACCCACCACCTTACTCAGGCACGTCAAATTTATTAACATTAATTGATTATTATTATTCATTCCTTGTGAATTAAAATAATATGTAAGTAAACAATTAATACCTAATTAATTAATAATAATAACCACATTATATCTTACTTAACTAAAATTATTTACAAACAAAAATTTAGCGTAGAAAAATTCCTCCGCATCGCTGACGACTGTTAATGTATTATTATTATTTAACATTAATTGATCAGCTATCTTACTAAAATTCAACAAAATTAAAATTAACTCAATCTGTCATATTCTTGGCTGGTAGATTTTAAATAAGTGATTTCGTTTTAGTGATCTCTAGACCTCTCTGAGTGTTAGCTGCCTGCATTCCTATATCTTTTGTTCATATAAATATTTAATTTTGTTTGTATGAACATTCAGAACTAGTTACTTATTAGGTGTGTATTAATTTTATTTCACCCGCGTAAGTTTCGATTCCGTGGGAATATCCGGATAAAAAGTAAAAGTTTTAAGTAACAGCTATGTACCTATCAAGTTTCATCGCAATCGGTTCATTAGATTTTGCGTGAAGAAGTAACAAACATAATAATATTATATATTTACCGCTGCGCTGCGTGGGGCCACACCGGGCAGTTTTTTTTTTTAGATTGACATTTTTAAATTCATAATATCTTTTGAATGGAATGACCGATTTGAATAATTCAAAAAGTAATCTACAGGTATTGAAACCCTCTTGAATACGAAATTATTTATTTGGATAAGGATTAATACAAAGGTATGGATAACATGGTCTGATATTTTTTATTTATTTATTATTTATTTAATACTTCAAGTACAGAGGCGGACTTAATGCCATAGGCATTTTCAACCAGTCAACCAGGTTTTGCAGTTGGGTGATGGAGAGACAAACAGTAATAGGTTCAACTTATAAAATGTAAAAAAGTAGTAATACTGACATAACTAAAATAGTTGGGCATATAGTATCACGAAGTTTTTTGTAGATATTGATATGTTCTTTAATATTGTAGAACATTTTTTTGTTCTATCATTAATAATTTCCACAGCGCATGCGATGAAAGACATTTCATATCATTTTTTTTTTTTAAATTAGGGGTCCCTACTAAACCTTCAGCAATGTAACCCAATGTGGTTACATTACTGAAGTTTTAGTAGGGACCCCCAATTTTTTTTCTAATAATAAATATAGCCTATGTTACTCAGGGATAGTGTAGCATTCTAATGGTGAAATTTTGAAATCGGTTCAGTAGTTTTTGAGTTTATTCGTTACAAAAATACATACAAAAATACAAATCTTTCTTCTTTATAATATTAGTGTACATGTAGATATATCAACTGCCGCAACAAACACTATCGAAACTGCAAATCACGTACTTCAAAGGAGAGCAATTCAAAGTTGTAATTCGATGAAAAATATTTTGTATTATTAACTTCAGTAAAATTATATAATATATAATTTTACTGAAGTATATTATATTCTATTTCTATCTATTTTTATCTGATATTTTGCATCGAATTACAACTTTGAATTGCTCTCCTTTGAAGTACGTGATTTGCAGTTTCGATAGTGTTTGTTGCGGCAGTCGATATGTGTTATTTATATCTCATTGTACATTATATACTGCACTAGTTGACATTATCACGTCAACGCCGGCTCCTAGAGCTCCGTCTCGCATAGAGTCACGGCATTTAGTTTGCGTGGGTGTGACGCATATTTTCTCCCAACTTGTTTTTTTGTGTTTGTGTTCTTTCTCTGCGCCATGGTTACCGCAAATAAACGTATTTCCTTTCTTTATTTCTCTTCTTATTTCTTGTTGTCTGTATCTGATGCAGCCAGTAGTGGATATCGCTTTGAATGCAAATCGTGTGTGCACTTACATCGTATTGTATATTCGTGTAATAAATCCGTTCCGGTTCACTTGGCTGGCGTTAAATTGTACAGTTGATTCCCAATACTGAATATATCATGATACGAAGAATATATTTGGAGTTTCAGCAAAGCGACTACGCTTGACTGTAGTGGACCACAAATCGATGCTGCTATAACATCAGTATTTCAGATATATTTACACACATATTTTACATACATTTCCCATCATTACGTATTATAAACAAGCGTCCGTCTGTCTGAACGCAATAAACATGAAAGCTACCGAACGCATATTCATACGGTTTTCATCAATGGACGGAGTGATGTATGCGGTAGGTTTAGGTGTGTACAACGTTAAGGTTTTGTAAAAATTGGCTGAAACATGACAATGACGGTTGAAGATGTCGGAAAAAATCGTGCCGACTGTATTACAACAATGTATTACGGAATTATTCCTCTTAAAAAGATCTGTTAAACGTAGTAGTACGTTTCTGTGGGATAGTGTCCAATCTCCACGCAGGCGAAGCCGCGAGCAAAAGCTAGTATTCTCTAAATAAATGTTATCGCAACACTATTTTACAGATATCCGCTTCTGATGATATGAAAACGAACGTCAAAAGTCACAAAAGGACACACAATCTGCTTGCTACGCTCGTAGCTCCTTCTACGAGTACTCGTGGAAACTGCTACGAATTCGTAGCACATCGCGTAGATAGAAGCTACGTAAATCAAGTTTAAGCGCAATTCGTTCTCTTTGGCGCAAAATATTACCCTTCCAAAATGTTTAATGGTGAATTTAACATTTGTTAAATATACTTTTAGTGTCAAGCTGTAGTTGTAAATTGCATATTTCTATTCAGCATTTACATAGTTAAAATAAGACTGCGCTCGCACAGATTTAAATAAACAACACTTAAAATCACTTTCATAACTTGATGTAACTGTTACTTTATTATTGTGTATTCTTGAAAGCAAGTTTTGCAAATAAAAAGTTATGTCAGACTTGTATGAAAATATTAAGCAAGAAGGAAAAAATATGGGTGAAACATCACCACATGACAAGACTGTAAACATGCAACATATTTGTGAAGGACAGTGGTTAAATAGCGGTCCGTAATTTTGTTTTATGGTGGCCGCAATCCCGGCGGCGCAAAAAGATGAATAACCCGCAAAATTCACGTGAAAAAGCTCAGTGTCCCTTTCAAAGGATCTGAAAGGAATCCAATTTGTGCTTGAACATTTTGATTTTTGGGAAGAATTTTTTGTTAGTAAATTAAATGCTTCTGAGTTTATTACTAAATATTTTGTTGATTAAAATTGTATTTATGACAAAATGCTACATGTTTCGAGATTAATTAAAAATCGCTTGAGTATTTTCGCATAAAAACGAACCCCGGGATTAACCATGTTGTGTATTTTTGTTTACCTCACAAAAAAGACCGCTAATTCCATGTAAAACAGCATACATTACCTGGAAAAATAAAAAATCTTTATTAGAATATGTAAAATCAGCTTAACAATAATAAAAAAAGGTTAAAGACCCTGGCCTTATTGCACAATGGAAAAGATTATAAGGATTTTCATTTTAACGAGGGCTTACTAGATTAATTGCGCACTTGTCACACATGAGAGAAGAAGTTCATACTTCTTAATATGAAATATTATTTCGTTACAAAAAAAATACTGTTAATGAAAAAAATATACAACAAGGTGTCATGAACATCGACGCACAAATTGTAACCATGAATTCAGCACATGATTCTAGATAGCCAAGCGTAGAACTTTTCGTCGGTTATCAAAAGAAAAACCAGCTATTTCATAGAAAAGCCACACGCGGTTAATACCTATGCGGTAACATGTACGGAATATATGTGTGCGGCTGTTTGTGTATGTGAGTTTAAATGTCCCTGCAAACCTGTATTGTGTTCACCTGACAGCGCAGAAAATACACGATTTGGTGGTGTGGGACACATTAGCCCCGATGATCTAATCAACACACCTACACAAATTTTACATATTTATTATATTCTCGAATCGAAAACTGCTACAATTACTCCATTCCATTACTTCTCTATGCAAAACAAAACCTCCCGTTCCGTACATTAACTTGTGTCAAAACTTCATTATTTTAAAAGCTCTGTAGTCTGTACATCCGACAATGGCGGCCATTTTGTTTGCAGCACAAAAGAATACTTACTTTAGTTTATATTAAATGGCTGTAACGTGAAACTACCCACAATTTGTTGGTGAATATTTAAAATATCAGTATTATATAAGTATATCTATTCATATACGAAATATATGAATGCATCATTGTACACATCATTATGAACAACTTTTACTACAGGACAAAATGTTAAATCGTAAAAATAAAACTCATCTCAGCGACAATCAATGTCAAAGATTTGTCAAAAATGTAACAATTTTACAGGTATTTTTGACAGACTGAGAGTGAGATCAGACTGTCAACGTACTTAAAATTACGAGAATTGACCCTCAGATATTCTAGATATTTGCACGTATTCGCGGTTTAGTGGAATTTAAATAGTATACTTTGTCTTTTAAATAAGTGTATTCGTATACAACGGTTAAATGCGCAAGACCTGAAAATAGTTTGATCAGAATAACGAGCAGAATCAATTGAACCACTTTTTAATATAAGTCACATTTTTCAAAAAATCTTCACTAAAAACGTTGCCGTGTCTATTTAATAATAGCTCAAGCAAGCCAATGTCAGCGCGGCGCAGCGGCCCGGTCACGACTCCTCCCTCTCAATAAAGCGTCGTCGCAGACGCAAGAAACGATCAGAATGGCCAGTAAAACTAAAACAGCACATAAAACCTTTACAATTTTTTTATGACTTATTTTCTCTCTGAAATAGGTCAATTGAATTAAAAATCAGTTGGGGTGTCTGAGGTTTTGCGCATTTAACGTTACACATTGTAGATAGGAGATTTTACAGTTTTCCATACTCTTTGATAAACTGTAGGCGTGCAAAACACTCGTGCCTACCACCTCTGACAATGCAAGCATAACGTTATGTACGTAATAACTAGTACAAATGCCTTATCTTTCAACTGATATATTTATCCACCACAAAAACCAACAGCGAACATACAAAAACAAGCATAAATAATTTAAATTTATTTTGTATACGCAAATGGAAACACGACACCACTAAAAACTGTTTGTTATTAAAAGCCCTGAACAACACGAGAACAGAAACTTTTAATACAATTAGAGAATTAATGAAATTGAAACATTTTCAATGGTGGATTCAAGTTTTAGACAAAGCCCAAGGCCCCAGGGTTTAAACAAGATGGTTCAAATTATATTCCTTATAGCCTATAGGAATTAACATGAAGTTTTCAAGGAGAATACTGGTTTCGACGCAGTACAGCCTTTGTACAGACGCCAGCACATCAAGCTACCCGAAACTGTCTTTCCCAATCAACCTTGAACCTTATGCTTTAGCGATAAAGTAGAAAATCTATTAAAGAAATTTGACAGATTGTACTAGCTTGATGTGCTGACGTCATAAGCAGTCAGTCCCTCTGACGGTATATGGTCATCGCAATCTACAGTAATTTGTAGTCATCTTTAATGTGCCTGTAATTGCTGCCGTATCGTTATATCAGAACACAGCACGCTTGGTGACAAAAATATGTTGATATTGTTGTAATAAATCTTACGACAAGCTCCTTCACAAAGAGCTCTACTGTTTCTTGTAGATGATATTATTCATATAATAATATGTTAATTTTATCGAGTCACAGCTCCACAGGTGTGGTCGGTTGTATTATATTAGTATTAGCTGTTGTTACAATAACAGCATGGATACGCAGTGTCTCAATAAAGGTAGGTCTGTCCTATTCATACAGAATAGCAGTGGTTAGGCACTGGACAGTAATCCCCGTTTACACTAGAAAAAATCTAAAATCGTATTGCATTGTTGGATTTTCAACGCTCGGCACAACGCTGAAAGTTGAAAGTCCAATAGCACGCTTGTATTTAGGTGTGGTTGGCTTAGTGTCACCGAACGCGAGTCTCGCACCTGTGGCTGGTTACACATTGTACTGGTGTTGTGGTCACAACATGTGGTCATGATGTGTCAAAATCAAATTAGACGCCTTGCCAACTGCGTAGTCGCCGATAATTGCGATGAGGTTGCATTGTGGCTGCGAGCGGTCTCTACGATTACAAGGTAACACTATACATATTTTCGTTCTAATCACTGTGCACGTTTCACCAAAGGAAAATGTGATCAAAGTTAGGAACGTGTCCTGGAGCGATGCTCAAGCATATACATATCTCGAATCAAAACTGTCAATTAACATAAATTACAAATGAGTCTATTTCTTTAAGTAGATTTGTATAACCTACTGGCAGAAATAAAATCATTTATCGTACTAAAATCAACTCTTTACTTGATCGAGCACACCGAGAAGCATGCTTGAGTCTTGTTTTAGGACGAATTTCACCAATGGAATTGATCGCGATCAGGACATCTAAACCACATTCAAGAGCTATCAGTGTCAATATTCCAGAGCAATGATGACAGTGACAGCTCATGAACGCGTTTAAGATTCGATTTCATTGGTGAAATTCGCCCTTAAAATACGCGTAAATCGAAAAGTATGAAATTACAAAATTTTGTTCAACACATTCTAGTTACGTTTGGTTTATTTCCGCTTGCTAGATTTTTTGCGGTTGTACTGTCGGAACAGGCCTTAATCTATTTCGCAATAAAGGAAATACGTCCAATCTAGATGTGATTTCGATATGGACCCTGTTGCTTACATTATGAGGGGTCGAATTGAGCTTAATCTGACGGAATTATCTAACAGATGGATTCCGTACGTTTTGGGGATATATAATGATTTATAATATTCTTGTTGTTGTGTAATAAAGTATATTACTTGATCCAATTATTACTCCGCTCTTATGGCATTTTTACTATTTATGCTTTCGAGAAGACTTCTGAAATTAAGAGTCAGAAGATCACCTAACAAAGAAACTTATTATTTAGCAAGCAACATTTGTTCAAAAATATTTTATAAAATGTGGGAATGTAGCAACAAGCTTACTTTATTTTAGATGGCGACAGATTTTATGTACCTTCGTGTGTTTGTTTTCAGTCGCAGCTGTACTGCCACTGAAAACAAATATGCGCATACTGCGCATATATTTACCGTTGTTAGAAAATCGAGTCGACAGAGGCAGCACCTACTTAAATTGATACTTATAAAACCAACCAGTTTAAGAGTTTTAACTCACTGAACGATTTTGCTCGCTTTGTAAAGTCTTAGTTGTGCAAATAACACAGTTTAAAGTTAAATTTTCTAGTGGATAAAATCCTAAGACTTGATTCTGAATGCACAGTATGGACGTTTTCAACTACTTAGGATGTTTTATTTTAAATGTTAAACTTATATATTTGAAATATTAGTGTACACTAATTACACACTAGCAATAACATTTTAAATAGAGAGATTTAATATATTATTATAATAGCCTTGAATGCATTCAATCTTGCTGACTAACTGACATTTTTACCAGGGCATGAGCTATTAAGAAAAAAATCATGCCGAACCGAGAGGAGTGGTGAACAAATCTTGATACATACATTTTTTTATCCTCTTGCATGTCTCCAATAGGGTTAGGCAAAAGCTACAGAACACCACGTGCTACGATCCTTATACGTCTACTCCTTTTGTTTAGTTTACGTTCATACATCTGGTTATACACGTACGACCGCGCCCCGGTTGCGAGTACCTACTAAGCACCTGATCTTTTTGAAGACCAATAAGGTCACTATATATCCTTCTAGGGCGTCCCGTCCCGCCGTTTCCTCTCACATCCGCCTTGTAAATACTTTTCGTTAGTCGCCTTTCATTCATCCTTTTAACATGACCAACAGATTCAAGAATACTCTTTAAAATTTTTGCCACTACATCTTTTTTTAAACCACAACGTTGCCTTATACACATTATAGATATCATTCACATTATAGAATATCATTCATAGTTACGCCACACGTCTGATATGAATCTTGATATCATGATTTAATATGGGTATATATGTCAGTATATAATCTACATAACATACATACATATGTCTCCGTGAAGTGTATGCGTACCACTGTGCTCTTTGACGCAGATTCCCGCATGGCAACAAATATTGGCGTGGCGTACTGATACTTATTTGAACACTGTGTTTGAGACGGTACCTAAAAGGAAGACATATGAGTTTGTGAATCGGCATACAGACTTGGAACAGAGCTCCCTTATCAATGCGTCTGTTTACTATATTTATTGATATACACTTTACAAATCTAGCTTTTATCTTTAATTATTTATAAGCGGAGATAGCTGGTATAAAGTAAGTAAGAGTAGTTAACCTAAAGTACCTTTGTACAATCCAATGAAATTTAGTCACATCTGTATCTGTTTTACTGTTTGTACATAAATCTATATCTATACTAATAACAAAGCTGAAGAGTTTGTTTATTTGTTTGTTTGAGCGCGCTGATCGCTGAAACTAACAGTGTAATTTGAAAAAAATCTTTTTGCATTTTTTAGCCCGATTCTTGAGGAACATCGCGCCAGAAGCCTTAGGAACCGAGCAAAAATAAAAAAGCTAGAAAGACCGCTACGCGGAAACAAAGTAATCACCGGAAGAACCTACGAGTAGTAATAAAATAAATAAATAAGATGAGCGATGTGTGCAGTAACTTTTTTGGGATAAACACATATTTATTTATTTATTCAGGGACGACAAACAGCAGTGTAATAATAAGTAAACATAGGTTAGAACTTAATAATAGGTAACAAATACACTACTCACAAAGTTATCCACATATAGGTTCAATTAAGGCTCCTCCTAAAATGACAGCAAAATTAACGTTGAATGTTTAGTAGTAATAGTGTACCCTACAGACTGACACAAACTCACTTTTATGATTGAATTACGTACCTATAGGTAAAAAAAATACGAGTATAAAAAAACTTTTTTAAAAACAAGCTTTTATTTAAATGCGCTAAAAAGAATAAAATAGAGGGGCCCATGGCTAAATAATAACAGCCGCACAGGTCGATCGATCAGGTTAAGCTACGCTTGCCGCGGTTGGTCTGTGAATGGGTGACCAGTGACCATCTTTACATACCGAGATCCCTCCTTGCCTCGGAAAGCACGTTAAGCCGTTGGTCCCGGCTGTCATTCGTAGATCTTTGACAGTCGTTACGGGTAGTCAGAAGCCCGAAAGTCTGACAACCAGTCTTACCTAGGGGTATCGTATTACATTACCCAGTAACTGGGTTGGGGAGGTCAGATAGGCAGTCGCTCCATGTAAAATACTGGTATTCAGCTGCATCCGGTTAGACTGGAAGCCGACCCCAACATAGTTGGGAAAAGGCTAGGCAGATGATGAAAAAGAATGAAATCAACTTTTTCTTTAAAACCTTTACTATTAACTTATAACGTCATTACACAATTCATACGACATAAAAGCTTGTAGGTATCCTATACCTGAATTCATGTCCATGGTAACACTTGGACTGGACCTGGCCTAGCGTTGCACGGAGTTTCAATAGAACACGAGCCCGGCTTATACTGGTTTTATTACCAGTTTCTTTTTAACCGACTTCAAAAAAAGGAGGAGGTTATCAATTCGACTGTATTTTTTTTTTTTTTTTTATGTTTGTTACCTCATAATAACCGACTGGGTGAACCGATTTTCATGATTCTTTTTTTATTTGAAAGCTGGTGCTTCCCGTGTGGTCCCATTGTCACCATTTCAATATCTGATGATGGGATCTTGTAGAAATCAGGGGAACTCTTCAATAAATAACAGCAGATTAAGCGCGTTTGTTACTATAGCATATCTAAGCATTGTTTACACCATCACACAACATAATATCACGCCTGTACTCACTACAAAGGTAATCATTTTTTTTTATTGTAATAATAATTAATACCAGTAAAACAACCGCGATTGCTGCTATCGCATATGTATGCACTGTTTACGCAATCGCACAACATAACATCACGTATGTACCCTATAAACGCAGATGCAGCTTCCTGTCACTGATATTTACATAGCAAGTAGTGTTTATATGAATTTGATTGGGGTAGATATAACTAAAAAGTGAAAAATAAAAAAAAATATATAAAAAAAAAACAACCGACTTCCAAAAAAACACTACAAAGTGAAAAATAATTTTAATTTCGGAAGTCGGTGTCAAAAAACCAAAATGCGGAACCAACGACACCGACTTCCAAAATTAAAATTATTTTTCACTTTGTAGTGTTTTTTTGGAAGTCGGTTGTTTTTTCTATTAGCCGTTAATGTTTCACTGCTAGGCAAAGACCTCCCTACTCTCTTTCCACCTCTCTCTGTCCAGAGCTGCCAAGGAGCAATCTTTTATTAAAGGCGTCCAGCTCACTAACAGTACCTACCTATTTCAGATTTAAGATGAAATCGAACGATGCATCGAAAGATGCTCTTGATTCGCTTAAAAAAACTTCTTTAATCTCACGCCACATCATTTTCTTATTCATTCTATCACCCTTTTTCATTCACTGTCACCAATAAATATGACAAACACCAACTTCGCCCATTAATACTCTACCGAAAAAACCTAAGAATCTAAAGTGCCTATAAATCATAGTAAATCGCCACAAAAACTTGTAAAAACTGTGATTATTCACTCGTATGATAACGTGGCGTGACTATAGGTAGCTGTGGACCAAATAGTTATCAGTGAAAACTGTCCATTCTTCCGTGACTGACGGTGCTCTAAAAATTAAGAAGAGAGTTTTGCGCAATAAGCACTAAACGATGAACAACATTGTGTTATTTAATACTTCAAGCACATAAATGTACAGAGGCGGACTTAATGCCTGAGGCATTTTCTACCAGTCAACCTTAGGGTGATGCAGAGACAAACAGTAGTAGGTGCAATCATGAAAATCGAGGAATAAATATTTTAAATATTTATTCCTCGATTGAGAGAACCGCATAAACCTATTAAAACTATAAATATATCATATACCTAATTATACAATATATAAGTATAAGCACAAATAAATATACATAAATACATGAATATACTAAAAAGAAATAAGACAAGCAATGAGAAAATATGATTATATGTATTTGATGATATTGCCAGCTTCTTGCGAATCTGCTCGCGAACCTTAACTTGAAAGGATAATCGGCATCCTTGGGCTTTAAAGGATAACCTACGATCTTTCGAGCTAGCAGTTCGTGAGTTCAACCCAGACAGGCACTTTACTTTGTGTAAGGTCATCATTATCGAGCAGAAGTGCTCGATAAAGCGGTGAAAGAAAACAATGTGAGGAACCGGCATGTCTTAGAACCAAAAATTCGACGACATGTGACATCTACCAACTCACACTGGGCCCGCGTCGTGGATTATGGCCCACTCCTTCTCACAAAGAGGAGGCCTCTATCCCTGCAGTGGGAATATTTTAAGCTGATTGATTCTGCTTATGCTACGAACTCTCTATCTATAAGGGTCGAAGTACATATGGTAGTATATCCCACGCTCCCAAAGCATAGTAACAAAAAAACCAAGGAGGTTATAGTCAGTAGGAGTCCGACATAACACTCACACGGACAGGTATCCATAAGAATTTCTACAGGGAAAAAACAAAATAAGTTTCAGCGTGCGACATGGATTTGCTTTGCGAAAAAAACAAAAATACTAAGAAGGCAGCAAAATTCACTCCTGTACTTAAAATACTTGGATCACTTATGTGCTCACTAAGCGACAGTGTCGTAAACTTGTACTCGTGTTGTTATAGTGGATGGGCACGGAGTTACGGACGTAGTGAATTGTAAACTACCTAGAACATAATAAAGGATCTCTGAAACTGAGTAAAAACTTTAACAAAACGGTTCCTCAACAAAAAGAGTCCTTTCTTCGTTGTTTCAAGAATGAAACTGCCCAAATATCCGAGGGTAAACTTTTTGTAGAGCTTAAAGGTGATTTCCTAGCCGACGCTCTAATGTTCACTATTTACTTTTCACGCTAGGGATCACCGAAAAATACCCTTTTCAGTTTTTCAGGAAAAGCAGAATTTTCAGGAGTTTTACTTCTGTAGTTTATCTACAGTAATAAAGAGACAAAGTTTGTGAGTTTGTATGTAGGGAGTAATCTTCGGAACTCCTGATCGGATTCCGAAAATTCTTTCAATAATGGGAAGCTATTATATTGCCGAGTGTCACAGGATATATTTTAAGTTAACGCAGACGAAGTCGCGTGTAAAATGCTAGTTAAGAATAAATAATGATGAATCGATAATAGAGTCGTCTTCTTTTGTTTTATATTTAAATTCTATGCAACTGCTGATTTATTATGAGGCTCAATTTCTGTCAGTCGCAATTTCAATATGAAACGCTTGCTTTATAACATGAACTCCTTTTTCCGATTCACAGCCATTTAAACTTTCGCTTAAGTAAATCAAAGAAGAAGAAAGCCTTCCAAACTAATTTACAATTTCATTCAAATTATAGTTCTTCATCAAATGTAACTTCACTTTGATCAAATCATTCGGTCCTTTCGTACCTATTTGCATTCAAAATGGCTACTGAATCCACGGTTAGAATAAATCTTTTTAGAAGTTCGCAGCTCGACGCCTTAAGGTGCTAAGGCCCATTCATACGTACCTACCAGCCTCACGACATCCCAGTGATAATTATTGGGAAAGCAATGGTTACTTGTGAATAGTCTCGCTTCAAAATCTGATAGTTATTTACGTTGTGGTACGTAACTACAAAACCGTGTCTGCTATACAGGGTGACTTTTCAAAAACCAGCCAAATTTAAGGGAGTGGTACAGACCAACAAATTGAACAATTTTGTCCATGGGACCAACATAACAATAAAAATTTAACCGTCCCATACGTTTAGGTCGAGTAGGTATTGACGTTTTCTATGGGACAGTTGGTAAATTTTTCGCGGTTACGATATTGGTCCCATGGAGAAAGTTGTTCAGTTTGATGGTCTGTACCACATCCTTAAATTTGGCTGATCTTTGAAAAATAACCCTGTATCGTAGCCGGCTGCTCGTGCGCTGTGTCGGTTGCTGCTGGGTGCGTGATATCTGCGACCAATGTAGATGAGGTCGATATCTTCCAAACGGTTGAATAAAACGTTATATTTTCACTAGCTGCCCCGCGGTTGTTCCGCATAAGTGTCGATCCCGTGGGAATATCGGGATAAAAAGTATCCTATGTGTTAATCCCGGTTATAACCTATCTGTGTACCAAATTTCATCCAAATCCGTTCAGCCGTTTGAGCGTGAGGAAGTAACAAACATACAAACACACACACTCACAAACTTCCGCCTTTATAATATTAGTGTGATACGTTGCGCTCGTCCAATAGTTGTGGTTGACGTGCATTGTGATGTGGTGTGGCTCTGGTACGTGTGAAAGCTTCCTTACTCTCAGTGAAGCCGATAACAAATTGGTGCGACAGCTTCTTGAACAAGCACTGAAGTTCAGGAAGATAGAACGCTGAACAATGGGAGTTTATTTCAATTCTTTTATCACTTGTAATGAAAAACTACCGAGAGTTTAGTTGAATAAATCGGTGCAGATTTCTACCGCGCTGGGAAGGGGCAGGAGTTTAATATTTCGAGATGTTTAATTTGTTTGAGAGCTACGCTAGACGGAAATGTATGACTTGTATGAGCAGTGCTCTTAAAAGTTCTGTCTTTATTGCATTAAAAACTACACTTTCTATAGATGCTAGGCAACGCCATCTGCTAGATATAATTTAATATTATCCTAGAGCAAAAAGCACTGGCTGGTTTCGTTCTGTACATCTGCGGCAGTCGTCATCTCAGTGTTTACAATTTGCTTTGCCATTTAACCATATTGCAGTCCATCCAACTCTTCCTACACCTCTCTCTTATAGCCATCCATACCTACATCAATTTTAGAACCAGTCTTTAAAGTCGGTAAATGACCTAATCGTGATATCACACAATTGAGATCATATCCTCGGACGGGTCATTATGACCCAAAATATGCTCATCTTCGCAATAAAAACAACATTTTGAACTCTTTACACACTCTCCCACCTGTTGTTAGTTGTCACGCAATGTGTGGTTCAAATGTCACGCGATTTGACCCCAGATAGGCGGGGAGCTCATTGACACGCTTTGTAAGCGATTAGAAAACATAAACAATACTACTAATGGACTCCTCGACTAGGAATTACTAGGTAACAACGAACTCAGTCGAGGTCAAAATTCCACATTTTATGGATTTAGTAAGGTAAGCTACGCAATAAAAGAGCTGTCATAGTTAAATTGTAATCATAGATGTGCAGTCGATTGTACACCTGCATTAATCAAAGGAGGATGGATCTGGACTTGGATTGCCCAATAATGCGGTACTGGACCAGGCTGCATGTTGAGCACTCCGGGTCCAAACCTAAATTTAGACTAAGGTGATTGGCATTGTGACTTGTATTGATTGTTTTTTTTTTTTTTTAATATGATTTAGTTTTTTTATTTTATTTATTTCTTTTGATTTAATTTTGAATTCTGTGACCGTGACAATTTTGATCTTTTTATCTTTTAATATTCGTTTATTTTAATTTAATTTAATTGCATTGACATTGCATTTTAATTTTAATTTTTATCTGTGACATTTTTAATTTATATTCATTAAGTAATTTATTTTGTAGCAGTGATATTGTGATATTTTATATTTTATGTTTTATGTAATATGGGTCTTGCCTGAATTAAATGATTATTATTATTATTATTATTAAACAGGGTTATAAAAGATGGTAGCGAGCGATTCAGAATAGTTTTAGTTGCTTTAATTGGTGTCTTGAATACGTGCCAAGTGCCAACCAAGAGATTACGTTCGTTTAAATTGTGTAGATAACTACTCTGAAAAACGATTTGGTAAAGAGACTGAGGCACCTGCCTCACCGCCGACGACGAAGCGACTAGGCCATCGACTATTGTCTCGCTCAAGAAACGTAAAATAGAAAGTGGATACCATGTCACTAAAAGAGATACGTATATTCATCGTTGATTGGTGACTGTTTACACTGCTGATAATATCACTCTTTCCACTAGTTTTTCTCAGCGACAAGAGCTATCAAAGAAAAACTCGCTCATCCACGCTTGCTTGGCTCACTGCTCATTGCTCTCCTATTCGTTTCTAGTTGCTAGCTCCACTCACTTGTCGCTAATTCTAGGCGGTGGTACAGTTGCCATAACATAGCACTGGAACACATTGTAGCTACTACAAAGGAAAACTGTAAATGCTAAGTTAGAAACTCTACAGCAGGGACTACAATTTAATCTCTTGACTAAGTTAGTCTAGCACTAACAAGGAAACCTCGCGAGGTGTCCCTCACTGATTTAGTTGCGGCTTTACTATAATAATATGTAAATAATAATGACATTAATCATCATTTAAATTAGAAATTAGGACAATAGAGGCAACCTCTAGCAAAAATGTAACTAAGGCAATAAATAACTCAAATGAAAGTGTAAAAAAATTAAACAGTATCAATCTGGTGCATCAAAACATTCAAGGATTTTTAAATAAAGACTTAGAAGTAGAATTATTCCTGAATTGTAACAATGTAGATATTCTTTGTATGACAGAACATTGGCTTAAAAGCCACCAGTTCATGTTCAATTTTAGTAATCACCAGGTTGGTAGTTCATTCAGCAGAGTAAATGCTATACATGGTGGCTCATTAATTTTAGCACATAACCAGCTTAAATTTAGGGACCGAAAGGACATTGTGAGCCTCTCTGTTGAGCGGACAATTGAAATAGCCTGTATAGAATTGGAGCAGTTCATTATATTAAGTGTATACAGACCTCCTTCAGGATTGTATGATTGTTTTGAAAAGGTTATGGATGAAGTGTTGCACAAAATCTGTAATACAAACAAGTCCATCATCACTTGCGGTGATTTCAATGTTAATTTGTTAGAAAATTCTGGGTTAAGTACTAAAATCATAAGTTTGTTTCAGTCATACAATCTTGCTAACCTATTTTTGGAGCCCACTAGAATAACTCCTACTAGTGCCACATGCCTAGATAACATTTATACAGACATTATACCAAATCACAAAGAAATGATTAATTTAATAGACTCAGATCATTGCGGACAGCTGATCACTATTATAAATCAAAACAAAAAAGTTTTTAAAAAAGATATCACTGTTAACCCAAAAACAACTAAACGCTTAGAAACATTTAAAACTAAACTCTTAAGAAAATTACCACTTTTGTTGACTAATGATGACCCTAACAAACAATATAATGATTTTTTTAATATATATTGCACACAATTTGATAAAACATTCATTCCAAAGACATTATCAGTCAATAGTAACGCTTCCTTCAGTGACTGGGCCACCATTGGTATACATAAAAGTAGAAAAAGACTTTATGAATTATATGATGAACGAATTTGTATAAACACTGCTGAATTTAATTTATATGTTAAAAATTATTCTAAAATATTTAAAACAGTCTGTAGTATGGCCAAGTCACGTTATTTGAGTTCAAAAATTAAAAATAGTAATAACATTATTAAAATGACTTGGAATGTCATTAATAGCGAAACAGGAAGGTCATGCAACCGAAGTAGTGACTACAGCCTTGCTATTGATGACAATGTAATTAGATCAGATTCCCAGGTCGCCGCGGCCTTTGAAAATTTCTTTACAGAGATTCCCGTGGTAACTACTAAATCTCTAAGCTCATCACCCACTGCTGCAGAGTCTTTACTTAAGGAAAACGTTCCAGTTTGTGATTCGGAATTTCACTTCGAATTTGTCACTTGTACAGATATAATTAAAACTTTTCACATGTTAAATGTTAAAAAGACTGCAGATCTATGGGGCAATTCTGTGGATGTTGCTAAGACAATTATAAACATTGTAGCACCTACTTTAGCTGATATATTTAATAATTGTATTGAATGTGGTGAGTTTCCTGATCTTATGAAACACAGTAAAATAATACCGTTGTTTAAATCGGGTAGTACATCAGACCCTACTAATTATAGACCTATTTCCGTACTACCCACCTTTAGTAAAATTTATGAAAAACTTATTTTAAATCAATTGCAAAGATTTTTCAATAACAATAAATTACTGAATAATAAACAGTTCGGTTTTACAAGGGGTCGTTCAACTACCGATGCCGGAGTTGAACTTTTAGGACATATTTATAATGCATGGGAGGACAAATGCGATGCTTTGGGCATTTTTTGTGATTTGTCAAAGGCATTCGATTGTGTTCTTCATGAAACCTTAATCAGGAAACTTCACCACTACGGAATCCGGAACGCCTCTCTGGATCTTCTCACTTCTTACTTAAGTGATAGGATTCAGAGAGTTGATGTTAACGGGAAAAGGTCACCCGGATCTGTAGTAAGAATGGGGGTCCCACAGGGCTCAATACTTGGACCATTTTTATTTATTATTTATATCAATGACTTGCCTTACCTCATAAAGGATGAACATGATATAGTGTTGTTTGCAGATGACACTTCACTTTTATTTAAACTCAAACGTCAGCAGCTGGTTACTGACAATATAAATAGTGCCCTCGCAAAAGTAGTTAACTGGTTTAATGTTAATAATCTACTTCTTAACGAAAAAAAAACGAAATGTATTAAGTTTACGATACCAAATGTTAGACAAGTAGAAACTAGTGTTCTCATAAAGGGTGAAGAGTTAAAACCCGAAAATTCCACAGTATTCTTAGGCATAACTTTAGATGCCAAGCTTCAATGGGGCCCCCATATAGATAAATTGTCAAGAAAGCTTAGCTCTGCAGCATACGCCGTTAGGAAAATTCGTGATTTAACTGATTTAGAGACAGCCCGTTTAGTTTACTTTAGTTATTTTCATAGTGTGATGTCATACGGTATTCTGCTGTGGGGAAATGCCGCCGATATTCAGACAATTTTTATTTTACAAAAAAGGGCAATTCGTTCTATTTATAAATTAAGTCCTAGACACTCCCTCAGAGACAAGTTTAAAGAGATTAATATAATGACTGTGCCTTCTCAGTACATTTATGATAATCTTTTGTATGCACATAAAAATATTAATCTGTTTAAAAAATACAGTGATATCCATAACATAAATACTAGGAACAAACACAAATTTGTTGTTCCTACAACAAGGCTCAAGAAAATAGGTGGCTCGTTTAGATGCCAATGTATACGTTTTTATAATAAACTTCCTAGCCACATTCAAGAACTAAGCATTAATAAATTCAAATCTTTTATAAAGTTAAAACTATGCCAGAAAGCCTATTATACTGTAAAAGACTATATTGAGGACAAAAAAGCTTGGGATTGAGCTGCTCCAATAGGTCTAGACAGTGAATGTTGTTTATTTTTTATTTTTTGCTGACTTACACTTTTGTTTTTTCTCTTTCTAAATATCTATTTATATACAGAATGACATGAACATTTACTGTTTGAAGTCTTATATTATTTTAATTATTGTGAATGTGATGACTATGTGGGTTTCCGTTTTAATCATGGTCTGGCACTTTGAGCGGTCTATGCGGTCTACACAAATGTCCTGTCCTTGGTATTACTCGTCGAATCGTTGAGCTCCTTAAGTTCTGAGTTGAGCTGCACGGTTACTGACGAATGCGTGCACTGACTGCACAGGTCCGCTCAATCTGTGTGGTTCTTTCCTCAAAAGACCACTTCAGACACAAATCTACATAGTCCTCAAAGATCAAAGATTATGTCCGGATTTTTATATACACATTGACATTGATGAATTTTATATAAACAATGACATGGATATTTACTTTGTAAAGTATCTTATTTTTTATTATTATTATTATTATTGTGAGTGTGAAGACTATGTGGGTCATTTCTTTTTTCTGTTTTCCTTCTTAGTTAGTTTTAATCATGATCTGGCAGTTTGAGTAATTTATGCGGCCTACCCAAATGTCCTTTCATTGGTATTGTTCGTCGAATCGTAAGGCTCCTCAAGTTCTGAGTTGAGCTGCACGATTTTTGACAAATGCGTGCACTGACTGGACAGGTCCGCTCAATCTGTGTGGTTCTTTACTCAAAAGACCATTTCAGACACCAATCTACATGGTCTTCACATGATCTGACCAAGATTATGTCTGGACTTTAAAAGAGACTGTGACCTCTGAGTTTGTTTCGGCCTTTCTTCTCAGAGTAGTCAGATAGGAAACGCCGACCTCATCTAGTTTAAAAAAATATGATTGACATGTAAAAGTGTTTGTACAAACCTACTTACAGAAAATAAATCATTTATCATTTATTTATCATTTAATCTACATGAAAAATGATGAGATACGTATTTTTTCTTTTTTGCTCACAAACGTTTTAAATGGTTGAAAATCACCCTCAAAGTTCGTACCCCAAAATGATGGTTTGCAGTTTTCACATATTTCTAGTAAAATTTTTCCAAAATGACTTTAACCATTAAAAGAGCATAAAAAATTATGAAAAATACCTTTATTCACATATTTATAAGACTTAAAATTGGTCCCATTAAAAAATAATAAATAGTTTATAGGTTATGATTTTTTTGTTATTTTTAATTAAAAAAAATGTATATCCACAATTCTTATAAATATGTGAATAAAGGTATTTTTCATAATTTGTATGCTCTTTTTAATGGTTAAAGTCATTTTGGAAAAAAATTATTAGACATAGTGAAAACTGCAAACCATCATTTTGGGGTACGAACTTTGAGGGTGATTTTCACCCCTTTAAAACGTTTGTGAGCAAAAAAGAAAAAATACGTATCTCATCATTTTTCATGTAGATTATTATAGTAAAGCCGCAACTAAATCGGTGAGGGACACCTCGCGAGGTTTCCTTGTAAGTGACAAACAGCTGCTGAAAACAGGCCTGTCCTAACTTACACCAACATAACAACTCGCCTATATTCCCCGAAAAGTTAGGCAGAGGTGTACCTGTACACGCGCACGTCGAACCGGGAGCCGCGGCAGAGACGCGGCGGGTAACAGGCGGCGCGGGCGCGGGGCAACTGGCGACGCAGGGGCGCGGCGCGAGCCCCGCCGTCATTCGGACGACAGCAAGGACCGAGTGCGCACGTCTCTATATACAATTTTGTATACCGCTCGGCTATCCTGAATAAATGAATATAAAGAAATCGCGTCCGTTTCAATCATCTCCCAACAGTACCTAAAGTACACCCATATTTCACCAATTATGTTTAAATCCCATGTAATAGGGGGCGAACCTATTGTCATCAACCGGGCACAAATCCGTGCTGCTACTAAGAAACCTCTGACGGAAAAACCCAATAACACTTTGCCCGACCCGGGAATCGAACCCAGGACCTCATGCTCAGCAGTAAAACGTGCGACTAGACCAACGAGGCCGTCTAGAACACCACGCTTTAACAGCCAGCATTTCTCCTTTCACAACCAGTCCCCCAGTGCTGTTTAATATAAGTGACACTTCCAAATGCAAACAATACAACAAATCTGTACCCAAAAGAATTCTGATCGCGTGCTTGTCAGTCACACGTCACGCCCAAACGACTGAAAGTCACTCAAGTTCATTCATGTATAGTCAAGGACAAAGATATTAAATTGCTAGTCGAAGAACCACCGACGGCCGCCATGACACATAAAAATGAAAGTCCTCCAGACCGTATTTCGGCCTTGGTGGCCAATCTCAACGGAGACTAGCCTTCGGCGAGGGAGATACTGGTGTGAACTACTGCATGACATATGCAAAGTAGTCTATATGAAAGTCTAAGTGCGGAAACCAAACCCTCTAACGGCGCTTGTATACGGTAAGAAAATTTACCGTGTCTGCGGCAGACAAGACAAATTCTTCGTGTACACGACAAGAATTTTGTCTGTTCTACACACGAAACAACGTTCTCCGCAACAACGTTCGCCGCGTCGCGTCTTGCGCAGACAAGATTGTTTTCGTGCACCCCGCTGCGAGCAGTGTACACAGGTATTTTCTAGTTACGACACGAATTCTTGCGTAGGCCCGGCGTATTTTCTTACCGTGTACAAGCGCCCTAAGATAGAACTCCTAGTAAAATTCAAAGAATTTGTTCTAGAGTATTTATTGACATTGTGAGGTGCTGTGCTGTGCATACCTTAGCGACTTCGTATACATACTTTTGTGAATTACTTTAGTATACAAAAATTCAACCAACACCCAAGTACCTACTGTAGGCCACACGTCAGGGGTAACAAAACCAGCATAAGCTGGCCTCTTATTCCATTGAAACTCCTTACTACACTAGGCTCGTTTAAGATCAAAGTGTTACCACTGACCTGCGGCCTTCTGTACTCTACGAGAAACCTACTTTTGAATTTTCCTAAGTGTATTGATATTTCTGACTGTATTACTATTTCGATGACCTGCCTTTTTTTTGGGTGGGAAATTATCAAATAACTTATCCCGCTCTGGGCGGAGCGGGAGGGTGTGTCAGACTTTTACTGACTAAAACCCACCCGTGTTCCTTCAGTTGCCTGTGCGAATGGCCACGGTAACTGTTTCGAAATGACCTGCCTTCAAACTTAAGATAGCAACATTTTATTTGAAATTATAGTTTCATCGCCAGAAGTAAAGCCTCCGCACGGTCGGTAGTGGAAGTCGCTGAAAACGTCATTTGCAAAACACTTTAGTGTTTACGAGTTTGCTGCTCAAAAGTTACTGATCGAACTGTTCTGTTGCCAACAAAATATGACACACACCTCAATACGAAAACTTCTACTGAAAGAATATTAAGTCTGGTGTCAAAAGTAATGTGAGAGAAATTAATTAAACATTATTATTTCTTTAACCTGAACTACGTATTATAATTTTCTATTTATAACTAAGCCTCCGCTGTCCGTCCGTCCGACTGACAGCGGGCTGTATCTCATGAACTGTAATAGTTAGACAGTTGAAATTGTCACAGAGTATGTATTTGTATTGCCGCTATAACGACAGATAATAAAAATATAATAAAGTTAAAAATTCAAGGGGGTCTCCATACAAGAAACGTGTTTTATTTCGGTGTTTTTTTGCCTTGTGGTACGCAACCCTTCGTGCGCGAGACTTACTCGCACTTGGTCGGTTTTGCACTTGATTTTTGACCTTATTAATGTATTTAATATATTGTTGATAAAAAAAAGATAGGCTTTTATAATTAACGTCAGTCATCCAGGTCGGCCTTTATGGAATTAAAACATCTCACTTAATTCATAACATGTTATTAACTAACTGTTTACGGGCATAGTGACCCATTTAACATAACTTGCGTGACACAGTTACTTTGAGTTCCCAAAATAACTTCGGCTTTCTTTACATTTTCATATAGTTAATGTACGTCCAAAATATATCAGACGTTTTTATTTAAGGGATTGCACACACTGATTTCTGCCGTAAATAGAACAGAGTGGTTATTTTGCATAACACGTAAATAATTTCTTGGAAAGCTTCCTTTAAAAATTGGATACATAGTGAAAGTAGTATGCAAAACGACATGGATGAACCTATTTTTGTTACCCATAGTATAAAATAACTATTATAGAATAATCTAGGCTAAACTATTGTTTTTTTTTAAATAACTGTTATAGAATAATCTAGCCTAAACTATTGTTTTTTTTTTAAATAACTGTTACAGAATAATCTAGGCTAAACTATTCTTTTTGTTTTTTTTAGTAGCCATCATTTTCCCACCGCTGGGCAAAGGCCTCCCTAATCTCCTTCCACCTCTCTCTGTCCAGAGCTGCCAAAGACCAATCTTTATTAAAGGAGTCGACCTCATCCCGAGAAATCAACCAAATAATGCGATAAACATTTTACAACGTGTAACGTTAATTGCGCAAAACCTGAAAATAGTTTGATCAGAATAACGAGCAGAATTAATTGAACCACTTTTTAATATAGGTTACATTTTTCAAAAAATATTTTTTATTTCTAATAGGTCAAGCAAGCCAATGTCAGCGCTGCGCAGCGGCCCGGTGACGACTCCTCCCTCGATAAAGTGTCGTCGCAGACGCAAGAAACGATCAGAATGGCCAGTAAAACTAAAACAGCACATAAAACCTTTACAATTTTTTTAATGACTTATTTTCTCTCTGAAAAAGGTCAATTGAATTAAAAATCAGTTGGGGTGTCTGAGGTTTTGTTTGCGCATTTAACGTTACACGTTGTATTAAATTTTTGCTCAATGACATTCAGAAAAGAGAATAGATGAGAAAAAATATAACAGCATAATCTATCTAGCTGGTGAAAAACCAACAATAACAACAAAAAACCGGACAAATGCGTGTCGGACTCGCATATGAAGGGTTCCGTGCCACTACCACCACGTACAATATTTAATAGTACATTTTTTTAAAACAAGTTCCTTGTATGGGTACCCCCTTACCCCCTTGGTACCCCTGTAAATTGTAACTTTATTTCATCATCTGCCTTTTCCCAACTATATTCGGGTCGGCTTCCAGTCTAACCGGATTCAGCTGAATACCAGTATTTTACATGGAGCGACTGCCTATCTGACCTCCACAACCCAGTTATTGGGTAATACGATACCCCTAGGTAAGACTGGTTGTCAGACTTTCGGGCTTCTGACTACCCGTAACGACTGTCGAAGATCTACGAATGACAGCCGGGACCAACGGCTTAATATGCTTTCCGAGGCACGGAGGGGTCTCGGTATGTAAAGATGGTCACCCATCCACAGACCAACCGCGGCAAGCTTAGCTTAACATGATCGATCGACCTGTGCGGCTGTTATTATTTAGCCACGGGCCCCTCAAATTGTAACTTTATTTAATTTTTATTATTTAGTATTATAGCGGCACCAGAAAATACACGCTCTGTGAAAATTCCAACTATGCACCTATTACGGTTCATGAGATACAGCCCGCTAACAAACAAACGGACGGACAGCAGAGGCTTAGTTGGGTATGGAACCCTAAAAAGCATAATATATTTCAATTTCCAGAAAAAAAAAATAGTTAATCAGTTACAAATAGATAGTTGTATTCCATCAACTTGTTGGACTAATTTAGTTGAGAGCCTTGCTCGTTTCTGTTTGTTAGGGTTCCGTACACAAAGCGTAAAACGGGACTAAGACTCCGTTGTCCGTCCGTCCGTCTGTCACCAGGCTGTATCTCATCAACAGTGATAGTTAGACAGTTGAAATTTTCACAGATGACGTATTTCTGTAGCCGGTATAACAAAAAATACTAAAAAACAGAATAAAATAAATATTTAAGGGAGCTCTCATACAACAGACATGTTTTTTTTTGCCGTATTTGTAAATAATGGTACGAACCCTTCGTGCGCGAATCTGACTCGCACTTGGCCGGTTTTTATTAATATGCGAGGCACATATTGACGCCGCCTCTTGGTCCAGTGCAAACCGGAAAATTTTCTTATCCTTGACCCATTTAGGTAACTTAATAAATGGGTCCTCCAAGATTTTGCTTTATGAAAAGAGGGTTACGTCTTTATATTATTTTGTTTAGACTACCAGTATCACTACATAGTACTCGTATAAAACAAAGTCGCTTCCCTGTCTGTCTGTCCCTATATATGCTTAGATCTATAAAACTACGTAACGGATTTTGATGCGGTTTTTTTAATAGATAGAGTGATTCAAGAGGAAGGTTTATATCTATAATAATACATGCATAATATAGTAGAGAAACACTGATAATTTTAGAGGTTTCTAATGTGATGTCGTAAATAAACACATTTTTTTGCGCTTACATTGTAAACGCTGGCTGAACCCGTCGAGATAGATCAAAATAATGTACTACAGTATTGTACACCTTAAAAAGGTCTACAAAAAAGTCCGCGATGGTATATGTCTATCTCTTAGGGATAACCCACAATAACCATTTTTTATCCTATACTTTTTACGAGAAATAGTGGCTCTAAAATTATCAGTTTCTCCATTGCACCCGTGCGAAGCCGGGGCGGGTCGCTAGTTATTTATACAAACTACTAGCTTCTCGTTTAGCGTCTACCCGTGACTTCGTCCGCGTAATATTTCTTGTTCCCCCGACCCACCCCCTCGCATCGCATCGCCTGCCCCGTACTATTACTTTGTTTTAGCTTGGCGTTCTTTCTTACTTTTTAGGGTTCCGTCACCATCTGCTTAGCCTTTTCCCAACTATGTTGGGGTCGGCTTCCAGTCTAACAGAATGCAGCTGAATACCAGTATTTTACATGGAGCGACTGCCTATCCGACCTCCGTACCAAAATGGTAAAAAGGAACTCTTATAGTGCGACTCAGTGTGTGTGTCTGTCCGTTCGTCTGTCACAACTGAATATCTCAAGAACTACTAATGGTATCTATCATCTTGAAATTTGCAATAGGTTTAGATGACGTTTGCCCAACTATTTTGCAAATAAGAAAGAAATAAAAACTTTTTTTTGTAACAGTTCTTAAAAATTCGAAAAGTGGCTACTAGGGCATATAAAAGAGCGCTGTTTGCACATTCTCAAACATTTTTCTTTTTTTTAGGCCGCATAGTTTTCGACTTTTGATGAAAAATGTAATTAAATTACCGCATAATGCTGTCAAATTAAGATACTCCATAGACAAGTTTAGATGTGATAAAAGAATTGGCTAGTAAAAATACGTGAATTTACGTCAGGCTGACTAATTTGACAGGACTAAACTAATATAGTATTTATCTTCTGTCTTTTTCTTAATGCAGTAAAAACAAAAAGATGCACTAAACTTAAATTTAGTTTAGTTTGTGAACAATGGAATCGGCGCCAATACAAAACTGATTTCAATTGTTTCTCCAAAGAAATCTAAAATCTACAATGTTTTAAAATGTTCAAAATCAGTTCAATTGTTAAATGGATATTCCTTCAGTTCTTGCTTAGTTTTTTTTTTTTACGTTTGGTAAATATTTAAGAAAAGAGTAAAATCATTGTATTACTACGACAAGAAACTATGCTGCGACTGCCTTTGCTTGAAATCAAATCATTTGTTTTTCTGCAAAACAGAATGTTTAAACCACTGCAGCACTGAGACGTGTCAAGTCATTATTTTTGTCGTCAACATTTGCTGTCTGACGCTTTACCTACCAAGCCATCTGAAGCGACAATTACGACCAAAAGAAACTGTTCTTTGTGAGAAACGACAACATGCTCATAAAAGATTTACCAGAATATGCAACGAAACCGTCCTTTCTCACTGCATCGCGTGTCGGATCTCATTTATTCGGAATGTTGCTAATTCCTGGCTATTTAATCCGACTTGTTGTAGCCATCACGCAACATTGCGCGCGAGAACTTACAGGCGTCGGTCTGAGGAGATATAATTCATCATCTTAATGTCACTTCACGCGTTACTTCATATTGTATCTCGTACAATATTTTATAGACCACTACAGTAAATAAACATCTAAAGCCTCTGTGCTTTAGATGTGTGCAGTGGTCTATAAAAAATTCAATGAAATAGATTTTTTGGCCTAAGAAATTGTCAAAAAGTTTCGGTTTTAACTGACTTTAAATACAAGATGTCTTTGATATTCTAAGTATTCTAACACAGAAACATGAAACAAATAAGCTGTGTTAAGCCACCTCGAGACCACAAGTTTGTAAAGTTATTTGAGAGAACAGGAGGGTCGTTATTTGTCTTACATACAAAGTCCCTGTACTCCCGTTTATCGACGTTTACGACCTACTAAGTAGTTTTGATTATTTCAGTAGGTACAGTCAGATAGCAATTAGCTGACCTAACTCTTCATAAATGGTTGAAATTTTTTAGAATACGACTCGGTAGAATTTTATAATTCTTTTATATTTTATTTACTTTGCTCAAATAAATAAAATATAAGAGAATTATAAAATTCTATCTATATACATAATTCATGCTGCCTAGAAAAAACAAATGCAGATCAATTCCATTCAAAAAACCAATCGGTACCTGTCGACGAATTCTACCGATGATTGCCGAATCCCCAAAGGATTCTGACAATAATGAACCTTAAGTTTTCGTTTTCGAATAGAAAGCAATCGATCAAAACAATATTTTGGTCAATTACCGGCTGGGGATTTGCCCCAGCCGGTAATTGATCAAAATATTGTTTGAGAAATATAACGAAGCGGAAAGGAAATGGTTTACAAAATTATCTTTCAGTTTGAAATTAAATTATAAGCACGATTTTGCAATTATTAATTAATATTTGTATCCCAAAACAGTTCGGCCATCTGAAGCATAATAAAAAGCTAGACTGGCTTGCTGCGGGCAATATAGGACATAGTTCCAACTTTTTCAGTGATCGTTTGGTATATTAAATTCCGTCGAAATACCACTAGACAGGATAGGATAAACATAGTTATGCACGATAAAGCAATATGTTAACATGTTCTAAGATGCTGATTGACATAACAATCTTATCTTACGAATCAAAGTAAGATAAAGATTTCAACAGTATCTTGAGGTATATTTAAAAGAGCAAACTAAAGACATATGGACACATACATGTATGTGTCCATATGTCTTTAGTTTGCTCTCTGCGTCATGTATGACGATGCCTCCCACGTAAGTTGTCGTAACCCACAAACTCCAATTTTACAGAAGAATGTTTCAAAGATACTATTGGCAATAAAAACTGCAATTTTCAATTATTTTTTTTATAAAATTCAGAATGTGAATAGAGTTGGTAATAAAGTATTAGTGTGTGAATACATATAGTTAAATAATAAAGTATTACTAACTCTATTCACATATTGAATTTTGTGGCTTACAACAACTTACGTGGGAGACATCGATGAACTCACGCCTTTTTCCCATGTAGGTCGGCAGAAACTACAGATCATAGCGGGTGGCATTCACCTGCTACGATACTTACACACTAATCTTGTCTCGTTAATTTTTTTTTTTTTTTGTGACGGCATCTCGCAGTTCAACCTATGAGGTTGTCGACTGCTTAACCGGGCTTGCCTGTGGATGCCTCAATAAATTAAGGCCTCCAGCCAGGACTTAAAAACCTTAAAAACTAAGCGACTGCACACTAAGGGCACCCCCTGTGGGGTACGGACCTCGGCTTAGGGCGTCGCTGGGAGAGGGCAGCAAGGGACAGGCTGGATCGGAATTATTTAGGGGCGAATTTGGAACTACAGGCTCAGCGGCGCGGGCTCGCACGAGCAAGAGTCGGGGCGGGTTGTCTCGTTTACGTTCATACAACTAGTCATATATACCCGCCGGTTGCGAGTACAAAGCACCTGACCATTCTGAAGAACATCACTAATAAACTGACTATTTTATGTCCTTTGTCCCGTCCCGTTGTTCAATTAAAGATTTCATCAATAATACAAACAATCAACCATATCAACGACTGTTCGCCGTCATTAACAAAAAAAACCACTAAATTAAATCAAAGATAACTTTTATATAGCGCAAGTTAACAAATTCTCATTATGTTTTAAAAGTCTGTAACAATATTTCAGGCTACATAATGGCACATTCCCGAGAGATTTTTTGGCAAACGAAGCTACGACCAGCCGCTACGTTATTACCATACGATCTACTTTTGTTACCTACTTTATAAAAACATAAATAGCTACACAGAGACATTCTATTATGTAAATAGAGGCTTTAGTATTCAAGTGGTATTTAGGGTTCCGTACCCAAAGGGTACCAACGGGACCCTGTAACTAAGGCTCCGCTGTGCGTCCGTCCGTATCACAGGGTTTATTTATTTTTTAACCGTAATAGATCAAACAATCTGCCTATCCTTTTCCCAACTATGCTGGGGTCGGCTTCCAGTCTAACCGAATGCAGCTAAATATCAGCATTTAACATAGATCGACCGCCTATATGACCTCCACAACACAGTTACTGGGTAACGCTATCCCCTAAAACGTAGGTAAATTTCAAGTGTCTGCATACTCGTATTACCTATAATATGTAGACACTTGAAATTTTAACACAGTGTATAACCAACCTATAACCGCTATAACTTAAAATAATAAAAATATATATTGTTAAATATTGTACGGTACGGAACCCGTCGTGTGCGAGCACGACCCGCATTTGACCGCTTTTTTTAAGGCCTTGCCCTAAAGAGTCACCCAAACAGTTGTTTCTAATGACCATTCGTTTTGCTAATAGGTAACCATTACCGTCCTAAGTGTTGGTATCATTCTTAGTGGTTCACTATATTGGAAGAAACATCTGTTTCAATAATTACGGGACTTGCGCTAAGGTAACCCGCGTATTTACTTACGTTTTTTGCAATTTGTAGATCAGTATCATGTTGAACGTTGATTAAAATATGATTCGCGATTGTAACATATAGGTTGACTGGTAATTAGTGACCGATACTTAAACACATGATTCTACTCATCATTACAAACAACTTTTACTATCGGACCAAATCCGAAATTGCGAAAAAAAAAACAAGCTGTTTCCTACATTTATGGTCGTACGAGTCGTCAAAATGTAGGGAACAGCTGATTTTTTTTCGTCATTTCACTTTTTGTCCCATTATAAAACTTGTTTGTTGTCATGAGTAGAATCATAAGTCAGCCTATATACGACCGTATCATTGTTTAGTATAAATTGCTAAATATACAATGGGCGCCCTTATCGCTTTCTGCGATCTCTTCCAGGCAACCTTGGAACGGACACTGGATGATATTGCTATACAGACATTATAATGTCAATGACAAACAGGATTAGCCAGTCGATTTTGGAAAAAACTCACCGTGATAACTAAGGTGAAGTGAGCTTAGAGTGAGCTGTGAGTCATGCTGATGCCAGGGATTGACACTACTGACGACTCACTCCACGCTCACTTCCCCTTTGTCTATTACCTTTCCTTTTGTCTATTACCTTAATCATCTAATGTAGTTACAGTAAGCACTGTCTAAGCTTCCACTTACAGATCAATGTAACCGGCGTATCCTCAACTCCTGTCATACAGGTTGTCCTAGTTCAGGGGTTGAGACCGCACTGATGTAATGTATATTGAAGTTTGCAGAAATAAATTTATTATTATTATTATTATTATTACTTCACCCAAGTTTTCACAGTGAGATGGTTACAGAATCGCACGGCTGTTGTCAAATGATCTACAAATCATCGTCGAGAGCTCTTTGACTAAAGAGCTATAAACCACTTGCATACCGGCCAGACGAGACGATTTGAGACTTGCATCTCGGCACGTGCCATCTACACATCTGCCGATGGATCGACGCCCAGTATCCCAGGCACGCGCGCGATGTCACGCGTTTAAAGTGTAAACGTTTTATATAAGCCGGCTCTCTAGACTAAATTATGAGCTTGATATCGGGAACATACGTTTGATTAAAACGTGTTGTCAAAATCAAAATCAAAAGTCATTTATTCAAACTAGGCTGAGAATCAGCACTTTTCGAACGTCAAAATTACAAAAGACAGTCGCCCAAAACGCCCGCCCTTCACCACTTCCTAGTGCTTTCGCTGGGAAGAAGAAGTGGCGCAACAAACTCCCCAGCAGCACAGCTGTCTGTTCAGTTAGAAAATACTTGACTGAATACAATACAAGGTATGCAAAGCAATTAACATTACAAGACACAGAACGCTAAATTAAATTATTTGCCATATGTCAGCTAGCAACGCCAATATACCAAGAAATACAATAAAAAACTATACGTACTGAAGCAAAAATTAATAAATGGAAATTAAATAAAAGCCTCCAGGTATAAAGGGCGTGTCAGAAGCCAGAAATTCTTATATACTGCTACTAGGAATGACTCTGTAGCAAGGAGCTAATGAACGCAGTGGATATTATTCCTATCCCTATTCATTATCTCAATCATCGTCGGCCAATAGCTCTATCCACGTCAAGGCATCTCCAGAAATGGAGGCAAATATTCAATGCAGCCCTCAAAGCTTTTTGGAATTTCTGACCACTGACAATACTCAAAAAGTTTAGCTGAAACATCTAAAATTAAAACTGCTATAACACAAGCCTCCTCTCGGTCAGAGTGGGCCGTATTCCACCACGCGGGTCCAGTGCGGGTTGGTAAATATCACATGTCTTCGAATTTTTGGTTCTAGGACATGCCGCTTTCCTCACGATGTTTTCTGAGCTGAAACATGGCTCTTCATAATAAGGCTCATTTTTAGCAATAGATATCTACAGGTGGATATAATGATAATGACATAATCTGGCTGTCCCACATAGAGGATTGGCCAACTAGTTAATACATATAAAATCAAGCTCACATTATTACATACGAGCCACCTCCAGCCAGATTCACTTGTTAACGAGCTTGTATGTCCTTTGGTGTCCGACACCGGTGAATATTGGAGCGCGTGCTAGTTTATTAATTTAATTTAACTGTGTTCTCTGCAGTCTGCACATTGTTTGCGGGGAGGTTAACACCGATGGTTGCGCCAGTCATAATGTACTGGCTCTACAATTGCAGTAGTTGCGGTATAAATACAATAGTTATATATCAATAATCTATCACACTAATATAATACAGGCGAAAGTTTTTTAGTGTGTGTTTATATGTTTCTTACTTCTTCACGCTCAAACGGCTGAACGGATTTGGATGAATTTTGGCACACAGATAGTTTATAACCAGGATTAACACATAAGATACTTTTTATCTCGATACTCCTACGGGATCGATACTTATGCGGGTGAAACCGTGTGGCGCAGCTAGTTAACTATAACATGAAAAAAGTAAGACTATTTTTAGGAAAGAAAAGTATTAAAATACGTAAACAACGTGTTTTTCCAGCAGATATTTAACTCAGTATTGCACTTTAACCCACCAACCCGCACTAGGCGAACGTGGTGAATTATTGCCCACTTGCTCTAACAGAGAGGAGGCCTGTGTTCCAGAAGTGGGATATATAAAAAATAAATGAATTTCCCTAACTGCACTTATAGAATAATACAACGTGTAACGTTAAATGCGCAAAACCTGAAACTAGTTTGATCAGAATAAAGAGCATAATCAATTGAACCACTTTTTAATATAGGTCACATTTTTCAAAAAATCTTCATTAAAAACGCTGCCGTGTCTATTTATTAATAGGCCAAGCAAGCCAATGTCAGCGCGGCGCAGCGGCCCGGTGACGACTCCTCCCTCGATAAAGCGTCTTCGCAGACGCAAGAAACGATCAGAATGGCCAGTAAAACTAAAACAGCATATAAAACCTTTACAATTTTATTAATGACTTATTTTCTCTCTGAAATAGGTCAATTGAATTAAAAATCAGTTGGGGTGTGTGGGGTTTTGCGCATTTAACGTTACACGTTGTACACAGGGAAATCGACGCACAGTCCATGGTTCTGAACCCTCCTCAGCTGAATTTATTTTTCGGTTGTTTAAAAAAAATCTGCTGTTCAGTGCATATTGACGGCGTAGGTACGATATCCTCGCTTCGAATACGATGCGTCTTGATCTTAAAGACTAGATCTACAGAACTGATTTTCTTCTAGACAATGGAATTCTGCCGGTCGATTCTGTAAAAATCTCACCGTGAAATCATAAGTGAAGTGAGCTTGAAGTGAGCAGTGTCAATAGTGTTAATTCCCAATGACAGCTCACTCCACGCTCACTTCACCCAAGTTTTCACGGTGAGATGGTTAAGAATCGCACGGCAGATTTCCTTTTCGAATCTCATTAATAGTTTACCATTTTTTCATTTAAGTAAACCATGTTTCCCAAGTTACCGCCCACAATCTTCACGTTAACCTTTCAGCGTGATTAGGTTTACGTCATTTTCATTCATTTTCAATAGAATCACGTCATCACAATTATTTAAAGAATTGTTTGTGTATGTTGTTATGGTGAGAACATAAATATTCATGAAACTACTACGCGCCGCAATGGCGTTGCTGAGAAGAAATACATATTAACATCTTTATTTATACCCTCTGGATTGAAATATAATGTTTCAATAATGGGTTGAAATGTCTGTGTACGCTCTAGATTAATAATTCTGAGCGACAGACGCTCATATATTATCCGTTTCGGTAATGTGATCTTTACTTAAATGACATTCTGTAAACCAGCGGTCACTGTAAGTCACGGTCTGACAAATTAAAAGAATCAATCGTCAGACTCAGAAACAAAACACCAAGATTTACATAAGAACATAAAGCTAGATTACACGGTGCGATGCCACCAGAACAGTGGTGGCCCAGTATTAAGTCACAGGTCGTGGGTTCGAACCCAGAGAGGAACTTCACCTTGTGTAACTAATTTCACCACCACTGTCTTCACAACGATGAAGGAAAACCTCGTGAGGAAACCGGCATCTCCTAGAACCAAAAATTCGAAGACAAGTGAAATCTACGAACCCGCACTAAGGCCGCGTGGTGGATTACGGCCCACTCACTCACGAGGAGAGGTGGCCTGTGTCCCAGCAGTGGGAACGTCATAGACTGACTATGTGTTGTAATTACCTGTGGCGTGCCATAAATTGCAGCAACAATAGCAAAAAAGTTGCACCGTCAAATCAGTGTTTAGACGATGCAAGTCATTTTATGCGCCATTTTTATTGTATGCTACACTCAATTAAATCGCAATGCGTAAATCAGGCTTCACTTTCCTTCTAACTTCTGTTTACTGTCTTCTGTTTACAGTATCCGGAAAACAGGATGCTTGTGTGAATATGTATATTTAAACACGTACACCACTAAAGGGGATCCTGCAAAAAACCGTAAGTACCTGCAAAAAACAGGATCGTGCCGTGGGAAAGGGCCCTTAACTGTATTATGCCACTAAATATCTACTTCTATCGAATCAACAAGCGCTAAGTAACAGAAAATTGATCATATCGGTACTGAAAAAAATGTTAGGTAAGCAATACTGACATGCTCGGGGTGCTGACTTATCGTCACTCATTACGACTTTAAAAGCACTCCATAATAATTATTTCCGTAAGATGTAAACGGTGTCAAGTGTGGTGGTTTTACATAAATATTCATGGGGCGTCGCGACGTGGCGTGGTGTTGGCGCGTCTGGGGCCGGGTCGCTCGCAGCCAAGAATTACATACTTTGGGCTTGATTGAGATAAAATTCGTTGCAGTTATACTGAGTGAAATATGTTTGTAGTGGAAGTAGGGGCGATCCTATAGACATTAATTAAAAATTAAGGTTTTTCGGTGTTCTGAAAAAACGCCGTCACGTTTTGTGAAACTTTACAAGATACGTTTAAACTTTAGAAGATACGGTTCCTTCCTTTGACTTCCAGTTTCAAAAAGATAGAGTAAACTATACGATCAAATCTTCAGTTATCTTTTGTAATTTTTCAGTTTTTTTTTTCTGTAACTTGAAAAGGCTAAAAAAGCTGGTGACCACCAGGTTAAAAACCATAAACAACCTGGTGCAGTATTATGGTGGTTTAATGCCATCACGATTCTAGTGTAAGAGAGAGACGGAGCTATACATGACCAATAGCACCATTCCTTTTTCGCAATGGAATCAAGATGGCATTATTACTTCGGCCCCTGAAACTCTTTAACATGTAGCAAAACAAGAAACAAAAGAAAAGCGCAACTTGAAAAAAGTTTCAAAAAGAAAAGACAGTATTCCATTTCTGCCAAAGCAACTGGTGTTACTACCTTCTCCTACTGGAGAGAGTCTTTAAACGTACACATATGCATACCTACTACATGCATATCACTTTATATGAGGTTTTATATGACGAATAACATGGAACTGTACTCAGGAGTCGGGTTGACGAGGAAATCTTCTAATATTATGTAAAAGGGTTCCCTCGTAATCAAGTTATTTTATTGTTGCTTGGCACGACAATTCACGACATATTAAAAGGTTGGGGTTTATGAACTCACATAAAAATATGGCTTAACTACGCTGTTTCATATTTAACTTATAAACTGCCGGATTAATCTAGATTATTCTAGATTCTAGACCGACCACGAATAATATGGATACCAGATAGGGGCACTTTAGAAGCCAAAAGGTTAAAACCCTTTTACATAAAGGCCTTTTGCATAACAGCCACGCGAACCAAAAACAACCTCAAATTATGACCCTAATAGGTTTGTATAACCGAAGCTAATTAATAAAAACGACACGAAATATTCCTGAACGACTCGTAAAGGGTAACCCCGGAGTTTTGTTATAGTGTAACAATAAAGTGGTACCATTTGTTCACGTTAACGACACCTATTCCTATAACATAAAAGAGGATCGCGACCCGGCGGTCGTTCTGGGAACCGTGTTTAATGTAACCAGACAATAAGATAGGGCAGAAGGTTCCTCTCTACAATACTTGAAAAAAACTGCAAATCTATAAAACCTACGGCTTTAAACAAAAATATTCTCGAAACATTGCAGCCTGAGCTAGAAATCCATTTGCTGATATTATGCTTTAAAGAGAAAAAAAAAAGTTTATTCTGAACAAACAAAACGAACATACAAAAAAAAGACACAATATACACACTTACAAAGTAGCTTTGTTTTCGGTGTCCGTACCGTTTGTCCTTATTAACAAATAATAACCTAGGACAGGTAAGAAATTCTGTTTTGTGTAGTGAAGAGTTGATTGACCACATCATTGCTGATCGCGATAGTCATGACAATATTAAAAAGAAAACTATACAAACTCCATTAATGAACTCTTAGGACCCAACATTTTATATGTGTACCAAACTGTACATCTATCATCGTCATCTGCCTTGCCTTTTCCCAACTACGTTGGGGTCGGCTTCCAATCTAACCGGATGCAACTGAGTGACAGTATTTTACATGGGGCGTCTGCCTGTCTGACCTCCATAACTCAGTTACCAAACTGTTCATTTATATCTTGTCTTAACTAGAGTTTTGTCTTCTGCACTTATCTATTCTGTGGCTTTTCCCGAAGAACTTTCATCTGCAGTCTTGCGGAATGTTTGTGTTTGTGAAAAAACTATTAGGAGGCCATTATAGCTCAACTATATTGCTAGATAATGCTATATCGTCATGGTTTGAAATTGACTAACTTGAATTTTAATTGAGACAGGTTGTCCTATCCAAATTTTAGGGCTATCCGGGTTTTAGTAACGTGAGTATTTATGAAAAACAATTTAAACCACATTTTGCCTTGTTGTGCTCGAATTGACGGTTTTTTAGTACATATCGGTTTACCGTCCGTACATATTTGATTATAGTTGCCCCACGCCCTAGAAGCACATATATCCCGAAAGCCCTCCTATTCCTCATTATAAAATATATTTACATTGAAATCAAATAGTAAACTCTCAAATTATGAGCCAGACATTGCTCCAAAAGTTTCCAGCAGAGCCCTGCTAACTCACGGGCGCTCAAAACAGACCAATGAAAACAAAAACTGATTTAAAAAACTGTAATGCAGATGTCAAAGGGTAGGTACTTCAGCTGAACAGTTCTCTAAGACTCTCTCCGACTCACTAACCCTCTTAGTTTTAATAAACGAGTAACTAGTTGGAACTTTATCTTTCATCAATTATAACACTGCGAAAGTTTTTTCATCAAATGTTTGGTCAACTTTGTCTTTCAGTTACAGCGGTTTTGTATCAGGATATCGTAGTATTTATTTAGTTTGGATATTACCGAATTATTTGGAAACAGACATGGACGGAATGCGAAAGTTTTGCTAGAGCCTTAAAGGTTCCCGCAGACAGGGTCGACACTACTTTAGTACAACAATTCCCATGAAAACTTCATGGAAATTTTTCTTCCAGAATCGCGTCGCACCATCGCGTTGCGCCTGTCTGCGGGAGCCTCAAAAGATAGAACATGTATCGGTTGGTACAGTGGAGCTTATTATTACCAATTGCGTTTAAGTTCAATTTTTATTTTTATTTATAGGTAGCACGAGTCACAAGCATAAATACTATACATTTACGCAAAACTCAAACCGTTTTTGTCGTAAAATAAAAATTCTTACTTTTAGAAAAGACGATTTCATAATATTAGATGTAGTTATAATAGTAGGTATAATAATATCTTTTGAATATTGCGTAAGTGTTAGATATTTTTACTCGTGTCTGTACTCAGAGAATCGCTAAAAACACTGAAACGCACAAAATTGCAAGATGCCACAGGCATGTACCTACGATGTGATCAATACAGTATGTAGGTATTCGTTCTGAATGTTGTCAGCAGCATCCAATCATTATTTATTGCGATACTTGATGAGATCTTCTATCAATACGGGAGCGGCAGTAATATTTACTTATGGAATGAGATGATATGTATGCTGCGTCTTTCTGTGGAAATACGTAGGTACGTGTTTGTTTGTGCGCATTCAGTTTGAAGCTAAAGAGTTGCTATCTTAAAGGCTCCTACACACAGTGTCGGCGGCAGTGCCGTCGGGTTTTTGCCGAGCGGCCATGCCGCCGGCATATGCAAGCCATGCCGCACATGCCGTATAAAGCCGCCAAGCATCATTCCAGTTGCGACAGTCGTGTAGAACGCTAGTGAAGTGCACATTTGTCGTTGGTTACGATGAATAAAGAAATCCGCACTGCCATCGCAGTTGCAATTTTTATTTTAATAAGAAAAAATATAAAAGAAAGAGAAGGTTTTGGGTGCGCCTAAGTTTACAATATAGAAAATGGCGACTCGCGTGTGCGGCAACGCGGCTCGAAGACCCGCCGGTCTGCCGGCGGCTCGGCCGCCGGTATTGCCGTATTATACAACGTGTAACGTTAAATGCGCAAAACCTGAAAATAGTTTGATCAGAATAACGAGCAGAATTAATTGAACCACTTTTTAATGTAGGTCACATTTTTCAAAAAATCTTCATTAAAAACGTTGCCGTGTCTATTTATTAATAGGTCAAGCAAGCCAATGTCAGCGCGGCGCAGCGGCTCGGTGACGACTCCTCCCTCGGTAAAGCGTCGTCGCAGACGCAAGAAACGATCAGAATGGCCAGTAAAACTAAAACAGCACATAAAACCTTTTTTTTTTTTTTAATGACTTATTTTCTCTCTGAAATAGGTCAATTGAATTAAAATTCGGTGTCCGAGGTTTTGCGCATTTAACGTTACACGTTGTATATAGGTACTGGGTATTCGAGCCGCCGGGCTAGTAAAAATTACAACTGCGATGGCAGTGCGGATTTCTTTATTCATCGTAACCAACGACAAATGTGCACTACACTAGCATTCTACACGACTGTCGCAACTGGAATGATGCTTGGCGGCTTTATACGATATGTGCCGACGGCTTGCATATACCGACGGCATGGCCGCTGGGCAAAAACCCGGCGGCACTGCCGCCGGCACTGTGTGTAGGAGCCTTTATACATTTTCAAGTGTAAATAACAAAAAAAAGAATACTCCCAAAATATCATCATCGTGACATCGGTGAAGGAAAACATCGTGAGGGAACCTGGTCTTTATAGTTAATATAAGTCAGAAATCGGCAACCTGTCTTGAGCAAGCGTGGTGATCAATGCTCGTGCCTTTTATGTATGAGAAGAGGCGTTTGCCCAGCAGTGGGATAATAATAGGCTGGTATTATATTACTCCTAAAATATCTCCAGATTTTCTTCCCTTGATATAATGATCGCTTGTAACAAGCATTACCTGCCTCCTTTCTAGTTAGAGTAGTGCCTGTTGTCAATGTTTTAGCAACTTAACGCATAAACACGACGGCGGTCTCCAACAATATGTTCAAGTTGTGTCGATTCAATTAACTCTACGCCACAACGTGGTATTAGGCTTTCTATCTTCCTGAAAAGTAGCTGTCTACATGTCTACGTGTGTGAGTTTAGAAAAGAGATAAGTTAAATACGAACTCAATATAAATTACGAATATTTATTGTAAACCTACTTACTACTGTACAGCCTTACGTAATGGCTTAATTTGAGATTTATATATACTTTATTGTACACTACAAAAATACATAACATAAAAAAATACATCAAACACTACAAAATATACAATGGTCGGCCTTATCGCTTTCTGCGATCTCTTCCAGGCCACCTTGGAATGGACAGGAGACCTTTGCACTTGCCTTGGCCCTTGGACTTAGATAGGAGGGGAGTTACAATTGTTTTCGCTAATAAATATAGGTAATATATTTTTTTAAACTACGTAAATTTCTACTAAAACACGTAATAAACCCAACTGAAAGATTAACTACCTACAAAGGAACCTTCTAAACTTCATCAGCCTTCCAATAAGGTCCAAGCAAATACAACCTTCTACAAAAACCAGTATTTTATCAGGAGTTCCTTCCCACCTGTATTTCGTACTAACGTCCCTAATATCTCTTGTTCCCCGAACTGCGTGTAGATACGTTAACATCGAACTTTCTGGAACTAATTGGTTCTCCTCACTCAATTACGGAGTTGATAAAACTATGCCTATGAATTTGTTAGTGTGTAACAGATTTACTTTGGGCGATGAAAATTGCTGCTGGGGAGTTTGTTGCGCCACTTCTCCCCAGCGAAAGTACTAGGAACTGGTTAATGACTTTTGATTTGATTTTGATTTTGATTGGATATTTGGTTGCGGCTTCGTTACATGGCTCGTTGGTAAGTAATAACCGCACGGGTCGATAGATCAGATTAAGCTACGCTTGTTGGTCCGTGGATGGGTGACCATCTTTACATACCGACACCCCTCCATGCCTCGGAAAGCACGTTAAGCTGCTAACAGCTTAACGTGCTTTCCGAGGCATAGACCTACGAACGCCAGCCGGGACTGCTTAATCCCGGCTGTCGTTCGTGGATCTGTGACAGCCGTTACGGGTCGTCAGATGCTCGAAAGTCTGACAACCAGTCTTACCAAAGGGTATCGTGTCGCGCTACGTAAAATACAGCTGCTTCCAGGTAGACTGGAAGCCGACACCAACTTAGCTGGGAAAAGGCTAGGCAGGGTTGTGGCTTCGGTTATACAAACCGAAGTAGTATTATTGTAGCTTACGAGCAGGAGTGATCAATATAGATATTTTCAGGAAAACCCGACCTATTACAGGGCCTATTTAGGGCACAGCTTTTTTGCTGAAAGTCTCGATCATTCCCTTTCAGAAGATACGCAAAATTTTCTATCAGCAAAAACAGAAATCTTGAAATTATCCTCGGATACTAATTCTCATTCATCTGTGTATTACAGGTATAATTTGAATTAAATTACTAAAAAATCAAAACCAACATGACATCATGTGTTCTGATGTCTCCTGTTCCCGTTGGTATATCAACATAATGATAACTAACCCCCTATAGTGTAAACCTCTTAGTAACCTGCCCGTAAACACATGATTGATTGACATTCATTAATGGGTATAATGTTACTGTGGTTAGTCCCAATTCCCTACTCTGAGTAATATTATATAGAGGATTGTTGGACCACAAGATATCTTAAAGGTAGTAGGTACAGTACCCGGTCACATGGCATCATCGAGTTTTTGAAAGAGACTCACACAAAGTCGATCTTTTTAACCCCAGACAGAAACACAGGGGTGTAATAAGTTTAACGTGTGTCTGTTTGTGTGTGTGTGTGAGTGTCTGTGTATCTGTTTGCCTGCGCATCAGTGTAGCTGTGTGTCTGCGTATCTGTGTGTCGACGTATCTGTGTGTCTGTGTATGTGTATCTGTGTGTATGTGTGTGTGAGTTTCTGTGTGTCTGTGAATCTGTGTGTCTGCGTATCTGTGTGTCTGTGTATGTGTGTGTCTGCGTTTCTATGTGTCAGTCTGTGGCATCGTAGCTCCCAAACGGTTTGAACAGAAACGATTGTCTACAAAAGAACAAAAATAAATCTACAATCAATATTTTTCCCAACTGCAAAAATTTGGAAAAAACTTTACCAATAAGTAATATTTGTTACGTTTGGCGATTTACCCAAGGAAGTTTATTCAACTTTTTTCATAAGGATCCCGATCCTATCGTGTGTCGAAAAGAAACGACTTTCTTTAGTTATTTAGTTATCTGCACCTTTGTACGAACACGGGGGTATTTCCAACAACGTAACGTAGGTATTCTCATACAATTCTTAAGAAGACAGAATACTCTTTATAATGTAGCTACATCATAAAAAGATACTTGTTTACTTGCAAAAACGCTCTCGAAAGCGTCACATCATACGATAATGTTACTATTAGGTACTTATACCACAGAATAAATAAAATAATAATAAATAAACTATGGTACCTAACACGTAACAAAGACAAGAATAGGAAGACGCCTAATGTAAGCAACCTGTACAATTTTACTTAATTTTTGTGTTAAGTTAAGGGCACTACTTGGGTTCTCAAATAACAATCTTCAAAGAAAATGATATCCCGTGAAGACAAATAGATACAAACAACAAGAACGAATAACAAGAACTTGTCACAACAAATTTTTCCAATTAGCCCAAAGTTCTTTCGTAAGTTTGTTAGTTCAACTTGTGTTTACGTTTCACTAAGTTTCAATCTATCTGCCGCTCCGTTAGGACTAAAGGATTCCCAAAGATAAAAACAGAAAAGCAATTTTAAAGTTACCATTTCAAGCTCTCGCCAAACTGAAGCGAATCCCACGCAGGATTCGGAGAAAATTCCAGAACCTTTAACCGAGTCCGTTTTTCTTTTGGATAAGGTTCTATTCTATAAAGTTAAAATCCTTTGGTGAGTTAGACCAAACTGGATTTAGGTAAGTGCCAATTTCACCAGTGGAACTGAACGCTATCAGCACATCTAAACCGCGTTCAAGAGCTGTCAGTGTCAATATTCCATACAACAGTAATGACACTGGCAGCTCTTCAACGCGGTATAGATATGCAGGAAGTCGTCTCTCGAAGTCCATCAACGAATAAGGACTCCGAGGGAGAGGACGAGATGGGGGAGGAGGGAGTAGTTCCTATTACTTTTTACATTATTAGTTTTAGTTCTTTATATTAAATTTAAATTGTAAATGACAATGTTAGTGATGAATGACCGACATACACCATGTACCCAATGCGACAGTGCGTCAGGGCAGTACAATGATAGGGAGATTTTAATAAATAAATAATAAATAAGATACGGGCCCGTTCGAAAATAGTTGATCTGTCAAAACAAGTGACAAATTCAATTTTGCGAACGGGCAAAACCACATCGCGAGTAGAAACAACTATAAAATCGTGTTCTTATTCATTTTTAGTTCAAGCTCCAAACTAATCTTATGACCGTAAGTAAAACGGAGTAGGAAACGCACGTAAATACAACCGAAACTTCAGATTTCATGCTTAGGGAACAGACTCCCTGATCGCTTTCAGTTTCATTGGTAAAATTGTCTCTCAGTCTGAGTTAATAGAGAAGAAAACGAGAAAATTATACGCTATTTGGAAATAGTGTTCTCCCAAAAAGGTCTAATACCCCGAATGGAAGAGATTATCCTCATAAATGGAAAACTAGTCTGTAAGTTAGTGCCATTTTAATGACTAAACTACTGAACCGAACTTCATGAAATAAGGGCAGAGAGAGATAGTTCTGTAACTACTTTTGATCCCGTACTATATTTAAGGGTTTCAACGCAGAGCCGCGATACAGTGAAATGGGTTTATAATCCAACGAGGTTAGGAAAATACTATCAAAACATCGATCAAAACTAATAATATAAATGCTTAACCCTTAAATGCATGATTTATTTTATCGTATTGCAAAAAATGCTATTGTATAGGTATTTATCTATAGAATTTAGATAATAAATATATAATAATTATACAATAATATTAATATTCATAGAGTATATATATTGTTTTGACAAAAAGAGGTGCGTTCAGAAACTCACAGCTATCACATTCTTAAAAAAATTAAATGACGTGCTTTGTTGCCATATGGCAACATTATGCATTTAAGGGTTAAGTAACTGTCTGCTAGTGCTACCTTTTCATATCATAGGCCACTATGGGATTTCGATGAAATTAGTCTAAAAATGGTACTCTTGGGTTGTAGCTGATTTTATTTTTTTTATGGGAAATTATCAAATAACTTCCCCCGCTCTGCGCGGAGCGGGAGGGTGTTATTTTGCTGTAATGCTAACAAACGCATTTTTCTTTCTTTCTTTCTTAGTCACATGACCTTGGTTATTAAGGCCATAGACACATAAAAAACTGGCTAGGTTAGGTTAGGTTTCTTTCTTATATCTAATAGTTAGGGCATAGGATACTATTTATCCCGGTAGTACGTTCTCGTGGGATAGTTTACGACCTCCACGCGGACTAAGTCACGAGTATAAAACTTCAAACATTTATTGAGGAATTCTTCATCCTGTCTTACTCTATTTATTCTCACATAAAATCTATGGACCACAAAACTAAAGGTTCACGAGCACATTCGCAAGAAGCTGGCAGTATCATCGCAACGCTAATATCTCCTCATTGTTTGACTTATTTCTTTTTAGTATATTCATATATGTATGTATATTTATTTGTGCTTATATTTAAATGTAATTAGGTATCACTACATAGTATAAAACAAAGTCGCTTCCGTCTGTCTGTCCCTATATATGCTTAGATCTTTAAAACTCCGCAACGGATTTTGATGCGGTTTTTTTTAGTAGATAAAGTGATTCAAGAGGAAGGTTTATATGTATAATACATGCATAATATAGTAGATAAACACTCATAATTTTAAAGGTTTCTAATGTGATGTCGTAAATAAACACATTTTTTTGCGCTTACATTGTAAACGCTGGCTGAACCATTCAAGATAGATCAAAATAATGTACTACGGTATTGTACACCTTAAAAAGTTCTACAAAAAAATTCGCAATGGTATATGTCTATCTCTTAGGGATAAACCACAATAACCATTTTTAATCCTTAACTTTTTACGAGAAATAATGGCTTATTTAAGAAGCAATTTTAGGCAATACAGCATTAATCCTTATCCAATTAAGTACATTGTGCATTTCATATAGATCATTATGGCCCTTTACAGCATGTAATTTAAATGAATATTTTCGAAGATATTACAGTTTTAAAATGCGGGCGTTACCGGCCGGGCAGTCGGCCGGTGGCGCTTGAAACTACCCAACGGATTTTCAACTTTATCACTAAAGTATAAGGTTCAAAGTTGATTGGGAAATTTCGACAGTTTCAGGTAGCTTGATGTGCTGGCGTCTGTACTACAGTATTGTACACCTTAAAAAGGTCTACAAAAAAATCCACAATGGTATATGTCTATCTCTTAGGGATAACCCACAATAACGATTTTTTATCACATACTTTTTACGAGAAATAATGGCTCTAAAATTATCAGTGTTTTTCTACTATATTATGCATGTATTATACATATAAACCTTCCTCTTGAATCACTCTTTATCTATAAAAAAAAACCGCATCAAAATCCGTAGCGTAGTTTTCAAGATCTAAGCATACATAGAGACAGACAGACAGCGGGAAGCGACTTTGTTTTATACTATGTAGTGATCAGCATTGCACCCGTGCGAAGCCGGGGCGGGTCGCTAGTATATTATATTTATAGTTTTGATAGGTTTATGCGTTTCTTTATATTTAAAATATTTATTCATTTAGTTTGTCTCTGCATCACCCTAAGGTTGACTGGTAGAAAATGCCTCAGGCATTAAGTCAGCTTCTGTACATTTATGTGCTTGAAGTATTAAATAAATAAACGCAGTAGCTTGATAAAATCAACTGCATTTCCTCCTTTTATCAGTCTGTTCTCTTATCTATTTAGTGACCCGCCGCTGTTTCGGACGGTTTTTACGACTGGACAAGACATGAAGATTTCTTTATTATTTGTAAGTGGCACATCAATGTATCATACACATAAAACTTCCGGAAAAAAGCCGCATCAATATCCAATGCGAATTTCAGAAGAACAACGCGATTGCACAGACAGACACGAAAAGCGACTATAATTAATAACTAGCTTCAGCCCGCTACTTCATCCGCGCCCCCTCCCCATCGCGTCGCATCGCCCGCCGCGCCATTACATCGTTTTTGGCTAGCGATCTTTCTGACGTTTTTTAGAGTTCCGTATCCAAAGGGTAGAAAGGAACGCTATTACTCCCGCTCCGCTGTCCTTCCGTCCGTCCGTCTGTCACCAGGCTGTATCTCATGAACCATGATAGTTAGACAGTTGAAATTTTCAAAGGTGATGTATTTCTGTTGCCGCTATAACAACAAATACTAAAAACAGCAGGGTATTTAGGGGATAATTGCGTAATACACTATTAGTAGCAATCGGTTTCATTTTGACAGTTCAACAACATTCATTGCGTTACTTACGTTATTGAGCAGACAATTTTTTCGAACATATGGAGCAATAGATTAGCAATATGCTTCAAAATGATTCAAATTGAGAGTAATAGTGTGTTACGCAATTTGGGTGCAGAGTAATATATGTAAATATTTAAGGTGGCTCCCATACAACAGACATGATTTTTTTGCCCTTTTTTATAGATAATGGTACGGAACCCTTCGGGCCCTTCGGCTCCTAAGGCTCCGTGCTGTTAAACAGCCTTTAGCCTTCCTTAACAACTGGACTATGAAATGCAAAATTATTTTATCAATTTATAATTTTTATTAATTTATCAACAATACCAATTTTATAGATTTTATTATTATTATCTTTTAAATTTATATTCAATGAGTTTAGTTTTTTAATTTTTTATTAGTCAATTATTGTCCATACTCTAAATGAAAATAAAATCGCATGAAAGTTCGTTTTGTAGTTAAAAGAACAATATATTCACACGATTTTGTTTTATACGTACTTCCTATTTATTTTATTTCTATGTAGGTAATACGCACATATTGGTTATTTATTTTGGTTTCTCAGTAATCACAATACAACACACACACATGTATGTCACAACATTTTATTTGATATTGTATGAGCTTTTCTATATTATCATATTTAATTTATTCTCTAAATTGATTATAACGGACACACACTTCCCTATGTGTTTGTTATTCCAGCGTATGGCACTCGTGGGTTGCAGCTGAAAATCAGCGTCAGGTGATACACACTGTGTTGTCATCTGACATTATGCTGAGCTGAGGCCCTTTTGGCATTATAGTCTTTGTTTACTGTTTTATAGTTTTAATGTGTATTTATTTTGATGTAATGCCAATAAACGCATTTTCTTTCTTTCTTTCTTTCTTTTTAAAATCCGATTGGTAATTCCAGAGATTAACGCGTTCAAACAAACAAACTCTTCAGCTTTATTATTAGTGTAGATATAGATGTCTAGCCTTCCCACCTTCAGAGATCGTAAACCCATCGGAAGGATTTTCCCGACGCTTACGGCTTTAAGTAAGAATGTGAAGTGCTGCCATCTAACGAAGTGGATTAAAGTTAAATAGTTCCGAGTTTACGGTTTACTGGTCATGAAATCTCTTGAGAGCATTACTGGGAAGCTGTAAAAGGCTGCTGTCTGTATCTATTTATAATTTTGCTGGTTATTGCAATAGTTGAAGATGTTTATAGTATTTTTTTAATGAAAGCTAGTTGAAACGATGTTTTATTTATTTATTTATGGGCGATGCGCTAGGTAGCCCTCGAAATTCAAATTTTCTTACGTTATTTGCAATAAATTAAAAATTCAATATAAAAACCTATTAAAACCAAGTGATATGATTTTTCTGGGTCACAGTGAGACTCTTCATATTGTGAGAGCTTAAGGGTGTCGTCTAGTTTCTCTAAGTCAGTTCTCATCGAGCCTCAAAACCAAAATCTTGTCCACAAGAAGTCCTTAATTATATTCTATTGAGTTAGTAAATTAGTTTGTTAAAAATTGGTATTGCTATTTTTGTCAAGTTTCTAAGAGTACAAGATTATAAAATACTGAAATATTCGTTCTGAAAAGACGTATGATCCCTTCACTTTAATGAAAAAGCAATAAAAAGTCGTTACAAAGACACACTTCTATTTGATCTCAAGATCCCTCACTCAATCCATCCATCGTTTCTTTGGCTTTCCTCTCCCTCTCCATCTATCAACATTTATATTAATACTTACATAAGAATCAGGCTTACTGGTGATATGTATAAGAAAAAGCGGCCAAGTCTGAGTCGGATTCGACAAGAAGGGTTCCGTACCACAAGACAAAAACGCCGAAAAAAACACGCTTCTTGCATGGAAACCCTTTTTCATTTTCAACTGTATTTTAGTTTTATTATTTATTGTTATAGCGGCACTACAAATACACACTCTGTGAAAATTTCTACTGTCTACCTAATAAAATACAGCCCGCTGACAGACAGATGGACGGACAGCGGATGCTTAGTAATAGGGTCCCGTTGGCACTCTTTGGGTACGGAACCCTAAAAGTTAAAATAAAATCCTTTCTCTCTGAGTACGATTGTACAAATAGGTAATGCCTATTGAGGAAACATAAGCCATCAAACAATAAAAAGCTTTTAAGTCATATTTCTGCTAGTAATATATGCAATACCTTACATCTCTATCAACATATATATATATATACGAGTATGTTGCTATAGAAATAAATAAATAAATATACACTACTCAAAAAAATCGCTCAATCACAAGCAAGTAAAGTGCTCTGTGATTTCAAGGAACACGACAAAACCTGCCTGTAATTCTCGATGGATTAGACAGAGATGCGCCAACAGTACACCCACATTATCGTCACATATATTGAAGTTCCATGTAATTGGAGGTAGCCACAATTCCAGACTCCGGGCTACTACTTAGAAATTCCTCATGTTAAAACACCTTGCCCGACCAGGGAATCGAATCCAGAACCCCGTGCTCAGAAGTAGCATTTGTGACTACTAGACTAACGAGGCAGTGGATTTCAAGGAAATCGTCTAAGCATCCGAATGGGAAAGGGAAACGAGCATTTGATGATCAAACAGCTCGTGAAAGGAATGAATCACTTATTGAATCACTGCTCACTTGCTTACTGAGATGCCAGAACATATTTCATCGAACGAACGTGAAAATATTGACAGCAGACTCTTTCAACGCGAGCTTCAACAAAATTCGAAATAGAACCTGCAACGCGAAGTTTCAAATCAGAATTTAAATTTATGTTCAGCTTAAAACGTACTACGTAAACGTTGAAATTCTGGAGATCAAAACCAGGAATAAGTATTTTGGTTTGTGAAAATGTTATATAACTAACTTCCTCCCGCGAATTCACCCGTGTGAAATTTCGATCCCCGACCCACCGCTTCGCATCCTATTGCTTGCCAGCGCTATTACTTCGTTTTCTGACTTTTTTCTTCTTGCTCTTTAAGAAGAGGTCCTTCCTTAAGAATAGGGCTATCAAATGCAAAAAGAATTTTTGAAATCCGAATGGTACTTTCAGAGATTAGCGCGTTCAAAGAAACAAACTCTTTAACTTTATTATTAGTATAGATCATATCAGTCAGTATTGTCCCACTGTATGGCAAAGGCCTCCCTTTGCTTTTTCTACTCAACTCGATCCCGAGCTAAGATGGACCATCCCTCCTATAAGCGTGATAAATGATTTATTTTCTGTAAGTAGGTTTGTACAAACACTTTTACATGTCAATCACATTTTTTTTAAACTAGATGAGGTCGGCGTTTCCTATCTGACTACTCTGAGAAGAAAAGCCGAAACAAATTCAGAGGTCAAAGTCTCTTTTAAAGTCCAGACATAATCTTGGTCAGATCATGTGAAAACCATGTAGATTGATGTCTGAAATGGTCTTTTGAGTAAAGAACCATACAGATTGAGCGGACCTGTCCAATCAGTGCACGCATTTGTCGAAAATCATGCAGCTCAACTCAGAGCTTGAGGAGCCTCACGATTCGGCGAACAATACCAATGAAAGGACATTTGGGTAGGCCGCATAAGTTACTCAAACTGCCAGATCATGATTAAAACTAACTAACTAAGAAGAAAAACAGAAAAAATAAAATGACCCACATAGCCCTCACATTCACAATAGTAATAATAAAAAATAAAATACTTTACGTTGGATATACACGCTTATAGGAGGGATTGGTCTGTAATAATGGTAAATAGTCAGTATCCATTTGACTTTTGATTCAAGAATGTCAAATAAAATTGACATTCGTTGAAAACTCGTGACAAATGCTTGATTTATTTGAACGTGGACGTATTGGGACTATTCGTCTTATTGTTTATACATATTTTAACGATATTATCCATACACATAAAGTATGGAAACCACATATAAGCAATAAATTATACCACAAAAAGTGGTAACAAGTGTTATCGCCTTTTCTGACGATATATTGTACGAAAAATGAACGAAGTCGGTCGTGAAAAAAAATCAGCTGTTCCCTACATTTTGACGACTTATTCGAACATAAATGCAGGGAACAGCCGATTTTTTTGTCGCGAAAAAAAATCTGCTGTTCCCTACATTTTTACGAGTTTGTTCTGCCTACCCCCATGGGAAGATGGCGTGAGTGTATGTGTGTATGTAAATTAAAAAGCTCGTTTGTATGAACAACGTAGGATGGTCAGGCAAAAGTAAATAATCATTGTCAATTCGATAATAATAGACAAAGCAACGTCTAGATTTCTCAATTACTGCGTAAACAATAAAAAAAACTTATTACGTTCACTGTAATTCGAAAATAATTGAGGTAGAATGTTGTTTTAGATGATTCGGCGTTTCCTAATACCTTGACCTAAACAAGTATAGCGATTTTCCGGGCACGTCATAACGAACAATGGGAAGGGCACATGTATGTTTATTTGTTATAGTATAAATATACTATTAACCTAACAAATGAGGGGTCGAATGCCTTCGCCACGCAAATGCCCTCGGGATGGCGAAAACGGTCTTCTTATGGGTACTGCATATGCAAATGGATTGGCGAAATTTGCCTGCTGGACGTACGGAAGACCTTGATCGTGTATTGGCATGTATAGTATAATCAGCCTATAATTTTCCTCTTCCTCTCTGTGAGAAGGAGTGGCCCGTTATCCACCACGCGGGCCCAGTGCGGGTTGGTAGATATCACATGTCTTAAAATGTTTGGTTCTAGGACATGCCGGTTTCCTCACGATGTTTTCCTTCACCGTTTTGAGAGCAGTGGAGATGAAATTAAATATACAAAGTAAAGTGCCTCTACACAAGTCTAAGTGTCTGTACAATTCGGAAGTCGCGGCCGTTTCCACCTAGCTTTGCCAACCGTACTCTAAACTAGAGTATTGTACTCTTTTAAAAACAATGAAAAATTGTTATGTGCTGCAAAAAGTACCAAAAAACACCTTTAATTTTAAATAAATGATACTCTTTTTTATAAGTCCGTACTCTTTATTTACCTCCTTTGAAATCAGATATACTCAATTTCTTCTAATAAAAGTTGGCAACCCTATTTCCACCGCATCACCACTCCTTGTAAGCTTGTATAGCTCAGAAAAAAGTTTATTTTTATTTTTTTTATCTTTTTGCACAACAGGAGAGATAGCATGGCAGAATGCTTGCAAGATTTCATAAAGATGCTGCATTGAATATCTGCTAGGAACTATGAAAGGAATATTGATAATGAAATGATTATACAAGTATATTCATGTTTTGTGGCGCCCGAGGAGTCCGTGGCCAAATAATAACATCCGCGCAGGTCGATCGATCAGGTTAAGCTACGCTTGCCGCGGTTGGCCTGTGGATAGGTGACCATCTTTACATACCGAGACCCCTCCGTGCCTCGGAAAGCACGTTAAGCCGTTGGTCCCGGCTGTCATTTGTGGATCTTTGACAGTCGTTACGGGTAATCAGACGCCCAAAAGTCTGACAACCAGTCTTACCAAGGGATATCGTAACTGGGTTGTGGAGGACAGATAGGCAGTCGCTCCATGTAAAATACTGGTATTCGGCTGCCTCCGGTTAGACTGGAAGCCGACCCCAACATTGGGAAAAGGCTAGGCAGATGATGATTCATGTTTTGTAGAATGTAACGCAGGTAATAAATACAGGGTGATGCACAACCTGTTACCATGAATTCAGTACAAGATTCTAGGCCCCCTAGCGTACAAACTTTTCGTTTCATTAGCTGTTCCATACATTTTCAGTTTACTCTAAAACAGCTGATTTTTTTTTTATAACCGACGAATTTGTACCCTAGGGAGTCTAGAATCATGTGCTGAATTCATGGTTTCGGATTGTGCGTCGATGTCCTACGCGACAATCTACAAAACATTCTTGCATAATCATCAATATACCTCTCATCGTTTCTAACAGATATCAGAAGTGCAGTATCTTAGTTTCAAATTTATCTATAATATGTATGTATTTAGAAATATATATGTATGTTAATCAGTTGTCTAGTACTCATAGCACAAGCTCTACTTACTTTGGGACTAGGTGGCGTTTTGTGAAAGTTGTGGAATATTATTATTATTATAAATAGCGCGTCGATGTCCCTGTCACCCTGTATATGATACAAATTTCTACATCGGTAATTCAGTATTATAGACGCCAGCACATCAAGCTGCTCGAAACTGTCAAATTTTCCCAATCAAACTTGAACCTTATTTTTTTAGCGATAAAGTTGAAAATCTATTAAAGAAAGTCGATAGATTGTAGTAACTTGATGTGCTGGCATTTGTACTTTTCTAGTAAACCTGCAACGAAATTAAATTCGACTAAGGTACGAAAATATCAGCCGTTTATCAACGCCACGAAATGCCTGTCGTGAGAAAATGTATCTATTTAAAATGTAATAAAAACGTTATTTACCCCTAACTGAGTTATGACATGCGAAGAGATTCCATTCCTTTGCTCACGAAAGCCGAAATCGTGATCAAACTACGTACAAATTATGACATTATTGAATTTCCTCACACCTTGGTATAGTCAACCACGTAAATTGTTTATCACCGTAAGCAAGTCATAACATGACAAGGTCTATATGTCTATATGACAGTTATTTCAACCTTAGTGAAGCTTCAATTGAATGGACTTTTTGTCAAAAGTGGCAAAGATATTACGAGGTCGACTATACAGACATTTCTTGGCTTAATAAACAGACTCAAGGAAATATCGACTAGCCAATTTACAATGTCCGACAAGAACTGGGCTTCTAAGTGCTCTGTCACTCCATTCTTGTTTAAAATCTACTGCATACCAACTGCCCTTTGCAGAGAAAATCCTTCACAGAGTAATATTGTGTATACATTTTATGTACAAGTTCCAATGTTCCAGAAAGAACGAACTTTATAGGAAGAAAAGTATTTGTGTGTATTGTGGCATTTTATTATATTTTTTTGTTTTACCATCATAATTTTTTAGTATACATTTTTGGATCTCGGCTCTTATCTGTCCGTTTAAAAGGGAAGCACGGAGCAAAGCAGGTATTTTATTAGTATCAATACGCTAGCAATTTGAGTGTCTAGATTTCCTTCGCTTTTTTTTTATTGCTTAATGGGTTCGCTCTTGACCTCGATCGTGCTTGATGGAAAGCTATAGTTGTGGTCTATGATGGAACAAGCGTACCCAGAAGATGTGTGTTCACGCTTGCTTTAAAGACCACTGTTAGCCATGTGTTACTTATGTGCTAACTTCATAATACATTGTAGTCTAGACATCAAATATTCTTTTAGACACAGATATTTACACCATACCAAAAACTGCGCAGTCTCCGTACAAAGTTTCTAAATGAAGCTCATTTTTCTGAGCTCAAGGGACACGAAACAACGTCTAGCGAGCTTGATAAACTAAGAACATTGTCGCTAAGCCTATAAAACTACATACTTTATGACAAACTTGTAAATATTCGAGAAATATCTAGTCTGGAACATGATAACTTATAATATAATGTCCGGAAAGAATATATCAGTGATTTACTGAAGAAGGTTGAAAACTTTCTCTCTACTTACCCATGCAAGTAGAGAGATAAAGTTTTCAACATTCTAGGAAGAGATAAACTACCTTATATGTTCATAATCTTTTAGGTAGAACCTCGTGAGTCTAGTGGTCGCGACTACAGCGAGATGCCTGATAGTCTGATTTCGTTCCCGATCCAGGCACCAGGCCCACTGCCTATTATTATTATGAGTGTGTGTTGTCTCACTGCAGGGCAAAGGCATCACTTCCCTCTTTCCACTTTTCCTGGTCTATACCGATTTTGGGCCAATCCTTTAAGAAGGAGTCCAGCTCATCCCGCAATCTCTTTCGGAGCCTGTCGCGCGGTCGCCTGCTGCCAGCTGGCTATTGCATGGGTCTTAAACTAGCGACATGCGGTTCTAGTGTACAGACGGCAGCTCATCGAGCTACCCGAAACTGTAAAATTTTCCCAATGAACTTTGAACCTTATACTTTAGTGATAAAGTTGAAAATCTATTAAAGACATTTGACAGATTGTAGTAGCTTGATGTGTTGGCGTCTGTACATAATACGTCTGTTAAACTCTTGTAGGATTATAAGCGTGACGATATATTATGTTTGTTAGTATAAAGAACGGTCTACAATATTGTGCTATTGATTGAATATAGGCTTGAATTAGTAAGCAAGAAAATGTGTGTGGGGACCGAGGATAATCTATTGACACGCCCAAATAATAGCTGTGGTATATTGTATATAATATTGTGGGTGTTTATTTGTACCTATGTAGGTATGTCTGTATACTTGTAATAATACACTGAAAAGAGAATAGATAGGGATGTCCTCTACTCCTTTGTGTTGGAACCTAGACTTAAATCCTTAAATATTACCTTCATCGTACTAAGTCAAGCGAAAAAGTGTGCATACTGAGAAAAGTGAGCTGACACAATGATATGGCATTTCCCTGACAAATCACTACGACATTATATCAAAACGAAACAGAAACGCGACCTTCATTGGACGCGGTAGGGCGAATCTAACGATTTATATCTTCGGGAAGTGCCTAATAGAAAAAACATTTTCAATTCTTTTTAATTTGAAGTGAGAATGCAGACTATTCATTTTATTAAGCCCGATTAAGCCATTATGACCATTGCATCTCTCTTGCACCTTATTGTCCCTACAGTAAAGTTATCCGTTAACACTGCCATATCCCTTTTAAAGGCCACCCGGTCTGGTAAATCATAAGGTTTGTAGGCACATAAACTTGCACTTTGTCTTTACCGACAGCTGAAAACATCTAAGCTGAGCATAAAAGAAAGATTCCGATGAAGATGTGAATAAGATATCTGCAGTGCTATTCTGTAAAAATCTCACCGTGAGAACTTAGGTGAAGTGAGCGTCAAGTGAGCTCTGTCATTCCCTAATGCTAGGGATTAACACTATTAAGTGCTCACTTCACTTATGATTTCACGGTGAGATTTTTACAGAATCGACCGGCTGAAGGGTAGTTCCCGTAAAACGTTCAAAATCAATTCGCATACTCATCTCAGCTACATTCAATTAAAATTTGTCAGAAATGTAGGTGAAGTCATTTTATTTCTTTTTTTTTTAAACTCCTCCTGTATTGTGTGCGTTTACAAACATTTAAACTTACATACACAAACAACCAGACCCGGAACAACTACTTGCAGGTCATACAAATATATGTTCCGAGCGGGAATCGAACCCGCGTCTCGCTGCACAGCAGTCAATCACCACTGCGCCAACCGTGCCGTCAAGAAAGATTGATTGATTGGTTGATTTGAAAGATTGACATTGATTATACCTAATGAGAAAATACGAGAATTTCCCTTCAGATCGCCATCTAAGAACTCCATTTTCTTAAAAGTTAAAACATACACTTATGTAATCAGCCCATAACGTTCCCACTGCTGGGACACGGGCTTCCTCTTTATGGACCGTAATCCGTCACGCGGACTCAGTGCGGCATGCCGGTTTCCTCACGATGTTTTCCTTCACCGCTTTGAGAGCAATGGAATGAAATAACTTACACAAAGTAAAGCGCCTGCTTGGGTTCGAATCACAGTTCGAACCCACGACCTACAACTCGGTAAGTCGCGGCAGTTACCACTGGGCCACCACTGCTCAAGACTAACACAGAAAGGAAACAATTGGCAAGATAATAGTACATTGTTCACCGAAAGGAGAAAGTGACCGATTACCGTCGAGGGTGTCGTTTGAAGCGCGAGCCGTAGGCGAGGGCTTTAAAACACCCGAGATCGGGAATCGCACTTTCTCTCGAGTGATACATAGTGCTTTATACTACACCTACGAGAAAAATAAAAAACGAAATCTTTATTTTACTTTCTACGAAAACTGAATCCTCAAACAACACACAAATTGGAAATGGCGCCAATGGCGTCTGCAATTTTCACATGTTCTTTTTTCAAATTGTTTATCCTGCCGCCGCAGGGTCGCACTGCCAGCCCGACACCATCCAACACACAGCTAGTGGCCAGTGTCATTTTGCGAACTTAGATAAAAACTCACTGTAAAAACTTTTTGGCTTTTGATATTTAGGTTACCAGCGCATAGTCTTACCCAAAATTAAAAAAGAAAAACCACGTAAGAAATGGATTTTCATACACTTTTCTCTCCCGCTCAGATGCGTTTTCTCCCCGCATATTTGTTCGATATGCAATGACGTACTTTCTACCGTAAATTTGATAAAGTATCAAGGTACTTTCCATGCAGGTGTAGTATAAACAAAATATTAATGCTAATTCCACATTATTAAGAGTATTCTATTCTAATCCATATTTACATGAGAACCAAATACGTAATTCAGTAATACATGGCCGTTTACTTAAGTACGTCTTCGCCTTGCATCTTCACGGTTCACATCCTGCAACGCAACAATGACAACTAGATAATGAGTGTATCCGGTCACGAATGTTAACGACATGAAATGCTATTAATATGATGGTGGATCACAAGACTAATGTCCAAGTATTACTTCAGGGACACTTTTTAAACTAGGGACGTAGAGGTAATGAGACCACGAGTCTAGTTTCGTGAGTCTTATACCAAGGGGTATCGTAACTGGGTCAGAAAGGCAGTCGATCCATGTGAAATTCTGGTATTCAGCTGCATCCAATTAGACTGTAAGTCGACCCCAACTTAGCTGGGACTGGGCAGATGATGGTTAAGACACCTTGGAATTGATTATCAAAATGTCACAACACTTGCACGGGTGACAGCACTGGGCGTGGAAGAAAAGCCTGTGATAAGGAAGGGAGGTATGATTTGTATTTCTAATGAGTTAGAACCAGCGAAAATGCGAACTTCCACTACATGGATTTCATTCAAACTCAATGCATTTATTTCGATTAAACCATTTAGAGGCACTTTTGAACTGTCAAGGAGTCAGTCGGTTAGAAAATTGAAGCTAGTTGCCCATTCCAAAACATTTATATCTATGGAGAAGAACGGGCAAGAAACATTGGACAGTAAATCAAATATTGAGATCATATTTTCCCTCTTCGCCAATCCACCTTGAGCAAACTCGGTGATCCTCGCTCATTACTGTCAGAAAAAATCCGTCAATTTACTGGTAGATACGGAGTGGCTAGTCTATTTTCTCACTACGCTTCGAGATGGGCAACTAGATTCATACTTCTGACTGACCTGCCCTACAGTGGGACAATAGTGATAATATTATACTGCATGCTTTTTTTTACTGGCTCCCAATTGTTAGAGGGTGTTCCACCCATGAATATGAATAACTTTCACTATGGAACCAAATCTGAAATCACGAAAAAAATCAGCTGTTTCATACATTTTGGTCAAGTAGGTATTGAACTTTTGTATTAAACAACTGGTTTTGATTTCCACACCCCAGAACAACCTGTAAAAATAAGGAGCCTGAAAAGAAAAAATCAGTATTATGTCCCTCGTTTTACCAGTCGGTCTGTATAAATAAACTAAGTATAGATTTATCTCCGCGGCCTTCAGATGTTCATAGATCAAGCTTCAAGTGGTATTTACATGCACGAAGAGAATATACGTATTGTATGTATATTATAGTTCATGTGAAGTGATTTTCGTGACCGACTTATGTAACTAAAATTATTTATTTATTTATTATGTACACACAGTAAAAAACATATGGATATGACATAGTAATAATTTGAGTACAAAATTATCTTTTGTTTGTTGCAGGTAAACAAAATGTATAATATTACTTATATTTAATTATGGTCCTGTACGTAAGTTTTTTTTTTTTTTTTTTTTTTTCTCCACAATAATACTCTTAATATTAACCTTATTTCTACGGTGACATATAGGAGGGGCATTATATTGTGGGAGACTGGTGCCTAAACTAGGCTCAAGGCCTGTATTTCAGGTCACCGGGACTCCTTCATTTAAATTTAACAAATTATGTTATGTACTCGTACAAACGGTTTGAAGTTGACATGTTAACATTCTTTTGTAGTATCAGGGTGGGAGGGAGGTTGAGTGTGTACTGCGTGTATGTGTAGTTAAAGAGAAGCGTGTGCAGTGGTGTTGTGTGTGTGTGTGTGTGTGTGTGTGTGTGTGTGTGTGTGTGTGTGTGTGTGTGTGTGTGTGTGTGTGTGTGTGTGTGTGTGTGTGTGTGTGTGTGTGTGTGTGTGTGTGTGTGTGTGTGTGTGTGTGTGTGTGTGTGTGTGTGTGTGTGTGTGTGTGTGTGTGTGTGTGTGTGTGTGTGTGTGTGTGTGTGTGTGTGTGTGTGTGTGTGTGTGTGTGTGTGTGTGTGTGTGTGTGTGTGTGTGTGTGTGTGTGTGTGTGTGTGTGTGTGTGTGTGTGTGTGTGTGTGTGTGTGTGTGTGTGTGTGTGTGTGTGTGTGTGTGTGTGTGTGTGTGTGTGTGTGTGTGTGTGTGTGTGTGTGTGTGTGTGTGTGTGTGTGTGTGTGTGTGTGTGTGTGTGTGTGTGTGTGTGTGTGTGTGTGTGTGTGTGTGTGTGTGTGTGTGTGTGTGTGTGTGTGTGTGTGTGTGTGTGTGTGTGTGTGTGTGTGTGTGTGTGTGTGTGTGTGTGTGTGTGTGTGTGTGTGTGTGTGTGTGTGTGTGTGTGTGTGTGTGTGTGTGTGTGTGTGTGTGTGTGTGTGTGTGTGTGTGTGTGTGTGTGTGTGTGTGTGTGTGTGTGTGTGTGTGTGTGTGTGTGTGTGTGTGTGTGTGTGTGTGTGTGTGTGTGTGTGTGTGTGTGTGTGTGTGTGTGTGTGTGTGTGTGTGTGTGTGTGTGTGTGTGTGTGTGTGTGTGTGTGTGTGTGTGTGTGTGTGTGTGTGTGTGTGTGTGTGTGTGTGTGTGTGTGTGTGTGTGTGTGTGTGTGTGTGTGTGTGTGTGTGTGTGTGTGTGTGTGTGTGTGTGTGTGTGTGTGTGTGTGTGTGTGTGTGTGTGTGTGTGTGTGTGTGTGTGTGTGTGTGTGTGTGTGTGTGTGTGTGTGTGTGTGTGTGTGTGTGTGTGTGTGTGTGTGTGTGTGTGTGTGTGTGTGTGTGTGTGTGTGTGTGTGTGTGTGTGTGTGTGTGTGTGTGTGTGTGTGTGTGTGTGTGTGTGTGTGTGTGTGTGTGTGTGTGTGTGTGTGTGTGTGTGTGTGTGTGTGTGTGTGTGTGTGTGTGTGTGTGTGTGTGTGTGTGTGTGTGTGTGTGTGTGTGTGTGTGTGTGTGTGTGTGTGTGTGTGTGTGTGTGTGTGTGTGTGTGTGTGTGTGTGTGTGTGTGTGTGTGTGTGTGTGTGTGTGTGTGTGTGTGTGTGTGTGTGTGTGTGTGTGTGTGTGTGTGTGTGTGTGTGTGTGTGTGTGTGTGTGTGTGTGTGTGTGTGTGTGTGTGTGTGTGTGTGTGTGTGTGTGTGTGTGTGTGTGTGTGTGTGTGTGTGTGTGTGTGTGTGTGTGTGTGTGTGTGTGTGTGTGTGTGTGTGTGTGTGTGTGTGTGTGTGTGTGTGTGTGTGTGTGTGTGTGTGTGTGTGTGTGTGTGTGTGTGTGTGTGTGTGTGTGTGTGTGTGTGTGTGTGTGTGTGTGTGTGTGTGTGTGTGTGTGTGTGTGTGTGTGTGTGTGTGTGTGTGTGTGTGGGGGGGGGGGGAGGGGGTTTGTGTGGTGTGTGTGTGTGTGTGTGTGGCAGCGAGTGTTTTTTTGTTTTTATCAACGCATATTTGCATAATGATGTTTATGTTAAAACTGTTAATACATTTTCAGTGTCATCATAATTGAGTTCTTGAAGCCAACTATATAGTTTCATTTTGCACTTTATCTTATTGAGTTCATAAATAGGTATGACCCTATTTACTTTATTGTAGAGATACCGACCGAGGTGATAGAAGAAACGTTTTGAAAAAGATGTTGAAGGCGAAGTGTGGTGGTTGACAACAGGATTAAATATTCTCTTAGCTCGAGGCAGTGAAGGATTGTAGGTTAGTAGTCTATGTTGTTTCAGGATGGTTTGTTGTATAAACAGTTGACGCACCGTCAAGACTTTCGCTTTTTGGTATACTAGTGCTGTAGGGTAGCGATAAGGTAAGGACAAAGAAACCTTCAGAATGGCTCTCTGTGCTCTTTCCAGTTCCAGGAGGGTACTTTTAGGAGCACCACCCCAAGAGGTGATGCAGTATGTTATTAAAGACTGAGCAAGAGCATAGTATACCATCTTTTTTATTTTATCGTCAGTCACGTTTCTTAGGGTTTTAAAAACATAAATCAGTTTTCTCAGTCGGTTACTTAAGGTGTTGATATGTTCCTGGAATTTGAGTGTGCTGTCTATAGTTAAACCCAGGTATTTAATACAATCGGCTCTGTCAATGTGAATACACGTGCATGTAGTGGAGTGAGGAAATGCACACGTATGGGCTAGTATAGTGTTCGGCGTCATGGATGGAGACGGTGTATACTGTTTTATAGAGAAGGTGACGTACTTAGTTTTTTCCGCATTTAGGGTGAGAACATTGTCGCGCAGCCAGTTTGAAACAATATTGAATCCTGACTGGGCGCGCACAAATACCTCACTCCAGGTGTCTGCAGTGAATAAGAGGGCTGTATCATCCGCGAAAGTTATGACTTTACCTTTCGGGAGAGTGAGCGCACCCAGTTCGTTTATATATATGAGAAAGAGTGTCGGACCGAGCACGCTGCCTTGCGGCACGCCGTAACTAACTTGGCACTCGTCACTGACACTCCCTCCTATTTTGACACTCTGGGTGCGCTCACTCAGATAATCCTCAAAGAGTTCGAGTTGGATTCCTCTTATTCCGAGTCGTTCCATCTTCCTTATTAGGATGGGAACAGAGACCGTGTCAAAAGCTTTCGCAAGATCTAAAAAGATGCCCAAGACTTTTTGGCCACCATCCAAGTTAGTGACGATATGATTGGTGAGGTCATGAACCGCATCTGAAGTTGATTTGCCGGCCCTAAACCCATACTGTGATGGGGAGAGAAGATTGTATTTCTCTAAGTAAACCACGAGGCGTTTATTCAGTATGCGTTCGAGGATCTTGGAGATGGCTGGTAGCACAGCTATGGGTCTGTAATTATTGACACGGTTTCTGTCCCCACCCTTGAAAATCGGGTGAATGATGGACTTTTTGAAGACCTTTGGAAATTTACCTGTACTGATGGCAAGGTTGCAGATGAAGGTTATAGGTTGAACCAGTGACGTCAGATGTCTTTTGAGAAAGGTGGAAGATATTTGGTCCCAACCCATGGAACATTCGTTTCGGAGAGACAGTATTAGTTGCGTGACTTCAGCTTCGTCAGTTGGCATCAGTACCATGGATTGAGAACCGCTACTTGGATTGTCACAAGTTGATACCATTGTCCGATTACCCATTTTTTCGGCAAGGTTTCGACCCATATTTGCGAAGAAACTATTTACATCATTGACGGATTGCTTTGGTGTTGATGATATGGATAGTAATTCTCGCGGATTGTCTTTCTTCTTGGTCCTATTTGATATATTATTTATAGCTGTCCATAGCAGTTTAGGGTTGTTACTAGCGTCTTTTATTTCTTTTTTCTCGTGTTCGTTTTTGGCTTGTTTAAGTAATTTATCACAGTAATTTCTGTATCTGTTGAAGGATGTTTTTAATATGTGGTTTTCAGGGTCTGTTTTTAACTTCTTGTGTAAGTTATCTTTATGCCGAATGCATCGTAGAAGACCCGTGGTGACCCATGGCTTCACAATCCTTTTACGGTTTGGAACTTTTACTGTTTCAGAATTTGTCTCTATTAACTGAGTAATGAGTGTTATCATCATTTCAGCTGCCTCATGTGGATCTGTAGACGTGTATATTGCTCCAAAATCAAGTTGTTTCAGATCCGCATCGATCTGGTCATGATTGATCCGGACGACCGATTTTGTTGTCACTTGTTTCGGAGGTATTTTTGCGAGGAACAATAGCACAGTATCATGGTCTGTGAGTGAGGAGTGGGCTACTAGTGTAAAGGCAGGAAGGGTTGTCTTCAAAATAAAGTGATCCAGGCAAGCAGATTGTCGTGTGGGTAACAGATGTGATGGTAGAAGGCCATGTGAGGCCAATAGATTTAGGTAACTGTTCTTAGCTGGATCGTGACACTGGTCATGGATATTTATATTTATGTCACCAGTAATTATAATATTTGTATACTTCGCGATTTTGTTAAGGGCAGCGTCTAGAGAGTTTATAAAATTGTTTACGTCCCTATACCCTGGTGGACGATATATTGCCAACAAAATGGTGCTATGATCGATCCGTACCTGAAGACAATTCGCTTCCATGAGCACTAACTCCTCCACAGAGACTTTAAGATTTTCGTTCACATAAACGACAACTCCCTCATTTTGAGTAAGATTATTATCCGTCTTAAAGTAATTGTAGCCTGATAGATTTGGGATATATTGAGCACAGGGGAGCCAAGATTCCGTTAGAGTGATAATGTCCCAGTTAACTTTAGTTCTCATGAGTAAGGTGTGAAGCCCTGTTATGTTTTTGTTTATACTTCTGATATTTTGGTTAAGAATTGTGAGCGACTGATTGGGCGTGAAGTTAGTCGGAATACAATCATCCAGATCACATGTAGCAGAGTCCGAGACGGAGACTGAGTCTATGTTGTCTGTATTATTTTGTATGCTATTGAATTTTATTTAAGGAAATTCTAATGCTGACGTTTCTAATAGGGTAGTTTTTCATTATGTGCTTTGAGATAGATGTTAGAAAATTACAGATAATTATGACATTTTTTCTGGTATTTAAAAGAAGAAAATAAACACACGTCACATAAACAGTGTTCGCTAGTATTGTATGAAACAGTTGAGAACTACAAAATAAATTTAAAATTTGTATGATGTTATGTATTATATATTTTACATATGCGTGTATTATGTATCTGTATTTTTTATATAATTGTGTATTATGTTGTATTGTATTGTAATGGTGTAGTGTTGCGTCATTTGTTAGTGATATAGTGCGTGCGTATGCTATGTTTATTGTTGTGTGATAAGGTGGTATTTGAACATTGATAGGGGAGCTGTTAGTATTTTTTGTTAGAAACATAATTTTAAACAATTTTAACAAAAAGAAAAGAAAAGTTGTATGTATTGGATTGTACAATTGGAAGATGTTCATCAGTCATTTTTGTTTCCGCAGTTTTATGAGGTCTTCTTCAGTTTTTATCAGGCGACTGGGCATCCCTTCTTTTTCTCGGACGTACACTTTTCCATTTGCAATCCAACATTGATCATAGGTGCTGCTTTTGATAAACTCTCTGGTAAGGTAGTGAAGGCGTTTTGTCATTGTTGTGAGCGCTTCTGCGACAAATATGGGTTGTTTGGGTCCTGTAAGTTGCAGGTGGGTAGTATTAAGACGGTTGGATTTGTTGTCCTTATTGAAGGTTCTAGTTGACTTCAGGAACTGGTCTCTGATTGTCGAAGACGAGAATTCGACAAGGATAGTGCCTAGGGATTCTTTTTTAGCCAATGTGCGAAATATGGTTTTTATGTCTTTATTTTCGATTGGTTGATTTATGACTTCACCCAATTTTTGCACTGTGTCAGAGAGCGTGTCTCGGTTTTCTGGGATCAACGTGGGGATATTTCTTATTTCTATTGATGCTGATTTAAGGTTTTTTTCTAGAAAGTCTACCTTAAGCTCCAGTGATTTTATCAGTTTATTATTGTTGGTGCATTTAGATTGAAGCTGGCTTATTTCTAAGTAAGTATAAAAGAAGACTCCCAGTAATCATCTAAAGTAAATTCCACATACAGGGTCAAATTAAATTAGCTAGCTAAACTCCACAGGCTTACACTAACAGCGGTCGTTGATCCCTGCCGCTAAAAAACATCAAATCTTTTTTATTTTATTTAATCGTGTTTAGATATCGATACCCATCATGTCTGTTGAGTTTCGCTACCTAATTTAAATACAAAGCACCTACTGTTCTGTGAGTAATGGTACAACCATTTACCAGGACTAAATCTGAATGTATCTGTAGACGCGAAGAAGAGACAAAACCAAATATCAACAGTACACGAAACACGAAATATAAAGAGTTCTAAGTTATGTACATATTTGTATAACTTCCTCACAACTATGCGCCACCAAGCCCACATCATCTGCCTAGCCTTTCCCAACTATTGTTGGGGTCGTCTTCTAATCTAACCGGATGTGGCTGAATACCAGTATTTTACATAGAGCGACTATCTATCTGACCTCCACAACCCAGTTACTGGGTAATACGATACCTCTTGGTAAGACTGGTTGTCAGACTTTCGGGCTACTGACGACCCGTAACGACTGTCAAAGATCCACGAATGACAGCCGGGACCAACGGCGTAACGTGCTTTCCGAGGCACGGAGGGGTCTTGGTATGTGAAGATGGTCACCCATCCACGGACCAACCGCGGCAAGCATAGCTTAACCTGATCGATCGACCCGTGCGGCTGTTATTACTAAGCCACAAACCCGTCCCAAGCCCACAGAGAGAGAGACAATTATCATAATAATGAAATATTTCAGAAAACAACGTTGTTTTAACGAGCACAGAAAACAAATTACGAGAATCATTTCCTTTAGAACATTGTGGACACACAATAGGTTGAAACATCAGATACCCGAGATCACCATTGTTCGAGTGTTGAAAGACTTGTCTAATAAAGTCTAATTTGTAACTCACAATGTTAGCAAAATCTACCCGAAGATTGTCAGACTGATCGAATAGGTTTGACTTTAATTCCACACGAACTGATTGACCTACGTCTTCGAAATCATCTCACAGATAATTCAACGACCTTTTTTGTGGACCCAAATAATAAGAATGGATTTGACTCTAAGATCGGATTGGGATTTTGTAAATCAGCGACCAAAATCCAATTATCCAAGACAGCGCACAGAAATCTTAAGAAAATAAAGTCTCTTTCCATTATTATAATTGCGAAGTCTCTCCGCCGCAGTGCGCATGAAGACTAAACACATAACATAAGCATAATTAGCCTGTAATGTTAGTGGGAACATCGCAGGCTGGGACACAGGACTCCTGTCATCGAGAGGGAGTGGGCTGTAATCTACCATGCGGACCCAGTGTCGGTTGGTAAATTATGTCATATGTCTTCGAATTTTTATTCTAAGACATGCCGGTTTCCTCACGATGTTTTCCTTCACCGTTTTGAGAGCAGGGGTGATGAAATTATTTACACACAGTAAAGTATTATACTCTAACGTGTAAACAACTCTTTGACAAAGCATTCGCTTACCATACTCACCCATACAATAAGAGTACCCTACTCATGGATCGAATTCCCAAAAACCATTAATCTGTGTTCCAATTTTGTTTGTGCATGTGGCAGAGGTCGATAATCTTGTGTGGCGTGTGACGTATCTAATGAAGTGGTGAGCGCGTACCAGGTCAGGTGGCCCATTGTGTACAGAGATTAGCCCATCCACGTCAACTTATATTATGTTTAGCGCGCCTGGCTGTAAGTGCACAGAGACTATTCCTGGAGTTGTTGAATAATAAATGTACACCATTTAGAGTGGCACTGGCTGGAAAGAGTGGAAAAAAGGTTTTACTTTCTTTTGTTTTTTGCAAATAATTATATTTTATGGCTTAAGAGTAGTTCTATAGTAAGGCTGGGTTTCCAAGAAAAGGTACGTCTTAAATGCGACAATAATGTAATTCTTTTGATTATAAATAATATTATATTCGATAAAGAATATTATATTCTTTACAATAAAAGGTTTAATATTGAGAATATAAAAACCTGATAGCTGAAGTGAGACTCAATACTGTCTGACAGGTGTATTAAGAAGGAAAATATTAACAAGATACTTTTTAAAAGGAAAAATACGCAAAAATCTTTCATAACGAGCATAAATCCGCATACAAAAAATCCTGCCGCGTCGCAACTATCCTAATATTTAAACGTGTATAATGGTCTCCATATAGATATTGGGAGACATCATATAATAATGCCAGATATTATAAAGGATGGCGCCAACGAGAATACACGTGGAAAGATCACCATGGTTACCGACGAGAGGTAGATACTATAAGTAGCTCCAAATACCCTCAGGCAATCTTCAGGGAAATACTGTAATGAACTTAACCCTACGTTATAGAGGAAACCAGGTCCCTACTAGTTGCGTTACAAGGGTTGAATGCTGACGCTCTGATTAAAATAATGATGTTGAACTCTAGAATAAGTAGTCTCGTTGCTTCGAGACAAAAAAAATGCTACTGGTTTCTGAAATTCTATTTGTGAAAACGTCCAAATGTTACCGATCTCTAAGGCTGATTTGTGAATCCGCGTTTGAATTTTGAGTTAGCTCTCGTGAATGGCTGACCAAAATGAAAACAACCAATCATAGTATCTGTCATAAGATTTGACAGCAGTGAGTAGTTTCGCAACCCGAGTATGACCAGCATAGCTATTCACAACCGCTCGATACGCTTCCGTACCGAATCGAACACCAATCAATGTTATCTTAAGAGTCCTCTAAACGCTGTTCACAAGTCCAAAACCCCTCAATTTTGTCAGTTTAAATCTAATAGACGACCGGTATTCTTCCGATAGCTGTTTGCTGTCGGGGGCAATCGAAATCTATAATTTTCTATACGATAGCGTGTCGGTTGATTGTGAATAGCTAGGTATGCAGATAATCAGTTGGAATGTAAACGAAGCAAAAGGAGTACCTATACAGCGTGTAACGGAAGGGGGGTATCAACCCTGAAGGAGGTGAATGTGCTCATGAAACTCAACAACTTTCCCCAAAGAACATAGGTCGAAATATGAAAAAAAAATTTGGCCCTCCCATAGCAAATCAATCAGCTGGTAGTCAGTTTTGTAAGGGAGGGCCAAATTTTTTTTCAAAAATCCACCTATGTTCTTTGGGGAAAGTTGTTGAGTTTCATGAGCACATTCACCTCCTTCAGGGTTGATACCCCCCTTCCGTTACACGCTGTATAAGGATCGCAGCAATGTGGCGTTCTAAAGTTTCTGCCTACCCCCATGGGAAAAAGGTTTGAGTTTATCTACATAATTATGTATTAACTGGGATGGTCCTTCCGAAGCTGCGGCTAAATATACTAATAACTAAACCCAGTCTTAAATCACTAATTTGTAACTGTAATACAGCGAAACAATAATAATTATTTTACTAGTGAGCTGTGACTCTAAAACCACATCTTGTTAAAGGAAGGAGTTTCAAAGCCTCGGCTTCCTCGCGGCTTGCGGGCTTCCCAACTTATACAAAATTCAACAGTTTTACTCAAAATGCGAACAGTTTGAGCAAATATTTAGAATTATTTGTGAACGATTTGGGCTAGGGGTGAATAGCTTCGCGGTGGTAATAATGAGTTGTTAGAACGCGGATTATTTTAGAAGTTCTATGGTTCGCATGTTTGGAGGATCGGACAGTCAGTTTATTTATAATATCATGTAATAATATTATGAGAATGCATGAGAAGACTGTACAAAAATACGTACAGACGCCAGCACATCAAGCTACCCGAAACTATGTAATTTTCCCAATCAACTTCGAACCTTATTCTTTAGCGATAAAATTGAAAATCTACTAAAGAAATTTGAAAGATTGTAGTAGCTTGATGTGCGTCTGTACCTATAGCAGTGTTCATAATTCTCAGATAATTTACATTCAATCGCCACCTAATCTGCAGTTATCTACTTTATTGAAATGTATTCTAAGTTGATTTTTGAGTAACCATTTGTAACAAAAAGGTCTTAATAAGTTCTTGGTTGCAATGGAATTTGAACTTTGTTAAGTATGACATTCAGTTTGTTGTTCCATAACCTGAAAAATGTTTCAAATTCTTAATAAAAACCCTTTCACCCACGTAAATACCAGTAAAAAAATATTGATACTTTGATTTTTTAATAAATTAAATAAAAGTACCAGCGCGCGTCGCCGGCGCAGTGAATTATTATTTCACTGCGCCGACGATGCGCGCTGTCCCTGGCTGGAGGCCTTAATTTACTGAGCAAGGCCGAAAGCAGACGAGGACCTCATAGGTTGAACTGCGAGATACCATTTATAAACAAAAAAAAAAAAAGATGCGCGCTCATTACCGAAATGTAAGAGGGCTCTTAAGTCCCATGTAATAGGGGGCGAACCTGTAGCCATCAACCGAGCGCAAATCCAGACTCCAGGCTGCTACTGAGAAATTCCAAATGGAAAAACATAATAAAACTGCTCAACTGAGGAATCGAACCCAGAACCTCTTACTCAACAGTAGCGTTTCCGACCTCTAGACCGACAAGGCAGTTAGAATTATTTAGTAAAATTAGATTTTATTTCTTTATTTAAAGCATGTATTTTTCCAGTAACGATTATGTCCAATGTAATGGTGAGCAGTGAGCACAAAAAAAAAACAAACCGTAAATTGTTGTATCAAAAAATTCCAGCCAGTATTAAAAGCGTCAACGAAAATGGTTTTGTCCCTTAAATATCATGTGACGTGTCAGTGTCCACATTGTGTGGTTCCGGTTACAAATAAATCTTCCCGTCACTTCCCATGGGTGCCATAGGAACGGACTAAGGGATTATATTTCAGGGACAAACACCAACATTTTCTATTTATCTATGAAATCATGTATGTAGATTGCAGACATCCGTAGGATATCTCTTTGATATGATATCTTACCGTGCGTGTGTTCGGAATCTGCTTTTAAGAAAAGGCCTTTAAATACGTGACTATAAACTAAGCAATGCACGTCTTAATGTGTGGAATTGTCTAAAGATTACAAAAACGCTGACTGAACTAAAATCAAAACAAAGATAATTTTAGTATAGGCAATCATGCAGAAGCAACACACTGCATATAAAATGGAGACAAGACAATCACCTTTTTTTTTTTTTATGGTTCACAGTACTTAGAAATTGGAACAAGACGTAATGTAGCCGCATTTTAGTTAGATACAAAATGCAACGTTAAATTCGAAATTCAAAAACTACTTCACCAACATTTTCTGTGCAAGCAATCAAGGCAACGGAATTAGAATCACGTCCAAGAAAAAATGTGGTTAAAATTCGCAAGGACTTACTACTACTTATGCAGTATGGTGTAGATAAGGGAATGATTTAAGAGGTATAAGCGAATGTCACTTTATTTCCATCCCCAAGTTAAGCTAACACGCTTTGGTAATAAAGTCCGCAGTCTCTTTGGAGACTTAGTGGGGAAACAATGGATAATTTGGGTCGAAAAGTCAAAAGAGGTTTTATTACTTTGTGTAATTTTAATCATTTCTGAGAATGAGTTTTAGAATAACTTTTATGTGAGAAGTTTTTATTGCGTAGAGACAATGGCAAACATTATCGTGAACATACTGTGCCCAAATTAAATCGTTTTTTCCAATAAACGTTTAACACATAAATAATTTATTATGATCCAAAAACGTTTTCTTATTAACAAACGACGACTTTTCACATTAACTACCAATGAATGTTCCTAAGTAAATTAATTGAGCAAACGGACGAACAATTTCGTAAGAAATCCTCCAATTATCAAAAACGTTCAGCTTGCAAAAACGGCTCCATAAAAGAACAAAGTTAATATTAGCAGTCATTCCGAGCCATTCGCGAGCTCACAAAGAGAGCTGGAGATCAAAAGCAAATTTACTGCGAAACAGTTTGTCAAATACTAGTGAAACACTTTAGTTTGGAGGAGAATAAAGTAGTCTACGATTTTGTTCCAGCAATGAATCAAAAAATATTATCGGCATGCAAAAGCCGCCAAAGTCGGCGGCCAAAGTCGTCTCTCAGTAGGTGCCTAAAGACGCGCGTCGTCAACGAGGCAGGCCTAAAAACGGCTGGCGTGACGATTTGGACTCGTTTCTAACCGACTGGACGGAGAAGGCACAGTACAAAGAAAAGTGGAAAAATATGGAGGAGACTTTTGCCCAGCTGTGGGACAACATAGTTTAACGAAAAAAACAAAAATCGGCACCTTTTCCTGACATTATGTCGATTGCTAATCATCATAGACCCGTCACAAGAATGGTTCTTGGAGCCGAATGACTATGGTTTTCCAGTCTCGGTGACTGCTAGGTGAGGTTTGTGATGTGACTTATAGTAAAATGATTCCCGTGTTACCAGCCAGCACAGTAATTGCGCAACAGACTATCAATTATTAAAATTGGATGAATGTTTTTAAACTGTCAAAATGAAAGCCATTTTGACTGTTAGTGTATTACGCAACAGTTTGCCCGAGGGCTACAGAAACTGCAGAATAGTCCTGGCGTACCTACTGTAGGTTTTTTCTTTAAAAAGTCGGTATTCGTAGCGATTATACATTAAAATGCAGATTAAATGCATATCCATCGAGTATCCATTTTCTCCAAGACTTGACCGTGTTTCAAATTAAATATGAATGGAAAATCAATGATAGCGGGATATTTTTAGCCTGAATTGGCACTGCCATATGGTAATTCACAAACATTATAAACTTAACTGGGCTCTTTTCCATCGTTCGAATGACATAATTATATGACAGCTGGAAGGCATAATTCACAATGAGACAGCTATCGTTTGGAAATCTTTTAGTAGTCCTGGTCTTCTTAGCTAATAGGTAATACGGGCTAGTGTCTGTAAATCTACGTCAATGCGCGTATTTTAAAAACCTTTAATTGAAATCATAATTCAACTGCAAGCTCGATCTATTTTTTTATCATTTAAGTATTACTTACGGTACTTAACCACATTTCGAAGAAAATGATTGAAAGGATATTTACCTGAAACAAGAAAAACACAAATCATTAGTAAATACGTATGAAATTCACATTATTTGCCTCCGATTCAAAATGCATAACTAGACAATATTAGTAACCTTACAATATTAGTACTCAAACGCCTCATAAAAACTTACAATAATAATTAAAATAACCTACACCACAAACATTAAGTTTACCAAAATGACAACAAGTATTTATGTGGGTACAACAACAATAAATTGACACAGAAAGCACTTTAAGCCGTTGGTCCCGACTGTTATTTGTAGTTCTTTGTCAATCTTTAAGGGTAGTGACAAGCCCAAAAACTAACCTGTCTAACCTATCGTGTTACCCAGCAACTGAGTTTTAGAGGTCAGTCAGATTCGCTTCATGTAAAATACTGGTATTCAGCTGCATCTCGTCAGACTGGAAGCCGACCCCATAGTTGGAAAAGGCTCGGCAGATTGCACAGTTATTTTTCAGTTATTTATTCATTTTCGCTTAACTCTTTATCTTTGGTCGCTCCAAAACAAAGATATACCTACATTTTACTACAATGTCAGATATTTCTTCATAACAATAACTTTCAGTAATTCAAGCTTTAAATGAAAACAAGCTCGGAACAGTACTTATATAATAACTTTAGAACCGATACTCGTATTTTCATAATGTTCTGTTGATAAAAATGTCGACCGCAAGTTTGCAACCCTATTGTGAGATGTCGATACAATATTATGCAATCCAACTTTTCGACAACGTTATATTAGACTGGAAAATTACCATTTCCCATTTTCTTTTTCTAGAAAAAATATAAATAAATTTTACCCGCACCTATGAACTTACGAATGACGATGCGGGCTAAAAAACACTAAATAAAAATGTACAGACGCCAGCACATCAGGCTACTACAATCTGTCAAATTTCTTTAATAGATTTTCAACTTTATCGCTATAGTATTAGGTTCAAAGTTGATTGGAAAAAATTGACAGTTTCGCGTAGCTTGATGTGCGTCTGTACTTAATGGTGAATCCAATACCTTTTTTGGTTGGTAGTGAAGCGAATTAAAATATCGATTGTTAACATAAATCGATCGGGGTTCGTGGGGTTCGTGGCTCAGTAATAACAATGGCGCGGGTCGACCGAAGTTTAAGCTACGCTTACCGCGGTTGGTTCGTGGATGGGTGACCATCCATTATATATCGAGACCCCTCCGTGCCTCGGAAAGCACGCTAAGCACGCTGTCATCTATGATATGTAGAACCTTGACAGTCCTTACGGGTAGTCAGAAGCTTAAAAAGTCTGACAACTAGTTTTACCAAGGGGTATCGTGTTACCCAGTAACTAGGTTGTGGAGATCAGATAGTCTGTCACTCCACGTAAAATACTAGTGTATTCAGCTGCATCCGGTTAGACTCGAAGCCGAGCTCAACACAGTTGGAAAAAGGCTAGGCAGATTTGGATTTTGTTAAGATAAATCACTCGCTGGATGAAGCAATTACAGCGATGGAAGGACAAACGACCTAATCCCTGACAGATCGACATTGTTGATGTTTCATTACGATATAATCTAATTTAGGTGAACTTCGCTAACAGGATTGTAAACATATCTTACTTTGATTGAGGTCATTATTTGTGTTAATATTATTTGCAGAATAAGGAACCTAATTTTTTTTATTAAATCTGATAATATCATTAGTTCACTTTGGGAACTTGGTTTAGTACCTTAAGAAAATCACCAATCTTTAGTAATATTATGAAGAGGTAACATGTGTGAGTTAGTATGTAATGGGTCCTCGAAACTACTGATCCTATTCCGAATTTTATGTTAAAACAAGAAATTTCACGCCGATGAATTCGCGGGTTGAAGGTAGAGTTTTTTAGTTTACTTATTTATTTTCTATATTTTGATTTTGTCATATTCGGGATATATCTATCTTAGAAAACAGAATTTCGGAGAATGACAATGTCAAAAACAACAATGCTTGTTAAATGTCAAGTAACGATTAGGTACTTGACAAAGTAGAGAAAAAAATTGGCAGAATGGAGGCAATTTCGTCCTAAATACTGCAGTTGGCAAGGTTTCACTGAAAACTAGGCTAGAATAGGCTAGTTGACAAAATTTGGAAATTAGTTTAAAACTATAGATTAGCATCTATTTCACCCCAAAAATATATTATTTTAAGAAAGATAGGTCTTTTACATTAGTATTTTGAATTTTTAGAAATGAACTTGAAATTGACCGCGAAAAAGGCCAGGACTGTCATGGCGTCTTGAACGACGTCACACCTCGCGAAACAGCAGTGTTTGTGTATGAGAGTCAATTGTGTTTTTTATTAAATAATGAATTCCTCGTATTATAAATACTGTGTAGTGCCCCAATGTAAAAGTACAACGATAAAAACGCCAAACAAATTATTCATATACGTTCCAAACAATAAACAAATACGAAGAAAGTGGTTAAAAATGGCAAGGAGGCAAGATGCTCTTACTTTATCAACACATTCCACAATTTATTTCTGTGAAGATCATTTTGATGTAAGTATTAAACACAACTTGATGTAACTATTTATAAATGTATAGTAAAAGAAATGAATTTTGCAAAATCTACTTTAATATATACCACACATAACCTATAAAATGTTATGACTTGAATAGGGTTTTATGATTTAATTGAGTTAAAATATCATATAATGTTAGTTGCATTATAGACTGCCTTGAAATAGAGATAGAAAAACCATCTACAATAAATCAAGCATTAACCTGGTTGGATTATAAAAAAAGGCAACAATAAAATATTTAATATCCTGTACACCAAATGGACTAGTGAACTATATTTCTTCAAAATTGTTGTCTTTCAAGATTAAACTAAAAACGAACTGTATTAATTTAACAATAATTGCTGAAAACTCGAAATAACCTGTTCATTTCATACGAAAATGATAGCTACAACAGAGTTTAGCGCTCGTTTCGCGAGGTGTGACGTCACGCTTCCATGCTCTTCTCTGATTGGTGTTTAATGTCACGTGATTAAACGCCTCATTTATTCGATTTTATTTTCCAAAAATATTATTAATCTTTTATTATTTTAATAGAAAAGTGGTTTTTTTGTTTACTAATTATCATGGTTAATCATTAGAAACTCAAAGCCATCCGATTTATTCTCAGTGGAAACAAGCCTATTAAGCTGAACAGGGTCGTTACTAGAGGCATAGGAGTGCAGTTCAAAGGACCAATTATTGGCTAGAAGAAAAGTGCCATTTCGTAGATGGTGATAAAAACTATTGAATAGGGTAACTTTTAATCTGAAGCGAAGTTTTTAATACCCCATTTTGAGTTAACGGTGAAAAGAGATAAGAAATAATGGTCGATTAAGGTTACAAATGGTTTTTGGAGACGACAGATGAGGAAATTGTTTTTCCCTTCTATGTGTACCTATAATAAATTTTAATAAAAGGCGCTTCTTGTGTCTGTCTGTGACCGCGTTACTCTTTTAAATAGCGCAACGGGTTTTGATTCGGTTTTTATTTATTTATTTATACATAAGGTCTATCTATTCATACACGAAAAATCTGAAGGGGTCATTGTACTCATCGTTACGAACAATTTTTATTATGGAACCAAACCTCAAATCGCGAAAAAAATCAGCTGTTCCCTACATTTATATTCGCATAACTCGTGAAAATAGTAAAAGTTGTTCGTAATGATGAATACGATGACCCTTTAAGAGATTTACTCTATGAACAGATAGATAGACCTTATATATGTAAGTACTTTATTGTACACTACAAAAATACATAACAAAAATAGATCGAACACTACAAAATATACATACAAGCCTGTGTTTTAAGCACCATTTAGGTAGAACAGAATACTCTTTATTATGTACACCATATAAATTATAGACATAAATATAGAAATTTAACAAAGGGTGACACAATGGGTGATGATGATATAGTTTATTGCGAAAGGTTTATGAGTATAATACATTAATTTTAAACTTATTTAAAATAAATCTCAAAATATATCGATGTTCTGTCATGTTGTAAAAACCGTTCGAAGCAAGGACGGGTCGCTAGTGAAAGATAATTTAACCCCATGAGTGAGTACACATCATTTTCAGAATGACAAATTAAACTCAACTGACACAACAGTGTTTTTAATTACGTGACAGCCACAATAAAACCTTCATTCAAAATGAATTCAGCACTCTCATTAATCACCCCGAAAAGCATAATAAAAATACAATCCCAACAAATGAAACTTTTAATAAACATTTTTATTGCGTCACGACAAAAATGACTTTACATTGAATACATTTGAAGTACCAACGGGAACTTAATTGAGGGACTTTTCAGCTGTAATTAGAGAACTGCCTTTGATTACAGCTGAAAGAGCGTGCCAATTAAATTGAAATGCGGTTCTACGGACTCTTATCTAACCCTTGAGCATTTCAAATGCAGCTAATAGAATATGCATTGGAGTGGGGGAGGAAAAAATTGCAATGTGGGGTCTAATCAAGTACTACGACTGAATGACTTGTCTTAGTCTTGACTACTTGCGAGTAGGGTAGGTATTGGCCAAGACTAATCTGATATTCTTTGGATAGTAACGGAAAAATATGTCTTTTTTGTGAACTTCAAGGAATTCTCGTGGTTTACTAATACCAGCAGGTCGGTATTCTGCTCTCAAAACGGTGAAAGGAAAAACCAAGAATTCGAAGACAATAGGCATCTACCATCCCGCACTGGGCCCGTGTGGTGAATTATGTTCCACTCCCTCTCACAGAGAGGAGGTGTGTGTCCCAGCAGTGGGAACATTATGGGCTGATTATTATGCTTATGCTACCAAATAACCTTTTGTGTCGAAGAGGTTGAAGTATTACCATCTTTACGGTAAATAGTAGAAAAACTGGCCAAGCGCAAGTCGGATTCGCGCACGAAGGGCACCATTTTCTATAAAAACAGCAAAAAAAATCATGTCTGTTGTATGGGAGCCCCCTTAAATATTTATTTTATTCTGTTTTTTAGTATTTGTTGTTATAGCGGCAATAGAAATACATCATTTGTGAAAATTTCAACTGTCTAACTATCACGGTTCATGAGATACAGCCAGGTGACAGACGGACGGACGGACGGACGGACAGCGGAGCGGGAGTAATAGGGTTCCTTTTTACCCTTTGGGTAAGGAACCCTAAAAACGTATTATAAAGCACTTCTTCCACAGTTCCTACAAAAAGTTCGTTTTTGTTGGACAATACCGTCGCTAAAGACCAACTAAATACCAAATGTTTCTATAAAAAATCTGACTGTCATCCTACTATCAGGCACAAACAGCCTTTTAATAGCACATCATTATTGATGATGATCACGTTTTTCGTAAAGCACGTGCTATCAGTAGATAGAGACAAAAACAACGAGATGACGTACTTGAAGAACACAAGTTCCTATTCGGTCAGTGACAGTGACAGCTATTGAGTGAACATCAAGCAGGCAAAGATACTACGAAATCAGCAGCCTAACTACATTCCAAAAGATTTTGAAGTAAATTGTCAATTCATTGCTTCACTTCAAAAACGCAATGATTTTTTTTTAACTGTCAATATGAAACGCAGTCACTACACAGGTATAAAATAAGCAATCTTGCTTTCGAGTACTTCAATAAAGATTTTTTAAATCTGACTGGTAGTTAGTGGAGATTAGCGCGTTCAAACGAATAAACAAAAAAACAAACAAACTCCTCAGCTTTATTATTAGTTTAAATAGGTATCGATCAGAAAGGAATCAGAAAGTCTATCTGATAATGAACCAAAAACAACAGTTCTTTAAACACTTTTAAAGAACTTTCTAAACAACAATGTTAGTAATCGAAAAGGCTAAATTATCCAGAATATGAGAACATCCTAAAGATACAAACAAAAACGAACTTTCCACATTGCCAAGTTCGAGGGAGGCTTCCTTCAAGGACATATAAGCACGTGAGTTACGATAACTGCTTGATGGTCCCACTTCACAAGTAAACAAATACTTCAATGTTATCTATGACTGTTTAGTAATAAAAGAAAGCGAAACATAAGTGGTTTCCCTGAAAGTCGAATAAGTGAAGTAAAAATGAAAAAACAGAATGATAACATAACATTCTGTAGCATATTTGGGCCAGCCTTATCGTTTTTTCTGAAGTTGATGAATACTAAGGCTCAAAATATAACGATAAATTCAAAAAAAAACTACGAAAGTAGTTCAGTTTACCTTCAAGTATTTCCTTTTAAGCCAACATTTATTTTGTACCAAAACATGTTTCTCTTAAAATTTATTGGTGCTTCGAATCCCCGAATGGAACACAAACCAGCCAAAATAAAAAGACCATAACTTCATATAAGTTGACAGGATTAAAATGAACGTTTAGAAGAACCCGGGTGTTCCCTATCGTATGGAACTACAATTTTATACTGACCTACTTCACGTTTCGGGACGTGATGTCTTGACGTGTGCTTAGCATGCATACGAAATTTAAAAATGAAGTTTTTTTATGCTCGGACATTCGCTTACAAAAATAAACTTTGAAAATCGGGAAAAGTGTAAAGAAAAATGTGGAATAGGACATCCGGGGTTGAATCAAAGATGATATGTCATAGATGGAAGTAAACACAGTGATGGCACGTGGCGTTTGATATAGACAATAGGTTCTTAACGTGGGCGATAATGCCCCCTCGTGGGCGTTTGAAACTTTCAGGGTTCAGTAGAAGACCCAGAGAAACTTATATATATCCTACCTTACGACTATATAATATTACACGTTTAAATATAACCGTGGCAAGAGCTATTTCAGCCGTGCGATTCTGTAACCATCTCACCGTGAAAGTTTGGGTGAAGTGAGCGTGGAGTGAGCTGTCATTCACTAGGGATTAACACTATTAAGTGCTCACTTCACTTATGATTTCACGGTGAGATTTTTACAGAATCGACCGGCAGATTTGCGACACATGGTAAGTAAACAAAATTGGAGGCTCTAGAAAAAAACATTCTCAAAGTGGGCGGTGTGAAAAATAAGGTAACCGTTGATATAGACGTAGGTATGAAAGAAAAAGACAATATGAACGAAAATGGAATAAAGACAAGAGAATGATGATCGAACGATCAAACATGACCTTGGGCCAATGGCTCTGTTCGTGATATATGAGTAAACATTATAGAGATAGACGATACCAGTACTTCATTCCTAAATATATTTTCTATTCTAGTGTTTTTCGTTATGTTGCTCTAGGGACTAGTTTGCTATATGAAATGATACCTTAGTCTTTATGTCGGATATATAAAAAATAGGCTCTTGCCAACAACAACTTGTGTTACCACAAATATGTTTGGCTAAATAAAAAAGCTTGTTGAAAAATAAAAGCATTTAGTGACAGGCATCAGTTATCCTGAACATTCCAATAGAAGCATTGCACCTTTTTGCCTTCTTTTGTTTTATTTCATTGGAAAGAAATGTTGTGTTCATGTCTGCCGCATGTCAGATGACAATTGGACAAAGAGAACCACCGATTTGGTCCGACAAAACGCACGACGTCATCACAGCAGGCTGAGACGAAGATGGCGGGGACGAGCTGGACTCCTACCGAAAGGAGTGGCTGACACTCAGGACAGAATTGGGTGAAAAAGGGAAAAAAGGCCTTCGTCCTGCAGTGGGGGAATAGAGGCTAGTTAGTTAGTTTATTTAAAATCCATCATGAAATATTGTTGTGGTAATCTTGTTGTATCCACTAGGTTCTGTAGTTCATCTAAGAGTCAGATATAGTTACCTATTCAATACATGCGCTAACAGAGTTTCCTAGAAATATTTTCCTCAATCTTTTAAGTGATAAATGATCCATAGCATATCGGTTACGTTTGAAACCCCAAGCCACAGAGTTGTCTGGTTTTCGATAAAATATAATATTTGACACTAATTGATAAATGGAATGGGGCTTTCAAAAGGGCAGGCTATTACTGCAACGTGCTCGTATTTAAGTATTAGGTGAATCAAATATAAACAGGACTTTTTTTATTACTGGTCGCTGAGTGAAGTGACGCGCTTGGTGCTGTTGTATGTGTTAGGGGGGATCATCTAGGGGAGAGGGGTATACTGCTCCGGCTCACTTTAGTTTATTGCACGCCAGTAGCATCATGTATGAGCAGGAGGTATATAAGTTTGTTGAGCAACGACTTATCATAATTTTTTTAACACGGGAGGGCATAAAACCTTCTGAAATTTTGCATCCATTGACTACAGTTCAATAAGCATACGCTTTCAAGAACTCAAGTGTAGGAACGGCACAAAAAAAAAATTCAAGTGGAGGACGCCGTTTTCACACTGACCAGATGGTGGAATTATTTGTGTGCAATTGGCTAAAGGCACGACCGACTACATTCTTCGATACTGGCATTAAGAAACATCCCCCGCGCTGGGAAAAATGTGTTAATAGAAGGGGAGATTATGTAGAAAAATAAAATATATTCTTTTTTTTTATTTACGAGTATAATAATAATTGCGTATTTTTTTTTTACTTAAGTCCGGTTTATATTTGATCCACCCACGTATAAATCTATACTAACAAGGAAGGTATCCCGACGTGTCACCTCCGATTTTTATGTGGCTGATATATGTTATTCTCCATCAAATTTTAAGAGACACGTATTTTTGTTTTGAGAATAACATAAGTATATCAGCCACAAAAAAATCGGAGGTGACACGTCGGGATACCTTCCTTGTAAGTCTAATACTAAAGCTGAAGAGTTTGTTTGTTTGAACGCGCTAGTGTCGGCAACTTGTCGGATTTGAAAATATCTTTTTGAATTTGATAGCCTAATTTTTGAGGAAGGCTATTTATTATCATGCTATGACCCTTAGGAGCGAACAAAAGGAAAAAGAAAGAACGCTAAGCGAAATCGAAGTAATAGCACGGATGCGACGCGGGGGCTCAGAAGCCAAAATTTAACGCGGGCGCGGCAGTCACGGGTAGAAGGTAGTAATAGTACATTGTTCACCGAGAGGAGAAAGTGACCGATTACCATCGAGGGTGTCGTTTGAAGCGCGAGCCGTAGGCGAGGGCTTTAAAACCCCCGAGATCGGGAATCGCACTTTCTCTCGAGTGATACATAGTGCTTTATACTACACCTACGAGGAAAATAAAAAACGATCTCTTTATTTTACTTTCTACGAAAACTGAATTCTCAAACAACACACAAATTGGAAATGGCGCCAATGGCGTCTGCAATTTTCACATGTTCTTTTTTCAAATTGTTTATCCTGCCGCCGCAGGGTCACACTGCCAGCCCGACACCATCCAACACACAGCTAGTGGCCAGTGTCATTTTGCGAACTTGGAGATAAAAACTCACTGTAAAAACTTTTTGGCTTTTGATATTTAGGTTACCGGCGCATAGTCTTACCCAAAATTAAAAAAGAAAAACCACGTAAGAAATGGATTTTCATACACTTTTCTCTCCCGCTCAGATGCGTTTTCTCCCCGCATATTTGTTCGATATGCAATGACGTACTTTCTACCGTAAATTTGATAAATTATCAAGGTACTTTCCAAGCAGGTGTAGTATAAATAATATGATGAAGCTGCAGCAGGCAGTGACCTCCTGTTTGCTATCGACAAAATGCTTGACTACGGCATTTCCTCTTTAGCTCATCCTCAACTCATCCTTGTAATTCCGGTAGAGGGGTGCCTATTAGTGATGAGCAAAATTGGTCTTGGTCTTGCAAAAAAGCAAGACCAAGATCAAGATCAAGACTACATAAACAAGATCAAGACCAAGACTAGAAGTATTTGAGCAAGACCAAGACGAAGACTGTCCCAGTCTTGGTCTTGGTCTTGCTTTGCTCATCACTAGTGCCTATTTCCAGCAGTAGACGTATATGAATGGGATTACAGGATGATACAGTGTTTCTTAGACCATCGGTCTTATCTAAGCCCAGCAATTTAATTACATCTTAACGTATTACAAGCAACAGGATCTCTAGAAAAGTCGAAATGATACTACAAAATTTATGACTTCTGAAAAGGGTAGCAAGAGCACTTCAAATGCTAATGTCCGCGTTTAATTACACTGAATTTATAATCCTTTGTATAAGGATCAAATTATTATGAAAAGTACTTATTTACAGAGTCCGACTCTTTTTAGATATTATTAACTAGCTGTGCCGTACAACTCTGCTTAAATGAAGTTTTATAACCTAAAATTTTATATATTTCATTATCTATTGTCATTTTCTTCTTCCTATTATACAGCATGTTTTTTTTACCGTCTCCAAATTTTTACAGGTTGTTCTAACCATGAATATGAACCACTTTCACTATGGAACCAACACTGAGATGGGAAAAAAACAGCTGTTTCATACATTTTGGTGAAGTAGGTATTGAACTTTTGTATTAAACAGCTGATTTTGTTTTCGTGATTTCAAAGTTGGTCCCATGGTAAAAGTTGTTCATATTCATGGATAGAACAACCTGTAAAAATTTGGAGAGTGTAAAAGAAATCATCCAGTATGTAGTTTCGACTCTTGTCATAATTCAAAGGCCCATTTAATACTTGTAACATCTAACCATGAGATGATGTAGGACGCGTCTAATGTAATTAAAGCCATCAAAATAGGACGTCTTCGATGTCGCAAGAATGGACGAGACCAGAGCACCCAAATGTTTACTGGATAGTAAACCGGATGGCCGGAGAAGTCGAGGATGACATAGACTAATATTTAAGAACTGTTGGAGTAAGAAATTGCTGGAAAGAAAAAGCCGGATACCGGTCACGTTAGACCTCCTCCAGCTCTCCACCTCTCTTCCTTGAATTTGTATATATTCATGTATATTATAAAAATCGTATGTAGGTATGTGTTTTAACCTATTAATGTTTTTGTGTACCCAGTTTTGATGTTTTTGTGTTTCGAGGGCCCCGTGGCTAAATAATAACAGCCGCACAGGTCGATCGATCAGGTTAAGCTACGCTTGCCACGGTTGGTCTGTGGATGGGTGACCATCTTTACATACCGAGACCCTTCCGGGCCTCGGAAAGTACGTTAAGCCGTTGGTCACAGCTATCATTCGTAGATCTTTGACAGTCGTTACGGGTAGTCAGAAGCCCGAAAATCTGACAACCAGTCTTACCTCGGTATCGTATTGCCCAGTAACTGGGTTGTGGAGGTCAGATAGGCAGTCGCTCCATGTAAAATACTGGTATTCAGCTACATCCGGTTAGACTGGAAGTCGACCCCAACATAGTTGGGAAAAGGCTAGGCAGATGATGTGTACCTAGTTTTAATAGTTTTGTTTTGTTTTAATCATTGTTCCTCTCAACCAAAGCACCCTACCAACCTTGGTTGACTGGTAGAGAATGCCTAAGGCATTAAGTCCGCCTTTGTACCTTTTGTGCGAAAGGTTTAAATAAATAAATAAATATACTTGACCAGGATAAGGCCCAGCTGCGGCGGTAAAGCCTTAGATAATTATAATTTTATACCCGTACGTATGTAATTACCATTTTATTATTAAAACGTTGCAACAATAATAAAATTATTCAATGGTTGGCTGACATGATTTTCACGTTTTAATTAATATGAAATCTGCGACGATCAAATTAAATTTTGTACATTAATTTCGCTTAATTAATAAAATATTCGAAGAGTTATTACAGAGGTAGGATGTGACAGCTCTGAAATGCTATGGACCGTTGATCTACCTCGACTTTATTATTGAAACTTTCAATAACTGATGGATATAATTTTTAACATTACTTTTTGTAGACTTCAACGAATATTTTTAAAAGACAATTGTATACTGTCATTCATGCAGAACGCTGGATACAGGACGTTATTACCACCTTGTCCAACTACGCGAGAAGGCACACAAATTGATAATATTTTTGGAAATATTTCTTGTCAAACTGGAATATGTATTAGCTTGTTTAGCTATTACAAGCTTATATGGGCCCGCATATAGATCTAAATCCCATTATTTAGGTACCTAATTATAATGTTTACTTACCATTATTTTTTTTTTAAATACACTATTATTAAAACATCGTTCAAAGTTACAACGAACTACAAGAACTTTTATATTATGTTACTTGCTGCTACGGAACCTTTCATGGGTGAGTTCGACTCGCACTTGCCCCCTTTTTTTAATTGAATAACAATTTAAAAAAAAATTGGTACTTTGATTTTATTTTAAGCATTTATTGTAGACTATTACCTATGTTATACATACCACGTGAAAATTATGTAGAATAGAAGTTCGGAGATTTTCAGAATTGTTTCCAGTAGAAAATTGAATTAGGTGCAGTCGTTTTTTCTTTATTTATAAGGCATATAACAAAAATGCATTGCATTATTAAAAATCAAAATCAAAAGTCATTTATTCAAACTAGACTGAGAATCAGCACTTTTCGAACGTCAAAATTATAAAAGTATAATTATGATATTTGTGATGTGAGAAAAATTGTTTTGATGTATTATATTCAACAGAATCTGCAAAGTAGAGCTGTCAAATAAGCTCTCCATGAGTTTTTGCCTAAACATGCGTCAGGAGAACGATTATTGCTAACTAAATAGATAAACGATAAAAAAAATCGCTTTGTTATTATTGTAGAAGAGAAAACGAACTCACTTTACTAATTAATTGTTATTTATACCAACCAACGAATATTATTCAATTTCAACGAGGAAATCTCTACGCGCATTTTTGTAATAGCCTCTTAAATGAAGACTTAATTATATTAATTATGAACTTTTCTTCACTTCGAAACAAAGTAATGTCTGGTTCGTTCATCAATAGTTTAATATTTAAATTCATTTTACATAAAATTACCAGACCAATTAAACAATCAATAGCAACTTAATACCACGCAATACGACTTTACAAACGCCAATTCTAGATCAAATAAAAGCGTGAAGTACCAACACAAAGTGAGACTACTGCATAAAAAGTGTAGCATTGAGCAAATCAATGCAATTCCGCTAACTCCGACCTTCGCAATTCGCAACTGTATGACGCTCTCAGCTGATCAATTTGATTTCTAGTGATATCATCTTCCTTCTTAAAAAACATTCAAATACTGACGTTTGATTGCTGAATAGGTACATCTGTTATTGTTAGGTAAAGTTGGAAAAAAACATTTGATCGTGCGATTCGTCTCTTATTTTTTTGCATGAACATTATTTGGAGACTCTACAAGGAAACAGGGTCTATTATTTAAGGTTTCTTTCCAAAAAGTCATTATTCTATGACACATTACAGTGTCATTCGAAGGCCATAAGTGGCGGAGTTAGCAACATCTTCATTGAGCTGTCATTCTTTTAGCAAGTCTTCATAATCTATTGCAACGATTAGTTTGTTGTTCATAACACACAAAGTATATTTCTTAAAGAAATCACTTTGCTGTACCGTCAGTCATGTTTGACTTCCATGAGAATAATGAATAATTGGTGCGGATAATTCTAAATTCGAACTGAGAATGCGAATATTTAAAATATGGCAACTTATTGGCGTTGCTGCCTGCATCAAAATGTAGCTGGCATTAAAGAATTAAAATGCAGAAAGAAGATTTAAAATGTAATACATTCGAATATAGAGTGTAGATTTAAGAAGTCACAGATAAGAGAGACATCGTGAATACTCGTGATACGTACGATGCCGTTTGCACTGCATAATAATGAAGTAACTGTTGGCTAGACTAACCGTGCGGAACGAGAACTGACTTCATTTGTTTACATCTAGTTGGAAAAACAAGAAACTATTCATTAATCATGATTACTTATTGTATCAAAAACAGCATTGAGGTACGGTACCCATTAGTTAAAAAAACCAATAAGTATTTTGATACCAAACGTAGAAAAACAAATCCATCTAAAGATTTTTTCTAACTCACTTTGGATGAAACCAATGAACATTTTAAAAATGTGTGAAACATCTTATTGTTGTACCAACCAATACGAAGATTGAGGAAAATGTAGGAAAACTCGCAGAAGAAAACTTAGAAAAAAAAAAAAAACATTGCGTCAGCCAATAGGACAATGAACAACACATTTTTCACGGAAAAACACCAACGCTAGGCTTTTATTTCAATTACTTCACCAATCACGTCGTGATTGAAACTGGCCATAATAAGTAATTATTTTTTCATTGTTTTCATTTGCCGCATCATTAACGGCCTTGACTCCAAAATAATGTACAGACGCCAGCACATCAAGCAACTACAATCTGTCAAATTTCTTTAATAGATTTTCAACTGTATCGCTAAACCATAAGGTTCATAGATGATTAGGAAAATTTGACAGTTTCGGGTAGGTTGATGTGCTGGCGTCTGTACAATCACTTTGCTCATACATTCAATAATACGTTGCCATTTTTATGTGCATTCCATGTGAAAATATTTGTACATGCGCGCTTGTTTATTTAACATACAGAGATAAGATTATGTTTGTTATAAGCTGACTGATAAAGGCAATGATTCAAAACGCGATGTTCTCGTATAAAATGCTGATGATTTCTGAATCTTACGTAGAATCTTATACGTCGTCTTTTTCTGAGGAGTGATGCAATATTAAAATAGGAGGGGCGCGTGGCTAAATAATAACAGCCGCACAGGGTGATCGATCAGGTTAAGCTACGCTTGCCGCGGTTGATCTGTGGATGGGTGACCATCTTTACATACCGAGACCCCTCCGTGCCTCGGAAAGCACGTTAAGCCGTTGTTCCCGGCTGTCATTCTTAGATCTTTGACAGTCTTTACGGGTAATCAGAAGCCCGAAAGTCTGACAACCAGTATCCCAAGGGTTATCGTATTACCCAGTAGCCGGGTTGTGGAGGTCAGATAGGCAGTCGCTCCATGTAAAATACTGGTATTCAGCTGCATCCGGTTAGACTGGAAGCCGACCCCAGCATAGTTGGGAAAAGGCTATGCAGATGATGATGATGCAATATTAAAATAATCGATCAAGTAGGTACGCACGGCTACACAACAAGCTATACATTTCCAGTATAAGCAGATTTCTCACTGTACGAAAAGTCAATACAATGCGAGGTCAGCTAAAACGTCGTCGCGAGTACAACAACCAAACCAAACTCGACCATTATTTGAACACTTCATCTGTAATAAACGTTTTGAGTTTGACGTACATTTTTAAACGAAAATCATTTGTATACAGGCTTAATATTAGACTACCCAAAACAGCCATTATAAGTTCAAAAACAATTTTTTTCTGGGCGGTTAAGGACCAATTCATTTAAACAAACACCGCACAGAAAGACTACAATAAGACGACAAAGTACAAAAAAATATATAACTCCGCTATAAAATCCCGACGTTAAAATAAGAGAACACACTATAAATCTTTTGGGAACACTAAAAGGGTATTTTAAGAGCTATAAACGGGTAGTAAATTTTTAATTCAATAAAATGTCCAAGCGTGCAATAGACACGACACCTTAACAGTGGGCAGGGATTAGGTGGCACTACCATGACCTAGGATAAGCCTTTAATTGCTAGGTAATCCCTACGGCTTTGTTTATGATGTAACAAGTGATGATGTGAACTTGTTTTTGAACAAACATAAAATGACGTTCACTTCAGAAAGGCAAACTGAACGGCGAGTTTTCAAAGTCGGAAGAACTGGCTTAAGACTCGTATAGTAAGCATTTAGTACCGTAGTTCTAGAGTTCAGACATGATTATATGGCTTTCATGGCCTAAAACCGTCAATCAACGTGCTAGAAGCATGCGTAGCTTAACAAAGTTTTGAAGAGGCCCATAGGAAGAGACGGTGAGGAAAATGTCTGGTTATATCATAAGTAACTAGCTGAGCCGACAGAAGTTGTCCTGGCCAAATTCATATAAAAATCTCATCTCTCAGAAAAAAGGGATGGTTCAGTTTGTCTTGAATATGATCATTTTCCGGGAAACTTTTCAAATTTTACCTTCCATAAAAACCGAATCACCCAGAACCGAAAAATAGCCAAATCAATCAATAGTTAGCCAACATCAATCCAAATCTCACTAAACAAAATCATGCGAGTCCAAAGTTTACAAGAACTTTTGCAATAAGTAATAATTAAGTACTAAGAATTAACTTTCCCATTCAACTTTTCCGAAAATAGGAAAGCAGGAAGTATACTCCATGTTTTTCTATAAGTACCCTCAGATTAGAGCAACTTTTTGCTAGTTAGCAGAAACAGATTGTGAAGTGGAAGAGCAAATAGTCGGGACGTGTCGACTTCGGATTAGCAAATAACAACCGTATGCAGTGATCGTGACTCTCATGAATAGGAAACTCGTTCAGAAATAGAAGGTATTTTACTAATGGAAAATAACTTCGTGTAGAATTGTAAGGTGACTTTATACTCTGCTGGGAAGTTTGTTTTGTTGTGCCACTACTTCTTCCTAGCGACAGCACTAGGAAGTGGTGAAGAGCGGGCGTTTTGGGGGACAGTCTTATGTAATCTAGACGTTCGAAAAGTGCTGATTCTCAGCCTATTTTGAATAAATGAGTTTCGATTTTAATTGTTCGGATTTTGACTACTAACCCTTCTGGCATGCGAAATACCACGTCAAAACATACATTGGACCAACCTTAAGACAGCTAAGGAGTTCCATCAAAATGTCGTGCAAAATTGAAATTATAACATAGCACCACGCCCGTAATCCAACAAGGGTTAGGCAGAGGTGTACCTAGTACACCCACATTACGCCAATGTTACACGGTTCACACAAATCCAGAGTCCGGGCTGCTACTAAGAAATTTGAAATGGAAAAACCCAATAACACTTTATCCGAACCGGGAATGGAACCCAGGACCTCATGCTCAGCAGTGTCGCTTGAGACCACTACACCAAGAAGGCAGTCAATTTTGTACCAATTTATTCTATGCATATAACCATAATATACTTTTCAATCAGCATTACGTTTGCCAAAAGTGGCAATATTTCCCTTACAAACGACTGCCCTTTAGAACAGGCCTTAGAACACTATACAACGTGTAACGTTAAATGCGCAAAACCTGAAAGTAGTTTGATCAGAATAACGAGCAGAAGTAATTGAACCACTTTTTAATATAGGTCACATTTTTCAAAAAATCCTCATTAAAAACGTTGGTCAAGCAAGCCAATGTCAGCGCGGCGCAGCGGCCCGGTGACGACTCCTACCTCGGTAAAGCGTCGTCGCAGACGCAAGAAACGATCAGAATGGCCAGTAAAACTAAAACAGCACATACAACCTTTACAATGTTTTAATGACTTATTTTCTCTTTGAAATAGGTCAATTGAATTAAAAATCAGTTGGGGTGTCTGAGGTTTTGCGCATTTAACGTTACACGTTGTATACACAGTGACGTCACACTAAGGCCTGCCAAAGTACTAAAGTATAATTAGAACCTAATTTCGGTAGTGTGTGAGCTGTGAATATCTAAATTAACAGCATGACCTAACCTAAGTCGTTCAAGTTGAGGTTACTTAGCATTGAGCAAGGACGGGTCAAGTACGTGCTTACGAGGCACTTACGTGCAAAAATAAACATTGCAAAAACGAAACATACCTACTTTACTAAAGACCATTGCTTTTGCAAATACATCAGTCTCGAACGAAGAAATATATGCAAGCTTATTAAGTAAGTTCTTACGCGAAAACAACCCCACATAGCTCGGGAGTCTCCGTTTAAAAAAAAGAAAGGGTACACCACTATTTCATTTGGGTGTCGTTGTGAAACTGTAAAAACATTTTTTTTCAGAGAACATTATTTATTTAAGACGTATTAAGTAGCCGACTGGCAACAGTTGATAGCCAAAAAAGGTAAGGAATCCCCAACGAAAAGGAATTCATTCTGAATCACCCCATCAAGCAATTCAACCTCACTCTCGCCCTAATATTGCAAAAATTTGCATATCATTACAAAAGGCTCGCGTACTGCCAGTTTGCTACATAAATTAACATAAAAATTGCCAATTACAAAGTTGTAACAAATTGCATAGAAGATAGCACACCATTCTGTGCATATTGTCGTATTGTACGTCAGTCTATAAAAAGTAAAACGATTGTCCATGAATGGAATATTACCTGTGGGCAGTGTCTGTGAGCGTGTGATAAGGCGGACATTGCCTGACAATGTCGGCCATCGACAAACGTGACTCCTTCATAAACCCTATACGATATTTACCGTATTTATGTATATTAGCACTGCAATATTAGCATCGTTACGTAAATGATACCTAAACATTGTCACGACCTTTGTCACTGACATTGAAAGGAAAATCTAGATATTTTTATCAGATTTTTAGATAAATACAAAGTCCAACACGGAGTTAGTAGAAACATTACTCCCAGAATGGCAAACATTTGTCCAATTTATAAAACCGATCGTATTCGAAGATGATACACGCTCTTCTCTCAAAAACCTACAACTTAAAAGCACTAGAAACGTGGTCATTTCTGATTAGGCCTCACCGCTTTCATAAACTAGTGGCACCCCGCGGTTTCACCCGCATGAGTCTCGATCTCTTGGGAATATCGGGATAAAAAATATACTATGTCCTAATCCAGCTCATGGTATACCCATGTACCAAATTTCAGTGTGAAAGCGTAACAAACAAACTTAAAAAAAAATCAAATATTTTCTGTTTATTAGTTTAGATGATTCGACCTGCATCTACGAAACCTTTTCATTTTTGGCTATTCTGAAGGCTCACTCTCGATCCGGTAACTTATCATTCTAAAAACCAACAGCTAAAATGACATAAAAATCTATGAAACACTTTTTGTGCACCAACAAACAAATCGTTGTCTTCATGACATCGCATGACAAGAATGATTGTTATTTATCCGACCATTTACGGCATTGCACAAACAAAATGTAAAAATAGCGCACGTCAACAGTAATACTGAATAAATTACTCGTAACAACTACATTTTAACAAAGATTCCTATTTTATACGATTAGATACGCAATTACATTACAAATGAGTGAAAGTGATAGGGGTATAAAACGAGATAAATAGTGCGAATGATTCTAATAGGAAAGTATAAAATGCGTTCACAACAATGTGACGATTTTCACTTTACGTTGCGAAGGAAAAATGCACGCTAGTACAGTTCGGGTACGTTACTTCCCTCATGAGTGACTGCCGTAGTGAATAATAAGTAATTCGAAATATACATGGAAAGGTTCGCTGATAAGTTCCTATTTTCCTAACGAAATGGAATTCGTAGTCCATCTGTTTACATGCCGAACAAGTGTTTGTGCATATTTGCTTTGCTCTACGCCCTCTTTGAGCGAATGCACAATAAGATTTCAGTGTACGGTGCTTCAAGCGTACTTTGTTTAGTTCCCAAACATTGTTCACTTGTTTCACTGTAATTTTTTTTTCCCGGTTGTTTGTTTGCAAAAAGCTGAAACCAAATAATCCAGAAGTTACATAAACTACTATGTTTAGTAGATTTGTAATAACTGCCTTTCTACACTTATCGATAAGGCTGCAATACATTTCGTCAGATGCAGCCATTCAGTGAATTGTTGGAGCGTGAAAAGCCCCGTTAGTTCCCTACTTGTCCGCGTAGTGGCGGGCCGGGTGGCGCTGGTGGTGCACGCACGTGATGTATGCGCGAGCGCAGGTCAGACGCGCCGGTGCCGCGCGACAGCCTCCCGCGCACAACTGACAACCACACTTATCACGCGAGTGACATAAAAAGTGAATATTTAATATTTTATTTAATTTTGTGTGAAACTGTGCCTAATCAGTGGGATTTATAACATGTTTTTAAAGGTAAGGTTCTACTAAGTTGTGCTTAACATATCCTTGACTTTGAAAGGTCAGATTTTGTTTAACATTGGTAAAAATTGTTCACGTAACAATTAGTGGTTGTAATTAGCTGTTCACATGCCTAACGATGCTTATTGTTTTCTTCGCGTATTGTCAATTTAATTATATAATAATTTTAATAGAATGATGGGAATTTTTAGCTAACCGTTGTGTGACAATAATGTAGAAAAAATCTATTTACAATTGTTTACATACGCGCATGATGGATGTTGACCTCAATGTCATAGAAACTTTAATAACTTAACGTTTAATTCTATTGTAAACTAAACGACCCGACATTCGTTGTCATTCGTTGCCCTGTGGTATATAGTTCATAGAAAAATCCCGTAGCACAAAGGACTTTCAGTTTTTCTTGAATTCGAACATTTTCCGGGAAACTTTCAATCTTTCTATCCATAAAAACTTAATTCAGTCTACAGATTACAAACGTTTTAAAACAAAAAATAACCAAATCTGTCTAGCCGTTCTTAATTGATTCAACTAACAGCATTTCATTTTTATTTATTTAGATATAGATAGAAATAAAAACATTAAGTATCAATTGCGATAAAATAAGCAAATCGTAATCTTTAGCTTCACTGAGTATAAATAACATCAAGGAACTCAAAATATCTGACCCGAGAATTCCGCTCAACAAATTTTCCTCAATTTTCCGGATCAAAAGCGGTTTGCTAATAGATAGTTCGTGAAATGGCAACAATAGTAAACGAAACCTTTGTTTTAGGCGCTTTGTTGCAGCATTGCTACACGGAACAAAATGTTTCGAATCATCATTATTCTTTAGATAAACGCGACAGTGTGTTCATTCCATTCTTTTGCTGCCATTTCAACTACACGTAAAGATGTTGGCGTCACCTTACATGACAAATACACTTCCAATTCCAGCAAATATAATTCTGTCGAACAAGAATTGAGCAAGGAGATTCGTGTAACATCAGATTACAAAATATTTGCTATCGACCAACTGACAATTCCGAGTTTCCTGTACCCATTCTCAGATACGAAGATAGATATAACTGATAAAAAAATCGGTATCGTTCACTCCTCTGCAAGATTACTGCGCTAGAGAATTTTAATGCTCTCGTAACCACGAGAGCATTAAATGAGAGAGCTTCAGTAGAAAATTCTCTGCCACAATACTGGACATTATTTACTGCTAACAAAAGGCACTCGGACAAGACCAACGAGGCCTCAAGATCGTAGTAACAAAATTCTCGATCGCAAAAAAATCCGCAAAGTGCTTGGAGCATTTTGTGCTCAATATCGAATTATGAATGCAAAATAAAGTTTCGAAGTTTATTGAGAAGCATTGCTAATGTGCTTGCGATCGGAGCGAGCTCTCATGGACTGCAAAGATTGATGAAGAGACGTTGATGCGGAATCGATATAGCCCGTGAGATATATAGTCCTTCGCCGTGTAACGTTTAGGAAAATTTCATCGTTGTTTATCGGAAGTAAGAACATCTTCCAGCCAATTGCGTCGTGTCAGTTTCGTTTAGGTTGAGTTTGTTTTCCTTTGGCTTTGATTATGTTACCGGTTCGTAGAGTTGTTCCACTCTCAATTTTTGACCCAAAAACTTAAGTTTGTTATTCTTCCGACTGATTCATGTCTCGTTCAACAAAATTCGCTTATGGTAATAGTTTAGCCATTCTTTGAAAGCAATACTTATAGTGAACGAATACATGAATAAAATCTACTAAACATGCAAAGTTAACATTTACATGACGAAAATAAATCACTGCACCACGTTTTACACGATGAAGATAATCAAATTCTCCATCTCACACATTTGTAATACATATTACGCGTACACAATGATGTCATCCTAGATCCTTATCACAAAAATATACTAAGAAGACCTTCAAAAAATCATCTAGTACTCACGTTTATTCAGGTCGCGATAATTATTTAAGAAAATTATCACAACCGCGCCAACACGGTCACAGAGATTCAAATTCCACGCGTGAATACCTAACTTATCTCCCGGAGAAACTGTATCAAGGTCAAAGAAGGATTTTACTTCGTAAATCTACTTTCTCTGCCTCATAACTGGCCTCTTTCTTAAAAGACTTACGTGCATGTTTTGATAATTTACCGTAGCGGGAGTGATGCGATGACGGTCATTGCACATAAAGTCTTTCTAAACGCATTGCCCTTTTTTCTAATGGCTCATCTTATGTAATTTTATGAGCATTGAATACTGATAACCCAGTCGCTTTAATGTAAGTTTACATTCTAATTAGTTCCGTATTACTTGTTTTACTTAATTTAAATACGTTCGTTTTATATGACAGGTTACTTATACCACATTATGTTTCCCAGAGAAAGCGATTTGGCGAATGTAGGTATAGCAGGGTTGCCAGGTTTGAATTAATGAGATAAACAGTAGATTTAAATGAGGTAATTTTGTCGCTGTGTGCACTATTTCGAACTTTATTATAGCTGTTTGCGGCTTCTATTGTTTGTGAATCGTAGCTCATAGGTGTTTACATATAATTTGTTGTAAGTTTATGTGACTGTGTCCCGTAAAATGCAGATTGGTTGTAATATTACAAGAGTTTCATGGCTGTATTATCAGCAAGTTAGTTTTATTTTGATATTAATGTTTAGCAAAGTATGATCAATTTATTTAGAAAGGTATTGTTTTATTGTTACATGATTCCACTAAAAAAACCACCTATTTTTGCTGTTATAATTGTAATGTTTATAAACAAAATGACAATTCCATTTTCAGTCTTCATTTAGGTATATCGTGTTTAACTTTAACGCTACCTAAATACAAAATGTATAATGATAGTCGAGGACGTGGTTGTGTAAACACGAAATAAATATTACAAAAAACATTAGTCGTAATTAACCTGTGTCCTGTAATTAGGTGAACGAGTTTTGTCACAGATCAAGTAAGAGTGAAGGTGGAATTAGGCAAGATTATGTGCAAAGCGACTATTACGTTACTTAAATGTGATAGTGATTATCACATATGACTTGTCTTGACCTGTCACCTGTTATACTTGTGTAGGTAAAATCGAGGACCTTGTTGAGCAATTCAGTTGCCATATAACCATAACCCAGCAGTAACTTGACCCACTTAAAGTTTCATAAGGAAATAAACTTGCAGAACAGGCAATTTTTTGTGTCTTCACGACCGGTTATTACAATAAAAGGTTATGGCTTCATTTACAACGTTCGTTCTTATGTTCTTAAATAAACATCTTTTTATTTTGCATCTGGAAATTGAACAGTAATAAAATGCCAATTTTTATTTCAAAATAACCATTAACACCCTTTCAAAATAGTGGAAAATCGAATTTACCCGCGCTTGAATGTCAGATACTGCAACAACTTTGGAAACAAACAAACGGTCGCGTTCAGAATTTGTAAGCCGATTAGACACTAACAAAACAACAAACAACGCAATTGTTGCCAGTGAAAATAAAAAAAAAATCTGCGGAAATTAAATCCGTTTAGCGGTTTCAAAGCGAAAATTGCACTGAGTGTAAGCTTGGGTCTTCTATATTATATTCTATGACGAGTTTCAGTACTAAATCGTTGATTTTTATATTATTACGTTTATGAGTTTATAAATAATATCATAATATATTTAGTGCTTATGTTTTTAATTTGCTGACATCGGCATTTCACGAAAAAGGTGTTGTCATTGACCAGAATTAAAAGCATAAGTCAGCCTAAAGTTATTTCAGTGGTAACTTTATTCAATAAAATTAAAAAGTGAGTGTCGCTGACCCTCAGCTCTAAAAGTGCATGTTATTAAAAATGTAAATTCAATCACCATTATAAAAACCTCCAAAAAACTTGAATTATGACATCAACAGCTCTTATCACGTTACACGATCGAACTCGCGTATTTGTGTAGAGACAATGCGGCAGGAACTATGCTCTGCAGGGTAGTAATGATCATCTTCAGCAAACTTCATCCTTATACCAGATAAAATAAGGTTCAGATTTAAACACACGCAATTTATTTAGTTTTTAACTAATTTGCGGCGAGGATACTCCCACACGCGCTTATTCTAATTTTGGTGACGTCACCGCATGTTAATTCATCATAACGGGGTCGTGGAACGCTAGAGCGCGCTAGTATGAACAGCCAGTTCTTTTATTGTTTTGAAAAAAGAACAACAGTTTGTTTTTGTTTTCAGTTACGGAGTTATTAGCTCCGAGATTTATTGTGATAGTTTGTATTGTGATAGTTTTTTCATTATTGAAGACAAACTGAACAATGTTATAAAAACTTTTGAATATTGATTGACATTTATTTTTAAAGTAATAAAATATGAGAAAATGCTACGTTGTTTTTCAATGAACGACGTATATTACTACAGGTATCGACTTTCTTGAGTCTAGTCTAGAAAATCAATCCGCATAGCACGTCCTGTATTTAATTACGTATGATTCAACTCACGATAATAGCTGTTAGGTTAGGTAGGGGCCATTACATGTGAAAGTGATGCTCTATTTACTGAGGGTTGACACTAATCTTTACTTTCGTAATAAATGGTCATGGCTCTTCGTATTCATTAGCCAAATTGGTAGGATTTACATTTCGTATTTTTTTTTACGACGTACATTGGGCTATAGCACGATTTTCTTCCCCTGCCGGTCGATTCTGTAAAAATCTTACCGTGAAATCATAAGTGAAGTGAGCTTGAAGTGAGCAGTGTCAATAGTGTTAATCCCTAATGACAGCTCACTTCACCCAAGTTTTCACGGTGAGATGGTTACAGAATCGCACGGCTGTTCTTCGTTTTCTAATTACGCCACGAAAACGTGGTGATCGATTAGAATATAAGGTGCCATTAAAATAGAGGGACAAACCTTTAGAAATCATTCAGACCATCAAAATAAGGACAGTGGTAAAAAAATATATAAGAAAAACGCATTAGATTCTTACAAGAAAAATAATCCGCTAGCGAAAACACACTAATGTGCCGGCAATTTATTATTTTAGGTCAAAATGAAATCACTTGAATCAGTTTTTTTTTTTTTTTTCTTGGATATCTTTGGTCAGACGTACTGAGCCTTAAAAAGATTAGGTATCTCAGTAGCAGTCTGGCCCGGTTGATTGCAATATATCCCCTATTAATTGGGACTAAAACATAACTGGTAAAATGTAGGTGTACTAAAGGTACACCTCTGTCTAACCCTTCGAGGATTATAAGCGTGATGTTATCTGTCGGTTCAATATTATAACCCTACATCGTTACCTAAAGTCTATTCAAACTACTGTTTCAAATTGATGTTATTTCAAGTTAAACAAATATCGACTTTATTTGAATAAATATTACGTTAACGCACTATTGAAAAAGTTATATTGAAGTTGTAGCGTAAATTGAACTTTATGACGTAGGATTTAAAGTTATTTTTCCATAAACTCATATTTGTTTACATTTTTGGCAAATAAATCGCGAACGCAGATTAGGTAAAGATTGTGTTAACTTTAAAAACTCGCCACTATCCCGTCAGTAAAGATAGTCTAGTCACTCCTCACTTACACCCCCGAAAGAAGAAATCATCATCTGCCTAACATTTTCTCAACTATGTTAGGGTCGGCTTCTCCTCCCTCCACTGGACTGGTTGTCAGACTTTCGGGCTTCTGACTACCAGTAACGACTGTCAAAGATCCACGAATGAAAGCCGGGACCAACGGCTTAACGTGCTTTCACAGACACGAAGGGGCCTTGGTATGTAAAGATGGTCACCCTTCCACGGACCAACCGCGGCAAGCGGCTTTACCTGATCGATCGACCGGGCGGCTGTTATTAATTAGCCACGGGCCTGAAAGAAGACATAAAAGCTTTTACTGCCAGAACCACTGATCACTGAATATTACGCAAGTCCTAACTTAACCGAAGTCCTTTAACAACATAATTTATTGCTGTTCTTACATAGTATTAGTTGACAACCCTAATTTAGAGCTACAACTTGTAAGTGACAACGTAATAACTATGGGAGATAATGGCGGATTACAGTTTACAGTAGCAGTAGGTACAGACGCCAGCACATCAAGCTACTACAATCTGTCTTTCTTTAATAGATTTTCAGCTTTATCGCCAAAGCATTAGGTTCAAAGTTGATTGGGAAAATTTTACAGTTTCGGGTAGCTTGGTGTGCTGACGTTTTGTCTGTACAAGACTAGTTTAATTGTAGGTATGTACATACAGAGTTAATACATAGTGCTTGTGGCAGTCGGAAGTTAGTATACTTCGGAAAGGCACGAAAAAACTGTGATGTGGCAGGTGATATAATATTAATAATTTCTTTTGTCACATATTATGTAGGTTTCAGCTGTTGGTTTTTCAACGTCTTTCACGTTTGTGCTGTGCAGACTAATACTTGCGTTTGATTTTACCTCTATCTCTCCTGATGGTACAGTATTTTTATCTCACGAAGCGACGCGCGCTTTACTTGTGATAATCCAAGTGCACAAACACGCTGTGAATAATAATAATAACATACACATACACACTTCCGACTCCGCCATTGTTTCGAATGGTACCGACAGCTCCTCCGCTTACACATATACATTCACAGCATGTTTGTACACTTGGTAACCACATGTAAAGTGCGCGTCGCTTCGGGAGATAAAATACTATAGATGATATTGGTAGACGGATAAATAACATAGGTACGCAATCAACAATAACCTTTTCGCCAATAACAGCGAAGTTGTTTACTCCTTCAATATTGTTAGGTATCAAAACTAATAATATCATTTTCTGTCGCCCTGGCTGATCAATAAAGCTATGTATTTGCAAAGTTTTCTCAAACTTCCGTCTTGTGTATAATATGTAATATCAGCTTTCGAATCGTTTTGCCAACCCGAGGCATCATACTAATAAAAATTTCGTTTCGTTTAAATATTTAGATTGGCCCACTCAAGCTCCGTAAAAATGACATTACGACGGCGAAATTATTTTTAGAATAAACCTTGCTTATACTGACGAATTTTCGGTGTCAAAATCTTGAGACACCGATAAAACGGCGAGAGCGAAGAAAAACACAAATTATTATCCGCAACACAGTACCAACCCGAACCTACTCAAATTCTTCTCATCCCTAAAACATTTCAATAAGTTCCCGAAATCGGGGTGACCAGACCAAAAATATGATCCCTTTTTATATTTCAGTCCTAGAAAAAGCCGGTTGAGCCGTCATGCCCGTCACGTTTTTTCAGATTATCTCACCACTCTCTAGGTCATTCTAGAACGTGTAAGGTTCTGAGACGTCTAGGAAAAATAAGATCACAGTGCGTGACGACATAACCTTGTCTGACTGTCACAGGGAAATTTATCGAGAATGTTATCTCGATTGAAAATATTACAATGAAGGCAATAATATTGCTTCTAATTATAATCTTTTGTGAAGTGAGCGTGGAGTGAGTCGTCAATAGTGTCAATCCCTAGCATCAGTATGACTCACAGCTCACTCTAAGCTCACTTCACCTTAGCTATCACGGTGAAATTTTTCCAGAATCGACCGGCTGGTCCCTTCTCTTATAATTTCTTCAACCTGCATGATTAAAACAATCATTTACAATGGCTCCACTTGATTCATAGAACATTCCCAGCATCCGATGTAACAATGAGCGGTTAAATAGATCAACTGTTGTTCCATCGTTCAACAGATCATTCACGCATCATTAGGTGTTTAGTGCTGTGCCATATGTTCCATACGCGGGTGAGATTAGAATTACAAAATATTTATCGAGAAGTCGAAGAATATGTTAGTTTTTGTCAGCTTTAGCATTGTTGGAAAAAGGGGTCTTGAAAAGCAAGACGATCTCGGAAGCATCGAAAAATACTGTTCACTTTTTTTGTTGCATACCAGCCTGTATAATTTAAGATAAAAATCTAGAGTATGTAAAAGTAAAATTACACACGAAAGATTTGAATCTTGTGAATTTTTTCACGCAAACGACCGTTTCTTTTCAATTAAGCTATCAACAAAATGAGTTTATGAGTGATCTGTGAGTTTTTCTAACATATTGCCATGAGCATTGCATTTCGAGGGCGGAGTTAAACTTAGCAATAATCTTCTAGAACATTCATCTAAGTATCTACTTCATTATGTATAATACTGCTGAGTATACTTAAGTCTCCAGTCCGTTTCGCCATGTTTTATGTTCTCACCAGTAAAAGCAATATGCCTAGGTACAAGCCCCGTGTTTAGCAGCGGACGTCAACAGTCTGATTTTATGATTAACAGAACCGCTATAAAATTGTACAAGCAGAGATAAAACGGGACAGACCAGCTTTCACTGCCACCTTTCCCAGATATCCAGGCACAAGCAAAAGTGGGCTTCTTATCAGAAAATGAGATCACTTTTGATGTCTCTAATTGTTTTAGACTCCTACTTGAGTAGGCTATTACTGAAAGAGCTATTCAATGAGACTTTAGGGTATGAAATAAATCAAACAAATAAAATATTCAAAGGTTTAATAATGCTGGACCATACCTTTAGACAGTAATGGGAGATTTACACTCGGTCGATTTTCGTCACTCGGCTGGTCCCTTAACAAATCGCCTCACAAGCCGAATCGCCACCCCATTTACACAGGTCGATAAAAATCGCAGATGACTAGTTCATTTTGCATCAAAATTTCGACCTTCATGCGGCGGGCCATCGCCTGCGACTGAGCATTTTCACGGTCTATTTTAGTCACCCGCCGTATGCGATCTGTCGCCGCACGACAAAAGTCAAAATCTACTCTACTTTGGAACTTGCGATTTTAGTCACCTGTGGCCTAGCCGAATTGCCATTTAGGAAGTCGATTTTCTCCGTGCGGTGAAAATTGTGCGGCTATAGGCACCTGTATAAAGCCCGCATAGCCAAATTGGGCAGAATCCCGGTATTGCTTGTTTATTTAGGGACAGCCACGGATATCAAAATACACTATAATATCATTGGCCACTACCAGATTTTATAGGCATTGGTTATCTTTTTGGGGACGACTTATACTCAGTAAAAGACATCAATATAGCTGTACTATACATAAAAGCTTTACAATAAAGCTGTAATCAAATAAAAGGGACAGGACGATATCTTATCCTCGTCTCTCACTCGTTTCCAGGTTGGTCATTTTCCACATTCAATTCCACATTGTCGCAACGTTGTTTTACATACAGATTGCGCTGAACGGGGATATTTGCCAAGCACACGTGTAAGGAAGGAAAGTTTAAAAGGAAAATTGTGCATTTATTAGCAGTACGAGGAGCGTGTTCACCTTCCATAATCGCATAAAGTTCCAGTCCACTTGCGTTTATCCTATTCACATCCTAGTCCGTTGTTAAGAATGTCTTTATCAAAATGGTTGTTTTAAAAGATTACAAAATGTGCAGACGCCAGCACATCTGTCAGATTTTCCCAATCCACTTTGAACCTTATGCTTTAGCGATAAAGTTGCAAATCTATTAAAGAAATTTAACAGATTGTAGTAGCTTGATGTGCTGGCGTACCAGTAAAGAAACAAAATTTTAATTCCGTTACCTACCCTCCTACTTCGTACAGATAAACTTTACAAACGAGTCCCTAATCATTTCATTAGCCTTTATCACAGAGAGAAATCTAGATACACTATAATTGGTTCATAGTACCTATTATAGATGTTATAATTGAATAATTACATCAAGAGCGTCCTTGAAATCATAAAATTGAAAAGTAGGGAGGTAATTCTAATTCTAAAAGCAATTACGGCAAAGGGCGATTTTAATTTGGTGCGAAATTGAATCTTTTGCGTACCATCTACTTTACCGTACGAAAGCACTTCAATATTAGCCATTCTATAACGATCACAGACAGACTGAATGATCAAATTATTATTATGTCATTTATTTATTTAGTGATCTTATTTTGTTATATTTTTAAATATTCTTTATTATTATTATTATTATTAATGTTCCTTGTCCTCTACCTTGAATAACAAAATTCAAGAAAATATTGCATTGCCATTTGAGAACCAATTTAATATCGAATCTCCTTTTGTTTTCAACGTCCGCTTTTCATGAAAACTAAAGAATAAATATTGGATTCAATTGCAAAGCGTTTTCAAGTTAGAATCTTTTAGATATATTCTGCCCTGCTAAGCCGAAAGGCGCTATCTCTGAGATACGCCCTTTTAGTTTTTTTTATACCATTCAATAGCTAGAATAATTTCGCATCTAATGGTATAAGCCAAATAGCGATATCTAATTTAAAACATTAAAATAAACCACTAAGAAGGTTTTTTATATCTCAATTTTTCCTTAAATTACTAAGAGATTTGACGGCATGTCGTTTTTATGAAGCCAAATAGCCTTATATTGACATAGGCTAGAAACGCTTAAAAAATTTAATAAAAACTTAATTAAATTTTTAAGCCAATAAGCCGTAAGTTCATCTTTCTAAAAAGTTCCGGAGTTAGCGCTTTTGCGTTAAGTAAATGTGGGTATTATTAGTTCGCTAAGGTTTGAAATACGGCTATACCTAAGTATAGTAGGTAATTAAAATTGACTTTAATATCTTTAGTAATAAGGATTACACTCACTTACATTTCACAATAGAGCGTGTCGTGACATGAAGATAAACATTAGTAACGATAATTTCTTAGTTTGTTTTGTTTGCGGAAGGAAGCAAATTCGTTTTATGGTGTGTTAAAAATAAGGAAAATTTTATTAAATACAGTATTTCTAATTACGCAGAGATAAGCTTTTGTGTATTAATATCAAGGGTATCATCATTTTTTAATGTTCTATCGGGATATGAAAAATATTGTACTTTGGGTGGATAATTGTTCTGCTAAAAATAAAAACTGGACGTTTTTGTCGTTTTTAATCAAAATCAAAAGTCATTTATTCAAACTAGGCTGAAAATCAGCACTTTTCGAACGTCAAAATTACAAAAGACAGTCCCCCAAAACGCCCGCCCTTCACCACTTCCTAGTGCTTTCGCTGGGAAGAAGAAGTGGCGCAACAAACTCCCCAGCAGCACAGCTGTCTGTTCAGTTAGAAAATACTTGACTGAATACAATACAAGGTATGCAAAGTAATTACTTAACATTACAAGACACAGGACACTAAATTAAATTATTTGCCATATGTCAGCTAGCAACGCCAATATACCAAGAAATACAATAAAAAAATATACGTACTCAAGCAAAAATTAATAAATGAAAATTAAATAAAAGCCTCCAGGTATAAAGGGCGTGACCGCTAACATAATTATGCAATGCTGGGTTCTGTTTACATAGCTGTCACTTGAAGTCACAAATGATAAACTAGGACCATCGAAGGAAACTAAATAAACAAGTTATTACTAATTATAACAATAATAAAACCATGGTCAGCAAGACGACCAGTCACCACAAGCAGCACCCGTTCACGAGCATAACGCAAAGATCAGCCAGAATCTATGTTATAAATTCGGATCAGATCAATGCAGAAAAGATTATTGTTAAATGCTTCGAAGCTGGACACACATTTATGTCTGCAGACTCTTTTCACCATAGAGTAGAATTGGCGATGAAGCGAATGAAAACTAAAATATATGGCTTTGACGACTTTTGCGAAGCTGTAAACAGTGCTGGAAAAAATGTAAATATCAAAAAAATGACTATAGATGATTTTTATGAGTGGCAAGACTATACGACCCAATACAAACTTTCCCGGTTGTCACCACGACCTTACATTAGTGACATTGTTGAAGTGGAAGTTAACAGAGGCAGTTTTGACATTAGGTACAGAACTGGTTTCGATAATGAACCCATTACGGCTAGCATTATAGGTACAAAGTTCTTAAAATTAGACAAACTTCCATCCCCAACTAAAAAAACAGTGCCAGCAGGAATATCTCAAACAAAAAAATATATATTTTAAAATCTCTTTCCAGTTTAATACCTGCTAATAGAATGTCTTTTTGGCGGGGACTGCCAATTTTTGATTAATTTTATTTCATAGAAAGCAAATAAATTGCTTTAACTTTTTTATGTAATTTGCTGCTACATTTAATAAAGTTGTTAAAAAAAATATTAAATAAAATTTTATTGCAAATTTATTCGGTATTTTCATCAAATATGAAAAAAAATCATTTTGTATGGAACTTTCTATGAGGAGAATAAGACTAAAAGCAGTATCTCAATTTTTGAAGCCTTTCTTTTTAATCAAAATAGCGGTATCTCACAAAATAGGTATAATGGTGCCATTTATGGATAATTTAGGTATGTCAGTTACATCTAGGGTCAAAAATACGTTTATATAAGTTTTAACAGTTTTAAAAATATTAGTTTTAACCCCCGTTTGAAGGTGGGAAAAATCCATTCACAAAAAGTCGTTTTTCTCAAAACTTACTCTGATTGAGTTAGCGCTTTTCGGCTTAGCAGGGCAGTATTATTTTTATCCCACGAAGCGATGCGCGCTTTACATGTGGTTACAACCACGCTGTGAATGTGTTTGTAAGCTCAGGAGCTCTCGATACCGTCCGAGAAAATGGCGAAGTTGGAAGTGTATGTGTGCGTGTGTGTTTGTCATGTACTCGTCTTCACGCACACAATTACAGTTTGTACACTTTTTTACCACAAGTAAAGCGCGCGTCGCTTCGTGAGATAAAAATACTGTACAAGAAAATTGAAAGTTATCAAATCGCACAATTATACTTCAATTTATAAACGAGAACGAATTTTTTTTAATGAAAGACGTTGAAATAATTAATTTGACTGATAATAACGTGTCCTGATTGAGTAATTAATGCTCAAGCCTCATGATTAGATTCAAACTAACTGTAACTAATTTCGTGTGAATATGTTAATGTAACGCTGTATCTATAAAATTACGGAACATTCAAGTGACATATTTCATATTTTGAAAATGATGTCATGGCTGAATCGATAATTGCGATTAATCGTGTAACACCGTAGGAGAAATTGCTTGAGAAATTATAGAACGAAAGGTAAAAATCCAATCAAGTAATTTTAATTTACTGTATTGTAGTCGTATTCTTAACACTTGCTTAAAAATAACATATAACATACTCAACGCAAATCTGGCAAAATTGCTCCAATAAACAACCTGCCTAGCCTTTTCTCTAACAACAAATATTTAAGAATATCCAGCAACAGCCATTATTTGCAAGCTTTTACATTATACACGATTCAGAGCCATTAGCTGGCAGATTTCGACTGAGCGATAACATCGGTTTAGCGCTGATGTCACTACGCGATTAGACACGTTATTCTTAAAGCTTTCTTTTATCATGCTCGCTTTCTCGAAATCGGGCTAGACATATGTAGCTGAATATTAGGATTTACATGGAACTGACTTTCAAGACTTCGGAATTCAATGACTTGGTGATACAGCCCAAACGATTTCGAAGATTTATTTATTATTATCCTCTTACGACTATCTTCACAAATCTTAGTCCTAATTCGATAGTGTAGCTAACAATTTATTTGTATTTATAAGTATAATTATTTAAGTTAATTATTAAAAAGCTTAATTTTGTTTTTAAATTTTTATTAGATTGTGTGTTAATTTTATTTCAAATATTAATGTTATAGTTTAATACTTTTTGCTGTGCCCTACAGGGTCCATAATTGTACCTACTTTGGCTACTTAGCTTTAAGCCCACTGTAACATCTTCATACATTATGGAATGCAAATAAAGATATGAATATGAATATGTATTATATTAAATATAATATTTGAAAAGTTATGAATTTATCTAAATAATAAAAATCATAAATACATTCATTTATTCCACAACCTAAACCGCGCTTTATGTAATTTTCCACAAGAGTTCCGAAAATGAGCACTAAGGAAAGATTTTTGAAAATTCATCCCTTTAGTAGTACGAAACTTCGTATGGAAATTCGTCATTTTTGTCGATGGGAATGCCATCGGGCTTATACCCAACGAAATTTAAATAAAAAGTACTTACTTATCTAACTACCAAAGATGGATCGATTATGCCTTCTTTTTATCTTCTGTTAACATTACCGATTCACAAGACCTGTCGGAAAGCTTTTATTTCATTTACGGGCCTCCTGATTGTACTAATTTAACTTGGAAAGAGTCCGAACTTGGCCCGTCAAAGTTAAGGTGGATGAGACTTACTCGAGTGCACTGACTTGTATTTTGTGGAAAATGACAGGTCATCTAATTATAATCTGCTGAGTGTTGATCATAAAATCAAAATTGGAAGAAGTATATTTTATTGTCTACTAGCTAATGCCTACAATGCTTTTCTCATATACATGTTTTTTTTTTTTTTTTACGAACCTTCTCCGGCGCTCACTCAACAACTTACTAAAGTGTCATCACAATCGAGCGAGCCATTTTCGAGATTTGGCGAGACTAACGAACGGCAATTGATTTTTATATATATAAGAAGAAGAAAAGATAACCTATGACATTTTTTGCATTGCATTCTCGCAAGCATTACTTATAAAAAAGTAAAAAGTTCAGTCATTTTTGACGGCTCACTTTTCTCTATGTCCCCTTGATTTCCTGCCGAGACAAAGTTTTCACTAGAGTTCAAAGTCAAAGTAATACTTATTATTAAATGTTTAACTTTTCTCAACTTTCCGCTTAGTGGATGAATACTCCTTAATTTCTTAACGGGCCAAGAGTTCTACAAGACTTCGAAGTAGGACCACACCCGTCTGCTACTTCAAAGTAAGAACACGTCTATCTTTTGGCATAGATGCAATTCTACGATAACGATAAAATTTTACTGATATGTTTCTGCCTGCTCAGTAAACCGGTATTTCGATTCATATTCCCTCCAATATTGTCACAAACGGGCTTTTGAGCCGTTTCCTATCGGAAAATTCAACTCCTGGTTGTGTGACCTTTCCATAACTTTTGTTCGAATGTGCGCTTGGATTCCTCTGAATATGACTGCCGGACCTCTATTCTGAGGGCCATTTAAGCGACAATTGCCAGAATGGAAAAAAAATGCTAAGCCCTGGCTTGAGGGGTTTTGGTGTAAATGAAGGTTGAAATTAAAATTGATTGAATTTCGAAACGTGATACAGTCTGAAGAGCAATTAAAATAATAAAGTCCTTTGTTGGCACACACTTGCTATGTAGCAGCATAATACCGATCGTGTTAACACTAACATAGATATTTATAATACGGTTCCAACAAAATATGTATTAATATCATTCCAAAAAAGTGAATTTATTCAGTTAAGAACAAATCAGACAGCGAGAAATTAAATAAAAACAAACCCATGCCACGTGCAAAACAAAAAGATCTAAAGGTTGCAAGCACGTTCACAAAGCTGTTTATCAACAGAGCACACTGGCTCAAAAACAATTCTGTCATGAGCGGAAAAGGAAACGATAATTTCTTTTCAGCGCACCACAATCGCATCTCTGCATCTAGAGGCTTGATGGATGCCGTGTCCGTGCAGTGAGCACAGAGCTTTAGAACTGTTTCCATCAATAGAAAGAGGAGTACATTTATCAACGTCTTTCTTTCAGCTTAAGAATCATTCTTGAGCGTTGAAGCGACGTCATTTAGCACCTACAGAATTCCTTTTAGAATGACTACGAACAATTATCTCTAGATGAAATTCGTAATCAAGAGGATATATTACTCCCTCGCAATCATGATCCGTCTGAAATACGACTTCTGAAGCTAAAGCATACTTTGAGTAACGAATGTTCAGACACCTGTATACTTTGCTCATATCTCAAAAGCGTCAGTTTCTCCAGTTTGTTGTTCCTCTAGACTTCAACAAATAATGAGTCGACGGAACAAAGTTGGAAGCTACTGCATCGTTGATATGCAATTTCGAAATGCAATGTGTTTCAAATTAGAAGTTTAAGGGAATAGTTGGAAAAGTTATTGTCAATTAAATATTAACTTACCTATTTGTACAGCCTTATTATTGCAATTACAGTAACTATCAAAAGTCTACAATAGCGAAGGAACACGTACCAAACTCCGTTAATAATTCTACAAAAATATAATAACCGTACTATCAAAGAATTTTGCAATTATTATAGAAATCGAATTATGTAAAACGTAATTATGTATGAATATTATTTGTCGAAACACGATGTGTAATAATGAAGACACAATAAGCAATATAAATAATTAGACACCAATTAGATAACCTACAGAATTTGTAAAATCTATACAAAACCTAATGTTTCAGTTATGAAACTAAACAACGCAATATCAGCGCAAAAGCTGTTATAACGTTAATTACCAAAGGCATACATTCTCAATGCAAACGATGTTCCAAAAGCTTGACAACACAATGGATCGGTAGACTTTTAACTGAATGAGACAGTGACAGAAGTTACTCGTAAGTAAATGATATTTAAAAACAAAAATAAGTGTTCAATGAAGAGACAATCGGAACAAATTGCTTAAATTACTTTTAAAGACCAAACTCTATTATGTTAAGCTGAAATTCAATAAACATTGACAAATAACTTCGTCGATTTTTTAACATTCAGTGACGGCTTAGGTTCCGTTCAAGTATTTAACCTTTCAATGAATAAATGGAAGTGCTAATTTCAGCGGAAACTATTTGCTCCTACATCTCTTTGTCAAAATGTCAACAGAGCTAAAATTTATCTGTGACATAAGTCTGTCTCATTTATGTTAGAAATATTGCAAATGGTAGGAATATTTGTTTACGTATGCCAAGTCTATACCAGCATTAACAAAATTAAACGTTTTCCTAAACAAATAGTAATCAATTCAGTTAAGTACACCAAATTGTGTTCCAAAGAGACACTTCAGCCAATTTGACCAGCGATAGTCCTATCGGATACGAGGGTCAGTGGACGATACGCTATGGAGGATACACTTCATTAAAATAAACCAGTAACGATCCGTAAAATAAAGGATCTGGGTACACCAATGAACCTCGAAATTGATCAAACAATATCAATATTACAAGTAAACGATCATTAATCACGTAGTGGACGATTGCTGAACAAATAAGTTGGTAGGTATAGATTTCGGAAACCTAATCTATTTCTAAATCTAGACTATTGATTCGTTGAGCTAAGTTCACAGTAGTCAGGCAATAGTCTCTGCAGACGGTTACGTATACCAGCGAAGCAAAATTTTGTTATCGTGAATCAATTATTGCCTATTGAAGTAAAATGGATTTTGTACACTTTACAGGAATACTAATTTCACCTAGTCACGGTATTATAATTATATGGCTGATTATTTTGTCTTAAGAACACAGTGGGTGATGTAAACAGTTGTTTTTGTATGTATTGTATTCAAATACATGACATCTTCCAAGGGTAATAATTTGTATCAAATTTATGAAGCCTTAAAAATACTTTGTACCTACTACGGTGTATTTATAGCATCATAGGTTCTACTGCATATTTCTATCTTCAGTAGGTACAACATGATCAGGAGATTGTTTCTCTTGGATATTTAAAATGACTACACACACACTAATTAAATTCCTATCAGCTAAATTCATTTTCTTTGTTTATTTTCTTGTTATTTTTCGTATTTTTTTAATGAACTTTTGCCTTGTTTTACGTTCACTCTTCAACAACAGAAAATTAAGATTCGTTTTAATATTTCTTTCTGCAGCCGAAACTATTTCTTCTCATGAACCCTTAATTTGATATTTAAATAAGTATTTTCCTCGTATTTTTTGTTGTGTCAACATTCCCCAAGACGTCAGACGAAGCAAAAGCGTGACTATTGATTTGTTAACAGCCTTCTACAAAACACGCTTTCGCTAAATGATATGCAAATCAACACATATCTAATACAAACGCTATTTTCAGAGAATAGGGTAAGGATAAATAAATGCAATACATGACGCCCGTAATTAACAAACATAAAGACTGGTCAAGCGATATTGCACTTTACTGCAAAAGCAATTATGACCGTTATGATTTAATATTAGATAGATACGATGATCTAATAGATCGTGCTCCAACATTTATGTAAGGACTTAAAGGATTGCAAAGCCTTGACATTGTGTGTTATAGTAAGGTTTGAACGTAGTGTAGGTCATGCAAAACATGTTGTTCCACATATATAAACCTGGCATTACTACCTGCTTCGAACTTGAACTGCAAATAATAAATGAATGTACGAGATAAAACAGAAGATAATGACGTTACGTTGATGCTGGCAACACAAACTAGGAAGGTAAAAAAAGAAATAGACGGTAATAAGTAACTTCGAGGAAAACCAGGAGTTTTCCTTTTTCTTTAAACATCGTAGGGTGATCAGACAAAATTAATATCGCAGTTGTAGTTTGTTCTATGCACGGACTAGAAAAAAAAGAAGGACTCCGCGCCACGCGTATCGAAAGTGAAGCACCCTACCGGTCTATGTGTGCGTGATTTGAGGGATACCAGATGAATGAAAATTACCCCATGTTTTAAATATTTGGACAGTGTATTAATTTATTACAATAAAGCGATATAAGAAGTCCACTTAACTGAAATTACAAAAATATACTAGTGAAAACTCAAAATTAAGTGTTTATTTTGTATGGATGACTAGAAAAACGCTGCTGTAGAATACGTAATTCAATTCATTGTCTTGAATTACCGATTAGGAAGATAGGGGGATGGGTATTAAAGCTTACCTACCTAAAACACACAAGGTGTATTTTACCTATAATAAGAAAACTATTTAACGTTCTGTAGAAAATAAAACTGAAATATTTATTCAAATGATTTAATCAGAATCTTCACAACACATACATACACTCACTAACCCGCACTGCATTCTTTATCGATCCAAGAAACATTACAAAAGCACGCTAATCCGTTCCAATCTAAGAACCCTCGCCAATTGATGATTTGTATCAAAATGTATACAGCATATCACGCTTGTTTTCGACGGAACGCAATGGTCTTCACATCTGTAGTTTCTTATTATTATAATCCAATCATTGTTCCATGAATGATTTGCTGTAGGAAATCTATAAAAAGGATCATAGTCAATACTTGCAAAAAAATGACAAAGAACACAAAAAAAAAAATTACCCAATCTCTCGGGACACTTAACCATTTATTTTCTGACAACACTTATGTCAAATGTCTTAATGTCTTAATGTCAAAAATACAATAAATCAACAAGTAAAATTGTGCCTTAACTGTGATATGTTATTCCTTGACAGTTTTTCTGGGATGTAGAATTATTTTTACACGTTTTCAAAACACAAGATGGCATTATTTTATTTTATTACTTCACGTAAATAGTACCTACAAAGACGCCGTCTTGTCGTGTAATGGCGGCCGGCCGGCTTTCTGTGATGTAAATGTGTGCGTGAAGCATGTTTGTACAAACGGTCCGGCACCCTTACTGTGCTTCACTTTCGATATGCGTGGCGCGGAGTCCTTCTTTTTTTTCTAGTCCGTGGTTCTATGTTCAATTTTATGCAGTAGGTAGGTATGTAGGTGGTAATTTATTTGACATAGAAAGTATAGTTTTTTCTAGACACCTAAAAAACATTTCTTTTATCATACACACAGTATATATACAACGTGTAACGGAAAGGGGGTATCAACCCTGAAGGAGGTGAATGTGCTCATGAAACTCAACAACTTTCCCCAAAGAACATAGGTCGAAATATGAAAAAAAAATTTGGCCCTCCCATAGTAAATCAATCAGCTGGTAGTCAGTTTTGTAAGGGAGGGCCAAATTTTTTTTTCATATTTCGACCTATGTTCTTTGGGGAAAGTTGTTGAGTTTCATGAGCACATTCACCTCCTTCAGGGTTGATACCCCCTTTCCGTTACACGTTGTATAAAACAATAAGGTTTGGGGTGAAGATAAAGACTCGTATAAATATTGTACACTTTCGGTGCGTAGCCCAGTTGACAGACGTTGACAGTTGAGTGTTGACAGTTGACAGACTCTTGTCAAAAAGGGATGCGCGTCGAATGTTTTTTAAAGGAAGCTTCTAGTCTCGCTCTCATTGGCCGGGCGGGAACGAGAGGCGTTTCCGCCTGAAGCGCGTGGATTTTGGCGGGAGCGGTTAGAAATAGCTTCAGGTTATACTACTAATTTTTAAAGAAAGGAAAGATTATGAATTGATTGCCTCGTAGGTCTAGTGGTCGCAAGGAGTGCTATTGCTGAACAAGAGGTTTTAGATTCGATTCCCGGGTCGGGAAAACTGTTATTGGGTTTTTCTATCTGGAATTTCTCGGTAACCCGGAGTCTGGATTTGTACCCGGTTGATGCCATGCGAAATGTGGATTTACGATAGTCACACTTCTGCCCAAACCTTCGGAAAAACCAGCCATGATGTTACACTATGTAATTTTTAAAAGAAAAGATGATCATTTCAATTAGCCGATTAAAAACCGAAACAACACAAACCTTCGCGATTTGTTCGGGTGCCCTTGACACGATTGTGAACCCAGCGACAATGACACGATATAAACCAGTGATGCGGGCAGTTTAATTGAATACTAGCGATATTTTATCATACCGCTTAGCCTTCTAATCGATTCATGATCGAGTCGCATCATGAATTCGTGACTAATTTGGTTACTGGGATTAGAATTTTAAATTGACTTTTTACCTATACAGCATGTAGAAATGTGTGGTCATACATAAGGGTGTGTAAACTGAACAACTTTCTCATGGGACCAACATCGTAATCGCGAAAAATTATCACCTTTTCCATAAAAACTTCAATAGGTACTTACTCGACTCAAATGTCTGGGACAGCTGATAATTTTTTCGCGGTTACGATATTGGTCCCATGGAGAAAGTTGTTCAGTATGATGGTCTACCACACCCTTAAATATGAGTACACCTTTCTTACATAGGCTGAATACAACCAATAATTTACTAGGTGTAGGTAAGTATAGTGCGCGTCAAACTCGATGGGGGCTCTGAAGTGAGCTACTCGCTGCGCAGCACCCCACCCCTCACCCCCGTTGACACGTGAATTTGTTACTGCGCAGCCACTCGCCTCATGCTCCGAGCCGCCATGAAGTTTGAATCGGGCTGTACCTATGTGACTAGAAAAGTTTTTAGTACAGTAGCCGGCACATAACTTGGCAAGAGTCCTCCCCTTTTCCTCTCCTTTCTTTAACTTTCTTCTAAACAGACGTGTTTAAAATAAATTATGGAAATAACCGTAGAATAATTACATACAATCGAAAGTGATCATTTTTTTTGTTGCAATAAGTTTACATGCGCAAACTTATTCCCACTACGGCAAAACCTTGCCAAGTTACGTGCTGCCGACTGTATGTAAATGGATTTTGCGATACATGATATGGCAAGGAAATTATGTCAACTCAGAGAGGATATGGATGAAAAAAGGGCGCATGTAGCAGCGTCCCCAAATAAATTGGGATAAGGGCTCTTAAGAGATAACGATTGTACAGACGCCAGCACATCAAGCTACTACAATCTGTCAAATTTCTTTTATAGATTTTCAACTTTATCGCTAAAGTATAAGGTTCGAAGTTGATTGGGAAAATGTTACAGTTTCGGGTAGCTTGATGTGCTGGCGTCTGTACGCTGGGTAATTTTGTACGTAGAAGAAAATCTAAATAAATTATTATTATTACGTAAAGGCACTTCAAAATATAGATAGCATTAAGTATTAATGAAGCAGATAGTGCATTATATCATGAATTATCTACCTACTGACAAGATAATTACTATCAATATGTTTTTGATACGATAGTTGGTACTATATACCTAATCGATACTATCACGAACGTACGCAACAAATCAAAACAAAATGTATCAATGAATTAATCGATTTCACTGGAACAATGAATGAAATACATATTCGTAATAATACTCTCTATTAAAAGTGGGCAGTGTAATCGACTTTAGATCTTTTCGTGTTGAAAATAAGATCATAAATTGAACGGCACAGCTGCAATTTATGAAAATCTCGGTCGCACTAATGAACTAATGAAATGATTCAGCGTTATGCATCCAAGTTTCATTCGATTAGAGAGTCCAAATCAACATTGTATTGACAATTTTATTTTTTAAGTAATTATTTTCTTGTTCTGTCTTCATAATTACCTACTTCACCTCCTTGTTCCTTGGTGTGATATTTCGGTTGACAATGTTACACTTTCAACTGTCAATTCTAAAGTTAGCAATTGTAAATCAAGTCACACACAGTCTTCATAAGGGCAAATTTCAAAGACCTCGAAATTGACAATAAATCATTTACATAATTACACAATCGGTCTATTTTTTGTGAATTTTACGGTCAACGATTACTTTATTTCATTTGTGATTTCGCACTAGAGTGGAGACTCCGTTACAAATTAAATAGTACAATACATTGCCGAATTTGTTTAAAAAGAACTATGTATATAATTCATTTCATTGGTTAATGATCTTCTATTTAGTTTTTGTAATGCTTTATTCGAGTTACACATTACAATTTCAGTGTGACAGAATAAATTAAAAACTTGGTAAACGTGTAACTCTAGAACTAAAGATTTAGAAATAGTTTATTACGTGGGTTAATTATAGAGAAAAGTAAGAAGTACTCGTACGTATTTCGGAATAATAGTTATGATGTGGCTATTGGCTATTCTAGTAGGTACCTAATTCTACAGAAGAAGCCATGAAACGAAAGGTACGTACGGTAGACGAGAAAACTTGCGGTAACGAGTTTATACCTTGGTTAGTGTTCTAGAGAACTAAGTTTGAATACCTATGAGAAGTTAACTTGAAACAAAAGCGGTATCTTCCGCAATCTAAATAATATGTATCTGGTGCAGCATATTTGCTTTGGGATACCTCGAAACGTGCTTTAGCGTGCACACAGGGAATTAAAAGCTAAGCGAGATCTAGGAGTAGGCAAACTCAGCTCTTTAAACAAATATACCACTTGCAGGCTAACCAAGGCTACCTCAGTACAAATAGCATTTGCGCGATAAAACCGCAACAAGAGCGAATGATATTGGAAAAAGGCAAAAGCTAAAATATATTTTGTCTCGAAGGTAGTAATAAAAATAGAACACTTGCGAGTTCAACGCCACATAAATTCTATAGGTGAGTGGATGGATGTACTGCCGTCCGTGAGAAGAATAGGGAGAGAGAACAACATCACTTCTAAAACCTTGTACGCACTTGTAGACATGTACGTCACGACTTGTCTCCGACGCCATATTTGTTCCGAGAAAACCGTCCAATTTACTGTCGTGACGTCTCAGAAAGAAATAGTGTTGTGTTGTAGTTACTGGAAATTATCCCCCTTATTTATATACGTTAAATAATTATTAGCGTCTATTTAACCATACATTTTTGATGTTTTAATGTCTCTTTAACTTTTAGCAACGATTTTATTGAGGGTTTGTTACCAGTCATGTCGCGGAACACGTCCACACACAAAACACGTCTCGCGACAGTCTCTGGCCTTACATGTTTCGCTAAAAATCTACAGCCGGTGTATACAGAGCTAGGTACATAACATGTCTTGCGACCCATTTTTTTTTTTCTCTATACAGGGTGAAATTGAAAACATGCGACAAATCGAAATGGGAGATTGTACTCATCATTATGAACAACTTTTACCATGGGACCAAACCTGAAATTGCGAAAAAAAAATCAGCTGTTCCCTACATTTTGACGAGTTATGCGAACATAAATATAGGGAACAGCTGACTTTTTTTTCACGATTTCAGGTTTTATCTCATAGTAAAAGTTGTTCACATGGATGAGTACAATCTCTCATTTCGATTTGTCGCATGTTTTCAATTTCAACCTGTATACGTCCCGGGACATACGTGTCTCTGGCGTGTACGAAGCTTAACAAGGTACAGGCCAACACATCAAGCTACCCGAAACTGTCAAATTCTCCCAATCTACTTTGAACCTAATGCGTTAGCGATAAAGTTGAAAATCTATTAAAGAAATTTGACAGATTGTAGTAGCTTGATGTGCTGGCGTCTGTACAACGTACTATTTCATAGCAATGTCATAGAAACACAGGGGTCAATGTCGTGAACTCATATCATAAGTACTCATAACAGTCGACATTGAGGAGAAAAATTATGTCGATATACTGCCTCGTGGGAACAGCCATGTTTTTCTCAAGACAAAACATCGGGAGACTGAAATAACCTTCACTTTCTCATAGTTCCTATGTTTTACTTTCAGTTTCAATAATATAGATAGTTGGATTTTATTTAGAGCTTATATGTAGTTAGCCTTGGTAGAACTACACAAATTCTAGTTAACAAAACTCTCTCGCACGTAGTTTCGAACATTGTTTAATAACCGCTTAGTTATAATAACTCTCTAAGTTGATTTAGACTAGTCTAATAACTAGTCGACTATAAATTATTCATAGTTTAATGTATGATGTGGCCAACGAACTGAGAAAACGTCAGTTACAATAAATTGCGATAGATAAATAAACTTGGTTTATTCGTTGATTAATCAATAAATTGACAGTACTATTGTTATAGACTATTTTGTATTGTAATAAATAATAGTTTAATGTATAAAATAATTTATTTGGCTCACTATTTACGTCTCAACTTCCTAGACACGAAGAAGTAGTTAATGATAATCATCAAGCTTGGGCAACATCGTTAAAGACTGGAATAAGGAAAAGTTTTAACATAATAATAATGAAAATGTAGTACTTAACATAGGTAGGTACAGTCAGGGAAATTACTTTTGTCCGTATTGTGTTGTTGTTGTTGTTGTCAAATAGCAACTGTCATTTTTGACGGGTATGAAATGGCTGCTCAACGCAAATTGAGGTAGGGTGTTGCTTAACAATTAATTTCCATGACTGTACCTACTTAAGGAAATAAATGGTACCATGCTGGCCTGACAAGGAGATACCTACCTATGAGTTTAGGATACAAACCACTCAAACTCAAAGCTTTTATTTCAAAGAAACCAATTACAGGCACCTTTGAATTGTCAAGGGATCGGTCAGTCAGAAAGATGAAGCTAGTTGCCCATCCCAAAGCGTAGTAGGTACCTGTGGAGAAGAACGGGCAAGAAACTCCACAGACACTCTTTTAAATCATAAAAATTGTTACAAAATTTTGGTTACATCATTCATGTTGAAATTATACATGTGAGAACGATGTAGAAAGACGTGCACGTTAAAAGCTTCCGTACTAAAAAAGATAAAAACAAAAAACAATTCAGAAATGAAAATACTTAAATGAAAATTAAATAAGCCGTGGCGGCTAAGAGATGACCAGTCCCTACTGACGGCGCCCGTTCACGAACATGACGTATGGATCACCACTTGAACGGAGACTAAATTGTACCTAAGTAAGCAGCTATCGCCCTATCGCTACATACCTACAATTTATCTTGTTAACTCTGCCAATCTTACTTAACGCAATCACGTTTATATCACTGTTTATAGTATAGTAGGTACTAACTTCTGCCCGCGACATTTCTTGTTTCCCTCGACCCACCCCGTTTTTTCTGAATGTTTTTTTTAATTTTGCTCGGTTCCTTAGGATCATAGCGTAATGTTAAATAGTCTATAGCCTTCCTCAACAATTAGGTTATTCAATGCAAAAATATTTTTTCAAATCCGACTGGTAGTTCCAGAGATTAGTTCAGGTGGGTCACAGGCCTGCAGGGTAATTGCGTAACACACTATCAGTAGCAATGGGTTTAATTTTGACAGTTCAACAACATTTATTGCGTTATTTATGTTGTTGAGCAGACACGTTTTTCGAACACATGGAGCAATGGATTAGCAATACGCTTCAAAATGATTCAAATTGAGAGTAATAGTGTGTTACGCAATTAGGATGCTGCTCTCTGTGAGAGGGAGTGAGCCGTAGTCTACTGCGCGGACCCAGTGCACGTTGGTAGATGTCTATTTATTTATTTATTTTATTAGGGAGAACAAACAATTGTACATTATATATTACATTGGATGTGGGCAAATGTACAGCCGCCAGCAAATCAAGCTACCCGAAACTGTCAAATTTTCCCAATCAACTTTGAACCTTATGCTTTAGAGATAGAGTTGAAAATCTATTACAGAAATTTGACAGATTATAGTAGCTTGATGTGCTGGCATCTGTACAATCCACAACGTTTCCAGAGATTATCTAGGTTAATGATACAGTGAAGACACAATATTCATGTCACATGTCTTCGAATGTTTTGGCTCTAGGACATGCCTGTTTCCTCACGACATTTTCTTACACCGTTTTGAGAGCAGTAGTGATTAAATAATTTAGAAATCGGGGTTCGAACCTAAGATATACAACTCGTAGGTTGCGGCCTTTACCACTGGGCCACACCTCTTGGCCAGACACTATATTTAATTTACATTTAATAAATCTAAAAATGAATTCGAAAGCCTTTAAATTAGTACCTACACAGAAATGTATACATTATAATCTTAATACAAATTATATCATATCCCTATGTATTTTATTGTGTGTACATAAATAATAAGATAAATAAAGCCGCTACATACATTGGGCAATACTTAACAAGATTAAGACCACCGCTGCACCGGTTGTGGTGTACCTTGGCTTTTATTGTCGGTCAACGAGAAAACTTAATGAGTCGGCAAACCTGCAGGGTAATTGCGTAACACACTATCAGTAGCAATAGGTTTCATTTTGACAGTTCAACAACATTCATTGCGTTATTTACGTTGCTGACCAGACAAATTTTTCGAACATTTGGAGCAATGGACTAGCAATATGCTTCAAAATGATTCCAATTAAGAGGAATAGTGTGTTACGTAATTAGGGTGCTGTATGCGTTACGACGTAAATCGCTGCAATTCAATGATTTGCTCACAAATATGTTGTAATTTAATTAGATGCTTGTGTTTGGCGCTTGATCAAAATTGATTTCTAGGAATGAAAGCTATTATGTGATTGCTGGTTGGACGTTAGTATGTTAACCATGTAAAGGGTGCTTGTTACTTATAGTTTGTCACCGAAGAGCGGGGCCTCCTAGCACAGATTTACTCAAAAGGAGAACCCTCCGTAAGTTTTATTGTAAAAGTTGTACAAGTTTCTGAAATAAACTTTTTTTTTTTTTGTAACTACGTAAACTGAGCACTATGGATTGTTATGTTTTATCCACTCACAAACATCTTTACTGAATGTTATGAAATACTTAAACATAGTACATCACTACATAGTATAAAACAAAGTCGCTTCCCGCTATCTGTAAAAAAAACCGCATCAAAATCCGTTGCGTAGTTTTAAAGATTTAAGCATACATAGGGATGTATGGATGGTGACAGAATGAGCGGTCTTATCGCTAAAAGCTGTTCCACAACTGAACTCTTGAAGTAAAGTTCCGAATGAATGAATCCATTTCTGAGAATGATAGAAATACAAAGTATTAGAAGTAGATGCTGGAGCAAGAACTAATCTCGACGAAAACTAACATCTGGCTGAGAAACCATTCGCCAGAGAGAAAGAAAGAAAGAAAATACATTTATCTAGCACAGACTAAAATACACACAACACACCAGATACATACCTCAGATAAAAACAAATAAAAAGTGTAAAGTCCGATGTAAGAAATTAGTAGGAAAGTGTGCCTCACGGCTGCGCCAAAAAGGCCCAGTTCAGCAAAAATGCCAGACAACTGGTGCCTGACGCTGGTTTTCAACTGGACCCGATGTGTGAGCTGACGGATGTAAATCAGTTATATACTGCAACGTGACGTGTGTTAAATATATAAATTAATTTATTTAGAACACTTACTGTTTCATGAATACAAGAAACTTTTCGTTTTAATCTTGAGATAGGAACCGAAACTTTGGACACGGCATCGCACTTAAGACTAAACATAGATACCTAGCTGTGTACTGCAAAGCTAAATACTCTTTGTGTAGTCAGAAATGCCCAGAATCCCGGCAAACTGCAAATACGTACGTGGTTGTGACAGGTTTTTCAGTTGAACGTTTTGTATGAATTCTTCGGCCATTCAACGGAACCAAGCTCTTAACTGCAGCCACCTGGTCCAATAAGCTGATAAACATCGTTTCACACTCGGCTGGGAATAAATTCGGTAGTAGGATTGCATTATAATATGATAATACATGAGCGACTCCATGGAATTTCGAGTTGAAATTAAAAATCAGCGAACGGTAACTTATTTGTTAGAAATACGATCATTTAATCAGATATGTGGATGCTATAAAAGCGGCTTAATATCTTGAACTGATATGGAATAACAAGCCATATTCTTGGAACACCTGTAAGCTGAAGTTACATGAGAACGTTTCATACCTATTATAAGTAGAAGAAATTGTAAGAGGTGTACGAAAACCAAGTTGGTTTTTGCCAAAATCCTTCGAAAAGAGGATTTTCATTATTTCCTCGAATTGTTGGGGGATATTTAGTTCCTAAAATGAGACTTGCTATCGAAAATAGACTGCACTGTCTTTTGCAATCATTAACAAGTTAGAAACTTATCTATTATTTTACGCCTATACCCAAGTCTAACTCGGATTGTCACACGGTGAAGTACAATTATACGTAGCGTTATATGCGCTTGGCATAAAATCATAATTTTTTTTTCACTTTTCCCCGCACTCAAATAGATTTCAACGGTAACTCGTATAATACATTACTATCACTCGTCGTTGCGTACTACCGTAACTAACAAACCATATTATAGCAACAGAAATACAGAATTAATCAATTCGTTACTTCTGCCTCCAATACGCTTTTCAAAATACACTTACTTAATCATTCTGTCATCGCAGGTGGTCTGGGAATGACGTTAGTTTATTTCGGACCTACGTGGGTTCCTGAACATTAAAATGCCAGCCAAATGGCAAGCGACAGCTTAAACAATTATTCACTTAAAAACTATGCGTTACGTCCGCATTTTTGTGCATTCTAACGTGGAAATAGAAATTACAGTAGGTAAACAAAAACATTGGAGTAAACTAGCATTGGGTTCTTGCGAATATTTTTACATTTTTTCTAAGGTATCGTACATTTCACGCGTTCTGAATCGTTCTGATTGTCAGCTGCCAATTCCAAGCTCTTGGCACCTTTTGTTCGAGACGTGCGAAATCGAATATTTTATTCAAATTATTCTTGGTCTTACGACCAGAGAATAACACTGTCTACGTAATTTTACTAATCTAGCAAACTTAGCAGGGGTAAAGGTGAACAACCCAAAAAAGTCTATTTATTTTCTTTTGGCCAGCGGCTTGTTTATTTCGCTTCAAGGCAAAAACAATTTTCTCGTTTTCTTAGCTTCTTTGTAAGCACCAAGGTAATATATTATTCTAAAGGCCGGAATAACTCTGCGTTACTAAAACAACGCGATTAAAAGATTGATTGCAGAAGATTAAGGTCCCGAAAAATCTTTCGCATAGACGGAATACTTGATGCAGCATCTTGCTACGGATGCTGCAGATGAATCAAAGTAAATTAAACTAGATATCGTATCTTGATGAGGCCAACGCTTCATGATTTCCTCGTTTAACTTCTGCAAACTAATCCTACAGAAGTTTGTTTAGTGACAATCGGCTGATAGCTCCGACAGCTAGTTTCACAACTATTAAATTCTAAAAGCATATCAAAGCAAACCGAAATAGATTAGTTGCTATTTCAGTAGTAATCGGTTCGGATTTGACATTTGGCGGTATTTTGAGAGAAATCAGGGAACAGTGTTGATGGCATTCTATCATAATATCGTTACCTATTTACAAATGAGAAAACTTTATTAGAAAATCAGGAGTTTCAATCATAATTCGGCTCGTTTTCATTTTGGTTGATGTTAAGCGCGAAAGCCTTGTATATAGTCATGTGGTTAGGGCCACTTGTGCTATTAGGCGATATTGATCGAAGCATTGTCTGCCCACAACAAAATTACAGTATCAACAACAAACAAGTCCATATCCATTAAACTGATACCCTATATTTACGCGCGGTAAGTCAATTGAATAATTATGTGCTGGGCACAGATCGCAACTGGGGTGTCACGGCCGGAAGAAAGCGGACACGACGGATGTGGGCAAAAAGTTATTGCATTATGGCCGACAATGTACCCAGACAGGATTGCCATACCATCTTTATTTTATATGGCAAACGTCGGTAGTTTCTGGGATTTGGCATGAATGATCAAGTTATTTCGTGTATCTTGTTGCTCCAACTGTCATTATTATGAGTAAAAGGCGACAAAGAAAAAACTACGGTCAACTTATAATCTTTCATAATCTAGTTCAACAATATGCAATAAGCATTAATTATGTGAAGTAATTATTCATGCATACCAACCCTAATTGCGATAAACAGATGGAAAACACGCGTGACTGACAGGTAAGCATGACAGCGTTTTACATATGAATTAGGTTAATTAATACGTTAACTCGAGGAGTGACAACAGATAAGCGTTTTTAATATATAGGTACTGGTAGGTAATCGTCTATACATTTGCACTTTTAGACTTTCAAATGACGAATAAGTTATAGGTAATATTTTTTTGAATAAGTCCTATTCAAACGGCATCAAAAGCACTTAAACGTTGTCGGCTAGTTTCACCTCAGTTGAATTACTTCGGCACCTACATACATAAACTCCAGCCTTCTTCCCATCGGGCAGAAACTACACACTTTGGCACATTTTGTTGAAAAATCTGTTCCATTTTTGTGATAAGGTACTTGGTGGCTATTATTGGCTATTCGGACATTTTAATACAAGCAATTAAAAAACAAAAAAAATCCTTTTTAAAAAGAGCTTTAGTCAGATGTCTGACTAAAAAAATTACAAAATAATTTGGAATCTACAAAACACGTCCGCTCGCCAAACTTCTTTAATTTTATTTAGGTTCTCATTATAAATACGTACGTCAGTTGAAGCACAATTTAATGAAACGGACTTTGAATAATTTTATATCAAATCAAAAGTCATTTATTCAAACTAGGCTGAGAATCAGCACTTTTCGAACGTCAAAATTACAAAAGACAGTCCCCCAAAACGCCCGTACTTCACCACTTCCTAGTGCTTTCGCTGGGAAGAAGAAGTGGCGCAACAAACTCCTCAGCAGCACAGCTGTCTGTTCAGTTAGAAAATATACTTGACTGAATACAATACAAGGTATGCAAAGCAATTAACATTACAAGACACAGAACGCTAAATTAAATTATTTGCCATATGTCAGCTGGCAACGCCAATATACCAAGAAATACAATAAAAAACTATACGTACTCAAGCAAAAATTAATAAATGGAAATTAAATAAAAGCCTCCAGGTATAAAGGGCGTGACCGCTAACATATTTATGCAATGCTGGGTTCAGTTTACATAGCTGTCGCTTCAAGTCACAAATGATAAACTAGGACCATAAGGAAACTAAATAAACAAGTTATTAATAATGATAACAATGATAAAACCATGGTCAGCAAGATATAAAACAGCTGTTTCCATTTTATGACTAAGACTGGAGAAATGTGGTTAGGTCTTCTATAAAAAGGATAGGTACTTACGTAAAAAGTACTTTTTACGTAAAATAGGATAGGATAGCACTTTGCCAAGCATAATATTAACTTAAAGTACGTAACTGTATCTATTGACACAGCAATCTAGTAAGCAAGAACCTACAATAATATTATTAGCATCTCTTCCTTTATAAGCACTCGATCAATTAAGTATTAACTACTCTGCCAATAGGCAATATCATACCATATCGTGACAGCTAGAAACAAATCCCTTGAGAAAAAAACTTAAAAAAACTTTTAACTTTTTCAAATATTGTAAGCCGATTGAGCTTTAGTTAGACGTTTGTTTATTTGTTCAAATCATTTGAACAGTAATATTATATCAACTCTATTGGCTACGGAGCTACCATTTTGTATTTTTTAAAGGTTTGACGAAGATATAAACTAGATACAGCATGTGATAACTCTACACTCTGTTTACTGTTACATCTCCGTCTGTTTAGTTTCTGAAAATAATCTCTGACATTGAATCACGAATTTTCTATCTTTACGGTTTTCTATATATACGATTGGCGGCATCGCGCGACGCTTACGCTGAGAAAAAGTATTTTTTTCTGCCCTAAGTATTTACGTCATTTTATCTCTTCGGATGGGAAGGTAATTTGGGAAATTCGATGACGTCTGAATAGGCAGAAAAAACAAATTAGGTTGTTATTTAACACGGGAAATACGACTGTTTATAAATTTGGCGGGGATGCAAAATAATTTGAATTCTTTTGGTATTTAACTCAAGGTATTTGAGAAACTATAAAGTTAAATATTTATAATTTAGCAAGTATTTAAAAAAAAGTTAGACGATTGGTATGTCTATTAGGAACACAGCTCAAACAATTAAGAAATTAATCGTGTCTTCATTTTAAATAATAGTTTAACCAATTATGTACAGTTAACTCTGACAACATAGTATGCATAAAATATCCTTTAAAGCTTTTTTCTACTGGGTCGCTATACATAAATAAATAAATAAAAAATAAAAAAATAAATAATAAATAAATGCTCCGCTGAATAATTACCACGTCCAAATTATCGGTTATACAAACAGAAACAAGTTATTTGTTAATTAGTTGCCAATAGACTTTGTCTGTCATCAATTGGGAACCCATTAAAACTGAAATAGCCACAAAATAAGTAATGCACCAACTCACAAAACGTCACTTTTTTTTATTTTTTTATTTCTGGTATGTATTAAAATCACCCCAAAGTAAAATGCCTGATGTCCAAGATAACATAGGTACTGTTCACCGATAGACAGACATAATAAAAGAAAATTATGGAAGGATCAAGGATGTACAAACAAGCTCCATTAACCACTCGGAAAGTAGCATAAAATGTAGATATAAAAGTGTGATAACATAGAATGAGTAACGTAACAGCCTATTACATAATTACACTGCCGGGCTTCCCTAGGAAAAGAATTAGTATCTAATAAAGGAACCTAACTAACACATAATTACGTGAGATCATTTGGAATTAGGTTAGGGCGCCTACTGTGAAGGTGCAAGCAATAAGTTACGGCAAGAACACACTTGTACTTGTGTGAATGTAAGATAAATCAGAAAGCCAACGTCTTCTATTACCTACCAATTTACATCACGAAATTTATGTAGACAAGTAGTCTGGAGGATTCTGGAAGATACCAAGTCTTCGTCTGCTTTAAGTAGGTACAGAAATAGTCTAAGTTGCAGCCTTTTTTACCGTCACGTCACGTTTACCTTTTCAAGTTCGCACTTTAGAAGCAGGAAAGTAATTTGAAGGCCCTTAACAGATTCTTTTCGGAAATTGAAGATCCATTATATTAGTAGAGTTCCTTCAAATTTCCTCTATATCTATAGATTTAACTTGTTCACACCATCATGAGAGATTTCCGTCAGGGTTTATAGAATGTGGTGATTTCCCTTAGGGAACTAACTGTAGTCAAGCTTATATAAAAGCTATAAAGTCGATGCCTTCCTCAGACTAATGCCTCTATAACACTTTTCTCGATACAATCGGTAACATTTACCACAAAGACAAACTAATCTTTCTTGGATCAGAAGTAATCTCAAGAGATTTCCTTGTTACGTGCTAACATGTCTTCTTCATCTTAGTCAAAGGGAAAATCTTTTAAGCGCTTCTAGACAAGACAAGAGATTTACTTGATACCAATAATCATCTCTATTGATTAATCCTTGAAAGTAATTGAGTAGTTCTCTTAACGATCTTTAGTAAAGAATACATACCTATATCAAAGTTATCTACTAGCTCCGGTGGACAAACCGTAAACCTTAAATTGACAGTAGTTTTGTTTGAGTTCATACAAAGTTTAATAAGATCAGCAACTCAATATTTGAAGTGTAGGATGAACTAGGGTAAATAATGTTAACATATCAGTTCTTACCACGAATGTGTATTCAACAATTTAACTATGTAAACACAACTGTATAATAGGGTAGTTGGAAGTTTGAACCCCTGATACTTACCCACCCTTTCTAAAATGTATTAAATTCCAATAAAAAGTAATACAGCGCGGGTTCATTTAGCAAATATTATTTGACTGAAAAAGAAAAACGATTTGAAGCGTTATTCTGAATATTTCAGCCAGTGCATTAGAACGGGGCTGCGGTACGTGCCAGGAATAAATAGAGATTATTACACGCTCATAAGACGAGAGAAACAAGTGAGTGATCGTAGGTACATTACATATCGGAGAAAGAAAAAAGTAAAACAAACATTGAGACGTAACACTTTATTTTAAGATCCAGAACTCGAGAAGCTTATTATCATCTGTCGGTAGATGACATATTTACACAAACAAAAATTATACACGCGTTTTTAAAATACCCTTAGCTTCCGTTTGCATGTATAATTGGAAAAACTGAGCGTACTAATGCATTATAAATCTCCACTTCCTCAACTTAATAGACTATTGTTCTTCTCTGCGTGAAACACTGTAAAATTGAGGTCGTCCTGTGTGTAGTGTCCGAAAGCGTCATTTAGATCCTAACTACAATCATTGTCTGTAAAATGATCACTATACAACATAATACTATAGAATTGCTATTGTAGTCGGGAGATATTCTCTATCAAATGCTCAGTTTTTTTATCGCAAACTGACGATTACCACAGCTTTAAAGGGCTCGCTTTAGCGTAAAGTTTAATATCATCCAGATATAACAGCACTCTAACTTCGTAACACACTATTTACTCTCATTTTAAATAATTTGGAAGAATATTGCTAATCCGTTGCTCCATATGTTCGAAAAATAAGTCTTCTCAACAACGTAAATAACGCAATGAATGTTTTTGAACTGTCAAAATGAAACCCATTGCTACTGATAGTGTGTTACGTAATTAGCCTGCTGTATTGTGTCGTTGTCTCTTTGTATTTCAATACTAGCTTCTGCCAGCGAATTCGTCCGCGTGAAATTTCGGCCCTTGACCCACCGCGTTGCATACTCGCATCCCAGAGCCCGCCCTCGCTAATGCCTCGTGTTCATTCTTTTTTCTTTTCGCTTGGCTCCTACGGGTCGTAGCGTGATATAGCCTATAACCCTCCACAAGAATTAGGCTATCAAATGCCAAAAGATTTTTTCAAATCCATCTGGTAGTTCCAGAGATTAGCGCGTTCAAACAAACAAAGAAACCCTTCAGCTTTATTATTAGTAGGTATGTAGATACAAAACAAAATACTCGTTCTGGTCGATAATCAGTTTATCTGATTCAAAGTTTACAATTTATGAATTCTCCAGATGAAGGAATAAAATACCTGAATCTGAAAGCTCTCTTTCCCCTCAAACAAATTATTTGGAGATAAGCACCGGCCGTGTCAAGTCGAACCAAAGCATTCTGCAGTAGACAGGATGACCAGGATGAAGACAGGATATAATCAGCAAAGAAAAACCCTTTTGCTGTCACGAAAGCAGAACTAACCTAAAATAAATATAAATTAAGAACCTATGCAGAAAATCGTGGTTATCTTATAAATCATTACTGGCACTCGTCACTCTTATACATAGATAAAAGCGAGCGCAATCAACAGAATTTATCCCGAATACGAATACCAACATTATCTCATGTTGTACGACGCCAACGTGAGCAGGAGACGAAATGGCCGACCATGCATGAAAAAAAATAAAAGAGAAAGCTATACAGACATAGCCCACTACTTTTGTTTATTCCGTAAGGAATAACAGCAAATAAAAGATAATAATGGATGATATCTCTCTCTCTGGGACCGAATTATGGTAATGCGGGTTTACAAATAAAATGGTTGTAAAAATCAGACTTTGTTTTGTAATAGTTATCAGTGTTAGGATTAGCTTTCTCTCTTGCCTAGCCTTTTCTCAACTACGTTGGGGTCGGCTTCCGGTCTAGTCGGTTGCAGCTGAATACCAGTACTTTACATGGAGCGACTGCCTATCTGACCTCCACAACCCAGTTACTGGGTAATACGATACCCCTTGGTAAGACTGGTTGTCAGACTTTCGGGCTTCTGACTACCCGTAACGACTGTCAAAGATCCACGAATGACAGCCGGGACCAAAGGCTTAACGTGCTTTCTGAGGCACGGAGGGGGGTCTCGGTATGTAAAGATGGTCACCCATCCACAGACCAACCGCGGCAAGCGTAGCTTAACGTGATCGATCGACCTGTGCGGCTGTTATTATTTAGCCACGGGCCCCTCCCTTGGATTTATGAATATTGAGGTACTCGTATATGGCCGATAACGAATGATAAGTTATTGTGAATTTTTAATTAAATGATTTAAAAAAAATTGGCAACATGGTGAGATGCTAAATATTTGATGCGACGCAAATTTATTTTCGTGAAAACTACTTAAAGAAAATAGATGCGTTTCTTTGGCGCAAATATATAAACGCTCAATAAAAACGCTTGGAAAGTCAGCTGTCTAGTCATACTTGCGTATCTTTCGATGATTTCACGCCAGTAAAACAGATATTTTCATTTAAATACACCACAATATTATCAAGCACAGTTTATATATCGGTTCACTTACCTAGAGCCCGCAACTTTTGCGAAACAACATCGGTTTTCAAAGCGTTACGGAAGCTTCAGTTGCTCAGAAAGTCTCGAGTGACCTGTCAAAAGATAGCAGACTCGCGAGTGTCGAGACTATGAATATTTATAGAGAGGCGGCGGAAATTTAGACAGCCCACAATGCAAAATCACCGCTGGCAGTTTCGCGGGATACTCTTTCATTAATTGTTCTTAATGTCGTAAAATGGCTGATATTTTAAAGATGTATGAAGCAATTCCAGTTATATCTAGATTATCTACTGCTTGTTTTTGAGCTACCAAGAATACTAAATAGCTTAACATCTCGCCTGTAATCCCTGAAGGGTTAGGCAGAGGTGTACCTATAGTACACCCACATTTCGCCAGATATGTGGCATCTAATAGGAGAATAGCTAATTGCCATCAACTGGGCACACTTTCGGACTCCAAGCTGCTACTGAGAAATTCCTGATAGAGAAACCGAATAACACTGCCCGACTTGGGAATCGAATCCAGCGGGGCAATTGCGTAACACACTATCGGTAGTGATGGGTTTCATTTTGACAGTTCAACAACATTCATTGCGTTATTTACGTTGTTGAGCAGGCACATTTTTCGAACATATGGAGCAATGGATTAGCAATATGCTTCAAAATGATTCAAATTGAGAGTAATAGTTTGTTACGCAATTAGGGTGCTGAACCTGTACTCAGTAGTCCAAATGCGATCACAAGACCAACGAGGCAGGCATTTAATATTATTTCAAAGGATAATTTATCTGAATCGCGAAACCATTAATCTTAGAAAACGATACCTACCATTTGTACACGCAACACAAAGATTTACTTGTACAATACTTACGCGTTGTGTATGATATTTCAGAGCATAACTTCCATGTTCTATACCCGCACAATACTCGTTTATGAACAACAGAATATCCGCTTATCTTGTTTCCGATGTTACGTGCGAATTCCGGTGATCCTACATCGGGTACATGTATGAAAGGCATTAGGCAGTCATCACACGAGTCTATGCGCCAATTACGGGTAGCCCGATGCCGTCGGAACTCGACTAATCTGATCGGAATATGTCCATTCATTTCCCACGTATATCGCATAAACACATTTTGTACTAAAACAAATACATATATAAGCCTTTCAGGCTTTCCGCACTAAATTTATAGGTTCAATTACGAGTCTATGGAGTTATGGTGAACCCGCGACTGGTACGAGCATTTATGATTTGATTTAACTCTTAAATAATGGACATAACACGGAACATTAAACATTGTGGAATAACTATGTGAACGATAATAATAATTATGTTTTCACGTGTCACAAAGAAGTACTTTGAGCCTAAAATACTTACCGTATTTTAGGCTCAAAGTACTTCTTTGTAGAATAAAATGTCTCCATCACAAGAGCAGGTATCTCGGGTTGTAAACTAGCTCATTGCTTTTACACGATTGCCGTACTTTACGATTTCACTTCTCAACCTTCGAACGCAGAATATATGGGGCATGGGGGCAAAAGGGCTGTACGCACGAGGGTCCTGAAATGTTTAAATCTTTAAACGTAGGTACGTCCTATAATCATTCCTCGTAGTACACAAGGCGCCAGCTCTTTATTACCGACAGGCCCATTCTGGCATGGTTTCAAATGTTCGCTGCAGATGTCATATGCTTTAAGGCTCGTTAAAATATTGTCTTAGAATTTTGCGACACAAAGCTCATTTGTTAGGAGGAGAAAATAGGTTATGATATATTTAATTTTGGAAACATTAGAACACCTTCATTCTCAAAAAAATCTTAGGATATCTTAAGTATCATATAATGGCACAGCGTATTCTGAGTTTGTTGAAAAATTAAACGATCCTACTTTGGGCATGCCTTTTTTGATTGATATGGTTCCCAAATGTTTCCCTAATGATATTCAGGTCAACTCGAACGAATTTTTTCGGGCCATTTTTATTTATTTATTTTACCATTTATGTACACACATATATAAACAGACAAGAAAAAAACAGAACAGAAAAATAGGTACAAAGGTGATGCTTCTTTCATAAGAAATCTTCTTTATAAATAATATATAATAAGTAATAATATATAATAAATAATAAGACACTTAATTCATGTAATTTGATTATAAAATGTCGCTGACCTCTGAAGAATGACTCTACCGGCGATAACTTTTTATTGCTTGCCCCGCCGTCATTTACTTATTCTAACTCGGTTTTAATGAAAACCGTTGCTTTATGACGATAATTTGAGAAAACCTAATTTTATGGAAGTCACTAACTTCCTCAAACATCTCAAAATGTAATTTCGTATTTTATTTTCTTCAACGAATCAATCATCCTTATAAAATTATTACTGAAGCTAAATGAGTGCCAGCCGGTGTGACTTTTCAAATTCAACAAAACATATTAGAAATTGTTCGCTATGATAATGAAAGAGAAGCACTTCACACAGACATATATTTCTGTGGTCAACAAAATAGCTCTTGTCGTTGGCAGCGTGCCAGAATCGTACACACCACATATCGTCTAGTTCTATGAGATCCCATATCATACTAGGATACCCACAAATTACGCTCTAGGATTTAATCCAACACCCACTGAGTAAGATGTCACCCTATATCAATATTTGACCTAGTTGATGTCATAAAAACAACTATGACTCAACTCAGCCACGCCAAAAGATACACTTCTCATGCAAACAATATTATCAAGCTCGTAGGAAATACATCTTAATCTAATCTATGATGTTTTGCGTTTCAGACACTCGGTGGACTCGGTCGCGTCGTATTCTAGCCAGAATCACGTTGACCGTATAAGGGCACAGAATTTCTCAGCGGCTTCTTGTCAAGACGAAGGCGACTTCGGGTCGATCAAGACAAGCCTCTTCAGACGGTCGTCATCCAATTTAGAATATCCCAACAAACGACCGGAGAGCGTCACGTCTAACACCAGTTCAACAAGAAGCCGCCTTCGAGAACTTGTCGAAAGGAAATCGAGTCAGGACGAGCACAAGTCCGCGGCAGACACCGTCGGTGATATACAGTATTTTGAAAACCCTACAGAAACATTAGAGTTTGACAAACCGCGGAATTCGTTAGAATCTAAGAAAAGTCAAGAAGAACGGCCCAAAAAGAGGAAACTATCAAAGGGCAAAGAAAAAGATAAAGACAAGGATAAAGATCTTTGTGAAAATAAGAACAAAAAACACGAGAAGTATCAGAGCAAGTTAGCAGAATACTACAAATTACCCGTACAACTGCCTCAGGACGAATTTTATCAACATTTGACAAGGTCTAAAGCGGCAGAGGAACTCATACAAAAACGTTTCTCGAATTCCGATACTGAATTCAGCGGTAGCTACGGAAGATTGTGCAAACATAAAGAGCCTGAAGGTGCTAATTTACGACGCAGTCGAAGCTTGGCAGTGATAAGAGAGGAAACCTTCACTGATCTTCAGATACAAAACCACGCTAAAAGCAAGAGATCCCAGTTGATACCCCGCGCCCGCTTGTTCGACAAGCCTTGCTTCAAAGACAGGTAATTTATTTTATTTCTTATTACTAGTTAATTTCATTTTAAACTTAAGTAAATAAATAAATTCTGATGCTGTTCAACGTGCATGTTGGTTAATTTACAAGTGTAACCCATCACCAACACCATGTTAAGATTAGGGTACGATATTAGTCTGTTGTCTTCAAAACCGTTAGATAGTACAGAATTCTCATGCATTGTAGAGAACTAAATGTGACTATTTTTGTTTTTTGATCAGAATACGTATGCCAAAACTCTGTGAAAATGTATTAATCTCAGATTATTTATTCTGATTGAAAAAAATATAAATCAGTAGATTGGTAAAACAGTATATTGCACTTCCGATAACAGCTGCTTCATATTAATATCAAACACCCGCACGGTTAGAATAAAATGAAATAGAGTCAACTCATTATAAATATTTGAGAAAACGTATCTCAGATATTATCCTATGACATCACAAGTTATTGAAGTTAATTTAACGCAAGTTTGTATCTCATTTCAGGTTACCAGGACGTGCAAAATACCAAACGAAAGAAGAAGTTCTGGAAAGCATATACATTGATAGCACCGCTTCTTGTTTTGGGGATATAAACGCGCAGAAAGAAAACGAAAAACCAGAAAGCACAGAGAATAGATCGGAAAAAGAAGAAGTCGTATCACAAATCGAGAGCCATCATTCGAGATCAGTTAGCGGAAGTTGGCCGAACTTGAATGAAGAAATAAAACAGACAAACCTGTCTGAAGATAGCATCGGACATTCCCGTAACCCGAGTGAAATTGATAGTTTAGATTCTAACTACGTAAGAAAACACTATAATTTTGAAGCTCATAGAAAAAATTATAAAGACAGTTCACCTGAATCAGACCGATCTATTGCATCGCCTAATCCCAGCAAAGAACTTTATGTAACAACTGACGAACACGGGACTGATAACGAAGATAAAGAAAGATCAAAAAATAATACACCAAAATCATTTACAAACGACAGTCTTACGCGGAGTGACAAAGATAAGCCCGTCGAACCTGAACCAATAAGTTACACAGAAACCTATGACAAAATTTCTGTAAAAAACAAAAAGAGTGAAGAGAATACAAGTCCAACACCAGCAGAAATTGTACAAATAGATGAATCGAAAAACGATAATGATATACAATCTATAGCCTCTGAAAACGACGAAATCGTGTCAAGCCCCCCGGATAGCATAACTTCCTATATTTCAATTTCAATCGCTTCGTCGGACAAGTCACACAAGTTAGAATACTTGGCTAATTCTCTTGCCGAAAAGATTGACGAATATTGCGACTCTCAATTTAAAGAAAACACTTCCATCACTTCGCACACTATAAATTCTGAAAATAATAATCAAGAGACAGATCCCATATATACTCAAGTTAACAAAAAAAAGACCTTCGCTGACATTCGTAGAGATTCTTTTCTAAAGAAGAATGGCAACCTTTTCAACGAAATATTGAAAAAACAGAACAACGAAGTGTATGTCAGTAACACATACATTGAAAGTGATACGTATTCTACAAAGAGTCATTGCACTTCTAAAAACATTACAACTGAACCTTTTGTTACTACCCTTATTGAAAATCAGTACTATTCGCTTCCTGATATTAATATCAGCAAGTGCTTAAGAAAATCAGAACGTATTGACGCTCAATTAAGAGAAGAAGATCCAGAGGACATACCGTGTGAAAACACATATGAAATTGCACAAACACATTTTCGGGAGATATTATCTTCAAAAGGCACTGAAAATTACGGTCAATTAAATAAAACTTTTACGAAGCCAACGCATAACATAAAAATTCAAACAAATAATTGCATTTACCTTCCAGAATATACAGAACCACAATTAATACAAAACTTTAACAAGCTTGATGACGACTTAAAATCTATTATAACTGTCGATAGTTCTAACGCTGACGATAAAGAAACAAATTATTTCCGTTCGGATAATCATCAAAACGAAAGAGAGATAAATGAAATAGAAGGAACAATAAGAAACAACAAAATCATCACAAAATCGGAAAGCCTGAAAATATCAAATTCCGACTACAGGCCAGAAATAAATATAACAAAATCTTTGTCTAACGATAATATAAATAAATCTTTGCTACAAAAGAAACCACGACTAGGAATAATTAAAAAGCATTATTCTCTTCGGCAACGGGATCCAACAGAAGAAGACGAAATTATTCGAATACCTAGCCCAGACACTGTAGAAAAAAGTGTTGTAAAAACAAGTGATTCCACGACAGCGAAATTCTCCACAACTGAAGAAGAAAAAAACCATTCACTTTTATCAAGAGTTCAATCATTCAAGACATCAGCCGAATCTAATATTGCAATAGTCCCTCTAAGCGGTCACCAAACAATTGTTATAGATCCACCGTTGACACAAACACCAAACGAAAATAACAACCGAATAGAATTGAATCCTCAACGAGAATCAGAAACGAAGACTCTACCAGAAGTAACCAATTTGATAGAAAGACAACCAAAATTTGAAGTCAAAGCTGTTCCGGAGCCCGCTACTGAAACTATTAAAGAAGTAAGAAAAGTAACAGCAGATAACTGTATTGATACATCCAGTTACTATACACCTAAAGACCCTTTCATAACTATTAAATTAAATAAAGTTGTTAAGACCACCATACCAAAACTCAGAAAAGAAACAACTGAAAAAATTGCATTTGTGCATCACAAGTTTGACAAACCACCTCCAAAGTTGATAATAAAGGACAACAAAAATTGTCAAGAACCACCATTATATACATTCAAAAAAATAAACAACACCATGTCGAGGCCTCAGGTATTACAGGTGATTGATTCCAAAAGTAAAAAGCAAAACATTGCAGCAAAAATGGAAAATACCATTGAAACAAGTCCTGCAGTCAGTAAGAAAACAGATTTTCCAGTTGAAGTTAAAGAAGATATTAAAGCTCCTAAAACTGAAAGCAGCGTAAAAGAAAAACTTAATAACGCAATTAAAACCGATATCGAATATCAAGAGAAACTAAATTCAGTTAAAAACTATTGGTCAAAGCTTGTAGATAAAAATCCAGATGGCAATGAGAACATAAACAAACAAGAGTTAAAAGCTCATCAAGAAGATTTTAACAATAATAATGACAGTGATATTGGAGATGTAAAAGAAGAAAAGAATCAACAGAAGAACGATGATAGCAAATTTCTGTCAGAAATATCAGTGGGAAACATTATCAAGTCTTTGGAAAGCGTTAAAATTGTAGACAGCATACGCAAAATCAGTCAGGCAAAAATACAACTGTGGAAAGATGAAACCGAAAAAGTAAAAAGTGACTCAGAAATAGAAGAATCAACATTGGATAAAATTGTTAAGGACTGTGATCCAAACTTTTATGATAAGAGTGAAGTAAAATCTGAAATAGATTTATGCAGAGATACTCCAGAGATAGAAATAGTAGAGTTAAGCTGCGACGATAACCAAAATCAAAAGACTCAGGCTACGCTTATAAAAGCAAAGGGTTTCGAAAATGGATGTGATGATTTCGATCACGTTAGATACAAGGTGATGAAATCAGAACTATTCAAAAACAGCATGATAGCTAATTACCGCAAAGAAGCTCAGTTTGACGGGTTGTTACAGTATCTACAAGATTACAGCTTTCAGGAGCTGTTGGTAAATAACAACATCGTAATTATCGAACCAGTTCGAACTAAAGTTGAACCAGCACCTAGAAAAAATACAGATACATGTAAAATTCCACCAACTTTACTGAAGAAAAACGATAATAACGCTTCCACTGATAAGCCTAAAAGTGCTGTACGAAGACATTTCTTTTATCATCCCATAAGAGTAAACAAAGAAATAATAGAAGAAGAACTCCCCAATCCGGATACGGTAAAGAAAGTAAGAAACTTATTCGAAGATACATTGAAAATGAAAAGTCCTATGACGCATGATCCACCATTGGTTAATGAAAATATAGGTTTGACAAGAAGAGCAACGTCTTATAGGAATCTTAACGAAGAAACAAAAGGAAGCAAGAATGGTGGTAGAAAGAAAATTATAAGACAACTGACCATAGATACAAACTTTGGCAATAAAAAATGGGATAATGCTAGTCTATCCAGTGGTGTGTCGAGCGGAGATCTCAGCTCAAACAACGAATATGAAACGGATGGGCTAAGCCCATACTCACAGAAAAATTTAAAAGATAATGTATATAGCTCAAGTGAAGAATATCTTTGCGACTCAATGAACCAGGATTTTTGTTGTGAAAGTCAATACGTAAGCCCAGATATTTTAAGAAAAATAAGAGAGTGTGGAACTTCAATAACATACTACGGAGGAAAAGTTTTAACCTCAAAAACTGGTTCAACCGTAAGTCCTATGACGAAAGCTATAATGGAAGAAATAAAAAGTCTTCAAAAAAACTGCAGTAGAGACTGTTATTCATGTCAAACAAAATGTCGAGGGGATAAGTGCTCATGTCTCGTAGCGGATAAACATAAGCAAATGCTTTCGGAAAAGCAAAATTCCAATACGAGTTTAGATTCAGAAAATCAAAACCAAGACAAAAATAAACGAACGGAGGGGTTTCCAGGTTTTAAATTTAAATTAGTAAAATCGAACAGCTGTAGCAGTCGCTTAGAGCTCACTGGTACAGATGATAGCAAAAATCTTCGAAACAAATTCAAAAAACAAGTATCAAAAGATGACCCCCCATTACTACATGATGACGAAAATTCAGTTAAAAATAAAATCTGTCGTCTCGAAAGCTACAGTAAAGGTATTGTAAAGACTCCTTTTGACAATAAAGACAGCGGAATTAAAAAGGACATAGTAAAATCCAAAATCGAAGCTATAAAACAAAATGATGCTATTATTAAAAAAAAAGAAGCTGCTTTACAACAAATGGTAACCGTTACCGACACTAAAAAAGAAGCAATGATCCCGGAACAACAAGACGAAAGTACAGAGGAAAATAACGCAGCGCAAGCAGACAAACAAGCGGCTAATGCCCACACCTTCGAAAAGAAATTTTACTATGTGAACGATAACTTAGACCAAGGCAAAGTGACCACAGGAAAATTCGGAGAAATGGTGTTCGAAGAGTTTGAAGTTTTAGAGTCTTGCTACGATAGTTTGAATAGCAATAAGTCATTAAAATAATTTCTACATTACTATCATAAGCTTTTGCTTACGTAAAATGTGATCTGTATTCAAAAAAACACTAATAAATTATTGCTAGTAAATATTAATATAAATATAAATATTTAGCTTATAATCATGTATCTAAATTAGTTTTAGGTGTATTCTTTTAACATAGATAGCTGTTAACGTTCGCGATCAAAGTGTACCGTTTTATTGGTGATGGTCTCTTTTCTGTAATAAATGTATTTTATGGATGCTGTGGGTTGTTTAGTTTCCTAGATCCTTACCCTCAGATTTTTCGTGCTCGACTTTTGTTGGCGTTTTAGTTCCATGTGTACATACACTTGTGAAGAAGGAGCGGCGCACGGGCCGCCAACGGCGACACCACGACTCCTGGTAACAAAAATATCACATCTTTAGAACGAAATATCAGTTTTTAAATGAAGTTTGTGTATCTGACCGGCAGTAGGCCCTCCCTTTCGAACACAGTCGCCACATATTATTTAAGTGTCTAGTTAGAACATGATTGAACATGAATTCCGTAAGACCTCATAAAAATGATTAATACGAGTAAACGGTATGGAGAAACGGAGTTTTTCAATCTTTGTTAACGCTACGCGTTTAAATCCGTAATACTTATTGACATTTAGGTGTAGATCAAATCTGTTTTACGGCCTATTAACGTCTATGTCGACAAGCTGTGGCAATGTTTAGAATAACAATTGGCAAACCGCCGTGAAAGATATTCGAATAAAACAGAAATACATTTATGTGATTACAATTTGATTCGCGTACATAGATTCATCATAATCTTTCTGCCCGTATACCAATTTATTTAAGGGGGCGCAGCATGTCCTTGCAAACGTCTCTATCAGGCGTCGTCTCAGTTTTCACCTCCTTTCTAGTCATACTATCTATAACAAAACCCATCTATCATTTCTATGGTGTTATCCTACTCATCATTATCCTACTCATCATCATCATCATTTCAGCTTAAAAACGTGCACTGTTAGACATAGGCCTCCCCCAATTACCGCCACTTCGACCAGTTCTGTGCTTTTCGCATCTAGCGGATTCCTGCGGCCTTCACCGGGCGAACGGTCCACCTTGTGTGGGCCTTCCAACGCTACGGTCCCCTACTCAGATTAAAATATTTAGCAAGTCAAAAATTGCAGTAACTAGATAAGTTGCTACAGGAACACTCATTCCATAACTTAATTAATTAATTATTTGGTAGCATTTAACTAATTAGGTACTCCAAAGCTAAATAACGACATTCAAAATGTTCGTGTCAGCCCAGTACAAAAGAGAGCATTTAGAATATTCATATGGAATGAACTACACATAAACGACGTAGAAGACAGATATATGAGAGTAGTAGACACGACTGTTAGTCATAGTCTGTGACTTATTAGACAGCTTCTACGTATTGGCCATTACTCAATTAATCAGAATTTTATTAAGATAGATAATTTTATAATTTTTGGAAATTAAAGAAGATATAGAATAGAATACTATGAGCAGTAAGAAATTAACAATCAAAATTACGTAATTGTTAATTGTCACTAGCCAAGACTCCACTAACTTTATGGTCACACTAAATCACGTGTCAAACGCCTGTTTGCTTGCTGGACCGTGATAAGAGTATTTAACTTTTACGCTTTTGTATCACCACGGTAACTGGAGGAAATTTTACGTTGTTTTAGGAGTACAAACGTTTCTTCAACATTTTAGGTTATAAACTCTTTATAAGAACGTTCACATTCTAATCTGTCCCAACCTGTGAAAAAATGTATGGGGTTTTTGACATTTATTGTCGCTGAGATGAGATTAGGTACGACTGCATTTTGAACGATTTTTATCACGGGTATTGGCCTCCTGGTTGTTGTTCCTTAATATTTCCTCCGTATCGGATCGTTGTCATCGGCATTAAGTAATGTCTTATCAAGCCGTGCACCAGCATTTCGCCTGCCTTCCTTTATTCAATTATTGGGCAGAGTTCCAAGATCTTCGTTACAAAAATAAGTTAATAGATTTTGACCCGTAGTGAAATTGTCAAGACTGCGCAATAAAAGTAACTTTAAGATTTTACATCCTTGTTGTGTTTAGGTATGAAAGTATGTACTACAAGTAGGTACTTAAGAAGGAACAATTTGTAGTATTTTTGTTCAAAGTAATCTCTTTAAGAATTCCATTACTGTTGGACGTGCTGTATTCCTGCCAGACGCAAAGTTACGTTGGAATCAAAATAAACTATTTTCCGAAACATTAAATTCGCCAAATAACCGTCAAATTACCCTGTAGCACGATTTAAATACTTTATTTTGGCACCTACGTTTCAAATGTTTACATTAGTCTCATTTGATCACATTTTCAGACTGTAAAATAAAACTTAAATAAATTCATAGTATTTAGGTTTTGTTCATACGGTCAGAAATAGGAAAAATTTACCAAACACGCGATTGTCGCATGAATTTTAGTGTAATTTGTGTGTACATTGTGTAGTGTCTGGGTCATTTTAATACAAAGTATTGGCCCACTGTCTCTTCAGAATACGTTTAACCAGTTGAATGCAAACGTGCAGTGACAGTATTTTTATTGTGCATTCTGAAGATCAAAAATTATTGGCACAGCTGATGTGCATTTGTTTAGTGCAATAATGACAATATAATAGGTAAATAAATATGGCCAGATCGCGTGTAAGTGTTCTAAGAAAAGATAAACGAATTGAACCACGGAATAATTTATTGCGACCATAAATAAAAGTATCTCATACAAGAACAGGGTTATCTTATATAACAAATAGCTACAAGATTAAATAAACATTATTCGTCTGTACCTAGAGCTACTATTTTTTTTATTTATCTACTAATTTTATTTAATTAATATGGTTGATATTAATTCGCTACATTCTAATGAATCTGTCAGATACTAAGATATAGAAATCTAAGCTGAACTAGATCCGATTTGAATTACAGTTTACAGTGCATAATAACAGCTATGGTTTGCAGTGAAATGTAGGTTCATAGTGATAGATAAGCTAATAGATACGTTGCCCTTTTTATCGAATGAACCAGTACACACTACACAACCGACAGGTTTAAGGTCATCGACCCGTGAATTGATTGTGAGTAGTTACAGCATAACCTTGGCGATATACATGTGTAGGAATCATGTTTTTTAGTTCACCGTTATCATCGGTTTATGGTAAAATGTGTCCCTACTGTTGAGTTGTCTTTTTAATAAAAGATGAGGGTTTTAACCTCGCGTTCTTTTGTTTTCCATAGAGTGAATTTGAAAGATGAGTCGTCGTAGCATAAACAACATGATGCCAACGGATTCAAAATATGTTACGTCGACGTAGTTAATGACAGTTTACAAGCAAATAATGTTAACATTACTTCCTTGTAGAGACTAACAACCTTTATAGCTCGAGTGCTCTTTTATTCTTATCAAGCTTACAATACAGGAAAAAGGGAACACTCAATTGATATGCACACTTGGCAACAAGCCGAAACCAGCGAAGTGATGTCATAAATTAAACCATAAAGATCGAATGACAAATTAATTATAACTGACTTATTAATTAAACTCGGCTATATCCAATCAAAAATCATAGCAGTCTATTAATTTTATTGATCGTTTACAAGTATCTCGGATGTAAGTATATAGATTGAGTCTCAATCTCAACTCATAGAAAATTGTTTACGGTATTGAATATATACGTATAACAATTGAATGTGTATTCAAACAAAACCAATTCAAAGTTCAAACCATCTTTAATTAAGATGAATGAAACCAACGTGTGGACCCGTATTCATGTGACCGCATTACATTATTATTAGATGTACGCGTGCCATAGTGGTTCTGCTTCAAATGGTCATATGACAACAATGTGTAATTTTCAGTGCGTTCTAAACTATTAGCATATTTTGCGGCAGTGCACATTAAGATAATAACGCGATTGTGTATCTTGCATTTGTTCATAGTGAACAAGTGCTCTGGTTTACACAATTAAGGTTCTGTGTGATGTAAACACAGCATCTGATCCATTGACATCCAAAACTTAAATCCTCGGCACATGTCGGTGTAGCAATGTCCATTCTACTCTCGTATTTTTTCTGCTAAAAACTCTACTATTTATTTACTGTGACTCTACAGTTGGTTTTTCATTCAATAATTGCTCTATGTTCTTTCTTCCGTCTCGATCTTCCTCTATGCCTCTATTTTTCCATTTATTATAGTGGTTATAAAGTTATCATGCAAAACATAGGTAAACCTATTATGTTACATGGTCACTTGTTAGAGCTAAATGACGCCACAGCATCATGACATTAACAAATTCACCCGTAACGCTGATTGAACACGGAAAATGACTCAGTTAATGATAAACAACTGCAAATAAACCGAAGTTTGCCGAACAATATTATTTAAATACGTTTTAGATTAGATATCTATAATTAGTATTCCAATTAAATAAACACTTCATTGTCTTTGATTGACACTAGTTATTACTTAGTTGATTCCTCTACTCACATTCACATAATTATCTAGGAATCGGATCTTACGCATGTGAGCAATTATTTAAAATCGGAAAATACTGAGTAAGTGTAATTCGTCATGATGCGATTTCATGACGAATAGCATAAGTCATACCCTTGATGGTGTTAAATAATAAATACCTGAGAAATACACCACTTGAGTAATACGTATCTTAGATATAAGTAAAGAAGAGTTTGAAGGCTTTTGAGTTCATGTTATTCAGATTTATGCTTGCTGGAGTGAATTTGGCAAACTGTTGGTAATGTAGGTCAATTATCAAACGGACGAACAGGTCGTTTACCTAATAGTAATGTCACGTGATGTGTCCACTAGTGGACAACTGAAACTGGAGATCTATTAACAAGTAATTGAACGTTTTTGGTGTGGTTGCCCATGGTGTTACCTATCTGATATTTAGCCTAACCAAAGGCCCGGCCCACAAAGAAAGGACTTTCCAATATCCGATCTGACTCGTATTATTAAGGCTCCTACACACAGTGCCGGCGGCAGTGCCGCCGGGTTTTTGCCGAGCGGCTATGCCGCCGGCACATGTCGCATAAAGCCGCCAAGCATAATTCCAGTTGCGACAGTCGTGTAGAATGCTAGTTAAGTGCACATTTGTCGTTAGTTACGATGAATAAAGAAATCCGCACTGCCATCGCAGTTGCAATTTTTATTTTAATAAGAAAAAATATAAAAGAAAGAGAAGGTTTTGGGTGCGCCTAAGTTTACAATATAGAAAATGGCGGCTCGTGTATGCGACAAGCCCGGCGGCTCGAATACCCGCCGGCATTGTGTGTAGGAGCCTTTAGTCATGATTTTTTTATAAGGAACACCCACGTGGTTGATTTCCATGGCGCTCTAATTTATGATTTCTTCTTGCCTCTTGCTGTTATTTAATACCATATTATGTCTCCCTCAATAAGAGATATTCTGAACTTTTTTTATTTTGCCAGAATGCTTTTCTTCCTTGCCTGGTACTAACTTCCTTGGAGACGGAGCAATACTTTAGGCAATAGGTAATACGGGCTGATGTCCGCAACTCCACGTCAATGCGCGTATTTTGGGTACGGGAGCAATACGTTATTTTTTTCTTCTCCTCTGCCAGCTTTCAGCATATCATTCACAACTTCTTCATTCATATCATACCCCACAATCATTTCGTCTTATCTTACGCTTCCCTCTCGATTCATCTATTCTCTATTTCATACGTTTCAGCCATTTTCATATGTTTATGTGACAAGCGCAACTTTTTAACTCCCTTTAGTGACCACGAATTGTACTATACCAACTATAATCGACTCATTGATGTTAATTTTTATTTAGGACGGCTGAGTTAGTAGGTGATTATTTACCAACGTGAATAATAGATACATTAGCAAGATACTAACTGGTAAAGCCAAGAAAATTTGGAGTGGATCGGGAAAGAGCAAGTAACTTTGTAAAGTGGTGTTTAATCTTTACTTGACATGTTTAAGTTTTGCCTGACTTTAAGTTCACATCTTCATGTAATTTTGCACGTGGACTGTGTCCTTAAAAAAGGAATGTGTTCTTGTGTAGGCATTTCGTAAAGGATTTTTAGATGGTCACGAAGATAGTACCTAGACGCAGTATGTTTTATGCCTTTGTTTACATGTTAAGAGAATTATCTAAGCTTTGTGAGACAATTTTATGACATATTACTTTTTCAGGATTACCTAATGTGGATTATGATGGATAAAATATCGCCATATAATCATAGGTAACTTACATTAAAACATAACAGATAAGATCATATCGATCATTATGTCGATGTATTGATAGGTCCCGGAATATTTTCAGGTTTAGTAAAACTGTGAAATGCATGGGTTACATAATATAGGTAGGAAATGTTGATCTTATCATTGATGTCACAGTTTTTCTGATAGTGTTATTGTTCCTTTCCGTGACATTATAAAGAAGTTTCGTCTGTCCACTTTTTCTAAGCGTGTTTCTGCCGGTTGTCAACTGGACAGATAAAGGGAATTTAACTGTGGCTGTGAGAAGATAGATGCCTTTATTCATAAAGTTTTCTTAAAGTTAATTAGTGATTACTGACTGTTGAACCATAAATTTTTGACGTTTGATCAACACTTAATTCGTTTATAAATAAGCCCCTTAGTGCCCCAGCCAATTGAAAAGAAAATCATAACTTCTATGTTTGTTGGTTACTAAATTGATCTTTGAATATTTTTTTTCATCTTATACCAACCTCCGATTTATTTTAAGAAAAAACGCCGTGTGAGATTTCGCAGAAAACAATACAATAACGTTCATTAGATTCTGAAAAAGTTTAAGCACTTCATTCTTCGGTCCCTTGTAATTAATGGCATTTAATAACGCTTATCGGGGACCTAATTCTACATTGTAGCAGTGTTTTACAAGCCATAAATGAGAAATATTTGTTGCTTTATCTATGGGCTTGAGTACACAAACAAAACAATGCCGTTGGTAATGGTGATAATGATACTGGCCGCATTTACATTTTTTATGGAGGATGATAGTTAGATCCTCTGGTTATTTTGTAGATAACGAATTACTTACATAAGTAGGTACTTACCTACTTACTTAATTCCAGCAATAAATCGATAATCTTATTAATTAATTTATTTACCTTCATTAATTTATTAGTAGGACCGAAAGTTAAAATCTATTGATGACCTTGTATATTTTTATTTTACTTTATTTATAGAAAAAATAAATTAAGCAAAATCGTCAATACTATGGTAAATATATATAATAATAAGTATCTTAGGTTTGTTAGCTACACCTAGATATTATTTTTTGAAAACTGTAATAAAATCTGTATGATCTCATACATAAATAAAGTGACATTTGGGGCCAGTTTTATAAATCTAACCGGTAAGTACACCGAAAATATGTAAATAATGGGGTTTATCTATAAACGATGATTAAACGTCATAAATGTATGGTTAAACACTACTTAACTTTAAGCAACGTTTATGAATAAACAGGTATGTTACTCAAAACAGGTAAAGCATAAAAAAATGTGGCTTTCTGATTACATTTTATTATTAACGAGCAAAGCAGGTAATGTTGGCCATAGTGAATTCTAAAAAACTTCAAAACGTTTACCATTCCTGGTGTTTATAGACAATAAAAATACTGATAACCACAAATTAAAAATAAAAACAATACTTTTGACGTTTGACAGCTGCTAACTACATATCTATAGAATAGATATGCACGTGCATACGAAAATCATCCTGTAAATCGGCAATCGTATATGAAACACTACTTATAAAACATGGTAAATAAAAGAAAAACATTAGAGACTTACCCTGCTATTCGACAAATCCCTAAATATAGGTGATAAACACAAACCACGATTTATTTCTAATTTTGCTAACAGTCGGCATCTAGAAACACACACCGTCGACGCCATCTTTACACTACGTATGTACAATACTGTAGGTATGTATAGGCTATAGTAACACCGGTCACCGGTCCGGTCACACTGGCGCCGCGGAGCGAGAAAGTAGAGAGACAAGCTGAGCTGCTGTATTGTCAAACCAAAATAGATCAATTTTGTTATTCTTCAGCTTAGCGATTGAATAGAAAATTCTTTCCAAGCACACTGTAGTAGCTTCACAACGCTTCGACTTTTCTAAGCTAAATAACTAGATTTAAACCTTATCGAATAATAATTTACTGCTTCCTGTATTTTTTTATCATCATGTAGTCATGTTCATTAAAGTTATTTACCATAAATTATAGCTTTATTGCAGTTTGTGGACAAAAAATAATGTTTTGAGTTGAAATGCCCGCGGTAATTTTATTATATTGGCAGCGTTGCGAAACCTACATCAAACATTTCGTTCAGAAATCAGTGTGAAGAAAAAAGATGAAAATAATTTTATTGATAGTTTAATAAATAGGTATAATCACAAACCACCCACATCGTTTTTAAAATGTGCAAGAAATAGGTATAAGTTTACAAAATAATTACGCCTGTAATCCCCGAAGGGTCAGGCAGAGGTGAACCTATAAGTGCACCCACATTTCGCCTGTTATGCTGTTATAGAAATAGGCAGTTTATGAGAAAGTGATTTTGTGTTTTGAAATACCTTCCTTTCAAGTTGATTATTTTAAGTACCAACCGAACGAAAACAAAACCCAAAGGCAAAACGATCATGTCTTTGCTATTCTTCATTAAGTTTTTAAAAAACTTGCCACTAATGACAGCATACGTCAACATGACATGACAACTTTTGTTCGCCGCGATTGTTTCTGATTTTTCTCTGCGTTTTGAAAATAAATACGTTTTCCAATGGCTGTTCCTGATTATAAACTAAGTGCTGTATTATGCGGCCACTCGCTGGACGTGCGATGTGTGGCCACGACCAAAGAATTTTGTATATTATCCGCTTCACGCGACAGGACTGCAAAACTGTGGCATCCGGAAGGGTTGGTATTTCTATCCCGTTACGCTGTTTTTAACCGTCTGAAAGTTAACAAAACTTTTCTATTGCAGAGTGAAGGACTTTGTGAACGTGGTGACGTATAAAGGGCATAGGAATTTCGTGTCATGCGTTTGCTGGCTGCCTCCCTGTGAAGCTTTTCCCGATGGGCTAGTGGTGTCAGGCAGCAATGACAATATAATATTGGGGTATAACCTACAGGACGGCGCAATCCAGGTTACGTTGGAGGGCCACGAGAACGCCGTGTGTAGTGTCACGCCTGGACGAGACTCTGGCATTTTGTTGAGGTTAGTAATCCTTAGTTTTCATGTGGCAACCTTACTACCTAAAAAAAATTTTTAGATACCCAACATTATTAATTTATTAAAATCATGCCCTACTTAGCTACTATCTAAGCTGGTAAACAATATACTTAAGAGTTATTAGAATAATTCTATAAACACAACTCATTCAATACTCTGAGCCCCAAGCAGTAAGCACTCATCAATTGTATTTGGAATGTCTTAAACCAAAGATAATAATTATTATTATTCATAATGAACTGCTGATGACAAACAAAAGAACATGATTTTATACATTTGCAGGAAATAGTTTACAATATTAATGTCATTTAAAAAAAATTGCTTAATCAATGGTGTATCCAGAATTCCAGATACAGCAGAATATTCATAAAATTGTACTTGGAGTGACTGACATCTGAGAAAAACTCTAACTGTATTATGTCTTCAATAAAACACCAAATATCGTAATTTGTGTATTGAGCTAAGTAGCCTAGAAATCCAAGTGGATAAATCAAAGGTAGGGTATTAACAACAATATAATGGAGAGCCTACCCTCAAAACCCAACAAGCAAACTTATTAACTATGTAGGTACATATATACAACATACCTTTCCCCCAAGTATACAAAATATATTTAAACTTTAATTTATACTTAAAGCCACAATTTTGTATTTATTTAAATATCTAACCTTAACATTCTGTCTATTCAATATACATTGAATCAGGCTTTTCATAAGGGCCTTTTGTATGAGATAAAACTTTACTTTTAATCTTACCCCCAGAATAGCCAGACTCATAATCATTGGGTATACCTAACATCTCCGCCCATTGGTCCGGACTCGGTATTTCAGTTATTTCCTCACTCGAGCCCATACCCCCCATTTCCACATCTTGATTTTCCATTTCCAAACTGGCCTTTTCATTATTCACTTCTTCCCTCTCTCCTTCTCGGTCTGCATCTTCTGTGACTTTCTTTTTAACCAGTTGATCGATGTGTCGGTTGACAACATTACCATCAGTAGTTGCAACTTGATAATTAGATGGCCCTTGCCTTTTAACCACCATACCAGGCAACCAACGAGGCCCACAACTATAATTTCTATACATCACACTTTGGCCCACATTAGTTTCTCTAGTTACATTATGAGCATTATTGGTAATCTGTTGATCAGTTTTATTTTGAACATGATTATCCCGATGTATAACATCTAACAAGGTACGTAGGCGCCTATTCATCAACAGTTCAGAGGGGCTCTTGTTAGTTATTGTGCAAGGAGTTACCCGTAATCCTAGCAGCATTCGAGGAATCTTAACTTCCCAAGAGATGTCATCCATTTTGCGCAACTTGTCTTTAACGGTTTGCACCATTCTTTCGGCCAAACCGTTTGTTGCAGGATGATAAGGCGCTGTCTTAATGTTTTATTTTATTCGTGTCCAAAAACTGCTTAACTTCAGCTGACACAAAGGATGTTCCGTTGTCGGAAACCAATGATTCACACAAACCATGCATAGCAAATAAATTTCTGAGGTGTCTGATGACCGTTCCCGCTGTCATATTGTTAACCAAGATCACTTCAGGCCATCTGGAATATGCGTCTACAACAATAAAAATATATTTACCTTGGAAAGGTCCCGCAAAGTCCACATTTATTCGAGACCACGGCTTTGTAGGCGTGATCCACTCAGATTTAGTTTTCGGAGGCATGTGCCGATTTTCAAGACATTTGTCGCAGCCGCCAACTAATGCTTCAACACTTTCGTTCAGTTTTGGCCACCAAACATAACTCCTGGCCAATGATTTCGTTTGGACGATGCCGTTATGTGTTTTATGTAAAGCACGTAGTATCGTGTCACGCAATGATAACGGTACCACCACTCGACAATCCAGTAAGATACAATCCTCATGCATAGAAAGTTCCGAACGATGTAACCAGTATGGACGCAGTTCATCATCGGCAACTCTAGCTGGCCAGCCGCTTAGTACGTGATGACGGACACGAGATAATAGCCTATCACGCTTCGTTGCTAATGCTATTTGGTCAGCATCCACAGGAAAGTCGGTAGGTGTCTCTGCCATCAGCAACACGTCACATAACTGCTGTTCAGGTTGGTCGGGAACCGGCTGTGGCCATCGGCTCAATCCATCAGCGTGACCAATCTGTTGTCCCGGTTTGTACACAATTTCGTAATTATGCGACGTCAACAAAATTGCGATCCTCGTTAGGCGAGGCGACAAGACCGTGGGCATAGGTCGCTTCGGATCGAATATGCCCAACAACGGTTTATGGTCCGTAACTATAGTGAAGGATCTTCCCATTATATAGTTATGAAACTTGCCAACTCCAAATGAAATGGCAGTGGCCTCTTTATCTAATTGTTAGTAACGGCGTTCGTGAGTATGTAGGGTTCTGGAACTCATAGCTACGGGGCGCTCCTGTCCGTCTTCCATAACGTGGGATAATACAGCGCCAACGCCGTATTCTGAACTGTCGCAGGTGAGTACCAACGGCTTATTCAAATCGTAATGAACGAGCGTCAAGTCTGATGACAGCAACCTTTTAGCCGTGTCAAAGCTCCTTTGCTCCCTGTCTGTCCATTGCCAAGATTGTGCTTTGTCGAGTAACCTATGTAGGGACTCGAGCATGGTGGCTTTATAAGGTACGAACCTCTCATAAAAATCATATAACCCTAAAAACGCTTGTAGCTGTTGAACGTTCTTTGGTTCAGGACTGTTGACGATAGACTCAACTTTGCTAGGTGCAGGATGAATACCCTCAGCGTCTATGACAAAACCTAGAAACTCTACGCGTTCTTTGGCAAACATACATTTGTTCCGATTGAGCCGCAAACCTGCTTTACCGGTGCGCTCCAGTACTGTGTCGAGACGCTGCGTCATCTCCGACATCGTCCGGCCACTGACGATGACGTCATCGATCAGTACCGCGACGCGGGGAACACCCGCCAGCAACGTCATCAAACGCTGAAAAATTCCTGGGCAGGCCTTAACACCAAAAGCCAATCTGTGTACTGAAAACAAACCTTTGCATGTGTTTAAGGTTAACAGCTGTGCTGTGGCGTCTGTGACGACCACCTGAGTATATGCACGGTCAAGGTCGAGTGTCGTGTAAAATTTGCCTCCAGCAATCGTAGCAAACACTTCACTAGCAGTCGGCATAGGGTAGGTATCAGACTCGGTAGCCTGATTCACCGTACTACGGTAGTCACCGCAAAGACGAATGTCCCCGTTTCGTTTGGGTATTGGAACAACCGGAGTCGCCCATTCTGAAAAAGACACAGCACGAAGTACCCCTTCCCCCACTAAACGATCTATCTCTTTTTCAACTTTGTCTTTAATAGCATAGGGTGCTTCAAAAACATAGGAGTCGCACCTGGTTTCAAATGTATAGCCACAGGGTCCCCTCTGTAAGTACCGAGTCCGTCCCTGAAAACCTCGCTGTGCTTACTTACAATCTGATCGTTCGCAGAAATGTCAAGTTCAGATATCATATTAACATTTAAAGTAATGCCAAGTGCCTCGAACCAGTTACGTCCCAACAGATTCGGTCCCGAGCCCTTGGCTACGATGATATTTAAAACACACTTAATGTCTTTATATTGTACTTGCACTTGAGCTTGTCCCATCACTGCGACCGGTGAGCTGTTCCACGTGCACAGACGGTTCGGTACCGCGCGCAAAGCGCTGCGCGAGCGCACGCGCGTCCACGACTGCTGGTTCACCAGGAGAAAGCGGCGCCGGAGTCCACCTCCATCGCTACCTGCGTGCCGTCCAGTAGTAGCTTCACCTCGTATGCCGGAACGCGAGAGCGCCTCGTGCTCTCCATGTTATATATGCCATTAAGGTGCACGTCAGTCTCGTTTTCGGCTAAGTTAATTTTATCAGAACGACTTTTCTTTTTAGCGGTGCATATTCTCTCGATGTGACCTTTCTTCTTACAAAAGTGGCACACGGTGTTAACGAAACGACATTCGCCAGCGTGCCGGTCTCCACATCGATAACATAGTCGAACATTTGCTTTGGATTGCACGGCGTTAACGTCCATAGGTTCACATGACGGCGGCGACGTTGCCGCGGCGTCCACTGCCGTCGCGTCGTAGCTGACGGCGGCGCCGGTGACGGAGGCGCTCTGCATCATACGAGCGTCCCTGCCCGCACTTTCGGTTGATAGCATAGCGTCGACTACGTCATGGTATCGCAAATTATCTTTCTTTAGCAGTTCGTACTGCAAATTGTGATTGTTCATACCGCATGCCAATCTGTCACGAAGCATCCTTTCCATGTCTGGAAAGTTACAACCAGCACTGATTTTTCTGAGTTGCGCTACGTATTCTGCGGCGGATTCACTGTGTAGTTGATCGCGCTTATAAAATTTGAATGACACAGAAATCGTGTGCGTTCGCGCAGCGGAATGTTGTTGAATTTAAAGATTTTAATTATGCAGATATTTAGTGTGTATGGTAAAAAAAAAATTGTGCACGCAGCCATTGTGGAGAAATTCACCAAAAACTGATTCCGCTGGGCGAACGTTGTCCTGGCGGAACTTTTTTTAATCCATAGACTTTAGAAGAAAAGAGATGTGTCCAAAAATTAGTGTGTATTTGTGTGTAATTGTGTATGTATGAATAAAATTAGTGCATGCATAAACTTCGGAGAAATTCAGAACTTGGTCGGGTTATGTAGGTTTTCGATGCTACGTCAGTATTATAATTGTTTTTCTTTAATTACTGAATTTAATGACATGAAATTTTTCATGTGAATAGTTGAATGAATACACTAATTATTAGCATACATTTTACCATGCAATTCCTTTAGAACGTCGTGATATTTGACTGCTTTGTAAACAGTGATCTATTCATGGTAAATTGTCCTATAACTCTTTAATTACTAACGGAACATCATTGATACTTGGCAACATGTTGCAAACACTTACAAGGTTTGTATAAACGTGAAAATCTAGACCCCAAAGTGCATACTTTAAGAACTAAGACATAATAAGCGTATTTTACGTTTATATTTTTATCTTTTAAGCCCTACGATTTTTTCTAAATCTCTTTTTTAAACAAATATAAACAAATTCAAAACAACGTATGTAAAAATCTGGGTGTGTAACGGTTGATATAATAACAAAAAATCTAACGTTCACTTGACCTAATTTCAGTTAATATACTTTTGTTTAATATAACGATCAGTTGAGATAATGAATTGTTGATATAATTTCATTTTATCTAATTTCTTATGATATAATGATCATTTCCTATAATGCACATTTGACATAATATTCATGTAGTATATTATTAATTTACTATAATATTCATAATCTCTAATAACTTTTGCGAATAGACCCCGCCATCCCCTTCGTGGTTATTTTTTTATAAACCATCCAGAAGTAGGAGCCCCGCGAAGCGGGGCTCCGTCGATCAAGCCCACCCTCGACCGTGCATTGAATATTTTAAGATTTGGTTAGGTGCCATTTGAGTTAGGTTAGAACTGTGACCATTACACATGAAAATTAGGTCAAATGAATGTTATATAAAAAGAATATTATACATATTGAAAATTATATAAAATGAACGTTATACTAAATGTTTTATATTAAATGAAAATTATATCATATGAAACATTAGGTCATATGAAATTAGGTTATGTGATTTACAAATGCTCTAATTTCAAGTGAAATTAGAGCATTTGTTATTATATCATACACTAGCGACCCGCCCCGGCTTCGCACGGGTGCAATGGAGAAACTGATAATTTTAGAGCCACTTTTTCTCGTAAAAAGTATAGGATAAAAAATGGTTATTGTGGGTTATCCCTAAGAGATAGACATATACCATCGCGGATTTTTTTGTAGACCTTTTTAAGGTGTACAATACTGTAGTACATTATTTTGATCTGTCTTGACGGGTTCAGCCAGCGTTTACAATGTAAGCGCAAAAAAATGTGTTTATTTACGACATCACATTAGAAATCTCTAAAATTATCAGTATTTCTCTACTATATTATGCATGTATTATAGATAAAAACCTTCCTCTTGAATCACTCTATCTATTAAAAAAAACCGCATCAAAATCCGTTGCGTACTTTTATAGATCTAAGCATATATAGAGACAGACAGACAGGGAAGCGACTTTGTTTTATACTATGTAGTGATTACACACCCGTAAAAATCTACAGCTCTCTATGTAAGCGCTTTATATGAAAACTAGCTAATGGCCAAACGTTCGCGTAGCGGAAACCTGAATTTCTCCGAAGTTTATGCATGCACTAATTTTATTCATACATACACAAATACACACTAATTTTTGGACACATCTCTTTTCTTCTAAAGTCTATGGATTAAAAAAAGTTCCGCCAGGACAACGTTCGCCCAGCGGAATCAGTTTTTGGTGAATTTCTCCACAATGACTGCGTGCACAATTTTTTTTTTACCATACACATTTATACGACGTCATACACTAAATATCTGCATAATTAAAATCTTTAAATTCAACAACATTCCGTTGCGCGAACGCACACACAGAAATCTCATTAGGTTTTGGGCTGTAATGTTTGGTTAGGATCGCTTCAATTTCACTGAATGTTACTTCACAAGACTTTTTAGGTGTAATTAACGCCAGAAGAGTCTCGAACACTTGTACGCCGCACGCTGTATAGAAATTTACCCTTTTTGCCTAATCTGAGACGACGCCATTCGCCTCAAAACAATATTTAAGTCGGTCGATGTAATTGTCCCAATTATCACATTTCACATTGAACTCATGAAAATTCACAGATTTACACTCCATTGTCATGTTTTCTACTCGTCGCCAATATTATGTCTTCAATAAAACACCAAATATCGTAATTTGTGTATTGAGCTAAGTAGCCTAGAAATCCAAGTGGATAAATCAAAGGTAGGGTATTAACAACAATATAATGGAGAGCCAAGCAAAGTTATTAACTATGTAGGTACATATATACAACAAACTGGGTAATAACCTCTACATAAAATCTTAAATAGTGTAGACGTACTAACAGTTATAAATTAAATAATTATATAGCAAACTAGTCATGTTACATTAGGTACTAAATAACATACCAAAACCCCCCCAGATAATGTTATACATAAATAAAAAATGAAAATATGAAATACTAGTTTTAAAACCACTAATAGAAAAACTGACCGAGTTATTTTGTTTTGCAATTAAGGGAATACAAACCAAAAATATATACTCGAAATGCATAACCACCTCCCTTTTTCAAGTCCATTAATAAAATAAAATACAACTCATGTGGCTAAGTAATAATAGCCACATGGACCGATTGATCAGGTTAAGCTACACTTGCTGTTGTTGTCCGTGGATGGGTGACCATCTTTACATCAAGACCCCTCCATGCCTCGGAAAGCACGTTAAGCCGTTAGTCCCGGCTGTCAATCGTGGATCTTCGGCAGTCGTTGCGGGTAGTCAAGCCCGGAAGTCTGACAACCAGTCTTACCAAGGGGTATCATATTACCCAGTAACGGGGTTGTGGAGGTCAGATAGGCAGTCGCTCCATGTAAAATACTGGTATTCAGCTACATCCAGTTAGACTGGAAGCCAACCCCAATATATATTTACAACATGTCTTCAAAAGCCCAAAAGTCTGACAACAAGTCTTACCAAGGGGTTTACCCAGTAACTGGGTTGTGAATGTCAGATAGGCAGTCGCTTCATGTAAATTACTAGTATTCAGCTTCAGCCATGGTAGCCGAACCCCACCATAGTTGGGAATAGGCTAGGCAGATGATGACAACTCTTATCTTTATGAAATTACTGCTACTTAATTATGATTCAACCTCCACAGTTCTAGTTGGGACAGCACAGCCAAAGTATGGAATGTGAATGCAGCCCGCATACCTCCACTGACTCTCAAAGGTCACCAGGCCGCAGTGTGGGCAGCCATTGAGCTGTTCAGCGGTACCTATGCCACAGCATCTGCTGACAAAACTATTAAGTTATGGATGAAAGATGGCACTATTCTTACTACTTTAACTGGTAAGGATATCAAAGATAACTTTGAATTAGTTGACTTTGGTTTAGTTTTTTTTGTTCATTAAATTTCGATGTTGAAAGAAAGTGAAGGCTTTGTCAATCATTATACAACGTGTAACGGAAAGGGGGTATCAACCCTGAAGGAGGTGAATGTGCTCATGAAACTCAACAACATTCCCCAAAGAACATAGGTCGAAATATGAAAAAAAAATTTGGCCCTCCCATAGTAAATCAATCAGCTGGTAGTCAGTTTTGTAAGGGAGGGCCAAATTTTTTTTTCATATTTCGACCTATGTTCTTTGGGGAAAGTTGTTGAGTTTCATGAGCACATTCACCTCCTTCAGGGTTGATACCCCCTTTCCGTTACACGTTGTATATTCACAAGAAGGAATTTGATTTCATTTTAAGAGTAGTTCTGAGTATGAGATTACTTCAGTGACAGATTTTTGGGGAACAGATTTGTGGGTTGTATGTTGCTGGCAGTATCTTATTAGTATGTAGAATAAGTACAAACTGGGACTCTATTAATTATCATGTCATGTTTTAGTAGCCTTTTATTGTACCCAACCAATGGCAAAAGAGTTTATAAGTTGGACATTGGCGCCTATTTCCTTGTTCACAAACTAAACTAAGTCCAGTGCATCTTTTTTTTTCTACTTCATTAAGAAAAGGACAGAAGATTAATATTAGTTTAGTCCTGTCAAATTAGGCAGCGCCTGACGTAAATTGACGTATTTTTAGTAGCCAATTTTTTTATCATGTCTAAACTTGTCTATGAAGTATCTTAAATTGACAGGACTAAACTAATATTTATCTTCTGTCCTTTTCTTAATGAAATAGAAAGAAAAAGATGATGCACTGAACTTAAATTTAGTTTAGTTTGTAAACAACAGAATCAGCACCATTTTTTCTTTCATTTTGGTACACTTATATTCAAATGATATTTTACTTATTTTCATTCTGTATTTCAGGCCATACTGATTGTGTAAGAGCTCTAGCTGTAGCAAATTCTGAAACCTTCCTTAGTTGTTCCAATGATGCCTCCATCAAGCTCTGGACTAACAGTGGACAGTGCCTTAACACATTCTATGGACATTCTAACTATATTTACAGGTAAGTCATAATAATAATAAGTTAATATACAATAGGATTGTCACATATTACATGGGAATTGAAACATAACTGCCGAGGTGTGGGTGTACTATAGGTACCTCTGCTTAACCTTTCAGGGAATTTATCAAGAAGTCGCCTCCATCCCTCGGAAAGCACTTTAAGCCGTTGGCCCCAGCTGTCATTCGTAGATCTTTGGCAGTCGTTATGGGTCGTCAGAAGCCCGAAATTCTGACAACCAGTCTTACCAAGGGGTATCGTATTACCCAGTAACTGGGTTCTGGAGGTCAGATAGGCGCTCGCTCTATATAAAATATTGGTATTCAGCTGCATCCGGTGAGACTGGAAGCCGACCCAACATAGTTGGGTAAAGCCTGATTCAAACTATGGCAGCTCGGAACATCACTTACGGTAAAACAGTAACAAATATGTCAGCGGGGGTGCCCAGCAGATAACACACTTCAAAGCGACCATACAGTTTGAATCGACTATGCTATAGGGAGCAATAGCCTAAAAACTTCACAGTCGCCAATTACAGGTTACAAATAAGTGAATCAGTCCGGTGCCTCTCTCACTAAGTCTCTTTCTGCTTAAATATTTAAAATTTCTAATCCGTCATTTCTTATTGCAGTATCAGCATGAACCCAGGCGTCCAACAAGGCTTCGCAACTAGCGGCGAAGATGGCAGTGTGCGCCTGTGGGCCGGCGGCGACTGCGTGCGCGACATACGACTGCCCGTGCAGTCCGTGTGGAGCGTCACGTGTCTCGACAACGGTGACATTGTTACTGGTATGTTAGAGGCCTAAATAAGTGTATTTTCCAAAATCATATACAGGGTTACTTGTAATTCGACGCATATCCGTCAGGAGCTGATAGGGGGGCCAAAATGCAACAAATTGAACCCCCCATATGTATGGCCGAAATTCAGTAGTTTTCGAGATATTGATAATTAAATAAATGAATTTAAAAATTCTATACTGACAGGTTCAAGTGACGGAATCATCCGTGTATTCACGAAGGACCCAGCGAGATACGCAGACGAAGCAACACTTAAACAATTTGAGGAAGATGTCACGAAGATGCAAGCTGCTTCCCAGCAAGAAATTGGTGGATTCAAACTTTCTGAGTAAGATGGTTTCTGATTTCGAATTTTACATCTTTTTGTTGTCTTTCATAGCTTAGCACGGCTCTCGAAAGGTCAATCCTGAGTGTTCTTTTAAAATTACCTTTGAGATAAATAATAATAATAATTTATTTATTCCAGACATAAATGTAGTCCATAGTTTTACATTCATAGGATAAAAACTAAAAGTAAAAACTCAAAATAAATTGTGATTATATTATTAAATTTAAATATTCAACAAACTCATTAAAAAAAATAGCAATTAAAATTGTCAAATAATTATAAATATGCCCTAAAGTTATCCATTCAAGTTCAAGTTATTCATTCTCCTTTCTTTTTTTCGCTTATTGATTTTCTCTTGACTAGAAATCAGTTTTGGCTAAAGTACTTAGCTAAACTTCAATAGCATCTCATGCTAAATTACAAAATACCATTCCATTGATAACACAATCATTTTTCCTTTTCCCCAGATTACCCGGTCCGGAAGTTCTTCTAGAGCCCGGCAAAGCTGACGGTGTGACGAAGCTGGTCCGTCGCGGTACCAACGTGAAGTGTTACTCCTGGAGTGCCGCAGAGAACACCTGGAACGAAATTGGAGACGTCATGGGAAGCCCACCCTCCAGTGAGGGCAAGACTATGTATCAGGGGAAGGTGTGCATGATGTTACTAAGCCGTTCAGCTATAAAGTGCTTATTTCTGACACGCTTGTGGAGTGAAAGACCTTTGTTCGTAAACCTTTTGAAAAAGCAATCTGATTTCAAACTGTCACAGACTGATTAAAGTACACAATGAATGTCCTACAACGGTATAATATTATGACCATGATGGACATTCGGTGGCTACTCCTGGTATAGACACTGGTGGTTGCCTCCTAGCCTCTTTATCGTCCAGCAGGATTCGCATCTGCGTGCTCCCACAAAATAATTACGACCAGACTGAAGACTATGGAGCCAGGTCCAAACGTTTCGTAACATAACGTGTCGATTTACCAATCTCATTTAAAGTTATGTTGTGTAGCAAAATTTAAAGAATTTAGTCAAACTATTTTTTTTGTTCCAGGAGTATGATTTCGTGTTCAGCGTAGACATCAAAGATGGAGCACCGCCAATCAAACTTCCTTTTGACAAGACTGAAGACCCCTGGGTAGCTGCCCAAGCGTTTATACACAAGTAAGATATTTAATATGTCTCATAAATTCGATCTTAATAGTAGGAAATCTTATCAGATCACCTATAACAACCAGAGTTGAGACAAAAATAAAATCGCTCCATGTAAAATACTGATATTCAGCTGCATCCGGTGAGACTGGAAGCCGACCCCAACATAGTTGGGAAAAGGCTAGGCAGATGACGATGGTGTAATTTCTATCGATGTTTATGGAACCACTGTCTTTTGAACATCAATAAAATTCCCGTAATTAAAAATTTTCAAAATCTAGTCACAATCATCAGTGACAATGAATGCCAAAACCTTGTAAAAAAAATGTAGGTCAATTAGATATTTTTGACAGATTCAACGTTCTTAAAAATACGGGAATTACCCTACTGATCTCTTCTCTATGACTCCTATGGAATATCATTTATATTATATTGTTTGCTTAGTCTTTTTATTGACTGGTAATACAGCATAATCAGGCTATAATTTCCCCACTGCTGGGACACAGGCCTCCTCTCTGTGGGAGGGAGTAGCCTGTAATCCATCAAACGGGCTCAGTGCAGGTTCGTAGATGTCACATATCTTGGACTTTTTGATTCTAGGGCATGCCATGCCTTTTCCATTTTGAGAGCTGTGGTGATGAATTTATTTACACAAAGTACAGCGCCTGCCAGGGTTCGAACCCATGACCTACAACTCGTAATTCGGGTGTTATCACTGGGCCACCACTGGCTCAGTACAGTAAAGTGCAGCATGTTGTTCATATTTGATATTTTTTCATATTTCGATTCCCACACAAGACAAATGTTTGTGTGATGAGCACGATCATTTGTTCTTTGTCTGGGTATAATTTATCTATAATATGGATGTATTTAGAAATATACAGCGTGTAACGGAAGGCGGGTATCAACCCTGAAGGAGGTGAATGTGCTCATGAAACTCAACAACTTTCCCCAAAGAACATAGGTCGAAATATGAAAAAAAAAATTTGGCCCTCCCATAGTAAATCAATCAGCTGGTAGTCAGTTTTGTAAGGGAGGGCCAAATTTTTTTTTCATATTTCGACCTATGTTCTTTGGGGAAAGTTGTTGAGTTTCATGAGCACATTCACCTCCTTTAGGGTTGATACCCCCCTTCCTTTACACGCTGTATATGTATGTTTATCAGTTGTCTAGTACTCATAGAACAAGCTCTGCTTAGTTTGGGACTAGATGGCGTTGTATGAAAATTGTGGAATATTATTATTATGATTATTATTATTTCAGGAACAATCTACCTCAAGTATATTTGGAGCAAGTCGCAAACTTTATAATTACCAATGCTAAATTGGATTCACAACCAGAATCGGGCAATGGGTGAGCAATTATTTTTATTTTCTTTGTTTTCACTCAGTACATAATAGATGAATATTTTTCAAAGAAACTCGCTTAGGTTTAATAAATTAATTAATGCTGGTTTTTGTAAGCTTAATTAATAAATATGCTGTCAAAGCTCATTTTATTTGCTTCTACCATTGAATAACCAAAAAAAAAATGAATCATAAATAGACTGAAGATTTGACAAAAATTGAGAAAATCGTATCGTAATCGGTTGATTTTCAGAAAGTGAGTAATTTGTTTTCTTTTTTTTTTATCACAGCCCGCTATTGACGTAAGTCATATATACAACTCACTCACCTCATCACTCACTCACACTCACACTCATCTAAAGCTACGGTTTCCTAGAAGAGCGGTGACCGCTACACGCGGCCGCTCTGTGCGGAGCCGCGGGCATGTTACACTTTTACTGATTAAAACCCACCCGTCTTCCTTCAGCTGCCTGTGATAGGGGCCACGGTAACTCTTTTATTAAACAATCAGCCCTTACAGAAATAAAATCATTCATCGTTAGATTTAATTCATAAATTTTATTAACTGTTTGTATTCATTAATTATTGGGTTCGGCTGTTAATGTCCAAGTACAGAGCGTTTAATGACACATTGATGTCAAATACTGGTGAAAATGACAGATTTTCATGACGTCCTTTATAAATGTGATGGAGACGCTCTTCTAGGATACCGTAACTTTACTCTTTGACATTTCACTGTAATGACACACCATATTGACTGCAATTCTATTGTATGCTTCACATTTTTTTTCTGTTTTATAAATTTGTTTCACCTACGTAGTACAATGTAGTAATCAGAAGGCTTTTAAATAAGTAATACATTGCCTCGTTATTCAAAGTGGACTAAATGCCCCCACTAACTTCTTTTTTCATCTCAAACACAGAAAAGAAAGAAAGCAAAAAGAAAAAGAGGAAGATGCGATTCTCTTTTCTTTCTTTTCTTGTAACTTTCTCTGCATGGCTTTCATATGGCCTGACCAAGATTAAGTGTGGACTTTACTTACCTCTGAATTTTGTTTCGGTCTTTCTTTCTCATAATTAATTATTGACATTAAACATGATTAATTATTTACATTGTTTTTTTTTTATCAATTTACAGAAATAAATATAATTTATCCGTTGCAGCTTCGCGGACCCGTTCACAGGCGAGTCCCGCTACGTGCCGGGTTCCAGCTCAGTACCTGGCCTCCCCCCTCCTTCGCATGCCGACCCTTTTACCGGCGCCGGCGCATATACCACGTCAGCTACCAGTACGACCAGCGAGAAGATGCTGATACCTCATGATGCTTATATTAGGTGAGTTATTTGTTTTTGTTATAAAATCAAAAACATTAAAACTAGCTCTGGAATTCGTTTCTACTCAAGTCAATTTTAAACTAACCTAATGTGAAATAGTTCACTTTATAATAATAATAATTTATTGGCATAATTGGATTAACACAACTAAAGAAGTTACTTCTGGCATTGGCATCTGTTCTCATTAAAAAATGGCAGAGAATAAATTTAGTTTGTTCACAAAGTCGCGTTTAGGGCTTGGACCGCATTTACTGCCACTGAGTGTAAATTCGCCCATAGCAAATGCTGGTGAAGATTGCATTAGGCCCAGTTCCCACGAAAAAATTCTGTCCTGCGCTTTTGAACCTCAGGCCGGAGATCCTTCCATGAGCCATACAGCATTGGAAAAAATGTACTGTCTTTATATCGCTTACATGTTGAGCCTTACATGGGATCTGTGCTTTACTGCAATATGATGGATTCTTTTTATGGGACTGTGGCAACCAAGCTTCTTGTGGACATATACAGGGTGTAACTGAAATAACGCACAACCTCTTAAGGGGTCATTGTAGTCATCATCAAGAATAACTTTTACTATGGGACTAAATCTGTGGAAACCTTGTGGATTGTACATTTACCCACTTCCAATGTAATCTTAGATGTAATATATAGGGTGACTGGTAATTAGTGATCGATACTTAAACACATGATTCTACTCATCATTACAAACAACTTTTACTATCGGACCAAATCGGAAATAGCGAAAAAAAATCAGCTGTTCCCTACATTTATGTTCGTACGAGTCGTCAAAATGTAGGGAACAGCTGATATTTTTCGCGATTTCGGATTTGGTCCGATAGTAAAAGTTGTTTGTAATGATGAGTAGAATCATGTGTTTTAGTATCGATCACTAATTACCAGTCACCCTATATAATGTACAATTGTTTGTTTTCCCTAACAAAATAAATAAACCTGAAATCGCGAAAAAAAAATCAGCTGTTCAAGTGTGTTGCAATGTAGGGAACAGCTGATTTTTTTTCGCGATTTTAGGTTTGGTCCCATAGTTAAAGTTGTTCGTAATGATGAGTACAATGAACCCTTAAGAGGTTGTGCGTTATTTAAGTTACAGCAGTATACTGTCAGCTTAAAATCAGAAGCAAAAAATATTAATTTATTTCTCATTTATTACACTATCATTTCAATATCTCTTCCTTACTCCTAACTCCGCAGTAATTTATCACAAATTAAACTTATTTATTAACAAATCGTTTCAGATTCGACCAAGCAAACTTGAAGGCGATTCACGAGAAGCTAAAAGAGTTCAACAGCAAAATCGGTGACGGTCTGAGCGCCATGACAGAGGAGCAGCTAGAATCTGTAGTCAAATTGTGTGAACTGGTAAGAAATAAGATTACGTCATTCTTTGTGCCTTGGAGATATTCAAGCAAATGCACATCTTACGATGGGCCGATCCTTTAAATAGCTAAAAATTATCAGCATTGTTTTTTTAATACAGCATCAGCAACGATTGATGCTCATTTTTAATGCTGACATTCAAGTCGCAACGTTTTCGTTGAAGGCGGGACCTAGCGCAAGTCACATGGAGTTTTAACCAGTCATAGACAGTTATACAAAAAAGCTGTCACTTGTTCCCTCATTCGATTGTTTTGTCAACATAAATTGGTTGGGCGCTAGTGAATTATTGTGCGTCGTGCGACGTGCGTAGTGTAATAATCACAAATAAGTTATACATCCATAAACCATATTCAAATTCATAATGCCTCCTCCAATGAAAAGTGCAATAAGGAAATATTTTATAACTTATATAAGTATATCACATTTGCTAATAATTTTAATTAACCAAAAACAAAACATTGATATTGATATGAAAAAATCAGCATCAGCATCCGCTGATACAGTAAAAACCTGTATCAGCAACAACCCTGCTACAAATGACCCGCGCGCTGCTACGAATGTCCAACGACACAGCAGATCTTCATCGACTAGCTATTACAGGAATGGTCTACGAACCGCAACTTGCTACGAATATCCTACGGGTCTCCACACGTCTTGTGAATCGCTCTACATGTCTGGCGCCTACAAAATGTTGCAGTTACCCAGTAGTTTACAGAAGTGGTAGTTAGCATAAAAATAATTAATACTGACAATTTTTGGAGTAATAACATCCCACATCATTAATGGTGATAACAGGACAAACAATGAGATAACACACTAAGTTAAAACAAACAATACATACGAAAACATATACAAAGTTAATTATACAAAATTACATAAATAGATAACATTGACCCCGATTCTCTTGTTCACAAACTAACAACTAAACTAAATTAGTCAGCGCCTGACGTAAATTGACGTATTTTTAGTAGCCAACTTTTTCATCACGTCTAAATTTGTCTATGGAGTATCTTAATTTGACAAGACTAAACTAATATTTAACTTCTGTCCTTTTCTTAATGAAATAGAAAGAAAAAGATGCACTGAACTTAAATTTAGTTTAGTTGATAAACAACAGAATCGGCACCATTGTGTGTTATCTTTGCAAATAATAATGTTTTCTGTCTATAAGAATATTACCCCATTATACATCGAAACTCACAACCTTAACTTGCTAATTTATGACAATAAAGCGAGAGGGCAAGAAACTGCACCATCATTTTAATGATTAGTTTTTTTTTAATTAGAATTTATTTTATCCGTTAATGAGTTATTCAAAACAAAAAACTTGATCAAGTATTTATTTTGTTACAGAACAATCCTATCAACAATGAAACCATTTTGTTATTGAAGAAAATGTTGGAATGGCCCAAAGGTATGACACATAGATATAAGAAATAAGATAAGATATGCACGGTAGTTGAAATATATCAGAACCCAGTGTCGCTAGTGTGCCCCTTCCACGCGCCACTACTACACATGCAGTTCGAAGTCGCCACCCATTCGCAATTCATGAATCAGAACGTACTACACAATCAATTATAAACCTTAACTCATCACACACAGCGCAAAAAAATCTGTCGCTATTGATGTGCTGTGCAAAAGGCATTTATTTTACATATACGCTAGTGATTGCCTAATCGAGAAGCTATACATGCTCCCATTTATTACTGTACTAAAAAAAAAAAAAAAAAAAAAAAAACGTTATGTCCAGAAAATATTATATTGTAAATCAACAAAATGTAGCAATAAAAAATTGAAGTGAATAAAAAAAAAAAAACATTATTTTACATCTTCTCAGGCTCTCCAACCGGATTTAAACTTCATCTTTTCGGGTCTTCCCACCGGGTGAAAACGGTTGACAAATTGAAAAATTAACTATAATAGCAATATATTCAATAGGTAATCGACATTGTTGTCGATAGCCTACACTAGCGGTTCTGCACAACATCACTACATCGCTAACTTGCCGCAAGAGGCAGCGGCCGTACACGCGATGCACCGCATAAATAAAGTATCGTTTTGTCACTTTCACATTGCTTTTCTAGTCCCTTAGCGACATACTTAGGCTTAGGTCGTGGTTAAGGAGCAATGTATTTACTACGTAAATAGTACAGTCGCTACAATATTTCAAAATAAAATTAACGTACTTTTTACGATTATTTTGCGATTTGTTGTTTTTCATGATTTTAAAGACAAATATAGTAAAATACTTATACTTTTATATATAAGTGATTCCACGATTTACAAAGTTTTGGTTTTGACTTCGGTTTTTACAAGAAACCACTGAACAACATGGCATTCTTATATTTTGTCACGATCACGGTCGAAAGCGCACTAGTTCGCGGAGACGGCCATTTGCCTAGTACATGCTCATTTTGTTCATGACGCGTGGACACAGACACCCCCCCTTGCCACTTCTCCTGTTTATTACATTTCTATGGACACTACAACATTACAAAATATTTATAAAACTTCATTATCCAATATCGTCATTTATTCCAATTTATTCGAAGGCCAGTGCCGTAAGTCTTCTTCGTGTTATTCCTGGATCAACATACATATTTATAACATTAACACATTGAACGCCGTGGTGGTCACCAGTGAGCAATAGCAATTATTTCGTTAATTCTTTGGATAGTAATAATAAATAATTATTTAGACTATTTTGAACCGTATGAGCCAGTGAAATATAATGTGTAAAATTTGTCGAAATCGCGAACCGGCGTCAGCTCAGATGGAAAGTATAGTGTGGTCACCGGTGACCACCACGGCGTTCAATGTGTTAATATATGTTTCTGTGGCAATAGGCTCGCTCTCTATTACACTTCCGAAATGGGGGCGTAACTGTTTACACCTCTGCTCAACCCTTCGGGGACTACTAGCCTGATCTTATGTTATAATAATAATAATTACTTATGTCTGTTTTCTTCACAGAAATCCTCTTCCCCGTACTAGATGTAACTAGGTTAGCAGTTAGGAATAAAGAAATAAACGCTCAGATATTCGACACGGCGTATGGACCGTCGTTCGTCACATATTTACTGTCGCTGTTAGCACCAGGTATGTGTACTTTGTATGTATTCATTTGATAGTCATACGAGCGGTAAGAAGCGCGTGACTTATCGAAATGTGATGGAGATTATAAAGCAATTTTTTGTCTCGTTTATGGTAAAATATAAAAAAAATAAAAAAAAAGGCAAAAAAAAGAAAAAAAAAAAGGAAAAAAGGTCAATGGCTCAATCTGTTATTACTAGTGATCGGAGTAGGTAGATTGAAATGGGGTCATTGATCCGAAACGTATATTTAATATGGACTGTCCTCCGTAATTTCGGAATTGGTTGATTATTAACAAAAAAAAACCGGAACGTAGGTAGGAATTTTGTTAAAATGAGCAATATTATATTCTGTATATTATTTTTTTTTAACGGCACAGTCACGATTTGACACAACCCAGCGACCAATCAGAACAAAGGATCATGGGTGGTGCACTAACCGGTTATCAAAACAATGCGTACGCCCACCGACGACATGCCAGGTAGCTCACTCATTTACTTCGGTTCGTAGAGTGCGCTTCTTTGTTTGTTACTGTGTTGTTAAAACGTTACTTAACCCTCGCTTGTGTACATACTCACTTCTGGAATCTGCTCAAAAATTGTTTTTATTATTCAAATAAATAATAAATGAATTTAGTTTTGATACCTACCTTTAAATTTTGAATTGAGCAGTAATAATATCACTACCAACATTAACAATATTTAATCGGATCCGGAAATACCGGAATTGCTTTCCGGGAAAATAATAATAATAATAAAATAGTTTACTGTCACAAAGAAGCATACATTAGTATACACTGTTTAACATGACGCTAATTAACGCTGCAGTAGTTTGTATACAGATATTGTGAGCCCTGCCTCTCAAACTAGGATAACCTGTATCTTAAGAGACAGTGTTCAGCTGTGGGGTTACTTAAAAAAAGGGATCAAACAACTGCGGACTGTGCCAACTTATAGTAGGTACGTGTTAACAACTTAACAATCTTATTACTTTTTACAGAAACATATTTATTATATTTAAGGAAAAAGGAAAAATAATGTAATAAATAACAATTTAAAACTTATGTATGTGAGTGGGTGAATGTGTGTGAGTATGTCTGTATGATTTATGCATCTATGTGTGGTGAGTTTTTGAATGGGTGTAGTGAGTGTGTAGTGTTTATGTGAGGGAGTAAAAGCAAAAATAAGGTAATATTAGGCAATACATTTTAGCAGAGATTCAGTATGTGAATAGTCCTGTTGAAGTAGCCATTCCATCAGCTTTGCTTTCAATTCAAACTTATTACAATCCAGTATATTTAATTCTTTATGAATTTTCTTGTAGATCATTGAACTTAAGGTGAAGTATTGGTTTTTGGCAAAAGCAGTTTTGTGTCGTGTAACTGGGGGAATGTTGGTTCGTTTGGTGGGATCAGACGGTGGGACACTGGAGTGTCTTCTAAGAATGGATTGCAACACGAAGAGCTGTCGAACTGTTAGTACCTTACAATCTGAGTAGAGTTGAGTTGTTGGATAACGATAAGGTTTCCGAAGCATCACTTTCAATATTGCTCTCTGAGCTCTCTCCACTCTAAGAAATGTGGTTTTAGCCGCACCACCCCATACATTGATGCAGTACCCAAGAACTGACTGACACAGAGCATAGAACACCATTTTTAGAGTATCAGGATTTGCAGAAGCTCTCAGTGTCTTAAAGATGTGTATCAGTCTCAGCGTTCTCGAGGTTAGGGCATCAATGTGTTTATTCCAGCGTAACCCGGCATCAATTTGAACACCCAGGTATTTGACGTGATCGGTACGCGTGAGTGTTGGACATTGGCATGAAGATGACTGTTCTAAGCAAGTGTGCGCTGTTATTGAAAGAGTGTGGTCCGGCGCGGTGTTCTGACGGATGGCGAAAGGAATATATGAAGTCTTGTTACAGTTTAGGGTAAGCAGGTTTAGGTTGAGCCAGTTTATTATTTCACGTAGTGCTAATTCCGCGTTACGTTTAACACAGTCCCATGTTGACCCGTCAACTACAACCACGGTGTCATCGGCATATACAAAGATCGTCGAGTTGGGGAGGGACATTCTGCATAAGTCATTAACATATATTTGAAATAAAATAGGTCCTAAAATGCTACCTTGGGGCACTCCGTAGGATAAGGTATCATCATCACTGAAGTGATTATCAATTTTGGTTCTTTGAGTACGGTTGTTCAGGTAATCTTTGAATATTTGTAGTGCTATACCTCTAACACCGAGTCGCTCTAATTTGGCAATAAGTATGGGAACAGAAACTGTGTCGAATGCCTTCGAAAGATCAAGGAATATTCCTAGACATTTGATTTTCCTGTCGAGATTCCCCGCAACCAACTGCGTCAGTTTAAGTACTGCATCTTCAGTCGAGACACCGGAACGGAAACCATACTGATTATCTGCTATGATCTTGTATCTTTCCAAGAAGTTTTTAAGCCGGTTACTAAGAATCCTTTCCAAGACCTTGGAAAGAGCAGTCAAAACCGAAATGGGTCTATAGTTGTTGACACAGCTTCTGCTCCCACCCTTATGGATTGGGTGCACAATTGCCTTTTTAAGTGCGTCCGGAAAAACACCCTCGCGGAGACAGCTATTAAAGATGTACGTCAATGGTTTTATTAGTGTCTGACGGCCCATTTTTAGCACTAAGGGTGATATACCATCCCAACCCAGTGCACAGTCATTACGCAGCTGCGAAACAAGAGACTCAACCTCAGATTCGTCTGTATCAAGCAACACGAGGGAATTAGCGGGAGATAGTGGGTTTTTATCATCATTACCAAGAACCCGACTGCTCATATCAGCGGGGCACTGGCTCTGTGATAGAATTTTATCCGCTAAGGTTTTCCCTACGTTACTGAAGAATTTACCAACTTCATTTATGGATGCTTTAGGACTGTCACATATTTTCAGTAGTTCCACAGGACTGGTTTTTGTTTTAGCTGTATTTGTAATCGTTTTAATAGTGTTCCAAAGGGCTTTGGGGTTATTTTTTGTTTTCTCAAATTCATTCCTTTCGTGGGCAATCTTTAGTTTCCGAAGCAGGTCATTGCAAAAGTTGCGGTAGCGTGTATAAGTTTTTTTAAGAATTAAATTATCTGGTTCTTTACTTGATCGAGTATGCATTTTGTCTCGATTTCGGATACACCTCAATAGGCCTGAGGTTATCCAGGGTTTTATGATCCTTTTTTTTCTTGGAATCTTGACATACTTGGTGTGTTTTGCAATGACCGGTGTTAACATAGTTATAAAAGTATCCATCATTGTGTTAGGGTCGTCCAATTTATAAATTGCCACAAAATCAAGGTTTTCTAGCTCTAGCTTAATTGACACATAATTTATGGAAGTAGAATATTGACAAGTTTTACGAGTGTGACTTGTGCTGGAGATGGTAAGGACAAGAGGTTTATGGTCTGTGATGTGTGATTCAAGAACTAGTGTGGTGGTAGGCAAGCTAGATTTTATGAACGCGTGGTCAAGACAATTTTCAAACCTAGTAGGTAGAAGGTGGGATGGTAGCAGGCCATGCGATGAATTAAGTATGAGGTAATCTAGACTTCGATCATTTCTACTGCTCATGCTAATATCAATATTCAAGTCACCAATAAGAGCAATGTTCTGCCATGTAGAAAGTTTAGTGTAAATATTATTTAAACTATCTAGGAACATATCAAAACTTTCCCTAGAACTGAGCGATGGGGACCGATAGACTGCCACAACAGCAATTTTATTGTCATCCCGTTGGCAAACAAGGCAGTTTCCACCCATAAACGTAGGCTCCCACACGGAGACTTGCAGACCCTGTGTCGCATATATAACAATTCCATCGTTCTGGTTCGAGTTTATGTCTGTACGATATGATTGGAAGCCCTTTAATATAGGTAAATTAATGGCCTTGCTTAGCCAGCATTCGGTCAAAACAATGATATCGAAGCTAATACTTGTTTGGTGCAATAGTACCCGTAATTGTTCAAAGTTTTTGTTAATACTTCGTATATTTAAGTGTAAGATTTTCGTAGTGTCATCGGAATTCTTAACAAACCTAAGACAGTCTTCCGGATTACAAGTCAGTGAATTGCCCACGTCTATTGAGTCTAGTTCTGAGTTTATATTATTTATTAAAGCCATTTGAAGACAACGTAAGATCCACAGACATGATCTGATTGCTTAGTATTGGAATGAGTATGAAACTGGAGTCCAAAGAACCAGGAAGGTTTTTTGTCTGTTATTGCAAAAACTGTATATTGAAAAGGAACTCGTGTGATTAAGTAAATGTGAAGTGTATTTATTGTTGCAGTGTAAGTTGTATAGGGGATGTTTTTGAGGGCAAAGAGTGTATGGGAGTGTGTGTAAATTTTAAGTACTGGAGTAATAATAAAAGCTAACTTATTTAAAGGAAAAGTAATTAGAACGATAAAATACTGATTAAAGGAATACGATAGTGAATGCTTACTTATGTCTAAATAATCGTTTCTATTGCATAGTCACTTTTGAACACTAAGTTTTTCTAAGCAATGCTTGGATTGTATGGTGATGTATTTCTGGCCCTCTTCTTTGCGCAGTAGGACTTTACCATTTGCCGTCCAACAGAACTTGTAACCATTTGCATTAGCAAAAGTACGGGATTCAAAAAAGAGTTTTCTTGTGGTGCCCGACAATCGATCCGAGATGTAGATCGGTGTACGAGTACCAGAGAGACCGATGTGCTCAGTATTTAATTTTTCGGAGTTAGCTCGGTTCTTATTAAATTTCCGGACTGCTGCGAGGACATTATTTTTGAGAGTGACGGTCTGGAATTAACAATGACAGACCTTTTGTCGCCTTCCTTATTGGGAATGCTGTAGACATCACGTACGTCGGAAGGAAGAACATCTATATCCAGAGCCTTGCATGTGTTGACAATAAGAGAAGGTAGTGGCGGTGAATTTAACTCTGCAGGTAGCAGGTTTCTTATTTCAATAGTTGAGCTACGGGAGCTTACCTGTATATCTATAACTTTACGCTCCAGATCCTCGATATGATTTAGTAGATTTATCCGTTCCTTACCAAGATTCTCGACACTGGACTTAATTTCCTCGTATTTTGCATTAACAAACGTGATACTTTTTTCCATTTCCAAGTAGCAATTGTCGATTTTTTCATTTTGCAACTTCACTTCAGCTACATCCGAACTAAGCTTATGGAGAATTTGTTCTTGATCTTTTTTCCACGATGATAACATTCCCATAATTTCATCCTTAAAGTCTTGCAGCTCGCTGGAAGGTAGCTCAACGCGTGGTTTTTTTGCCCGAGAGGTGATATTTAAAAATTCCACGTCTTGAAAGGTGTTAGTAATGTCAGGGTTGGAGGCCGAATGTTGAATTTCTTTTTATTTTGGCGGGGAACGTAGTGTTTTAGGCATGGCAGTCAAACTGCACTAAGTGTTTATAAAATACCAAATGACGCGTCGTAGTCGACAGGCACGTAGCACAGTGATTTGATGCGAGGTAAGTGTTCGCGTAGCACTTGTAGCAGTCAGCCGCGTAGCACTCGCCGCTCTGCCCGTAGCCCAGTTTCGTAGCACAGGTGGTAGGGATCCGATATTTTGCGTTTATGCGTCAGCGCAGCTTGGCGTGGCGGTGCACGTTACCGACTCCCGTGCATGAGGTAGGCGGTTCAAACCCGAGGCAAACTTCCAATCGTTTCGGCCTTCAACACTTTGTTTATTAGGGACAATGAGAGCAATACTGCTGTCACTTTCGCGGGGAGTGGCCTACTCGTAAGAACGCTTTAAGAGGAAACGAGAATTTAAATATTGGTTGTAGACCAATAACAATAAATCGCGATCAAATTTTAACGAAAGTAGTTAGCAATAGATGCGCACGTCCGCTCACTTAGGCGCCCGACAGCGGAATCCCTAAATAAAATAGCTTATCCATGTTATTCTTTCTGTGGGCATTTATGATACAAGTACCAAAACTCAATCTACCTACTCCGATCACTGGTTATTACACAGGTGGAATTTACAGACGAAAATTTTCAACGCAGGGACTTTCAGAATTATGTACTGAAGTTATGGGTATCAGGTTGCGTGTCGATGTATGTGTCGCAGGATAATTGGAAAAAACGATTCTGCGAAAATCGTAAGATTTTTACAAAGACTGGTTTATTAGAAACTAAGCAAGATTTTCGAGACAATATCAAGATGTTTGCAAAAATAACAGGTTATCTTTGGTTAACCATGAACAACTACGAGGAGTATGAAGGACATAGGAATCCGCTAGATGCGGGTAGAACACAACCTGCAGTGGCAGTGGATGTCTTTCAGATAAAATGATGATCATTATATCATTGGCTATATGATTGGTTATTTATGAAAACATCCAAAATCAGTATGTCAGTACTAAATCTTGTTCTATACTTTCAGATAACTTGCCAGCTAATCAAATGCTAGCGATGCGTGTCCTTGTCAACGCGTTCAGTGATCTGGCTGGAGAGATGCTGGTCCTTGCCGCGAGAGAGAGCGTCGTACACTCGCTCATATGTCTCACACAACTTAATAATAATACTCAGGTAAGTTTACTACACGACGTGTACGATTATTTTATGTGCACACAAGTAATAAATCTACAATCTGTATGTGAATAAACAACCATGTTTATTCACAGCTATGCTAGTATGGCTATTTGATGGTTTTTTTTACATCCTGTATTGGTATTCAGGATGTAAAAAAAACCGTCAACTATGCATTCTGTAAATCAAAGTAAGTAACATTGCACATAAATAATTTTATTTTTGGTGTGATAATTTGCTACTTGCGGTAGTACGTAATATAAAACAAACAATTGTGCTTATGGAGTGTTTAAAGTTGTGTTATAACATTAAAAACTTGGTTTCGTAAAAAAAAAAACGTCAGTACAAGTTGGAATTTTGACTTCAATATTTCCGCAACCAGAAGGTACCCAGGTATGGTCCAGTACAAAAAAATGATTAACATGACAGGGAGTACAAATGACTCTCGGCTTCGTTAAGTGTCTTTTTACACCCATTATATTTAGAGCTAAACACTGTTTGTGGAAATCCAAGAAGGGGACAGTTTTTGCAGTGAGTGGAAGAATAAAAATCTAACTTCTCTTTGAGTAGTTGGTTAATGCAAGCATCCCGAGTTACAGTACTGCAGCTGGGGATTCTTCCGTGATATACAAACTGTCTACTATGACTATGTTGACATTTAATTACAGTTTTTAATCACCACCCTATAGAAACAAAGGAAACCTGTTATTTAGAGGACAATGTATGGAATTGGCTGTAAATTTCATCATCTTCCAGTAAAAAATTGTGTTGTAGTTCTATGTATAAAAATCTCACCGTGAGAACTTAGGTGAAGTGACATTCAGTAGACTAATGCTAGGGATTTCATGTTGAGATTTTTACAGAATCGACCGGCTGTTCTTGTCCTGTGTTACTTGGGGTTGGTGCAACACGTATTCATCTTACATTCTCTCCTATCAACTCATTTACTCGTATGCATTGCCTATACATTTGGCTAATATAATAACTTTTCCCGACAGATCGCGGCCACATCGTTACTGTTGAACCTGTCAGTGGCACTAGCGCAACAGTCCGACAGTGTCGACCTCGCCGACTGCTTGGTGCAGCTACTCACGAAGATTACTGATAACGAAGCTTATTTCAGGTAAACTTTACGACGTAGCTAAAATATTTATTACAATACAAAATAATCTATAACAATAGTTCTGTCAAATTATTGATTAATTAAGGAATAAAACAAGTTTATTTATGTATCGCGATTTATTGTAATCGACGTCTTCTCAGTTCGTTGGCCGCATCCATATCAGTCTTGTCTGTTCCATCTTTACAACCTAATTATGTTATGACTGACTAGAGTTCTCTAAAAAGCTAAACTTTTTCTAAACCTTGATGTCCCTTATTTACGATCGCGTACATATAGCTTCTTTTGGCGCGTGGTTGTTTGAACTAACGCCGCCGTCCTGTTATTTCAATACATTTCATATATTACTATTCCACAAATGTTTAATAACAACGCCCCCTGTCAACGTTGACGGCACGGTTGGCGCAGTGGTTAAGCGATTGACTGCTGCGCTGCGTGTCGCAGGTTCGATTCCCGCACGGAACAAATATTTCTATGACCTACAAGTAGTTGTTCCGGGTCTGGCTTAGGTTTGTGTGTGTGAGTTTAAATGTTTGTAAACGCACCCACAATACAGGAGAAAGTCCTAGTGTGTGGCAACGTTGAAAAAAGAAAAAAAGAACGTCATTCGGGCGCCAAAACACCCTTGTTGCAGTGTTCTCAAAAGGGGATCTCTTGGGAGATTTCAGACAGAGGCAATTAAACGTGGCCTTTTTATGAAGAGATAGTACTGAATAAGGTGATATTAATTAAACTTGTTTTGCTTTTCCAGAGGTTTGGTGGCTCTTGGCACTCTCCTAGCTGAATCTCCCAACAAGCTTCAAATACAAACTAGAATAGTATCCAGTTCCCAAGTCCACAATAGGCTAAAAAGAGACAGTGGCAACATTACCGACCCAAATATCGCGAAAATAGCAACACTGTCGCAGCAAATTATCAGTCTTTTATGAACAAACCCTTCTCAAGTCCTCCATAAGGCTGTTATTTATATTATTAGAATTAAAAGATCATTTTTGTATTTTCTTATTGAAATCCGTGCACTGGATTTGAATAGCTGATCTTGGCTCCTTGTTAGCGCTTTTTTTATTTATTCTTTGATAGATTCAGTGATTCCAAATAACTGACAAAACGAAAAACTGTCTCAAGTAAGCAATAATACGAGTTTGCCTTTGAAGTGCATAATCTAGGATAATTCTTGCTATCTCCGTAAAAATAATATATCTATCGCTAGGACCTGCTACAATGATTTGATGGTAATTATGATGATGTTATAAAGAATATTACGTTAGTATTATCCCTTCATCTGTGTCACTCGTCTGCTCCGGCCGATTACACAGATTCCCACGTCTGTGTCCGTGTGAGCGAGATAGATACAGTTTTTATAAACAAATTTACTATGACAGTGATTAACCGCCCGCTCTGGGCGGGACACAGACGCGGTAATCTGTGTACCCGCCCGGAGCGGGTGAGTGACACAGATGGGCTATTATATTAATGTAGTACTCCATTTTGTCTCTCAATATATGAATAAGGTAGTAAACATCTATATTGTTTGTATGAAGTGATTCAATAAAATATGGTTATAATTATAAAATGTTAACACTACCCTTTTAAATCTATTTTTAATACATATTCAGGGTTAAATAAAACAAGAAAATAGATGAAATATATATGTATTTCATAGTACACATGTTATGATAACACTATACATCCGTTTGCTACCTGTCATCAATGGAAGCATGGTTTTATATCAGACATTTGCAGCAATAATAAATTGTATAAAATATTAATTAAAATAAAACTCTTTTATTTCATAACCTATACTTTACACATACCTATAATTAACTAGATATTTCTTCATTTGTATTGAAGACTAAATAGTAAACATTGCTTTTATAAGAATGACACTTGAAATTGCGGTGTTTCTATCGATATTTGCATCTCACTCGCACGTATTTCAAGCAAGCGAAAGGCAAACAGTGCAACCACCGTTTCTCATCCCATTCTTATAAAAATGTTATACTTTCACATTCCTTAGATATTATGTAACGGTTAGTTAAATATTTATAGTAACACATTCAATCACATTTATATTACAGGGTCCGACAGAAAACCAGAATAATAAAGAAAATAAAAAAATATAGATACATATTTGGTTTTACATACAGAAATCGTCACGCGACGACCAGTCTTAATATAATTAAAAGAAAGTTAAATTAAGTGATTAATTAATTACTAAAAACGTGTTTCATGAGAAAAGCTTGTGACTTTTTTTTATTGATTTTCATATCACAAGAATTGGCAGAGTGAGGGAACATGAATTATTTTTTTTAAAGGTATACTCGTATTACCCGATATTTGTTCATAAGAACTAGGGTAAAAGATTGATTTGATTTTTTTTTTAATTTATTTTGTCTCTGCATCACCCTTAGGTTGACTGGTAGAAAATGCCTCAGGCATTAAGTCCACCTTTGTACAGTATTTTTTTCACTTGTGCACAAACTTTTAATAAATAAATATTATAATATTGGGGTAAGGCTATTTTAATTCATATTCATGAAAAAGTGAGCATCGGCCAATCTTTACATAAGCTAGCCACATACTTGCGGGATTTTTTTTTTTACCATATTGTCTCACATGTAACCCATGCCGTACAATCCAATCCAATTCTAATAAGGCATAGACTTAAGGTTTCCTAGCACTATCAAGCAGAACCGTCATCTAGATCAATATGATCAGATCTATATTCGATCTAATCCCGCGCATATATGCGACTAGCAACCAAGTTCACTTACTTTTTCTTCTTCAATTCTTCAAACCGACGGTTCAGGTCATCAAAGTCGATTTCATCAGGAGCGTTGGGCGCGTTCGGCTGATTGTTTGTGTTCGAGTTGTTGCTATGCGGCACTGAAGGCAGGATCAGATCTGATGGTACCGATGGCAGCTCGGGTAATTCCGTGAAGATGTTCGGAGGGACTCGGGAACGCGGCTGTGGTGTTGGTACGTGAGGCGGCATCGGTGTTGGAACGTGCGGAGGCTGAAATTTGACGAATGTTATGATTATTTTGGTGATATTTGAATATGATGTGAAATAGAGACGTGCTAAAGAATTTATTTAGTGATATGAGAAAATAAGCCGTGTGATGCTTCGTTTGTTTGTGGACATTGGATTGCAATGTGATAGATAGAATTAAGGTTTATTTCGGAAAAGAAAACTCAGAGACAAGAGATGCATTTTAAACTGTCTTTCAACTAAGTTTCTAAAGAACATTAATTGCGGTAATTTTAGGTATGAATGAAATTTTTGCAGTAATGAAAGCCAAAAAATAATAAAAAATAAAATAAGTACCAAATCGTGTTGAATGCTGTCATAAGCAGGTGGCAGATTGCTCATTTCATCCTGAAAAAGGAATAAGTAGGTTCAAGCATAAAACACTCAGGCATGCATTAGTGTACTTAGTCAAAATTAGAAGAAATATAAAAAATACATTTAAAGAGTGAGATGAAAAGCAACTAGCAACATTTAGGTTAATCAATCATGGTGATGAAAAATATATTTCAAACAATGAACAAGAATGTTTTTTTTTTATTAAAGAACTCTCAATCAATATGAAAAACCTTATTCCAACTACGGTGGGGTCGACTTCCAGTCTAACCAGATGCAGCTGAATATCAGTATTCTATATGGAGCGACTTCCTATCTGACTTCGCCAACCCAGTTGCTGGGTAACAATACCCTTTGGTAAAATTGGTTGTTTAGGCATCTTGTCGGAGAAACAAACCTTAATTTTGATATTGCGTACATTTTCGATGTTTTCTTACCTGCAGGAAGCTATTGCTCAAGGACTTGGAATCAACTCCGGGAGGCAGGTGGTACCCCATAGGCGGCTGGCTGGGTCCACCGTACGATGCCGGTGGTGGCGGCGTAGCAATAAACCCACCAACTTTACCGCCAGAGGGTTGCTAGGTGTGAATTAGTCACAAATTAGTTAAAGCAAGATAGAGCTAATTTCTCGAACGAAAATTATCGCAAAATGAATGCGACAAATTCTGCTGTCATTGGTTGAATGCTTAATCAAAAGCCAATCTCAGCAATTGACCATGTCATATCAATTTTGTGGTAATTTTCGTTCGAAAAACTGTTCCTTAAGAAGATTAAAAGTTATCTTGAGGTCAGAAATATGTGAGCAACAGAAGAATGTGTTGTATGATTGGAACCAAAAAAAGCTCTTATACCATATTATGTACTATACTATACTATACCATATTATGTATTATACCATGTTATTTTTTAAACTGTACAAGGTTGGTACTTATGTTGTGTATTTTGGACTTTACACAAAAATAGCCTTTATTTCAATTTGGAATACACTTTCAATCTAAATATTTAATTCTTTACAATACATCAAGATGGCTGTTTATTAAATTGGGCTTACTTTTACATACCAAGCTACTTGCACCTTGGAAAGTGCTTATTTTTGGCTTTTGAAAATAGGAAGCAATGTCCAGATAGTGCCACAATGCTACTACTACAACTAAGAATAGGTAGGACTTGCAAAAACATCTTACTTAAATGTTACCAAAAAGACATTACAATATTAGACGAACATTTTGGCCCACTGCACTGTACAAACGAATTTAGTTAATTTGTGAGCAAGAAGTGCCTTTATACTTACAGAAGGGTATGAGAATGGCTGCATATTAGGAGGAGGTGGAGGCCCTCCGCCCGGCGGCAGGTCCGGCATGTTCATGTTGGTCACGGGCGGCTGCTGCGGGTAGCCGATGAAGCCGGGGGGCATGGGGGGGCCGTTGATGTCTATTAGCATGGCGTCGCGACCTGCGAGTCATAAATACACATTTATTGGGAAGTATTTAATTGATCTTCTAAATACTTATTGACCTTGTAATGATGCACGCTTTCTTATAGTAATGAACAAAAACATAAACACATTTGGGGTCTAGTGATACTTACATGCTTTTTAAAATAAATTAGATCATTTTTGTTCCAGAAACAAAAAGGTGTTAATAATTATAAATGCATTTATAATAAGTACCTTCTTCTTCTCTCATAACCTGTTCATCAGGCGTATACTCCACATTATAATTCTTGGCTATCTCTATCAGGTACCTCTCAATGAGGATCTTGGGAGGACTGTGTACAGACATCTTGTGTTTCAACTTGTCACTAAGCGTGTTTACATTTTCATTTCTGCAAGCATCAGCATATATCTTGCCATATTTTGCTGTCAGCAAGTCTGATATTATTTTCAATTCCTGTAAAAGATAGGATAATGTCTGAAACTAGTCAATTTATTGACAAATTACTGCTGAAGATAGAAAGTACAGAAAGGTAGAAAGTACAGTATTGGATGATAATATTTGTAGCTTTCCTATTGGTATTCTCAATACTTATACAAAGACTAAAGAGCCAAGTCTGTGGAATTTCATGAACTGCCTAATCTATCCATTACTGTACCAAAGTTGTTAAGGCGTGTAAAGGTACAGACAGACAGACTGACTTTTGTATTTATAAGATAAAAGTATGGAAGTCTGGATTTATTTAACAGTGTATGTACATTTATATTTAGACAAGAAGAAAGGAATAGAAAAATACAAATTAGTCATTGGTTTTACCAAAAGATAAAAGTAATAATGGCACAAAAAGGCCAGTTCAGAAGGGTAACTCATCATCTGCCTAGCCTTTTCACAACTATGTTGGGGTCGGCTTCCAGTCTACCCGTATGCAGCTGAATACTAGTATTTTACATGGAGCGACTGCCTGTCTGACCTCCACAACCCAGTTACTGGGTAATACGATATCCCTTGGTAAGACTGGTTGTCAGACTTTTGGGCTACTGACCACCCGTAACGACTGTCAAAGATGCATGAATGACAGCCGGGACCAATGGCTTAACGTGCTGTCCGAGGCACAGGGGTCATGGTATGTGAAGATGGTCACCCATCCACGGACCAACCGGGGCAAGCGTAGCTTAACCTGATCGATCGACCCGTGCGGCTGTTATTACTTAGCCACAAGCCCCTCAGAAGGGTAACTAAAGATCAAAAGAGGTAAAAGGAGTGGTCTCTATGTATGTAAGCCATTTGTCAACTACTCAGAGTACATTACTGCTATTCTTGAGTATACTTAGTAACCAATGAATTATTGCTATCAAATTGCTCATCATAATGAGTACTGATAACATGACAAAGGATCATTGTCATAAACAATAAAATGTTATTTCATTATGTTGCTGTTAGGTTGCTGCCACTGACAAGTCTGTCAAAATCATTGTGATCTTTGTTCTCATCCAATAAGTTTGCTGTTAGGTTACTGCAGTCAGAGAAAAAATAACTGTGAACCGACTATAAGCCTACTAATTTTTACTACTATGGGATTTTTTTACAGAAACAGGTGTCATAAAAAAATATTGCAGCCTAATAGTATACCCCCCCCCTCTCGCCTTGTATAATATTGTCTTGTTACCTTTGTACAGATGCAATAGATGAGGTCTGCAATGGAACTAGGGTGCCCAAAAGATGCCTGTCCACTGTTGTTTACAAAGTATTTTAAACAGTTTTCATTAACAGTTTACCTGTACATCAGTATGCATCCTCGGTGCCACCCAAATAAGTGTGGATATGGCCTCCGCAAGCCCTTCGTCAAGCTCCTTCATCTGCGTCACAAGTCCAAACCTCGCTAAGATAAGGTCACAGTACATTTCCACTATTTCCATAGCTTCCACCATGTAATCCTCCCTGAAAAACGATTATCCTGAGTCTATCGTTCAAAAGAGGTTTTAGTCTTGCTGGACGGAAAGGTTTGATATGTAGACTTGTAGGTATATAGGAAGGATAGTCAGAAAATAGTCCAAAGTTTGAGGTGTAACAAAACCTTTTTAGAAATTTAGTTAGAACAAAAATACAATCATGGTATCAGTTGTCTCATATTGTATTTGTTTGTAAAAATGCATGTTTTTTTTTAATATTATTTGCCTCTATTTGGTAATGCAACAAAATGTTTTGATGATTCAATTAAATTAAAACAGCCTCATTTTTCTAGAGAATGCCCAGCCTATTACGACATGACGCAATGCTTTATATTAAAGTAATCAATTTCTTTCAAGGCCAGGTTTGTTTGCAGGTATTTCTTTCTTTTACTACAGAATATGCATGTGCTTACCTTATGATGTGTTCCACTCGTATTTTAGCTCTTTCACTTTTACCAGCAGCAATGTATTCTGCTATTTCCTTCCTCGCTTTCTGCGCTAACTCCGTTTTCTTCTTTTCTAACAACTTAAGCCTATTTATAGCAAGTCGCAAGTGAGTTTTGAGTTTAGTATAGTTGGGATTTGTGGAAAACATGTTGGAAATTGATATTTAACAATAATTTATAATGACTAATAATGACTAACGCGAGATTTTACTATTTATTGTTTGCATGAATCACCGCTCCACCAAATAATCGGTCAGATGTAAATCACCACTCTACGTCTACTGACAAGTGACACCTGTCATTTGACAGCAGGATAGTGTATATTGATTACCTCGTGAATGACAAGGACAAAGTTTGCTCTATGCTAAACAAACCAGATTTTCAAGATAAATGTAGCAAATGTCCAAATAATGTTTTCTTTTTAGTTACTGTCAAGCTGATGTTACTTTCTGTTTCTGTTATTTCTAGTGTTACCAAAACATCACACACACCTTATCAGTTTCATAATATGTCTTTCTGGATGATTTTCGTAGATAGCTTTAATTTTTACTAAAAAAAATTACTATGACTGTGGGTAGGAAATGTTTAAGCGGTAAATAAATTATGATTATATTTACGTGTTTCCGGGTATTTTGTAACATAACTTAAGTATACTGCACAAACTTCTAAGTTTACAGAAATTGTACGATTTACCAACGTAGACTTGTATTTTTACAAATAGCCCCATGTTTTGTAATACACTTTAAAAAATACGAAAGATTTGTTTATTCTTAACTCTTACATATTTGTAATTTCTCTCTTACGTTATTTTAATACACACGACATTTCCAGTTTTAGCTGAATTCGCATTGTATAGGCTTTTCGTACAATAAGAAGTCAGCTTACACTGGAAATATATAGCTTGTTATGCCGTCGTGCTTACACTTGTAAAGGAGTGCCGAGTTTGCGTAGTCAAATGCCCCTTACCGCACAAGCGCTACCTCGCGGTGAAGTAAAATAGGGGGCATACTGACTCGAATGCAAAAATAACTATTGTTCTAAGTAGATGGGAACATTGTCAAAATATCCTCCAAAGTTACATTGAAGTCTATGGGAAAAACAGTTTTTCGGCACTCAGCCATTTATACACCGACCTTCGATAACGTGAGAAAGTAGATCTAAATAAGCCCTATCGAATGGTGTATGGCAATCTTTGGGGAAATTTCACTTCACTTGTCACTTTCAGACTGAGCTAAGCTGGCCTCAGCCCGTATGGACTACTTTGTTTGTTGATATAATTCATACATTTCTCAACGCTCCCTATCACACTCGTTACCTCCTGCACTTCACCCCTTTCCTCCCTTACTGAGTTCAGAGGGGAAAAAAGAAACAATTTCCACTGGGAACTGGGAAGGCTCGAACACACAATCTGTGTTCATGTTGAGGGGCAGTTTTCGGCAGACTCCATTTATGGTATAGGGCCCTGAGTCTGGTTTTGTGTCCGGTGGCTCACCCGACTGTCGATCGTGAGTGTACTACAGGTATACCGTCAACCCTTTGAAGATACAGACGTGAAGATATGGTATGTAACTATCACGGTTCATGAGATACAGCCTGGTGACGGACGGACGGACAGCGGAGTCTTAGTAATAGGGTCCCGTTTTACCCTTTGGGTACGGAACCCTAAAAATGTAGTTTTACTACACGATAACGCTCGACCTCACGTCGCATCTGCTGTTCGCCAACAGTTGGAGAACTTGGGCTGGGAGACGATACCCCACCCACCTTATTCCCCAGACCTCGCCCCATCAGACTATCATTTGTTTCGAGCCCTGAAACAACATTTGCGGAGTAAACAATTTAATGATTTCTCTGATGTAGAGGCGGAGTTGAACAACTTTTTCGAGGCACAGCCATCAGAGTTCTGGACGAAAAGCATCCAAACTTTAATAATAATAATCGTTGATCGTGGATCGTTGGCAAGAAGTCTTAGATAGGTACTAAACTTTTTGTATGGTAATAATAATAAAAAATATAAACGTAAACCAAGTGTCTCATTACTTTTGTGCCAACCTGATATAACTTGGGTCCAGCCAATAGGTGACTAAGTAATTAGAGTTTCAGTGGCAATCTTTATGTCCTCAAAGGTGCACATCCGACACTCAAGCAGTGGCATGTCTGGGTCAGGAGCACCCATCTCGCACTAGACTACTGGAGCTGGAACGATCTATAAGCCTCCATTTTGGCAAGTTGTATTTTTTCACCGGCCTTCTTGGGTGAGCAGAAGTGCTTTCCATACCCGGCAGTGGACTCAACAAATAAAACTACGATTTCTTTTTACAAAAATTAACATTTTATTTTGTTTCTTATACAATCATTATGTTACTATTAAGTTTGTCGCTACCGTGGGCAGCTACCCAATTATCTATCCTACATTAAGAATAATACAGTAAGTCAACATTCGATACATCTGATTAGTAAAAAATCTTATTTCGTAGATTTTATACATCCAAATCAATAAATAGTTCATTATGAACTTACGAAACAGTCTAACTTATTTTTTTTTTATAGTTACAGTAAGTATATTTGATATTCTTAACACGCATCTTAATATTATTTACTATGATCATCAAATGGTAACAATTTCGTAACAAAAATATTTCAATATTTTGTTATTCAAGCTTTGTGCAATTTTTTAGGCGTTATCTTAGTTTAGTCTAGTCATACAAATTAATTAGGTTGACTTAACAAATTATCGTCTTCTGCTTTGTATACAATAAATGCTTTAATCAAGTTTTCACACTTACGACAGTTAAGTGCTACATGGAGGGAGGTGAGAATTATTGAGGATACCGTCAGTCCGTCACACATCGAATATGCTCGTGACCAAGGGTGCGTTTCCACAGAAGCGGAGCTGGGCGAAGCGGAGCAGAGACGTGCAGGAATCGACTAATCACAATGGTTGAAATCCTCATCGCGTCACTCGTCTCGTCTGTGATTGGACGATTCCTACACGTCTCCGCTCCGCTCCGCTTCTGTGGAAACGCACCCTTAAGCAGTGACCGTGCTGACACTGGCCCTGGGGCCTGCTCAAACTATTGGATTGATAAACGCTATCGATGATAGCTTTACTTAGGCCGCTTGTACCACAAATCACTAAATACATGTTTAAAAAAAAAATCTCTTTCTACCAATTTCAAACAATTGACAAAAATAGAACGATGTTTTAAATTCGTTTAGCGTTAAAAATATTTTAGTAATTTGTGGCGCAAGAGGGCCTTAATATTGTACTTTTTTTTTAAATCGCTACTTGACATTAATCAAATACCTACTTATGCGTCTTAGCGACAGCAAGAATGTCATTTAGGTACGGAATGCCATTATAGGTACGGAATTACGGATAGAATAAAATGTTCGTTTATTCTGGCCATTGGAAGAATGACGCCATGACGGTATCCTTACCTCTATTCACACGGCGCGGAATCACGCGGCAGGAAATTCAAACTGATGTGCCCATGCATTGAAATAGTATGTAGTATGTGTGCGTGGTAAACTTGCCGAATTCCGCTCAGGAAGTATTATGTTCGGATGACAAAATTGTTTAAATACCCGAAAAAGTGGCATTATAGGTACCTGACTGGACAAGTGGAAATTATCATTACATTTTGACAAATACGTAGACGATAAAATACATATATTTTAAGTAATATGGATTAACAATTTCATCGAGGATGTGAATTGACATTAATACTTATATGCTTATAACAAGAATACATCAATAAAATAACAGTGCAAAGTAACATCAAAATACTTAAACAGGTAAAGAATCGTAAAATCTAACATTAAGTACGGTACAGTACATTATATCAGATCATGATAATATTACATAGCTATAAGTACATATTAGTAGTAAGCAAATACTTAATCACGTCTGAATAGGAAAACAATGTTTGTTTTATGTATGCTATGTAACTCAACATACAAGCTAAGCTCGTTAAGATTTTATATAGTCCCATGTGGATATTTATGTGATAATTATTGTCACATCGATCATTCCTATAAATTGAATTTAAACTATAAGTCACGAGTATTTACAAAGACAAAACTACAATAGTAAATGAGTAAAAACAGCATTTAACATATTATAAAAATTAAAAAATAATACTGGTTCTTCGTAAAAAAAAATACTTCAAAATATGCCTTATAACTAGGTTCTTAAGTAACTAGTTCTAACATTCAGTCATTTTCGGAAAATTTATTATTACTCGTATCACTAGACTTCTTAACAATTTTATTGTGAGAATTTTCGTTATCGTCATGCAAAACAACGGTAGTGGCACTAGCATTCGAGGGACTGCGTGAGTGTGTGAGATTCGTTCGATTGCTGTCAGCTAGATGCTCTAGTTCGTGGCTCTCTAAATTAGGTACCCCTGAACACACAGAGCTTACTCGCGATACTGATTTTCGTTCCTCAGTGGGAGACTCTTTTATTGAATTACGTCCAACTAAGTGGAGTAAAGAACACAAAAAAAATGTTGCATAAGTCCAGCTGACCACCATTATGAGAGCCAAAAACGAACCTATTTGAGAATAAGGCAAGAGATTCGAACGCAATAAAAATATACCAGCAAAGCCAGTAGTCAGCGCAGCTGCAGCAGTTGGACTTGCCGATGATGACAATGCACATTTGACTCTCGCGGACTTTAAACCGTTAGCATTTGCATAACTAAGCGCATAGTGAAGATTAAAATCCACAGCTAACCCTGCCGAAGTTGATATTGCTACACTTTCTAAAATATTGAGCTTCCAACCAGTTAATACTAGAATAGCTATAGTTACAGTTGCGGAAAACATCATGGCTGCCAAAGCGCACGTGCTAATCACGAGGCTTAATGTTGCCGGTACAAGTACTATAAAACCTAATGTAGCCGATAGGATTAGGGCAATCACAGTTCCGCTAGCTAATGTTTTTTGTAGGTCGTAAAATTGTAAGTCTGACAAAAACCAACCGCATTGCATTCCTGGTGGCGCAGATTTCAACTCTAGCTGTGTCCAATTTTCTACCTGATTGTAAAAATAATCCATTTCTTTGTACGACATAGAGTAGGGTACAACACTTTCAAATTCTACTACCATAGCTGAGACTGTTGGGGGAGTGGCACTTCTAAGAAATTTAGGTCCTGCCACGCCCGGCATAAACAGCTCGCGGGGAGTTTGATACAAGGACTCCATAGCTTTTATGATACAGAAATCGAATACCTCTTTTTTATATGGAAAAATTGAAGTTTCGCAGCATGGTGTCCTATTTATTTTGTCAATATGGTCAATACACCGTCTACTCATGTACATTTTAAAACTTTCAATAAAACAATTGGGAAGCAAAGGACCCAAGGTTTGCTGAAAAAATGGTTGTGCTTTAATTCTAGTACAAAATCCTGCCAACCAATTTTGAGAATCAGGATCCGATATTGAAAAGTTTTCATCAAACTCTAAGTGGCCCTTTGAAGCAGGATTCATATGATTTCCATTGTCTATGGCTTTTACCCCCCACACCCATCGAAGAGGCATCTTACTGCCTGTGCCAATATCTTTTCCGAATCTTTCGAATAGAAACCTACTACTGTAGAGCATGTCATATTGCTCAAAAGGATGGGAAGTTTGGAAAAGTTGAAACTGTTTTGAATCTGGCAATTGAAGGCCAGGGGAGTAGAAAACTATGACAACACTGCCAATTCCAATAGCACCCAATACTATAACAAACGCTATGTACAATCTTGTGACACATGTTATAATAAATATATTCAGTATCACCCTAATATCTTCACAAAATACAGTAATACTTTTATGAATTACATCTAAAAACTGTCTTCGCTTTGTACACAGTTTAACATCTATTATAAACACTGATGCAGGCAACAAACTTATCATTAAAAAGAAGTTGACTAGAACAGCCGTACCTGCAAAGACGCTAAAGCAGTTTATGGCTGGAATGTAGCTTACACAGGAGGCAAGAAAAGCTACTGCAGTGGTCAAAGTGGTGATGCTCATAGTCGTTATAGAGTGCCTCATGGTCTCCACAAGTATTTGTATGAGTATAGTCTCACCCGCACTAGATACATTCTTTATTTCACTTAGACTATTCTGACAAACAATATTGTCTCGAATGAGCTGCTTGCTAACCATTTTCCACACTTTGACGTAAAGAAATGCATCATCTGACCCAATACCTATCACAACAACTATTACTAATAAATTCATAAAGGGAAAAAATTCCAAATTGAACACATAGATATACAAGAAGTATGCTATACCAATTGAATATGTAATAGCTATAAATAACAGGAGAGTGAGAATAACAGATTTTGTATAGAGCCACACGCACACAAATACAAATACACCACCTAAACCTATCAACCAGGTATCTTGTAGTACCCATAAGTCAAAAAGTGTATTTTTCAGTCCAAAGTCCATGGCAGGTATAACAAGTGTTTCATAAGATAAATTTGAACTTTGCAATAGTTCATAGTAAGGTAACACGGTGCTACTGCTTGGCAATGGGAGGAAGAGCATGACGTTTTTTACAAAAGTCTGTGAGAGATCTGAGGGTGTGAACGCTTGTGAATCGATTAAATAAAATAATAAATTATATATTGCATCATACTGCGAACAATACTTTGGGACTTTACACCTATCTAAATCACAGGAGGCCATTAGTGAGAAATCATGAAAGTAACCTGCACATTTCTTTAGAATTGTAACTGCACTACTCACATCTTCTCTGCTTAAATTTTCACAGGAAGTCTTGCCAGATATTAAAGCTATGTAGTTTGGCACACTCCACACTGGACAGCAGAGCTCTTCGGAATGTAGATCCCTTTGGCACATTTTATAGTATTCCACTCCTCCAAATTCTACAAGCATTGATTGTAATCTACACATTCTTTGTACATTTTGAAATGTTAATAAAGATGTGTTATCAGTATTTGTAATAACTAAATGAGCATAATCTGATATGGGTGGTCCACAGGTCCCCGATGCATAGTTGTGATTTATGGGTTGGTCAGGCTTACGTTGCATTTCTTTTATTGATACCCATTGTTTTCTTGTGTGGTCTTTAAGGAAAACAGCATTCTCATCTTCAAATGTCTTGTTTTTTCCAAAACCCCAATGTACATGGGTATTCGATATGTTAGGTTCTGATGGTGGCCAGCTCTTTTCAAAATTAGTGTCATTGTTGTGGTCAACTTTTTTCTTTTTATTACGTCCTTTGTTTTTCAAGCGCCCACGGCCCGATCTCGGTTTGTCCTGGCGTGTTCTATTGTTATATGTTTGGTTCATGCGTATCTGATCTTCAATTTCCTTTGGATTTACTGCAAGTCTTTTAGAAGGTCTCGTTTCATCAATAAGGTTTTCCCATGCAATGAACCGATGGGCTAGTATCGTCCCTCGCGTTTCAAAGCCTACTACAGGATCAGAAAATGATGGTAAATTATGGCAAACTAGCGGGATCACAGTAAGGATGGTTGAGATCCCAGTTACAGTGAAAAGAGCAAGGTAGGAGTGGCGGACGATAAACCTGGCGTAAGCTGACAACATCTTTATGTAATGACTTCACGGGCCTCATAGTTATTTCACTGCACCATCTTCTCATATCACCGTAACACATACCCAACTTAGTTATGCTAACGTAAATAAAAGTAAAAGGGATCACATTTTGCAAAACAAAATACACAACACATTAGAAAAATGGAAGGAATAAAAGTTTACTCCTACGCAAAATACACAACTATACAGTGCCACAGAATATAAACAACACAGAATATATATATCGGGATAAACCAGTGTTGCCGCTTAGGAAAAAATTAAGTCACCAAACTTTTACTAAAATGTCACTAGATTGGGTGAAAAAATAAATTCAAAAAGTCACTAGAAGTCACTAAATTATTTAATGAACAAAATAACTTATTATAGATTTAATTAAAAACAAATATGAAAAATCAATGAACAAAAAAAACCTTTCAATTTGAATTAAACAAAAACTGTGCTTAAAAAATAATTAGTTATTAAATCCTCATCTACGAGTATTATCACTGTATCATCAGCTTCGTTCGGCATGGTGAAAGTGGACGGTTGCTCTGTGGTTGCAGTGGAAGTCGAACCTTGCGGCTGTTCTAAGGATGTAGATGGGGCAGTTTTCTTATTTACATTTTTAAAGGTTTTCGTCATTTGGGACAAGACTCCACTTGGTAAAACGTATGTTTTGCAGGCTTCTTTTAATATATTTTTCTCATGACAGAGTGAGATGCATAATCATGCGTATAATATCGAGCAAAATGCTGCAACGTGGAATGCTGCTTATAAGGAAATACCCGGTTAGTCTAATGAATATTTCGTGTTGCCAGTGCACGTTACTCAATAACTACACAACATTAAAATCTGGCTAGTTGACGCAACAAGTGAAATAATTATATATATTATAACTTCTGTGTTGATCATGAAAAAGTCGCTAAAAGTCACCAGAGATTTTTTTGTCACTAAATCATAAAAAAAAGTCACCATAAACAGCAAAAACTCACTAGATCTAGTGACAAAGTCACTAAAGCGGCAACACTGGGATAAACAATGTCTGAAAGTTCCATAATATATTAGACACTAACGGCTATGTCAGTGTCAATCTGATGAACATGGTCGGATCCATTCACAGTACCATGTCGGGCACTATGTCGGGTCAGATAGTGGGTCAGAAAGAAAAATAAAGTTAAAGACTAATTAACATATGTTATGATAGATGTAAGTTGAAGAAAAAAAAAAAAAAAAAAAAAATAAAAAAAAAAAAAAAAATAAACATGCCGAGAGACCTGTATTATGAATCACACGGAGAACCCTTTATGGGGCTCTTTCCATATATTGGCCACCATACATTTTGAACATGGTCGGATCCATTCACAGTACCATGTCGGGCACTATGTCGGGTCAGATAGTGGGTCAGAAAGAAAAATAAAGTTAAAGACTAATTAACATATGTTATGATAGATGTAAGTTGAAGAAAAAAAAAAAAAAAAAAAAAATAAAAAAAAAAAATAAAATAAACATGCCGAGAGACCTGTATTATGAATCACACGGAGAACCCTTTATGGGGCTCTTTCCATATATTGGCCACCATACATTTTGAATTTTTGCGGCTAAAACTAAACGTTACGACAAATCCAAAAGTAAAGCTCTTGGAAAAAAGAGAAAAATATTGTGTCAATTGCAAAGTACCATAAAAATTTCAATAAATATTAGTTTTGATATCGCAGTGTTTTATTTTTAACATACAAGGCAGGATCTTCTGCCCTGTAAACGGTTAAAGAGGTTGATTCTATAATTTTATATTATCACCTGTATGTGTACCTACAGACGCCAGCACACCAAGCTACTAAAATCTGTCAAACTTTGATAGATTTTCAATTTTGCTAAAATATTAGGTATAAAGTCGATTATGACAGTTTGGGTAACTTGATGTGCTGGCATCTGTACATTATGGATGCAATTCATGCAATAATGATTGAATTGAACTGAATTGATCTTTGATCACAGACTGAAGTAAGAATGAAGCGATGCACAGACGATCAGTCACTAACATCTATAGTCACAGTCCAAAATGTGTATCTTAGCAATACATTTAAAGACATGAGTTCAAAGAAATCGCTGGGTGAAATCGTGGTTGCAAAAAAGAGTAGATCGTGTTTATTTTCCTCCAAGAAGTATACCAAATAATTAAGCCGGTTGCATCCGTACAATCAGGATGTCAGTTGTAATAAAGCTTCTTCTCTGCGCTGCCACTGATAACGCCATGGAACTGGCGAAGTATACAACTAAAATAAGGGCTAACAAAGTTTAAATAACTATCGTGCCTGCGACACGAAGGAGACGAATAAAGCTAGCTAAAGCACGACGGCGGTTATAATTAGACGTAACGACGGAACTGCTTTCCTAGAAAACCAAAGCTTTAGTGTGAATACTATGTCCAAAAACGGTTTTCACCTTTTTAAATTCAATTCAGCTTTTTATTTCAATTCAGGGGGGCCCAGAGGGGCCCGTGGCTAAATAATAACAGCCGCACAGGTCGATCGATCAGGTTAGCTACGCTTGCCGCGGTTGGTCTGTGGATGAGGGACCATCTTTACATAACGAGCGAGACCCCTCCGTGCCTCGGAAAGCACGTTAAGCCGTTGGTCCCGGCTGTCATTCGTAGATCTTTGACAGTCGTTACGGGTAGTCAGAAGCCCGAAAGTCTGACAACCAGTCTTACCTAGGGGTATCGTATTACCCAGTAACTGGGTTGTGGAGGTCAGATAGGCAGTCGCTCCATGTAAAATACTGGTATTCAGCTGTATCCGGTTAGACTGGAAGCCGACCCCAACATAGTTGGGAAAAGGCTAGGCAGATGATTTCAATTCAGTGCGCTTCATACAGGCATTAAATTGAATTACACGTAACACGTTAGAAAATGTATGGTGTTTGACCAGTAAATACCAGCGATTATGCGACACCAAGCATGATAAATTAATAGTGTCCATCCTCATTGGTTACCTTCTCATAGAGAGTGATAATAAATTTTAAATACTATTTCTATTGAATCTCCACAGAATATGTCGAAATCATAGACAATAAAACACAAATGACCTCATTGAAGACTAGTTTTTATTATTTAAATGGCAACAAAGAATTCAAATTAATTTGGGTCATTATTTATTTGAGGGCATACCTATGCAGTGATACATACAAATTACAATAGCATTTAATTCTTTTCGTAAACTTTAGAAGATTTAATTAATTTATATTCAGTGTTTCGTAGCCATCAGAAAAGGTCACAAGAGCCTTAATTTAACAAAATTTTTGAATGGTAACTCTTTTATCGTCTATGACAACTTGTGATCACAAGACCTCTCCGTTTTTGAGTTTTCTGTCAAGGCAAAAATTGGGCGAAAAAAGGCCGTCCCTTTCGGGAATATCGGGTAAAACAGCTCCAATTTGCTTAATAAAATATTCCAAGATGAGGTACTTCCTAACTTACCTCTTCGCGCTGCTGCTGCTGATCGTGATTCCGACTGTTTCTATGTTCTATCTTCTCCAAGGAAAGGGTGAGCAATTAAGTGTTGGATGGTACCTGGAGAATACTTCTCCCTACATGTGGGGAACGTTGGGCATCGCGTTCGCCGTCTCCCTGTCCGTGGTGGGCGCAGCCATGGGCATCCATACAACCGGAGTGAGCATAGTCGGAGGAGGTGTCAAAGCTCCTCGAATCAAGACCAAGAATTTGATCTCCGTCATCTTCTGTGAAGCCGTCGCCATCTACGGTCTGATCACTGCCATCGTGTTGTCAGGAATGTTGGAAAAGTACACTGAGCCCCTGAATAGTGTGTTTATCAAGGAACAAAACTGGATGGCTGGTTATGTGATGTTCGGAGCTGGATTGGCCGTAGGTACCGTGAACTTGTTCTGTGGCATTGCTGTCGGTATCGTCGGCTCTGGTGCTGCCTTGGCTGATGCAGCTAACGCTGCTCTCTTCGTCAAGATCCTCATTGTAGAGATTTTCGGCTCAGCCATTGGTCTCTTCGGTCTTATTGTTGGTATCTACATGACCTCAAAGTGCAAAATGGGCAACCAGTAATATAAGAATAAAGTAAAACTTGAATCTAAGTGTAAGTATCAATTTAATATTTGCATTTATAACATTTGTAATTATTTAGTATTAGTAAATGTGAGAATTGTGTAACTTGTTAAAAGCTATGAGCATGATTTATTGCATATGTTTGAAATGTAAAAAAATTAAATCATGTCTAGGGATTCAGTATTGGGTGTAAATCTTTATGTCATAAAACTACTATATGGACATGTTAGTACTACAGACTGTTTTCATCCCAATTAGTATTAGAATAATCCATAATGAGCAATCAAATTGCCAAAATTCTGAAATACTCATTCATGTTCTGTTTAAAAAAAAAAACTTAATTTTCTCATTATTTTGTAGATGCTATCTACTGCCTCTTATCTTCACTGTTATAAATATCTAGCATTTGTATCCTCTTGATTTCTAAATTATATATAAAATAAATTTTATAATCTGGGTCACATGATCTTGAGAGTACAGAAATTTAAGTGTCTGTTACAGCATGTTTTAGTCACTTGACATACAGTTATTATACTATGTACATTATAATAATATAGTTCATATCTTTGTTTTCCTGCTTACATATTGTGTGCAATTCAATTGAATAATTGATTCTTAAAAATAAATAGTTGTATAATTTTAATTGTATACCTAATTAAATTTTTAAAAATAATAATCTGAGTTTTTTTTTTATATTTTCAGTGTACAACAGCACTGGCCGTTACCTGCCTTGACCTACCCTAAAAATCAGTATCCAGTGCTCACATACTTATTTTTCCATTGGAGAAGCTTCAAGTTATATCATTGCAGTGTTGAACTTGTGTATCTTTCCTGCCTACTCTTTGTTGGTGTGTTTATATAATGTAAATTATTTTTTTAATATTAATGATCAATAAAATATCTGATCTTAGCACTTCATAGCAGAGTAGCTTAAAGTAAAAATAAATTTTTGATGTTATAACTGTACTATACACTAACTTTAATTGTTGTTTCATACAATAAGGCATTTGTGCTAAGATTTCAGATATTTGAACTGAGGTTTGGATTGTATTGCAGTATTTTATTGACAACTTAATAGTAACCAGTCGAGATTGTGTTGTATTGAACCATAACAGTGTCCTAATGTTGAAATGACTAGGTACACATTGTTTTTAGAGTTTCCGTGGCCTAATATAAAGCTCTGCCTTGACATAACTACAGTACCGTACCTAGTCATTTAAGGCTTATACATTCCATAAAACCTTGTTTCAAGTTTTGTAAAAGCTTTGATTGGTCAGTCTGTAACCCATGTTATACATAGTAATAAAATTTAATGTACATACTTAAATTTCGTATTTGGTGTGAGTTATTTTCCATTGGACATAGTTAACAAACACGGGTGATGTTGATGACATTGTATACAGCTATCAGCACCACCCTATTGTTATTTTAATATTGCAGAGCACAAAGTCTTACATTTATAATATTATAAAACATCTTTCGTGACAGATGAAAAGAAACAATTGTTGAATAAATTTTATTTGTAAAAGCTGACTGTGTCTGTTTGGAAAATATCTAAATTGTTAATGTTCTCTGGTATCGATAAAGCACTGTTTCCCGTTTAAAAAAAAAAAAAAATCATGTTATTGCAACTCCCAATTGTAAATATTAGTTTGCTTACCTTACTAATTTATTGTACGTACTTGTAAATTCATCTGCATAAACTTAACTATAGGAGTTGATATGTGGCCACACTGATGGTATTTGATATATCAATCGGGAATCGACATTGGCTATTAGCAGTGTTCACATTTCGGAACAAAACGAACGAGAAAGTGTTATGTCAGTCTTAAAACAGTTTACTGATATAATCCTAAGTAAAATATATTTTATTTGTGCAAATGTAGATATTATGTATGTTGATGAATAAATAGATAAAAAGTTGCTATGTTTTTATTTGGCTCATAGTTTGTAGGCCCTACAGTGTCTGTAGGTACGAAGTAGAAGATGAAGTACCAAATCGTAATATAACACTTCTTCCTTGGTTTCGATAATTTATTAGACAATTTTTAGCATCCATATTGTCTATGGTAGCGTAATATAGATACTTGAATATCGGTTATTTGTGGCTAAGTAATAACAGCCGCACGGGTCGATCGATCAGGTTAAGCTACGCTTGCCGCGGTTGGTCCGTGGATGGGTGACCATCTTCACATACCAAGACCCCTCCGTGCCTCGGAAAGCACGTTAAGCCGTTGGTCCCGGCCGGCTGTCATTCGTCGATCTTTGACAGTCGTTACGGGTCGTCAGTAGCCCGAAAGTCTGACAACCAGTCTTACCAAGGGGTATCGTATTACCCAGTAACTGGGTTGTGGAGGTCAGATAGGCAGTCGCTCCACGTAAAATACTGGTATTCAGCTGCATCCGGTTAGACTGGAAGCCGACCCCAACATAGTTGGGAAAAGGCTAGGCAGATGATGATGACCTATTACGCTACATCCACCCCAAAAAATTCACCCTAAGGTCGATACGCGGAAACGCATGTCCGATAATCAACCTAAACCTATGAATTCTGTTTATCCAACTAGCATTATCAGCCTATAATGTCCCCACTGCTGGGGGTCAGGCCTCCTCTCTTCAAGAGGGACTGGGCTGTAATCTACCACGCGGGCCCAGTGCGGGTTTGTAGATGTCACATGTCTACGAATTTTTGGTTCAAAGACATGCCGGTTTCCTCACGATGTTTTCCTTCACCGTTTTGAGAGCAGTGGTGATGAAATCATATACTCAAGGTAAAGCACCTGCCTGAGTTCGAACCCACGAACTATAATAAGTAAGTCGGAGCTGTTATCACTGGGCCACCAATGCTCCAATATCCAACTAGACCTAGAGTGGATTCTCGGACATGTATTTCCGTGTATCCACCTTAGGGTAATTTTTTTTGGGTGGACATATGAAATAGCCTGTAAATATCCAACATCCTCAAACACCAGCTATCACTGCTGACATTCTGTGCAATTGAAACAAAAAAACGGAAATAACCCTGAAAATGATAGAACAGATGCATTGACCCTGGATATTCACAAACTACACTGTGTCAGTGGCACAGTGCCGACATACCTACTTCAGTCTGAAAAATAAGGAACAGTACGTTTATGTACTATTTCCTTATTATCTTTACGTACTTAGTACGTTTCTATCTTCTAGTTTGCCCCCCAAATTGAAAATGGTTTCCCCCTTAAAAACTGTAGGTAATCAATTCAGTATTGATTTTGGCATTATCTCGAATGCGCGTGAGTAGTGCTTACTGTGGTGTGATTGTGTCCGATAAGAATATTATTAGCACGTTAGTGATTACGTCAGCACACACACAGGTGTGTATAGCTTTAAAATCGAGTGGTTACGAAGGTACGTTGTGGTAGGTGAGCCCAGAGTTTTTGAGCAACCATAATGCAGGTCGAAAAGTTGTTAGCTGAGCTGAGTAGATGTGGCATGATGAGAGAACACCTAAAATATATACAACGTGTAACGTTAAATGCGCAAAACCTCAGACACCCCAACTGATTTTTAATTCAATTGACCTATTTCAGAGAGAAAATAAGTCATAAAAAAAATGTAAACTTTTTATGTGCTGTTTTAGTTTTACTGGTCATTCTGTTCGTTTCTTGCGTCTGCGACGACGCTTTATCGAGAGAGGAGTCGTCACCGGGCCGCTGCGCCGCGCTGACATTGGGTTGCTTGACCTATTAATAAATAGACACGGCAGCGTTTTTAATGAAGATTTTTTGAAAAACGTGACCCGTATTAAAAAGTGGTTCAATTAATTCTGCTCGTTATTCTGATCAAACTATTTTCAGGTTTTGCGCATTTATGGTTACACGTTGTATAAAAAAAAAATCACTTTCAAATAAAAATGCGCCTTTTCCTTTACTTTGCCGTGTCATTAGGTACTTTACAGAATTTGATCCTTACTAAGGACATCATTGGACGGTGCAATAACATAGGGTGTTTTGTTTTGGACGCGTAGATATAATTTTTTTTTTGTTTTCAAAATCTACGCGCCCAACTCCTAGCTTTAGCTAGAACATTGAAAAAAAAATCGAATGATGCAGTTTTAGGTTTCATCAAAATCGACCCCGAGACTCCTTTAGGTATTTTTTGTTATTAGTTAAGTATCTATACTTTCGGATTTAGTCATCCACGCTGATTTGAAACATTCACTCTGTTTATACTTACAGACGAGTTGATAAACTCCATCTTTTAGAAATCGGTTTGAAATAAATCTGTACCTCATCATTTTTCATTTAATCTAGTTAGGTAACTCGCAGCTAGTGGCGGCCTAAGTAAAATAAATCGAACTTTCACTGAAAATTGGAGGCGATATCAGTAACAATATCGAGTGCAGAGGTTTGTATTTACAATAAAACATGGAATAGAAAAGTGTTACGATGTAAACAAGACGATAGTTTAATGTATTCGTTAATTTTAGTAAGTAGGTATGGCTTTATATCTTTGCCAGCTTTATCAAAAAATTGATGGGCATCTCTGAATATTTTTTTAAATGTTGATAGTTCGTTGGATTGCCCATAACTGAGGATGTTTTTCAAATAATTGGTTTGTCATAGTAAAAAACATACAAAAAAAAAAAACGCTGGATCTAATGCCGAATTAACGGTTTTGCGAGGGATCACCATCTTAACGCGTTCTGATGGATATCATAATCGCCACCTTCATCATCTGAGTCATACTCATACCTACTAAGTATTTATTAAATTCTAGTATGTACTTACACAGTTGGGTGATTAGGTATCCTGTAATAGAGCATTCATAAAATTTTCGTGATAATCAGTGTACAATTTCCTAGTACTTATAATCCACAAGAGCACTTGCCAATGGCGCAGTTTCCCTTGTTCACAAACTAAACTAAATTTAAGTTCAGTGCATCTTTTTCTTTCTATGTTATTAAGAAAAGGACAGAAAATAAATATTAGTTTAGTCCTGTCAAATTAGTCAGCGCCTGGCGGAAATTGACGTATTTTTAGTAGTCAATTTTTTAATCACGTCTATGGAGTATCTTAATTTGACAGGACTAAACTAATATTTATCTTCTGTCCTTTTCTTAATTAAATAGAAAGAAAAAGATGCACTGAACTTAAATTCAGTTTAGTTTGTGAACAAAGGAATCGGCACCAATGAATGTTTAATATCTTAGAAATAAAACAATGAAAAGATTTTAGCAATAAAATATTTTATTTCATTAGAAAACAATTAAAATGTTTGTACCACTATTTTATAAACATTGCCAGTAAAAGTACATAGAAAATGGTGAAAAAGATACATAATATCACAAAATGGAATGTAAGATATAAAAATGAGCCGAAAGTTATTACAAAAAGTGGCAAATGCAGTTGTACAAAGCAATCTCGAACTGCTTACGTATCTAAAATAATTTAAAACATTGCATTTGAGCAGCATAACGAAATCATCTTATTTGTGACGTATTCAGCGATTCAATTATTGCAGGGGTTCGTAACTGAGTAATAACAGCCGCACCGTTCGATGGATCAGGTTAAGCTACGCTTGCCGAGGTCAGTCCGTGAATGGGATATCATCTTTTTCATCTCCGTACCTCGGAAAGCACTTTAATACCCGCTGGCCCTGTCTGCCATTTGTAAATCATTGACAGTAGTTTCGGGTAGTCAGAAGCCGGAAAGTTTGAGAACCAGTGTTACCCAGTGACTGGGTTATGGTGGTCCGATAGGCAGTCGCTCCCCGTAAAATACTGGTATTCAGTTGCATCTGGTTAAACTGCTAGCCAATCTCAATATAGTTTGAAAGAGGCTAAGGTCAAAATACCTCTTATAGAACATTTAACAAGCGGGGTAAAATTTGTCGATTTATTACATAATTATTAGGCAAGTACGTACCATGTAAACCATGGATAAAAAAGATCAGATAGAAAAAGTATTTAAACACAAATTGAATTGTCTTCTTAATTTACCTAATGCCAGGATTTAAATTGCCACTTTTAACATGAAATTAAAGGTTACGAAGAAACGCCTGATTTTATGAAATAGCTAACATTAGCAGTTCAGAGAAAATATTCATCAACTTTGTTCATATTCATAGTGCATTCTACGAACTCATTAAATATTAATTATGGCAATCTGACACTATAGAATATCTAAATAAAGCTTTCACTTAATATTCCTCTATTATCGTAGTCCCTAATTTAACTACTAAAAGTGTAAAAATCTATTATTTACAAAATAGGTGGACTCTTCGTTAAAACGCTAGAAATGCACACAACACGCTATTTACATAAAGTTTGATAAGAACTTCAAAACTAGAATCATCGCTTTTTACTAGAAAAATAATAACAATCCGAAATATGGAAACAAAACTGCATAACTTGAGAATCATCATAGCTTTTGTATTAATGAAAAAGAAAGATAGGATCTACTCACAGTTAAAAAAAAACCTCTTTCACACAAAAAAGTAAATGACAATTTGAGATTTCATTCAAATTACACAAACAATATCTTTACCTACTCTTATTCCTACGTTGTTTACAAACGATAGTTTTGGTTTTCTTATATAAAAATAAAATTAATTCATATTTTGCACTAAAATATAAATATTTGAAGTACTTATATTTACCGGATTAAATTCCAAAAGATTTCTTATTCCTTTTGAGTTTTTTTTTAAAGCATGATAAGTATTTTTTTTTTAATTATCTTTTGGTTTATAATTCGGCAAACGTCTACTAATAAGCTAACTTATCTATTTACATGACTGACTTTGGATGTCATTCTTACTTCAATAAAGGCATGCATTATTTCTCTATACCAACGCACGCTCAAATAAATTCTTTATAATTTCTCTACTACATTTGAGTGTTTGAATAAAGATTCCTAAATTATTATATATACGTCTAAATTGGTAGAGGTATGTGATCGCAATATTAGCATTATACCCAGTTGCTGAGCACATTTATTTAGGTATGCACAGTGGAATTGATACCCTTAGGTGAGATACCTATATTTGCATTTGTTTACAAGTTTAAACCTAAGAGCAGACTCAAACGCTAAACCCGACCAAAAATGAGTATTCAATACATTAAACTCTACTTCAGTTCCACTATAGTTACTACTTAAAGCATAGATATAAATTCAAAATAAATACTTTTTACTCTACGCTATGGCAGTGGGTACTGATTGAACGACAGTCTTTGCGTAAATGAACACTAATCATTATAAAATTACTAAGAAGATTAAAATTAAATTAATAACTAATTGAGATTCATTGGAAATCTTGTACTATTTAGCGTTGTTATACTCTCGTCTCCGCGTCGTCTTCAGTAGTAGATTTCCTGTAATAGTTGGAAGTTTGATTTAATTCGTTTATTCAAACTGAGACCCAAAAGAGACCTTAATCACCCCGATAGGAAAATACATGCATAACAGATTATATATTTTTTGTGTAATAATATCATCAATTTCGATTCCAAAAGCTCTTTTCGAAAACATGAAAACTAACATTAAAATACATAGATTTACAATAACCCCCTAATAATGGTTGTATAGCGTCTGTATAGTTACACATCGCATTGTTTTCTTCTTGCGAAAGTCAAATTACTGACGGCTGAAAGAGAGAAATCGGTGTGTAACTATTTATCTGTCTATTATTATGGGGGTCAGAGTTTAATAAATTATGTCTAGCAGGACCACATTCAAACTACCAATTTCTTTAGTAAAACATTAGAAATTAAACTTTCTGCGTTTGACTGGTGCGTATACGGTAGGTAAGAATGTGGCCAGACTATGAATTGTCTATGAGTAAAGAACATTAAATTACCTCCTCTCTAAATGGTTGAAGATGATTGCGCGGCAACACCACCGGTTAGCAAAGCAAAAGATGATTACAATGAGTGTTTCTCATACAACCGCCACCATCTATTGACAATGTTATTATTATGGCTGGATTTAAAGGAAAATAATAATAAAAACCTATGAACGATGTTCAGGACCCAATTTATAAAATGTCATATATATATACATTTGTAATTTCATAGGGTATGTTTGTGAGTCCTGAAATACGATCCATGCAGAATTCCGTATCAAGGCGTAGTTAAGAAAGTCTAAACTTAAGTACTAAATTAGTAGAATAAAATAACCATCTCAAAAGTAAGGATCTGAATTTTAATGTTGCTGTACGGAATTCTGAGTTGCTTGTAACATAAAATGAAAAAGTTTTACAAGCATACAGTAACCATGCAGACAGAACAGGATTCACACTTACTCGCTCGTCTCTCCCATACTCGCTAGTGGCGCCCCCATCTGCTGTTGTTGAGTCTCGGCTAAGAGAAAAAAAAACACAAAAATGTTACAGACAGAAAATTCATCGAATCCTTAGTCTAAAAATATAACACTGCACATAACGTGAAACTAAACGCGAGGCTCGATTCTGAAATTATTTAAAAAAAAAAAAACCGAGAACATACTTTGGTTAGGGTACATAGATCTAAACTCCAGATGGCACAAAACGATGTTAAATGAAGAAGTTTCGTATAATCTATACCTACAGTATATAGGAAACTTAGGGTACTCTTTGCCCTAAATTAGCCATGCCTAGCCTGCCGCAGTAGGTATTATTATGAGAGTGATGATATCATTGTTATGCTAGGTACACACACAGCGTGTTTTGAAATCACACGTGACTTGTATACATATCTACAGGTTTTTAAATCGCTAGCGACAAATCAGTCGAAATCTGTGTGTGGACGTGATATTTTGAAATTGCCAGTGAGTCTCTAGCGACTAGTCTCTACGTCTGTAAAGGTGCACTAAGACATACTAAGTATCTATCAGCCAAAGTGTGTCCTTAACTGTAACAGTTACCTGGATGTGCCATCTCACTACTACGGACTTGCGGTGCCTGGTTGATCCCACGCAAGTGAGCGTGGTCTTCCTCAGCTAAAGCAAGCAAAATAATAAGGTCAAAAGCAGTTCAACACTCTCAAACGCTACATAAGCTTGGTTGAAGAAAAATTAACAAAAAAAATAAATAAAATAAAAGCACACTCTCAAAGTATAACGTCAAAGGATAATAGTAGGTTTTGATATTGCCAGCTTTCAAAATAATATCTCTGTGTTGCTGTTTTATAAATTTAGAATTTCTATTCGGACGCTTTTTAAAATAGGTCAATTAATAAAATTTAAAAAATCATTCATCAAAGAGATACGCATATTTCTGGAAGAATTTTTATTTCTTTCCGAGTTCCGGAATGAGGTCACGAAAGTATCGTTATTTTTGAATCAGTATAAAACTATATGGGTTTGGGAAAATTTATGTTTAACAAGTGAAGCAAATACTCTGTACAAATACAAAACCAATCACAAAACAATATTTAAATCCTTCACGTACCTGTATAAGGAAACAAATATTTATCATGATGCTTTTCCGATCCCTCTGACATCCTATCTGTGTAGTCCCCACCATAATGACTATCCATCTTTCTTTGATAGTCATTCTTCAACATGGTTGCTATGCCAGAATCTCGAAAATCCCTTGGCGGGTATCCATCATGTTCTCTTGTGGATACTCCAGAGTCTCTAAAGTCCCTGGATCCATAGACATTTTGGTCTGAATTCAAGTATTTTGTGGGGCTGTATCCGTAGTCTGACGTTCGCGTGGGTAAATAAGTTTTGGACCCGTAGGGATTGCCGGGCAGTCGGTACATGGTCGGTGATATCGGGTAGTTTGGGTCGTACGGAATTTGTTTCTCTGTGTCCGTTGGAAGGACTCCGTACATCAGTTCGTCATCCATTACGCCGTATCTGAAAGGTGAGTCACGAGAAACGTACATTTAGTAAAACCCAACTGCATTATGAAACGAACAAGGTGTTATGTGATGGCCAGGACAATTTCGGTCAAAATTTTCGATTAGTCTTACTTTAACTAAGACACAGCTGACATACTACGTGAGAAATTTCCGAAATGGTGAGCAAGCGTGGAGGTAAATATATCATTTTCAGTATGATATGATATGGCACGATTGGTTAACTTTGGTGGTGTTCGGGACCAGACGATCTGCAATATTTTGCATATTCAAAGGTCAAAAACTTTAGTGTTCGACCTATTCCTGAGGCGAAGGAATGCTCGTTCTTGTTCCAAAATATAGACTCGTTAGACGACCAAGATCGCTCAAATTAATTCATATCTTTTCTGGATCAGTTTAACCTTGGTGTACCAATAGACATGAATTAGTTATAGGTATTTGTTCACTTATATAATAAGGAGTGACGAGGTAATAGAGAATACAAATCCATTTAGTTCAACTTAGTTCGTTTAATTAATTGACCCCGTTACCACTTCACTATACTTTTTTGTTTTATTTTGTAGCTATACAGTATACTGTCCCACTGCTGGACAAAGGTCTCCCTCATACTTCAGCATTCATCTTTGCCAGTTGCCTTTTCCGACCAATCAGTCAAGAAAGAATCTAGGTCGCGCCAGCGTTTCTTAGGCCTGCCTCGGTGACGACGCCCGTCTGCAGGCATCCACTGCGTGACGACTACTCTATCAAACTGATATTATGACGTCACTGACCTATTATCAAGCGGCAGTCTGCTGGCGTCCACACTGGCCACATAGGTGTCGTGCACGTTCTCCAGGATGGACGGCTTCAGGCGGTGCCGGCCGAGGTACACGTCCGACGTGAGGTCGGGGCTGGGCAGCGGGCGCGGGGACGGGGAGGCCAGGCCGGGGTTGCCTTCGTGCTCCGAGCCCGTCTCTTGCGACCAGCGAGCCATGTCCGGGCGGGTCGGGTCTGGTGGAAGGAATGACATTTTTGAGAAAGAAAAAACAAATATTGGGACTCGCACGGGTAGAACACAAACTAAATAGAATGACATAATCATAGAACAAAAAGAAAAATTAAAACAACAAGTCCTGTACGAGGCCAAATTGTTCCTATCTTAGCATGGTGCAGCTTTTGCTAGGGATCGCTGTGATGCCACGGGCAGATACAGAAATCAATAAAATAAGATATACTTAATTAAGGAAAATATTAACAAATAAAAATAAAATATTTAAAATACAATTTTACGAGTATTATTAATGTAGTTTGGGTGTCAACACCAAAAACAACGTCATGACTTGTCTATGCTACATAGATTTCACACAACGGACGAATTTCGGTTGAACGGCGATACATAAATCAATGTTGCAACGACTAATTTAGGTCGTACCGTCTCGTATATGCGCCGGCCATCTCGGTTGAATGGCTAGCGGTGCTCCTTCAGTGATGTTCGGTAGATAGCTCGCCGCACTGCCACTTGTTGCTCGTTCCCCTAAAAAGATATTATGTATGATAACATCTGAATCAGAATGAAAATTCGCGTGAGTAAAAACGTTCAAAATCTAGTCAGAATCGGTAATCAATGCCAAAAAATTGTCAAAAGTATAGGGAAATTAGAGGTATTTTTGATAGACTGAGTGTCTAAAGCAAGTAATACTAACTGCTAGCAGAAGGTGGGTGACTGGACCGCCGTGTGCTGGTCTCGTCATCATCAGAAGAGTGACTGGAGGCCAAGTCCAGGCTTCTGGCACTGCCGTCACTGTCGCTGTCTGTGGCCTCGGTAGCTTCTTCACCCGTCTCTCCCGTGGTTTCGCCGTCTGTGGCCGCTTTGCGGCGGCGGCGACCTTCGTCTAAACGAAATAGACTTTGGGTATACGGTAGAAAATAACTAGGGACTATTGTAAAGATGAATATGTTGATTGATGTATTGTATGTTGTAAAAATTTTATTATTATTATTTTTTTTCAGTAGGTTCAGGTACCTCGGACATTTCACTTTATTAGAAGAGGACTAAGTACTTCTGCGAAAAGTTTGGACAAATGTCAAAGCCGGACAAAGCCCGGAGGGGGGGCCAAAAAGCCGGACAGATCTGGACGGATAGTAACCATAGGTTCTACTACGAACTTATCTAAAAAAGTATAAAGGAAGTATGATTTACCGTCTTTCCTAGTGTGCAGTGAAGAGTCGAATCCTCTGAGGTACGCGGGCATGTCACTCGCGCTCGTGTTGTAGTTGGACGTCGAAGTACTCGTGTGGCGGAGTTGGCCGTCACTGCGACTGTGTCAAATATTATACATTTTAGATCTTGTTGCAATAATGAATCTGATCCTTATGTAAACCAGTGTTCATAATCTCAGAGATTCCATCGCCAATTAATAAGTTATTTACTTTTGTGAAATGTATTCTAAGTTGATTTTTGAGTGACTAAGTGAGAGTTGATTTTTGTAACAAAAAGGTCCTAATAAGTTTCCGGTTGCAATGGAAGTTGAACTTTATTAGGTATGACATTCAGTTTTTTGTTCCATAACTTGAATATTATCTCTAATTCCTGGCACTAATATAGTTGTTTTACGATTCAGATGATTGATGCCTTTTGGTGAAATACGACGACTTTATGCGTCAAAGCTGTAAACCATCAAAAAGCCTAATCAAGTCTCATCAAGTCTCGTAGTTTTTTTTTTATTTAAACAGCAGTCAGTAATTGCGTACTACACTAATAATAGCAATAGCTTTCATTTTAACAGATCAACAACATTCATTGTGTTATTTACGTTATTGAGCAGACACATTTTTCGAACATATGAAGCCATGAATTAGCAATATCCTTCAAAATTATTCAGATTCTAATTGATGGTGTGTTACGGAATTAGGGTGCAGGTCTTGTTGATCAATTTGATGGAGAAGTCGTGTCACTGACTCTGGCAGGGCCACCATAAGGGATTTTAATTTTGAAAACGCAAAAAATTAGTCGCTAATTAGTCGAAATTAGTCGCCAAATATCAGAATTAGTCGGTCACTGGTTCAAAAGATATAAGGGTTTATAGGCAGTGGCGTGCCTAGTGGTTAAACTTAGGGCAAGCCAACATACTTAAAAAAAAAAAAAACTAAGTACCTACCTACCGTATCGCCTGTCGCAAGTGCCTACCGACTGATTCGTTTTAGTTCTTACTAATATTCTAATTCCATAATTGTAAGTTTTTGCTATTAGCAATTAAAATGAAATGTTTTTGAATAGCACCATTTTATTCTTATATTATAAATTATATACTCAAAGTATTGGTAATCCTTTACAAAATCGCGACTTTTTCATTTTCATATTATCAGTTTCGTGTAAAATATGATAAGACGTATAAGAGCCATCTATTAACATTATTGGCACAACAGAGCTCAGAGTTAGTTCATATTTCACTCGCTCGCAACAGTCGCTATAGGCAAAATATTACAATCTGGCCACTAGATGGCGTACAAGTTATTGATTGATTTTAAATACACATTGTTTACGATGTTGATAATATTTATAATTATAATTACTCACAATGTGGACAGCCATAACTCTTCAATTTTCGTTTCTTTATCACAGACAGATGACAAAAACCACACACACGCACACGGAAGGCATGGTAAAAATTACTAGACAGATTTACTTTACCTTCAGTAGCTTTGATAAAAGCCGTTTTTTGTCATTTAGAGAACATTATCCTGGCGCCTGCTTTAATTTTTACAATTAATTAAGCGGACTTTACAAAATATAAAAATTATATATTCTAACTCAAAACGGCGTAATCAGTCGGCGTCAAAATTTGGTGAACGTTTTAATTTCTACCAACAGCTGTTTTTCTATTGCAATTTTCGATAATTCGGAAAGCCGTTCTTGTTCTTGAGTACTTATTTCTTAATGAAATATGTGTGAATACTTATTAAACATGCAAAAGCACGTTCCGCGAAACAACGTGTCGCAGGAATGGTCACAATTAAATGAGCTATCTTTAAAAGTTCCGGAAAGGCACCCTGAAGGCAATTTTCGACTAAAATGCCTATTACGTAATTTAGATTTCTGAGAAATACTCAAAAAGTAGGTTTAGGTGAAGTAATGAGATTATATTCGTCTGTAAAACTTGAAAGTATTTACCTTTCCGAATAAAGATTGCACATACTTTAATCCATCACAAGGCACATTTGCAAGCGTTTCCGAATTCATTTTAATGTCAAGGAACTTTTTAATCACTTCAAAACAAAGATAATCACCCCAAAACTACATAATCACAACACTTAAATTCACAGAAAATGTCAAAGCAAAAAATGCACCAGTAACCGCTCCGCTCGAAACGAACTTGAACTAATTTGAAATTGTATCATTCCATTCCATAGATCGAGCTTTGTACAGCGACGCGCTCATTCATACTATTTACACACATACGCTTCGCAATACGTTCCATTCATAAAAAATCAAAAGCCAGGCTTATAAATCAGTACAATTTGGAAAATAAGTACATACTAATGTTATCAACAACGTGAACAATTTGTATACAAATAGCGAGAGGTCCAGAAGCCTCATAAGAAGCCAGCTGGTGCGAGCGAGACGGGACGATGTTTATTGTTGCGTTCTCGCAATAGCGGCATTGGAGAGGTTTGGCAACGGTGCGCGTGATGAAAACTGTGCGGAATTTAAATATTATTCTTCGAGTATGTAAGCCTGGCAACCTTGCATCGAACGTATAGCAGGCGGCCGCCGGCCGAGGCGCGCAGTTTTTATTATTCTTATCAATTCTTGCGACATGATTGAGTTGGTTAATTTACAAGTTTACTTGTATAGTTTTATTTTTTTAATTTTTTTATTGTTAGGCTCACGTTTGACTGAAAGCCGGGCTTTTCGGCTTTAATGAAAGGAACGCCCCTGTTTATAGGTGGCCCTGCTGGAGAGACTCTCCCCAGCAGGGCCAAATTTATATCTCAAAAACTAGGGCACCTAGCGAAGATCTGTTTTCTCCCATATTTAGTCGCCAATTAGTCGGAATTAGTCGCCAAATATCAGAATTAGTCGGTCACTGGTTCAAAAGATATAAGGGTTTATAGGTGGCCCTGCTGGAGAGAGTCTCCCCAGCAGGGCCACATTTATATCTCAAAAACTAGGACACCTAGCGAAGATCTGTTTTCTCCCATATTTAGTCGCTAATTAGACGGAATCAGTCGCCAAGTTACAGATTTAGTCGGTGTGTAATTAAAAAGATATTAAAGAATTCAATTTCCCCATACAGTGGTACAAGCGAGTACAAAATACTTTATGTATTTTCTAGATAGTATCTATGACGTCTTATGGAGGAATGTTTGTTTCGAATTAAATAAATATAAACATAGTCTATAATTTCAACCCACCATAGGAAAGCTGTATTCATTACTTATAAACAAATCTACAATAATGTATGATGTAATGTGTATGTGTGTGTGTAATGTGTGTATGTGTATGTGTAATTATTTATCCAACACAATGTGCACTTACCACTTAGTCGCTGGCAGATAGATCGCTGCGCTCCGTTTCATTTACGGTAAGTAAGAAAGAGATAGATGCGCGTGTACAGACGAGCTGCTTAGAACGAGTTGCCCGTCACGTAAAGGGTCAGCGCAGACAGAGAGGAATAATCCTCGCACGGTCTCGGGTATTTTCTTTACGGATCGCGTATGTTCGAGCTTGCGCGCGACCTCGCGAGCCTGCGCGAGTAAACCGTTCTAGGTTACAGCTACAGTAAACATGCCAGTTTGTCCCGAAAGTTCATCAACGATGGTGGACTGGGATATGATTATAATTGTGCTTTTGGCGGTAGAAGCAGAAATGGAAGAACATGTTAGTAAAATAAGGCGTCAGAAAGTGACGTGTCGTCGAGTAGGTAGGAAGGTATCGATCGGCATCGGTGTTGGTTTCAAGTAGGGTCGTCCAATGAAGAAACACCCATTGAAATTTTTATTGAGAGATATAATCCATATACAGCGTGTAACGGAAAGGGGGTATCAACCCTCAAGGAGGTGAATGTGCTCATGAAACTCAACAACTTTCCCCAAAGAACATAGGTCGAAATATGAAAAAAAAATTTGGCCCTCCCTTACAAAACTGACTACCAGCTGATTGATTTACTATGGGAGGGCCAAATTTTTTTTTCATATTTCGACCTATGTTCTTTGGGGAAAGTTGTTGAGTTTCATGAGCACATTCACCTCCTTCAGGGTTCATACCCCCCTTCCGTTACACGCTGTATAGGTACCTAACTAGACTGACTGACTAGACTGACCCGCGCAACTTCATCTGCGTCACAGAGATATAGAGCCAAAGAAATAATTTTCCCCGTTTTTGCAACATTTTTCATTGAGGCTCCGCTCCTATTGGTCATAACGTGATGTTATATAGCCTACATCACTCAGGGATAATATACCTTTCTAACAGTGAAAAAAATCGGATCAGTTTTACCGGAGATTACCTCAAACATCCAAACTCACAAACTGTATCTGTTCATAATATTGAATAAATAGGTATTTGTAACATTTTCTGAAAGTACAATCATTTTAAGGTAAGTAATAAATCATTTTATATTTCGACAACAGAAGTTTTATTATTCTAACCTAAATTAAGATAAAATAAAAACTCAACCCGTCCATACCCACAACACAACACTCACAATCACCTCAAAATACACACAAACACAACACACATCAAACGAACTTTTTGAAAATTCATTTTTATAAAATAAAATTTGATTACAATTGACAATACGTTTTCAACGTTTTAGTATTTTAAACATTTTAATAAAGGTACGATATTTTTTTATTATTCTAACGTTAATTAGAGGTTAACATTGTAAAATTTGTAAACTGGTAAAACAGTTGCATGCGACTGTACATCTTGACACCAAATAGACCAAGAGCAAGGTTTAATGTTTTCAAAGAAGTTTAAGCCACTCTAAACTAGTAATTAAAAACATAAAAACATGAATTTAATTGAAAATTTATCTCTCTCGGACATTTCTAAAGACTTTAGACCAATAAAACTAAAAGTATATTACTCATATTAATAGAAATATTAGGTCATCCCACTTCCAGTGTCATATTTTTTATTTCCAATATTTATGTATTGCGCAATGGTATGCAATAGTTAATACATGTGTTGTCTTGTACAGACGCCAGCACATCAAGCTACTACAATCTGTCAGATTTCTTTATTAGATTTTCAACTTTATCGCTAAAACATAAGGTTCAAAGTTGATTGGGAAAATCTGACAGTTTCGGGTAGCTTGATGTGCTGGCGTCTGTACAATCATGTTAGTTTAATTTGGTGTGTTGTATTGTCAAGACGTGCATTGATTTAAAATGGAAGATTTAAAAAAATCTATTAAAGTAGTGGAGCAACGTATATTTCTAAAGTTTTGTGCTTTACTCAACTACTCTGGAGGAGTTGCGCACGACTTACTGGTAAAGTGTGTTGGTCGTAACGCCTTAAATAAAAGAACCGTACAGCGATAGCTTGAAATGTACAAACAAGGAAGAACCACAGCTGAAGATGAGCCGCGAGCACCTCGATCATTATCATCGACTAGATTAGAAGCAAGGGACAAAATCAAGGAAGCACTTCGTCAGTCACGTAGGGTCAGTGTCAGTGATCTCTCCACTCAACTTAACATTCCTCATTCCACTATACATAGAGTACTCACGGAAGATTTATGTCTGGTCAATAAAAGTGCAGTGTGGGTGCCCCACACGGATCAGAAGGAGTTTCGTTATGAAACTGCGCGTAGCCATTTATCGTGGTATCGCCGTAAGAAAAATATACTTAATAGATTCATATGCCTTGATGAAACTTGGGTCGAATTTTATACTCCTCGTCAAAGACATGTCACGATGTTGGGTGGAACCGGGCACTTCAGCTGAACATTTACCACGTGCAGAGCTACATGAACGAAAAATACTACTAATAGTAGCTATGGATGTCAGAGTCATTGCTTTTTGGAGAACTTATGATGAAAATACAACTATGACTGGAGAGCGATATAAGTCATTTTTAGAAGAAAATATTCCTATTTGGGCAGACGAACATCATATAACGAGTCCTATAATTTTACATGATAACGCCAGACCGCACAAATCAAAAATAGTTCAGAATTTAATTGAAGATAAAGGATGGATTGAAATTATTCAGCCGCCATATCCCCCGGATATGAATCCTTGTGATTTCAATTGTTTTGGCCATGTGAAGAGGAAATTGTCGGGTACTCGATACAATAGCAAAAAGGAGTTAGATATTACACTAAAGAGCATTATTGATGAATTAAATGAAAGTGGTACTTTAAATGGTGTTCAAGATTTGCCAGCAGTCTGGGAGCGAGTGATTAATAGTGGTGGAGATTATTGATTAGTGTCACAAGGTTATATAGTATAGTAGTCAGTTTTTGTAAAATAATAATAATAAAAAAATATGACACTGGAAGTGGGATGACCTAATATTTTTTCTTGGTAATTTTTCGTGAACTCTTCGATCTAGCTCTTGGACTATACCTTACTAATTGAACTCATTATATCTCCTAAACTAAGACCCGACTAAATCTGTAACTTGGCGACTGATTCCGTCTAATTAGCGACTAAATATGGAAGAAAACAGATCTTCGCTAGGTGTCCTAGTTTTTGAGATATAAATGTGGCCCTGCTGGGGAGACTCTCTCCAGCAGGGCCACCTATAAACCCTTATATCTTTTGAACCAGTGGCCGATTAATTCTGATATTTGGCGACTAATTCCGACTAATTGGCGACTAAATATGGGAGAAAACAGATCTTCGCTAGGTGCCCTAGTTTTTGAGATATAAATTTGGCCCTGCTGGGGAGAGTCTCTCCAGCAGGGCCACCTATAAACCCTTATATCTTTTGAACCAGTGACCGACTAATTCTGATATTTGGCGACTAATTTCGACTAATTAGCGACTAATTTTTTGCGTTTTCAAAATTAAAATCCCTGATGGTGGCCCTACCAGAGTCAGTGACACGGAGAAGTCAACTTTGACGAAGAATTTCCTACATTGAATATTCTTTCAGAAAAAAGGGAAAATAAAAATTTTGTAAATGTAATTCTTACCTGTAAGGACTAGAACTAGTTTTCGTTGTAGATCTAGAAGTGGTAGACGAGGCTGATATCCCGATGTTCCTCATCTGACGTCCCGGCTCCGTGCTACTGTGATACGCCAGGGCAGACCTAAGGCAATATAACATTTAAAATTGAACTTTAATCTGTAGGTTTTAAGTTGAAAATAGTTTGCCTAGATGTAAGAATGGCTTAAAATTAAATAAAAGTTTTTTTTGGAAAATAGATTTATTGTCTATGTAATAAGGTTGAAATTAGTTTGTGTAAGTTACCTGTTGATTTGTGACAAGTTTTGAGCACTGCTGCTTATTATGACTGATGTGTCGACTAGTGGTACTTTCTTGCCCAAACACCTTAGTACCGTTCTGAAAAAGATTTGATAGGTAATTTTGTTATATGTTATTGATATCATTAGTAGGATTTTAAAAGATTGAAGTACTTACTGAAATCTTAGTTGAGACTTTATAAAGACAAGTTTGGTCAAGTAATAAATTTATTAATACGTATTATATTTTTTAAGCATTGTTTATTTTTTTAATAAATATTACATAATTTGATATTTAATACAGTTCGAGAGTTTAAAATATATTAAGTTTAAATTACAAGAATAAAAACGAATTAAAATTAATAAAAAATAAAAAAAAAAAACATTATTAAGTACATGCAAAACTAATTATTACTATTAAGGACCTCTCTGCAGAGTGAAGGCCTCCTCTATTTTACTCCATATATCTCTATCTAGTGCTATTTCCATCCAGTAATTTCCCATTGTTTTCAGTATTTCGTCGAGTCACCTCTCCGTTGGTGTACCTCTTTTTCTCTTTCCTGATTTTTATTACTACATACATTGTGCGGGGTGCAAGATTATAGGTAATATTAAATCACTGATTGGTTTTGGATTTAAACAGTTTATTAAAGGTTCTTCAAGTTTAATGGTAAATGTCTTAAAGTAAAATGTTACGTTAAATGTTATGTTAAATGTTATGTTAAATGTTATGAATGCACCCGGTCCGTTTGATGCCTGGTAATGCACTGATGTTAAAGTATTATAAAATTGTCACTTAGATACAAGTACAGTGACTGTTGTAAACTGCTGCGTTAGCAGGTGTTCGGTTGCTTAGACCGAACATATTCCGGGGCGGCAAAGATGCAGTTGAGATGAGTTGATGATAGTACAATTATGTTAGCTAAGATGATAGTAACCTAATGTTAGTGGTGATTCTTAAGATAATAAGAAACAATAGCGTTTAGAGAAGCACTTAAGTGATAATCTTAATGTCTCTAGTTTTTGTTTAACATTGGCGAACACGCTTTATTTAGTTTTTTAACCACGCACACTTGCACTGCACTTTGAGCACTGGGCTGACGGTCAGCCTTGTTACATTGTCGCGCACAAGCACTAGCACTCGCGTCGTTTACACTTTCTAGCTCGATGTCTGGGGAGATAAGCACGCGTCGCATGCGGCGTCGTCGCCACCGCCACAGGAGCACGGCCGTGCTCGCAACCGCCACCAGCACGAGGGTGTAGCTTACCACGTAGTGATGGATGTCATGTAGTGACAACACCTCATCTAGTTCTACGTCGCTGTTTCTCATCTGCTTGATTTGTTTATAGATTTTGAGCAAGTCGTCATCTAATTCGTCCTGCTCAGTTTGATTGTCGTGGGTCTTCTCCATCGGTATGCTCACATTGATAATGTTGTTTAGTTGGTCAATCTTGGGTACGTAAATATTTGACTCAACTGTTATGTTGTTGTCAAATTTTGTGTTTGTGTGCAAGGTGAAATCTTGCCCTTTGATAACACAACCCTGTCTGAGGTATATTACTCCTGCTTTGTTGAGTTGTTCGACTGTGATGTGCTCTCCACAAATTATTTTAGTGGAATAGTTGTTGCAGCAGTGATATAAATACTCAGTTGGTTCGTTCAACGGTACCCACATGTTTGAACATAAAGTTTGTTCAACTTTACATTGGTTAGTCTCATGATTGAGATTGCAGTAATTGTTGTTATCATTGCCTTGACGGTAAACAGGCTTCTTTAGCAAACACATGTACGTTTCTTGCTGAGTGTGACAGCCTAACGTATCGAACAATTTCGATATTTCCGATAGTAGGTGGCGTTTTGTTGGCCTTGAAGACTGTTTAGAATAATTGCATCGAAAGAAAAATTTATCCGAGTTCGTGTTCCAACACAAACCCAGAGTTTTCGAGGTTGACTCCGATTTCGTGTTGAATACAATGTTTGTGTTAGGATTTTGATGACTCGATATGTCTTCGATTAATGTTGGTTCGTTGGAGGCCCATTTACGCAAGTTAAAACCCCCTGAATGTAGTAGGGTTATCAAATCTGATATTAGTTTCTTACCCTGTTCAATAGAATGACTACCATGTACAAGGTCATCCATGTAAAATTCTTTGTCTAACACCTGAGCCGCGTCAGGATATTTTTTCTGTTCATCTGCTGCTAATTTCTTCAGCGTCATTAGAGCTAAAAATGGAGCCGCTTTTGTTCCATATGTTACTGTTGTAAGTTGATAAGATTGTATAGGATATTGAGCATTGTTGCGCCAAATTATTTTTTGTAGAGGTTGATCCAATTCATGTACTTGGATCTGCCTATACATCTTCTCAATGTCTGCTGTATAAGCGTATTTGTATTGCCTCCATTTTAGCAATAATATTTGCAGATCTTGTTGAAGGTTGGGTCCTTTATGCATCAAGTCGTTGAGACTGAATCCTGAAGATGTCCTCGCAGATGCGTTAAAAACAACCCTGTATTTTGTTGTAGTCGATTCCTCTCGTAGCACACCGTGGTGAGGTAAGTAAAATTCCGGTGTGATGTTACTTTTCAAAGCTAGTTTCATATGGTTTAATTGTAAATATTCATCCATGAACATTTTATAATGTAGAGCTAGCGTCTCGTGTTTCTGAAACTTGCGCTCCAAATTATGGAATTGTGCTAAAGCCATTTGTTTTGAGGAACCCAACTTGTTTTCTATGTTTTCCTTTATCGGTAGCCTGACTTCGTAGTGTCCGTTTTGTTTCCTAGTTGTGGTATTTAAGTAAAACGTAATGCGTTCCTGATCCTCAACAGATAGACTGCGCTGTTCTGTTATCTCCTCTGTTTCCCAGAATTTATGCATGTCTTCCAAGTTGTGCAGAACTACATTACATTGGAATGTTTTTGTTGAGCCTCCACACAATATCCAACCCAGATGGGTTTGTTGAGCGATAGGCTGTGTTGTGTTACTCCCTTTGATGACTCCCTCCATGATAATGTTAGCGTAGACTTCGGCTCCAAGTAGCAAGTCAACTGGCCTACTAATGTAATACTTCGGATCCGCCAAGGTAATGTTTTCTGTGAATGACCATGAAGGTTTCGAAAATGTTTGGTTGGGGAGATTCTTAAGTAGATTGTTCATAATCATAGCCTCTGTTGTAAAAGTGTAGTCACTGCTTAGAGACTTGCATGTTATGTGAACTAACCCTTTGCAGTTGTTCTCCTTTGCGCCTACGCCTTTTTTTTTTTTTTTGTTTCGGGGTGGAAAATCCTCATGGATGTCCGCCGCCCTCGGGCGGGCGGCGGGGTCTGTCAGACTCTTACTGACTAAAAACCACCCCGGTGTTCCCTCTCTCACCTACGCCGGGGGTCGCGGGAACGAACGATACATCCGCAACCCCCGGCTGGTGCTGGCCCGCTCCTGCGGGCCTCTCCTCGTGTCAGGGGGGGGAGTGAGGTGTTAAACTCCCCCCGCGACGTCTAAGAGGGGCGCGCGTGGAACACTACGCGCCGCCGCCTCGGGTCCTGATGTGTGGGGGGCGACGGACGTCCCCAAGTCCGCTGCCCCTGGACCCATTTAGGGGGGCTGGAAGAGGGCGTTATCCGCCCTCCGCCGACGCCCGGTGCGCCTGCTGCGGGCGGGGTGAGGGGACGAGATCTCCCTCTCCCTTTCCGCAGCCTCCTTCTGCGAGACGACTGTTTCGCAGAAGGAAACCACCGCGTCCCAGGACTCCTCGCTGCCGACCATAGACTCCACCACGGCCGGCAGCGATAGGTCACTGCCTACTCCTGAGATGAGGGCACGGCGCGGCTCCTCCCAAGCGGCACACTCTGCCAGCGTATGCCACGCCGTGTCCTCCCGACATTTGCGCCTACGCCTAGAACAACCCCATTGCATTTATGGCGTTTTATCTTCAACAACTGAGCAGCTTTTTCGGTTATTAAAGATATCTGCGAACCCTGGTCGATAAGAGCACGCATGTTGTGATAAGTCCCGTCGGCTGCCATAACCTTCACGAGAGCAGTTGTTAGCAAAATCTTTGCATTACCGTCCTGTGATGCATTTGAAACTTTGACCGTCGGTTCAGTATGTTTAGAAATTTGAGAGCCCGTCGGTTTTGCAAAGGCGTCATGTAATATCGTGCTATGATGAGCAGTACATTTGCGGCATCGTTTTGTTGAAGTACACTTGTTGCCGTTATGGCTAAATAAACAATTGATGCACACCTGCAGTTTTTGCGTAATTGCAAGCTTTTGTTCAGTGTTCATTTCCAAGAAAGTTTTGCAATTGTAGAGGCCATGGTCGCCACTGCAATGTGGACATTTGAACTTCGACACGTGTAGTGTCTTTTTCAAGGTTCCATTATTCCCACTGTTGTTATATTTCTTGAAACTTGTTGAGGAATGTTGTTGGTTGTTAGACCCTTTTTGTTGGGGGTCTTGTTTGCGACGAGCTGACTCCAAACTGATGAATTTGGTCTCCAAGAAATCCAGAAATTCTTGAAGTACTGGTAGCTCCCGCGAGTTTTTTAAAGACTCTATGTAATCGGTATACGTGTCAGAGTCTAGTTTTTGGGATAGGATGTGTACCACCATAGGATCCCACGATGTTGTATCAATGTCTAAATTGCGGACAGCATTCAGACATTCTAATGTTATGTCATGCAGTTTTTTTATTTGTTGTAAGGACTGCTGTTGCATGTTGGGCAATCCTAGAAGAATGTTCATATGAGAAGAGAATATAGCCCTTTTGTTGTTGTATCGATGATGCAGAATATCCCAGCATATGGAATAGTTATCTGCGCTGATCGGTAAATGTTGGATGAGCCGTTCAGCTTCCCCTTTAACTTTTCCTTTTAAAAACTGCATTTTTTGGGCACTCGAAAGCGACGGATTGTTATGTATTGCTTCTTGGAACAAATCTTTGAAGGACGTCCACTGGTTATAGTTACCGCTAAAAACGGGTATTTCTAGTGTAGGTGTAGTTTTTACTCTATGAGCCACAGACCACATTTTAGTATTAATCGCCTTCTTCAGACTGCTGTATTGTTTTTCATGACTCAAGAATATTTTTTCATACTCTCCATTTTCTTCGCTTAATTCTGAATCGATTTCCCAATGCAGAGTATCGACTGCTATCCATCTAGATTGCAGTGTTTTTAGAACGTCTTCAAATTCCCATTTGTCAGATATAAGTTCCAAGTTAATGTTAGAGATCGTTCTTCGGAATGCCTTAAAATTAGCTGCCTGCTTGCGAAGCATCTCGTCGAGTTTGCTGTTTGTACCCTGATTTACCATCCAAGCCCGATGAGCTCCTTGACCCAACTGCGAAGGTTGACCATCTTCTCCCGGCTGCTGTTCCTCTGTAGACTTCTGTTCAGTCTCGAATTCTTTACCAAAAAACGTACCTTCTCCAGGCCGTCCTTGATCATCACTTCTAGATGGAGCTTCCAGCAGTTGTTGATGCATCTGGTTGATGAGCGTTTTGACAGCTTGGTACGACTTGCTTGTTTTCTCGTACTCCTGTTTCGTAAAGTAGACATGCGACTTACTTACTTCTGTTGAAAGGCGATCGTTGTTAAATTGATACTCCTTCCAATATTCTTCTAAACTGTTCAAACATTTTTTCAAGTATTCGAAGCTTCGTCTTTGGACACTGGTCTTCTTCAAATTAACCCCGATCTTTTCGATGTTGATGGCGAGCGCCAATTGGACGTCGTAAAGCTCAGCCATTTCGCACGTTTTTTAAGGACGTAAAATCTCCCAAGATGTAGAAAATAACGGAAAGATCTTACTTGTGGTCGTCTGTT